>LATX02000180.1:0-600000 GCA_001466705.2 Moniliophthora roreri
GGCAGAAGAGAGGTGCGAGGAGGTGCACCCATTTCTGGTGTGAAATCAGTCTGATCCGATGCCAGGTAAAGCCCATTCCTGGCATTAATATGTCGAACCTAGAAAAGACCCACTTTTATTCATTTTACACTACTTTTGAATTGGAACACTTTAATATGACACAAGATAATGGGTAATAAGGACTAGAGTGAGCCTAGTCTGCTAGTCATTGCCTTAGAGAAGCTATGGTACCTTGGAAAGTATGAAGAGCTATATGATACACTATACAGAGGTGTCTAAGCTGTACTTTCTGACCTATCTATGTATCAGATCCAAAGCGGATCACTTCTGAAACCTGTAGGGAATCTAACTATAGCTCAATGAATGCATTGGCTAGTGAACCAAGCTCTCAAAGTGCTATCAATGGGATTTTAACTTCTACTTTACTTTTCTATGACATCTGCAAAGTGCAAGCTGCAGTCAAACAGTACAGAAGTACTTAGAGGAGACATCAAAACAGAAAGACAACTTAGAACAGGAACGATCATAGAATGATCCTCCTCTGAAGTCAATATGCAGATCAGAGTCAAAGCAGGCAATCTCTTAATAAAGAATTCACCAGTGGCTAAACAATGTGTGATAAGCGAAAATAGGTATAAAGTCAGCTTGGAAAGATGGAAATCACTTCCAAAGGACATCCACTACCTACAGACAGATAGAACAAGCTATACAAAGAATATATAATGCATAATAAGTCCTAAATAAGACCGAGCATGCATTGTCGAAGGAGATAGGAACAGTAACAGCATGTTCCAACCTTGGAAACTTTGGCATCTAGGCCTCTGCCGATGTGCAGCTACTAGAAAGGGAAATGCTGTAAAGAAACGGGACAGATACAGCTATCCACTCATAGATACCTGACTTAGAAAAGAGAAAATACAAATTATAGAGTCTAGAATGCCTGGAGGCATAGATACCTGCACAGATATGGTCAGATACCCTAGTGGCCAGACTCTGTGACATCTGAATATTCCCTCTTTTAGTATCTCAGTCACTCATTTGTCATNACCATATATAAGGACAGCTAGATATTTGTACATACTCAAGTAACTCTGCCCCCTCTGATTGTGAATACATGATGAGTTTGTCTGGTGTATAATTGCATGTGCCATTCCAGTTTTGCTTCCTCACTTCAGGCTCTGGAGATTGGTCCTGAGTGACTCCAGAGAGATAGAAATCTGATAACAAACTTGTGTTGTAAGAGACAAAGAATAACATCTTTAGTGCACTTGGCACTTTTCTAAGAGATAACTTTACACCAAAAGTTCTGGTGGCTTTTGGAGTGTGGCCTGTGTTGCTTAACAAAGGAATTGGGCCTGTGATTAAGCTCTTTGTAGAAACTGGTCTAGAACCTTTTCCAGTATGCTGTGTGCTGTAGTTGTCTTAAAGAAGTCTTGAACTCTGTAGAGTCAGACTATATTGGCTACTAAGTCTTTTGGTGGGACTGTAGCTCTTGTGTTTTGTGCTTTGTGCACTGTGTTCTTGTGTGTGTGTTTGTGTGTTTGGATATAAACCCTTTTAAAACCCATATATACTCCTCTGGAGGTGAACACTTTGAAGTAGATTGCTTCAATAAGAGAGAATCAACCTAGCTAAGAGTTTTGTTGGCATTCTAAGTGCAGCAACTCTGATCATGTCAATCCACACTTGCACAACANTTCAATATGCAGATCAGAATCAAAGCTGATGATCTCTTAATAAAGAGTTCTAACATGGTGCAAATAGATGAAATTACTTAACAAGGGGCAATGCAACCTCAGAAAGAGTTGAAACACCTCAGAACAAGTGTAGCTACATGACTACAGATACAACAAGACATATAATTGATATCTAAGAAATGCAAAGTCCTAGATAAGATTAAGAACAAATTATCAAAGGAGACAGGAACAGGAACAGTATGTTCCAGCCTTGGAAGCTTTGAAACCAGACATCAGCAGCTGTGTGGATGCTGGAAAAGAGAATGTGGAACAGATAGACTCATCTGTCCATCTGGACCCATCTAGAAAAGAGAAAAATCAAATATCTAAGAGTCCAGAACACCTGCAAAGCAGATACCTGTGTGGATATGATTGGATACCCTAATGGCCAGACTCTGTGACATCCGAATATTCCCTCTTTTAGTATTTCAGTCACTCTTTTATTATTTCCTGAATTATTGGACATTATTTATATTTTCCTGTAGATATATTCCATGGACCATATATAAGGACAGCTAGATATTCATATATACTCAAGTAACTCTGCCCCCTCTGATTGTGAATACATGATGAGTTTGTTTGGTGTATAATTGTGTGTGCCATTCCAGTTTTGCTTCCTCACTTCAGGCTCTGGAGATTGGTCCTGAGTGACTCCAGAGAGATAGAAATCTGATAATGAACTTGTGTCATAAGAGACAAAGAATAACATCTTTAGTGCACTTGACACTTTTCTAAGAGATAACTTTACACCAAAAGTTCTGGTGGCTTTTGGAGTGTGGCCTGTGTTGGGTATCAGGTTGTGACACACTTAGAGTCTTAACAAAGGAATTGGGCCTGTGATTAAGCTCTTTGTAGAAACTGGTCTAGGACCTTTTCCAGTACACTGTGTACTGTAGTTGTCTTAAAGAAGTCTTGAACTCTGTAGGGTCAGACTATATCAGCTATTGAGTCTTTATATGGGACTGTAGCTCTTGTGTTTGTGCTTAGTGCACTGTGTTCTTTGTGTTTTGTGTGTGTGTTTGTGATATAAACCATTTTAAAACCATATATACTCCTCTGNAAGAATAACATCTTTAGTGCACTTGGCACTTTTCTAAGAGATAACTTTACACCAAAAGTTCTGGTGGCTTTTGGAGTGTGGCCTGTGTTGGGTATCAGGTTGTGACACACTTAGAGTCTTAACAAAGGAATTGGGCCTGTGATTAAGCTCTTTGTAGAAACTGGTCTAGGACCTTTTCCAGTACACTGTGTACTGTAGTTGTCTTAAAGAAGTCTTGAACTCTGTAGGGTCAGACTATATTGGCTACTGAGTCTTTTGATGGGACTGTAGCTCTTGTGTTTTGTGCTTTGTGCACTGTGTTCTTGTGTGTGTGTTTGTGTGTTTGGATATAAACTCTTTTAAAACCCATGTCGATCCACACTTGCACAACAACTTGAGGTAGAACTTTTGGAGGTTATCTTTTGGGTAGTTTTCCACTAATCTTATCTTAGACAAATTACTGAGCCTCTGCTAAGGACTGAAGACAAGGCTATGAGGTTCATTGAGAGGAACTGAAGTGAAGGAGAGAAACAAAGGGGAACAAAATGGAGTTGATTCGACTAAGGAATAAGGTGATTACAATGTTCTTAAATACTGTAGCTAGGATATCAAATATGAATGAAACAAGTATGAATGAAACAAGTATGAAACATGGTGAGTACAAGTGAAATAGGCATTAGCGGAAAGTGTGCAGACAATGCAGATAAAGGAAGTAAGAAATATGAGACTTGCATACTTTGGATGTGGGACTATGGCGAAATAGAGCCCAGATCGTGACATCCTATTTGAATTTCTCTGATTATTGATCTCAGAACCACCTATTAGAGCCACCATTCAGGATCTTAAATGGAAGTTGCAATCTCAACACCTACCAACAGGTTGCTCCCTCTCTTCTGGCATGGACTACATATACTTTTAACACAGGAGGTCTACTCTTTGTGATGAATNAGTAGAACCATGCGAGTGAGACCCCACCAAGAAATAGAGGCAAGTCCCCATATCACGTTGATATCTGATTTGAACCCATCATATCAGACCAACATTTCAATACTGCTACAGGCTTAGGCTAATTGAAACGACGTTCTATGCATTCCAAATGAGTCACGATCCCTGCAATGCATTGCGGCTACTAGCTACGAGAAACTAAAATTAATCGGGAGTTCTGTGGGGAAATTCAATGCTGTTACAAGCTCTCAACAATTGATTGCATGACCGCCGCTATGGCTTGGTGAAGAATACGCACCACATACTGTGTCATCCCTGCTTCTTGCGAACAAGACTCGGCCTTCTCCAGAATGGATTAGTAGGAATGCATGTATGGAGCTGGAGGATGTACATAGATGTATTTAAATGTGCTGGTGGACTGGGGTTTCATGCAATTCAATGAGGTTAGTGAGTGGATGCTACTGCGAAACATTGTAATGATTCTAACTAGGAAATGTGGGATTTATTGAATTTTAGGTACATCCACTGTTGGTACTGTACCTTCCTTCCCTCCACTGGGCTACGGTACAGGTCCGTAACTATATATACAACCCCATATAGACAGCAATGTATGAGTACGGTAACAAGCCCTACATTAGCAAAAACTGGAGAGTAGTATAGTAGGTTAGCAGGGGAAACGACGCCCAATATGCGTTGCCTACAAGTCCATTAGTGCTGTAACCATGTATATAAAACCCCGTTACTGTACCTTGAGAATATAACTTGCATTGTAATTCCCCATGACCATGAATGAGGGTTATAACACAGGTTGTAGCCAGAGTCATAAGCAGTGTTCTAACCTCTAGTAACTGTTATGATCAGTTATAACCTTGCAGAGCTGTTACCAAGCAATATAATACCTGAGACTTGTTCCAAGGCCCCAGGAAATTTCCTGTACTAATATTTAGTTGCTGGGTGTTGCTGTCGATGTCATTGAGCACAGTGGGGACAAGTTGGACATGTGGGACTGGAGATTTGGAGCATCAGACCCATTTACTGGCCTCCTTGGAGTTGATTGGAAGGACATGTCATTGCTCTGGCTTTTGCTCGCCTTCAACACTATCCAAGCACCCAATGCCTCCAATGCCCCTCAACGGCACAAAAGACACCCCCACAACCTATATTTCCAAAACTCTAAACCCTGACCAGCCCTAAATTGGTCCGTGCACACTCTCAATTTTCACATAAAGGCAGCCCAAGAATTCTTGACACCCCAACTTCCCTTTCTTCCCTTCCACCACCATCTCCCCTCCTCCTTCCCCTCCCTCCCCTTTCCGCTCACACACACCCCCCTGAGCCTTGATAATTTCTTCGTATGAGTCATTTGGGGTAAATAGACGCGTCAAATGCATCATTTTGGTAGGTATTCTAAATGCTTTTGGCTTTTCATGTGGACTTACTATCATCGTGTCTTCAGACAACTTTCAGAGGACTTAGGACTGGAATGAAAGATGCCAATAGCGTGAGAGCATGAGAAGGAATGTCAGATAGTGGGTTGAAGGTGCGTTTTTGCACAATAGGTCAGCTGCAGCGCAACCATTCTGGCAATCTCTTCTCCCTGTGTAGTTCAGTCCTCGCACAACATTGTTTGCACCAAAACACAATAACTCAAGTCCAGATGCCATACACCCTCATGTCTAGCCTCATCCTGCATCCCTACGTCCAAGCTGTCATATGATCTGGATTGCAATTCCTGTCACCATCCCAGCATGCTGGAGGGCCTCATCTAGCTCATTGACACTGAGCCGGCATAGCTTGAAGATCAATGACGCCAACACAATTCCAACCTCCATCTCATGAGTGAGTTATGAAGGCTGGTTGTCTATAGTGTCTGTCAGAGCACCTCGACTGACATGCTTCAGCAGCGTCACTGACATGAATTATTGAGCTCAGTAGCATTTGGTAGGTCCACTGTTGGAATTGATGTTGGCTTGGAGACTGATGGCTTCTCTTCTGCAGCTAGCTCAAGTCTCCTTGACATTTCTGGTACATGATGCTGATTCCTCCACCATTGTCTGGTGACTCATACTTATCTCACAGGTGGATGCCAGTGATTCCATATGCTTGCACTCATTAGGTTTGTTCCTCATACTTCTCTTTTCAACAAACATGTATGCTGATTATGTTGGCTAGATAGTATCGCCTCTCATTGAGTCATAAGGAGTTCTAAGGAGTTCTCAGTGGGCTCTGGACTGATGATATTGTATATGTTCTCCTGTTCATAGTATATACATGATAAATGGCACTATATTTCTTGTACTTTGCTCTGATACCTGAGATATGATTTAAGGAATGATATCTAATATAATTTTTGTTTCTGGTCAGAAACCTAGTAAGTAGTTAGGTCCCTTAGAAGTCGCTATGGTACTCGGAACCCATCATAACCCCCCATAACCCTCGATAACCTGTAAAACTCGTTATAAACCTCAAGACTTGTTGTAAGCCCCATCACTTGTGCTACTTATAGTTGCTGGCTGTATTCTCTTGCACTCGCCATATTACACAGTACATGTTGTGTTCTCTGTTACTCATTCTATTATCCCTCACCCATTAGATTTCCAGCAACTTGTCGCAATCCTCAAGACCGTTGGTGCCGGGTATCGGGCGCTATATTACACTGGAGATCGATTATGGTTGCAGCTATAATCGATGGTGACCTTAATGGGGGATTGTCACCAATCTCAAGGGTCAGTACCTAGTTATAACTGTCTCCGGATTTTGCTGATGTAGTTCAGAGTGTGGGAACATGAACTGAAGCTAGCCGACGGGATTACCGGGGGGCGAAACAACTTGGGTATTACCGGGGGGTGAAAAAGTATTACTGGGGTAGAAAAAGGTATTACCGGGGACGCACTTATTTTTTTGGCACTTTGACACTCATAAACAAGCTCCACCTTATCACTCTACCGATCATCGACGTGAGCTACCAGTGGCTCCCAATCCCACTCTCAGTCACACACTTGGCCACAGACAGGCGTTATCTGCTGACGATCCATCCTTGAATGTGCAGTATCGTGGATTCGGAGTGATATTGCCACACTACAACCCAATGGTACCACCACACCAATGATGCTCCTGCCCCCGCTGCCACCCCCACCGCCACCGCCACTGTCACACGCACAGTCCTCGGAGAGTCTGTCATTGCAATACACGAGTCNTGTTGGAAAGTACAAAGAGCTATATGATATGCTATACAGAGGTGTCTAAGCTGTACTTTCTGACTTATCTATGTATCAGATCCAAAGTAGATTACTCCTGAAATCTGTAGGGAACCTAACTATGGCTCAATGAATGCATTGGCTAGTTAACCAAGCTCTTAAAGTGCTATCAATGGGATTTTAATTTCCATTTTACCTTTCAATGACATCTGCAAAGTGCAATATGCAGTCAAACAGTACAGAGGTACTTAGAGGAGACATTAAAATGGAAAGACAACTTAGAACAGGAACAATCACAGAATGATCCTCCTCTGAAGTCAAGTCAAAGCAGGCAATCACTTAATAAAGAGCTTACTAGTAGCTAAACAATATGAAATAAACTAACTAGGTACAGAGTCATCTCAGAAAGAAGGAAATCACTTCTGAAGGACATCTGCTACCTACAGACAGATATGATGAGACATATGAAGAATGTCTAACACATAAAAGGTTCTAAATAAGATGGAGCATGCATTGTCAAAGAAGATAGGAACAGTAACAGCATGTTCTGACCTTGGGAACTTTGGTATCTAGGCTTCTGCTGAGGTGCGGATACTAGAAAGGGAAATGCTGTAAAGAAATAGGATGGATACAGCCATCCACTCATAGATACTCAACTTAGAAAGGAGAAAATACAAATTATAGAGTCCAGAACACCTGGAGATGTAGATACCTGCATGGATATGGTTGGATACCCTAGTGGCCAGACTCTGTGACATCTGAATAATCCCTCTTTTAGTATCTCAGTCACTCATTTGTCATTTCCTGAATTATCAGACCTTATTTATAATTTTCTGTAGATATATTCCATAGACCGTATATANAAGAGTTCTAATGTGGCACAAATAGATGAAATTACTTAACAAGTGGCAATGCAACCTCAGATCAAGTGTAGCTACATGACTACAGATACAATGAGACATATAATTGATATCTAAGGAATGTGAAGTTCTAGATAAGATCAAGAACAAATTATCAAAGGAGACAGGAACAGGAACAGTATGTTCCAGCCTTGGAAGCTTTGAAACCTAGACATCGGTGGCTGTGTGAATGCTGGAAAAGAGAATGTGGAACAGATAGACTCATCTGTCCATCCAGACCCACCTAGAAAAGAGAAAAATCAAATATCTAAGAGTCCAGAACACCTGGAAAGCAGATACCTGTGCAGATATGATCAGATACCCTAATGGCCAGACTCCTGTGACATCTGAATATTCCCTCTTTTAGTATCTCAGTCACTCTTTTATTATTTTCTGAATTATTGGACATTATTTATATTTTCCTGTAGATATATTCCATAGACCATATATAAGGACAGCTAGATATTCATATATACTCAAGTAACTCTGCCCCCTCTGATTGTGAATGCATAATGAGTTTGTTTAGTGTATAAATTTGTGTGCCATTCCAGTTTTGCTTCCTTACTTCAGGCCCTGGAGATTGGTCCTGAGTGACTCCAGAGAGATAGACATCTGATAATGAACTTGCACAGTAAGAGACAAAGAATAACATCTTTAGTGTGCTTGGCACTTTTCTAAGAGACACTTTACACCAAGAAGGAGCCTTGGGCACTTGGAGTGTGGCCTGTGTTGGGTATCAGGTTGTGACACACTTAGAGCCTTAGCAAGAGGTGTGCCTGCACTAAGCTCTTCGTAGAAATTGGTCTAGGACCTTTTCCAGTACACTGTGTACTGTAGCTGTCTTAATAGCCAATATAGTCTGACCCTACAGAGTTCAAGACTTCTTTGAGTCTTTGTATGGGACTGTAGCTCTTGTGTTTGTGCTTTGTGCACCATGTTCCTTGTGTTTTGTGTGTGTTTTGAAATAAACCTATTTTAAAACCCATATATACTCCTTTGGAGGTGAACACTTCAATCAGAGAGAATTAACATAGCTAAGAGTTTTGTTGGCATTCTAAGTGCAGCAACTCTGATCACATTGATCCACACTTGCACAACAAACTTAAGATAGGACTTTTGGAAGTTATCTTTTGGGTAGTTTTCCACTAGTCTTATCTTGGACAAATTATCAGGCTTGGTCCATGCAAGCTTGATGATGTTGACATGTGAATCCT
The DNA here is from genome assembly GCA_001466705.2 of Moniliophthora roreri. Taxonomy (NCBI): domain Eukaryota; kingdom Fungi; phylum Basidiomycota; class Agaricomycetes; order Agaricales; family Marasmiaceae; genus Moniliophthora; species Moniliophthora roreri. The sequence continues at coordinate 9,031 of LATX02000180.1, forward strand.
TGAGAATGTCAAAGTCTGCAAGGACAACCATGTCCAAAAGTTAGTCAATCTGTGCTGATGGCAGCTTATTCTTTCTGCCACTTCATTGAACAAATTGAGAGCTGTTCATATAGCACCTGAGCAGGTTTTAAGAGCATTGCTGATCTGAGTGCACTGTGAGTAACCCGAGAAAGTATCAGACATCAGATATAAAATATGGATAATAGGACAGCTCATGTACCAATCTCACTACCATTCAGCTTTATCAATTCAAATAGCCTTTGGACAACCAAATGTTCAATCTTATCCAAAGCTCAACAGTAGTCCTGTTCTACTAAACCTTTCAAGGCCTCCTTGTAGCACTTTGAACACTCACTCCAGTGCTCTTCAATCCCATGCTCCACCTCAAAATCAGCCACCTCTTCTTCAATCAGTTGATGGTGCTTCAACATTGTGTAATATCATATGCAATTGCAAGGTCCTTTCCAAATCAGTCAATCAGAGAGTTAATAACTGCCATTGGATATTTCATTCTGTTTTGTAAGGTGAGTAGGTTTGGTGCATCAGAAAATCAAAGAATACATACAACTCTCTGCTTTGAATCATATCACATATGACAAGAATATGTCCATGGTAGCATATTGCCAAAAAAATCCCTGCTATCAAAAACAGAGCAAACATCTTCTTTCACATCTCAGGGGCTGCATTCTTCCAGTGCTCAATGCAGGTGTCAATACCAGATTTTAGGTCATTATTTACACTGGCACTGAACATAGGGACGTCAGTATTCATGTCAGGCACTTCAGATTTGAGAACAGTTGATTGTTTCTGTATGAGTAAATGTATCAATGATGCACATCAAGGAATACTAAATCAAGAGACTTACTTTTTTACCTCTCTTTTGAGCATTCTTAACCTCATTGGCAAATTCATTCACCTGTTTGGGATGTAACCAATGATAATCATAGAGTTGTCATGAATCATCACAAGCTGTCTCAGATTTGAGAAGGGCATCAAACAGCTTGAGGGAGCTATTCCCATCAATGCAAGCTAGCATGGACAGAGAGAGTTGAGGCTAATTATTCAGACAATACATGTAAGGTGGGCATAGGACTTGATTATGCATGATCCATTCATCACGGTTCAGATAGAAAACTGTGAGGTTCTGAATGCCTCGCATAATTGTGAGGTAGGCATTATACAATGTTTGAAGCTGGTCTTCAAGATGGCCATCACAAGGTATCTGTAAGCAGTAAGATGTTGTTGTATCATAACTTACTCTATGAATGTGCTGAAGCAAACAAGCAAACAAGTCAATGCTGTATTTAGGGCAGACTCAATATATTTGCCAGTATTGGTCCAAAAGTGACAGTGAGAATGTGATCATTGGCCGTTCAGCACTCCCACTGAGAAACCCATGTCGAACAAGCGACCCATTAATTGACTTGGAATCTGCAGTGTGGAATAGCTTGCAGTCACCAAAGTCTATATTCAGAAGGGCATGCATGAGTACAAGTCAATGTGAGGTGTTGCTAGCACTCACAATTCCAATCAATTGTCCGAATAGACCAACGTGCTGCAAAGGTTTGGAACTCCAAATATGCATGAATGTGCTGCTCAAGCCAGGACTGAACCTGCTTTTCAACATAGACCATGCAAGTTCGATCATTGTTACATCTGGAAATGATGAGCCAATTGCAATGAAACAACCTTGCAAGACACACCAACTGGAATGACTCAGAAGAGAACTCAATAGGTTGTGATACTCAAACTCCCCTCCTGCATGGCTACTCATTGACCCCTCCTCTCCAAGAGGTATCAAATTCAATGTATCTAGTAACAGATGCCTTTAGTCATCATCGCTGTTGTTCAATAGATCAAAGCTCAGACCTGGTTCAGCCATTTCCATGTCTTTAGCATTGTTGAGCACGTCTTCATGTGCACTCCAACCAGAGGGGAGGCAGGCCATAGTTCTGGAACACTGGGACAGTTGGTTGGTTGGCTGATGGCTGGCTAAAAAAATTTTCTTAAGCCAATTTTTTTTCAAACTTTGAACACTTTCTCAGTAACCAAAGGTTCTTTTGTGACCACCTTTGTAGCAGAAAGACTTAAATTTGCTCCTATATGCCTTTTGGATGCTGGTTCAGATCAGTTTCCTGCCCACCCATGGTCCTCAGAGCTCACTCACAGGTATTTTAAAGCTGTATAGGACTGGGAGTTCTCCATAATGGGGTTACATTATATGCCTTCTTGAACCAACTTACAACCTGGATACACATACTATCCTTAGATCTTAGCAGATATCAATCGCTAGAGATTTGCAGTTGCTTGCTTGGGCTTCTGTATCTAGAACATAATGTAGATGAACCTTGCAAACAACTTGAAACATTCTACTGAAGATTTTGGTATATTGTGCTTGCACTTTGCTGAACCTAGCTAATGTGAAGGGGGAAGAGGTCAAGCACTAGTCAGGCACTTGCTACTTAGCACCTTCCAAAAAGGTGATGTCATGTGAACTACCTTCTCCGACTCCTAGAGGAGGGTCTTGTCAGGGAGATCAGTTCAAATTACTGTATAGCTTCGGTGAAATCTGTAACAAGTGCAAATAAGAGGCTGTGCTATCCGCCCGAGGCCTGCATCTGAGTCGAACGATTTCAATCCAAGTTGCCATAAATAGTCATGTCAAAAGAAAAGCCAGTGCTAACATATGTGAAGAGCAGCATTCCAAATTTCTATTACATTGCTGTCCATCATACACCTCAAAAATGACCAGGAAGACCAAAATCCTGATAGTGAAAGTGTCAGAACCCTTTTGACCACAATCACTGATATACCTGACCTCCAGCCGTCAGTCACTGGCGAAGGCCAAAATCTACCGTCTCCATACAAATCCCGTTCCACTTCTCCTTCCAGACATCACCATGACATGGATTCCATGCCACTCACAGGATCATCGAATCAACACCACACACCTCCCCCAGTGCTCCGAACCTCCGTAATATACATTATCTACTTTGTGGAAAACCCTGAAACAAATGAAACTATCCAAGGTCTATGAACCTGGTAAGTCATTATACAGTATCCCTTGACCTATCACTTACAAAACCACCAACAGGACCAGTGGAAACGGTTGCCTTCCTTTTAATGACCACAACCTTTTACCTGAAGGTTTTCAGGGTGTAGTAAAGATGCTCCAAAACACACTGTGGCAATGAAATATGATCACGAACTCAAACAATCTGGAATCTACGAGCTTCTTTGATTACCATGTAACAGAGATGGGACTGTTCATTATATAGATGTCTACAGTACAAAGTATGTCATTTCCAATCCTCCAATACTGATGCTAACAGAATGACTTGATCACGGTCGGCCTGCGATATTGAGGCAGAAATGTGATGCGTTATACAGGACCATACAATGGTGCTGCAGAAATCTTAACAGTCTCAAATGAAGTGATGCATTGGAAATATACAATGACCTGGACAACAACGACTTCTAAAACCCTAATGATACCCTTTCCTGTTTCTTGACTTCTTGCATCATGTACCGCGTTCATCTTCTTATCTGGGAACACTATCTCAGACAAAGCACATGGATGTCTTCACCTGCCCCCCCCCTTTTCCTCCTCTTGGACTATACAGGTCATCCAAGTTTCTCATGTATATAAAAAATGTCGCCACATAATATCAGCTTTCGTGTGCCACTTTCCTTAAACCTTAGACTGATAAGTGGAGCTTGAAGACGGGGTCAACTCCGTATCCTTGTATACGTCTCCCATCATAATCTTCTCCCACCGGAAAGATCAGATTGGAAAATGTTCTGTCAGTAATGAATAGAATGTTGGCATACATTGTCATGGTGCTGGAGAACTATGCAAATATTCATCTCTGATTATAGACGTCTATTTCATGCACGAATGAGAGTTGACACTGCAAAAACTTGGTTCATTTACGAACCAAAAAAAACAGTCTTAAAACGCTTCGCCTCGCTGCCGGTTGGCCTAGTTAGCGTCCAAGATAATTTAGTACAGAAAAAAGGGTGCTAAATGAACCATTTCTGCGCAGTGTCATGAGGAACATGGTGTTAGTCGGGATGTAAGTCGCGTCTCGCGAGAATGCGTGAGAAACACCTCAGGCGCCTGACCCCGTCCTCTTCATGTTCCCTCGTCGATTCCCTATCACACGATGTGAAATCCACAGAATTTGGCGAAGAAAATATACGCTCGACCCTCCATTCATTGTTTCAGTGCCATCCCATCAGTTAGAGGAACAAGAAAAACACAAAACCGACACATTTCAACCAGCACCCATCTCCCAGGCTCCCTGGCACGCCAACATCAAACCATCCAGACTCGCTAGATGGTCCTCATACCTTCCCCATGAAAGATTACATGCAGAGATTGTCGCTTTCCTCAATTGGGCCCGTCAGGACAGGCGCCGACGGAGCCAACTAACTCGAACTGTCGAAACAATTGAAGGATTCATCAAGTACAACGCTCGCGGCCTTCGTTTGACTAAAGAACAAGGGGCAGCAATATCTGTGGAATTGTATGGAAGTGCGGCAATGAACCTCCAGCTTCCAGGTGGGGATTTCGATATCGGTGTTCATTTGCCCCCGGGTGTCGACAGGAATCGTTTCCTCAGTCGACTCTCGACGCTTCTCCGGCTAACCCATCTTGCCCAGCAGTCGTACTTTGTGAAGAATGCCAAAGTACCTGTTATCGACCTGCTCCTTCGGGACGGTACACATGTCGATATAACGGCCCTGTCAGAACCCAACTACCCAGCAATGATCACCAAAAAAGTCACCGAGTTACTTGCGAAGGAGGAGTACAGGGCTGCGAAACCGCTGATTCTGGTGTTGAAGGCTTTATTGAAGGCTAAAGGAAAGGGTTTGAATTTGCCTAAGGCGGGTGGACTTGGCGGGTATGCGTTGGTAGTCATGGTTCTGTGGTTCTTGAAGGTGTGTGCTCATTATTTGTTTTCTGCTCCTTGGATATTATCAATGACGACTTGAATGAAAGAACCACCGCATGGTTTACTCTTCAATTTATCCTCTCCCCTCAATACCATTCAGTGTTACACGACGGCAGACACTAGGGGAACTGTTATCAGACTTTCTATGCTACTTTGGCTCAGTGTTCCCGTATGTCGAGTATGCGATCTCCCTTGAGGATGAATACCGGAATGGGTTGGTTTCCAAAGACAAGGCGGTCGAGATCTCGCGGTCAAATAATATTGACATCCCAGAGGTCTACGACTTGCACAAATTCTTCGTGATGTGCCCCGTCATCGCAGGCAATAACCTCACCTACTCTACATGGCGCATCGACACAGTACGCAAGTTTTTCCGTGATGTACACGAGCAGATTGAAAAAGGCGCGGGGCTAGTAGATTTGGGTTTGGCAAAGGTGGAAGAGTGGGGGAAGCCGCAGGTAAAGGAGCAGCTGGAATTGGAGGCGGAGATAGGGGAAAAGAAAGCAGCTGTGGATGAGAGAAGTGAGTCTGGGCACCTGAAAAAAGACACGTAAACCTCCTATGGCGTTACTCTACATGTGGATCTACGTGTGTAATACGCAACCAAGGACCCATCGGAAGCATCAGGCCTAATCCAAAACAGCACGGGTCTTGCAATAAATGTTTTCAAATCCAACTCGGGCATCTCATTAGCCTCTTCTTTTGCTTTACGCAATTTCTTGGTATTTAGGCTGCGGAGGATGAGTTGCCAGTCTCGCTAGAGTGGCAAAAATGGTCAAAAATCGCCTTAAAGGAATGAGAGAATGTACACACTTTGCGTAATATGTCCTCTTGCTTCAGCTAGTGTGCTCCTCGGGTATCGACGCCCGTTGTAAAGTGCTCACTGACTCCGCCTGCTGGAGAAGGAGGGATAATATCTGGACACCGTGGTCAGAAAGGGAATCGTCGCTCCTGAGGCATAGACGACCACTCCACCTCTTATCCCGATTTCTCAGGGAACTCAGATGATGCAGCGTTCAGGGTCAGCGGCAGCCCGAGTACTCTGACAGCCACTCGCTTTCGTCCTTGTCTATGGTTGTGCAGTACGGGCGCTGCTGTATCTCAGCTATCAAAGAACAGATCCTTTCCGTTGCAAAACTCGCATGATTCCGCACTGCAGACTGTAATATCGGCCAGGACAGCAAATTGCTCTTGGCGTTTATCCAAGAGTGCCTTGAGACAGGCTACGTCCTCGCCCTGGTTATTTAGCACGGATCAATTCATCGTAAAAAGTCAGAGTGATACGTAGCGTACCTTGACCAGATCTTGTCTAGCCATCTCCGAAAGGCCGTCCTTGAGATTAGCAAGATATTCTTGATGGTTTGGGTGGGAGCTAAACGCATCGGACACCCTGTACAATACCTCGCCATTTGCTGTTGTGACGTGGGCTGTAACCCAAGTACTGGGAAGGGTCGCCGCTGTATCAGAGCTGCTAGGGAGTAATAATGGGAAAACCGTTCGATGATGGAAGTGATAAAAAGATATAAGAAGTCGAAACTCCGCGATGTCTCCGAGATAGACTAGAGACTTTTCTAGCTGGGAAGTCATCTGGATCGCAATGCGTCTCGTAGTCATTGGTCCAAAGGTGATATCAAACCCAAAAAAGAACGACTCTAACTTGGTAGTGAACGTTTGAGTAGCTTCTATTCTGAGAGACTGATTCGTTCATCAGGTAATGATGATAGCAGTATGGGGTGGGTGTACCGACCTTTGACCAAGATATGCCATCCTTCCACAGGCATAGCCAGGGTAATTCAAGGATGAGATTAGATAGTAGAATGGCGGCAACGGGGTAAGGATCGAATCTGTTTAATTCAGCAATTAAATCGGCACTTGGCGATTCGACTTCGACACAGTAGTCTATCCAGTGTCCACAGGCAAAGTGGGTCAGATCATCTACCGAACCAAGTTTTTGTTGCCAAATGACGAGCGCCGCATCGAACGAATAGGCTGATGGTTGATACGGAGGGTAAAACGTGGTGAAGGCGGCAAGCTTGCGAAGCAAGAGCACCGCTAGAAGGTCTTTGTACTCTGCTTGGGGCATCTCCGGGGTGTGATGCTCTCTTGAGCGAGTACTGTCCAAGAGGAACTCGGTGAAAGAGACGTGTAGGATGTACATATCAGAACCCTCATCCTCAGGAACATATATCACAGAGTGGAGCCTAGACAAGAGTGTCTCGACTTCACCCGTCCTGAGCTTCAGGAGGCTGGCAATGATTGGCGTCGAACGCCAGCGAATTGTTGAAACATCTTCAGTGTCTTCAGGATGAGGGGTGACAAGTAGTCTTAGGATCGGCCGGACTCTACCCCAATTACGACACACGGACAGAATCTGTCGATACAACAGATCCAAGTCAGGATAAGGAGAATCCGGATTGTCACTAGCTTGTGCCATCAGGATCGTTTTTAAGCGATCCTGAGGTAGATGGTCTCGAGTATCGATGTACTTGATGACGGTGACTGCGAAGAGGAATTGTCCACTGGCTCTCCGAACGAGATCCCGAATGGCATCTCTACTAGGCCATGATGGGCCCTCATCACGTAGAGCAGCACGATGCTTCTTTCGGAGAAGGGAGAACTGCCCAGAGAGATATCTCTCAATATCGCAATCCGATTCGGATAAGTGTCCCAAAAAGCGAATTGTTTCATCTGAGATTGGAAGGCATTCGAGGATCGACACAAAGTTTGTACTGTCAAAACCATGACGGATCTGTGGTTCCGGACGACTGAGAATTAGGAATATGAAGGACATGGGTACCGAAAAGAGAATTGCATGGCCAATGATGTCTAAGAGTCCCTGCTGGGAGGATGGATCGATGCATTCGTCGAGTCCGTCGACTACGATGAGATTCGGTAATTGTCGTTGCTGGTCCAACTCCAGCTTTGAATATGGTTCAAGTAGCAGTTTACGAAACTGATTTTCGGATGAGGTGAGGAAGATGTTGGGGTTTAAGCGAATGGCTTCGATGACCAATGGACCAATGACGTTTCTAAGAGTATCAAATGTGCAGAGTTGGTACGCGACCGTAGCAACGAAAGGATCCAACTTGTCGCAGGTCGAATCGTTCCGCGAAAAGAAAAAAGCTGCAGCCAGTCGGCTGCTGGCGTAATCCTCCGATAATTTCTGGGCGATGGCGGTTTTCCCAACTCCCGCAGAGCCGTAGACCCAGTAGACTTTAGTAGTTCTCGTGTCATCCTCGATCCACCGACTCAAGGTATCGAGAGTGTTCGTACGAGTCCCTGGATAACAATTCGGTGGGGGGAAACGTTTTCCTGAATTGCATGTTGCATTCATAGCAGCGTGCGCTGCAAGTTTTTCCAGCGTGACATCTACAGCAGGTGAATGAAGTGGTCAAACCCCAAATGACGAAGACATACCCGGACTACCGAAATAATTAGTTGTATTCGTATTCATCTGTTCTCCATGTACCAGATTATAAGCTCCACCATGAATGCTGACGCTGCTCGCGCCATTGACGGCCATAATAGGGAGACAAGTAGCGCTAGTGGAGGTGAAGGAACGAAGTCGGGTCGCGTTGGGTTGCTGGCTTGATTCATTGATTCCCAGGCCCGACATTGTTGCCAATGAATACACCCTAGTCTCGCATCCTATCCCTGAAATGCGATGAGTCCAACGGAGAGAAGATCGATCAAAAGATATCTGCCCAAAAGCTTGAAAATCTTGTGAAAATCTCCAGATTTTGGAGAAGCCAGGGCGAGAAGGACCGCTTTGGACAGTGTTGCCGCCTGTGCACCGAGTTGCTTGTTAATATAGGAAAGCTGAAAGGAGGCTTTTAATTATACATTACCGTTCCTATTGCAGGGCAAGGTGATTTGCAATCTAGAACCGTTAGCGGTGGTCGGAAAACTCGTTGAACCAGATATTGATAGCCAGATTCACGCGTTGGAGCAGGTTGCTACCAGTAAACCAAGGTTTCTGAAAGGCTCCTGCCACGCCCGGATGTACATATCGAATTTCTCGAACCTCTTGATTTGTTTTGTATCATTATAATAAATGATTATATATTGCATCGACATGTAACGCATATTAGGGTACAACAACAGCTCGTATTCTTCGTACGCTTCGTAGATCTGGGTATCAGCGAATGCAAGTTCTTTCCGACAAATGAATTAATCAGTCATCCTTCGGAGGTGTCTCCGACGGAGGGGAAACAGCATCCTGCAGTGTTGGGACGACCTCGGCACCTTTGAATTTCTCTTTCTCTTTCTCTTTCTCCTTCTCTTTCTCCTTTCTCGCTCCTTTCTTGGGACTATTGAGGAACCGACTCTTCGACCATTTACCCTGTATTCATTACTCGCGTTAGTGCCTCCGGAGCAGGAGAGCCAAAAAAGAAGCAACTCACATTTCGCTCGGGCATCTCATTAGCCTCTTCACCATCAGGTACCTCGACCTCTTCACCATCACCTTCTGCTTGTATATCTGCCTCTTCTTTGATTTTACGCGATTTTTTGGTGGTCAGGCGGCGTAAAATGGGCTGCCAACCTCGCTGGAGTGATTTTTACAGTTAGGCCATGTCACGGAGAAGGAAATGTACACGTACTTCGCGTAAGATATCTTCTTCTCTCTTCTCAGCTTCAGGCGGCGGTGTTCGTGGTACGTCATCTTCAGAAGGCGTGACGGGTGCTGAAGACGTCGCCGAGCTTGCGGGGGCTCCATTCGACTTGAAGAATCCAAAGAACCCGCTTCCGTGGGTTGGCGGAGGTTTCAGGGAGTCGTTGGTTTCCTAAAAGCACTGAATGCGGATGCAAGAGCCAAATGGGACCGAACGCACCTGTTTATCTTCAGATACATCATCCGCCGTAGCACCATCTGCTGCGTGACCATTCGCCATTCCTCCCAAACCATGAGCCCTAAACCATTCCCTCGCCTTCTCTGGACTGAATCCTTCTCTAACAGCGGAATCCAACGGAGCCTTGCCATCTCTCACATCGATAGTCGTGATAGTTCCATTATTCATGCGGTCTTCGAAGTACGACTTGAGAAGAATCGATTGCAGACTGCCATCTTCCTTCCATGGGCGAACCTTGACAAATGTACCGGAACCAGCAGGCTCCTCGACAAATATCCGTAGGGTATAGCGAACTTTGATGGTCTGGAGTTCGAGAACGGACTCTAGGGTCGAATAGTCCATCTTTGCAACTTGTGAAGGGGATAGTGTAAAATTTCGTGTCCATCCGTTGCGTCTGTTCCGTGAAGTTAGCCTCGAACTGTCAAGAATTAGAAGACGCACATTGCCACGAAATTGAGATTTCCTTCGACATGCCCGGGGAGAGTCATGGTGGTTTGAGGGTATGATACTAATTGAAATTTCCGCCCTGCATAACTGGGGTTTTAAACTTTGGAGATCATATGGTTTCCATGGCATCTGTGTGCTTCAGAAATCAATTCAGAGTACCGTTTCACCGTGACTGTCAGGGTTTTGAGTCGGATCGCCATGTAACCATATGAAGGCGATACCGGCAAGTCTGGGAACTTGGTAGGGATAAGGTGGATGAAGGTGAATCGGCAAGAATTTGCAACCTGATTGACAATACTGAATTTCTGGAGGAAAATCGAAGGAAACAAGAGGCGCGCTCACCTGATAGCCGAGATAAACAGAAAGTTGAGATAGATCACCCTGAATGTCGGGCAGAATGAAGTGTGGACGAACGTCCTAGGCAAGTAGCGAGCAAGTAGTGGACTCAGTTGGGACTCGGTCGGGTGCTCGAGTCTCATATTCAAATGGAAAAGAGATTAGGCGCCCGAGTCAGCCCGCGCTCTCAGCCAGGTACCAGCGCCACTACACACTTACCAGACAAACAACGTTGAACCACCTTTGACGGCCAGCCCAAAATGGAGGTGATAAGACACTAGCTCTTGATATGAATAGAGCTACGCTAACGAATCCTTCATGCCAAATCACGAATCTCATCCCAATTTGACACGTCAGTACGCTTGGCCGAACACTCTGGGTGGTGACGCAGATTAAGTTATCTCATACTCATAGGATACCACTATTGGCTTGGGATAAACGCTGGAAATGGGAATGAGGCTACCACCGTCGAGAACCAGTGCGTTTTCTGTTGTTGTGCTTGGCCTAGCTGACACTTGACTTGATTAGCTTCTACAAGTATGTCCTTCAGATACCCTCACCCACAAGAACTCACGTCCGTCGCCTGTTCAATAGGACCTCCGGACGAGCACCTCACGTACGTGTCGTCTAACACTCTTCGAAGGTATATTTCGCTGACGAAAATAGATCGGAGGAGACGGCACCCGGACGATTCACCTTTACAATAATGTACGCGTCTCTCTCAGCACATGAGGCGTTTTATTGACACCTTTGCATCAAAACAGCTCTGAGATATGTTTCTTTGATACCGGCGCTCGTTGTCTCTGAAGCGTTCCCTACAATCAGAGGATGTCAAGGGTCATGCCATCGACGCAGGCGTAAGTGCTCGGATGCTCACTGAAGAAAATGTCTTCAGATCGGTGAGCACGCCTTGCCTCTGCTTTCGGCTTATATTCATTCTTCAGCTCTGACCCACAGGTACTGACACCGGTCCAAGCAGCTGACGACCTGACATATCTCCCGCGGAATGCTGATCAGGCTAGCGCATGTGCATCGGGGTTGGGACGACATTGTGTGTCAAATGTGTTGTGGGTAGCTGTATTCTACCTCCTCATACACGAATAGCACTGACTCATCGACGGATCTGGGGACTGACACGGGTGCTCCGAGCTCCTTTACCACTGTGAGTATTTGCTCGTTTCTTCTCATTCCAAAGAGCATGTTCACGGACGAATGAAATAGGCTGGGTTCGTCAGTGTAGAAATTGCTGCAGTGGCGGACGTGGAGAATAATGCTGGCACTGGAGTGGTCAATTGATGGAAATAGTAAGAGAAAATGCGTGTCACGGGAAAGATAGGCGCACATATCCTGATATCAGTGCTGTCTGGACTCTTTTCCTTCCCAGTTTACACAAGCTCCGTGCCTTACATAGGGATGCAGAAAAACGTCGTATAGAGCAAAGATAATACACCTTTTTTACACCCTCCTATTTTCCGAGTTCCTGCTCGTAAGACGCGTATGATAGCAAGACGTGTAGAACTAGCTAGGTCGGAACTTTCGCTAATCCTGATTGCGCTCATTAGCGCGCTTGCGAAACTCTCCTTTTCTTGACTTTCGTCCCTCGATTCTGAAAACAGGTCAGGTCGCTCAACTATCCTTCCTCGTCGTGGTGCTGAATAATCAATATTACCAGTTCAGGTCGATAAAATCCCGACACCCTGACGCCAACGCCAACCCAGTCTCTCCATCAACCACGTATTGTGCCACGGCATCGAGTGCGTTTCTGCTGTGTAGACAATGTACTAAGACTCATGGTTTTATAGCTACGGCATCTACAGTCGCGACTCATGAACTCAAATCCATCTTCACCCCCAAAATCCACACTCTCCAGCCGATCTTTGGCCATGAAGAGGCTATTTCGTATCACGGTCTCTTCCTCAGAGAGAGATGTCCTTGTGCAATTCCTGAAAGATGCCGAGACAGAAACCAGAGGGTACGAAACCGAAATCAACAAACTCAAGGCGGCCGTCGTATCGCTAGAAAACAAACGAGATAGGCTGAAGAAGACAATGGCGAAACATCGGTCATTATTATCAGCCATACACAAGCTGCCACCAGAAATTCTACGAGAGATCTTCGCCTTCTTCTGTGAAGAGAACCTATTGGAACTATCTTCTACATCCAGTGCACTTTTCTTGTCACAGGTGTGCGGACGCTGGCGGGAAATTGCTCTATCTATGCCATCGTTATGGTCATCTGTATCAATCAATCTAGGGGATTGGAAGAGCGACGATTGTCATCGTTTAAGAACAGTGACTCAGCTTTTTATGGGCCGTTCCAAAACATCGCCTCTCAGTCTTGCGATAGATTTCGACTGTCAAGAGGGCCTCGAGGACGAAGCTGTTCCCGTCTTGGATACTCTTGTCGCCCACTCTAGCCGCTGGCAGAGGGTGGCTCTCCAGGGGGTTCGAGGAGCTCTTCGACATCCAGTCTTTGCTCCCATCAAAGGAGTACTGCCCATACTCACGCATTTGGAGTTAACTGGTGGTACGGAGGATAAGAACTTCGAGCATTCCTCTGATTTATTCAGCGTCTGCCCGTCGCTGACCTCATTGATCATAGAACCCAGTTGCCCTGTCGGTTTGAACTGGGACATTCCCTGGCAGCAGATCCGAAACCTGGAACTGCAAAGTGCCTTCAGTAACGGGTTGTCCTTCATCCATTGCTGTCATAACATCCGGGAGCTCAATACTACGTACATTGGTGGAAGGACGTATAATGATGACCACTGCATACTATCTTCGACCACAAAGTTAACAATCATGGCCTCAGGACAAGGCGAAGTGTCCTCGGTGCTACACAATTGTACCCTTCCCCAACTCGCGTCAATGGAGATACGGGGCGGGAAGCCACAACCGCTACAGAGTTGGAAAATTTGGGCTGCAAAGCCCCTCTCAGATTTCCTCCTTCGGTCGTCTTGTCATCTGACCTCGCTCGCCTTTGAATGGGTCCCATTGTCGGATGAACAAGCGATTGATCTCCTGTACTCAATACCCTCACTTGAAACACTTCAAATCATGGAATATCGGTCTACTGACGATCAAGCACAAAATCGAATCGTAACACCTACGTTCCTTAAAGAGCTGTGGGTAGGTAACGATTGGGCCGTCACACCTCTACTTCCCAAACTACACAGTCTTAAATTGGATGTTCATGGCTTGTCATTCGATGATAAAGCCCTGGTCCGAGCGGTAACGTCTAGGTGGCTCCCGGATCCAGAGTGTGCCTCAGAGGGCGGCATCGACTGCATTCGATCGGTTGATGTCGTCTTCCTCGAAGATGGAGAGCATGTGGAGAGATTACATGCTTCGTTGAGATGGATGGGTGATGCAGGAGCACAGGTCAGGATTGTAGCACGTCTGCCCGGGGAGGATGAATGAGTGAAGAAGGGAATGCGATTCTTGGTACGGGCAGGCATGTTGTATTTGGCTACACATGTATTCATAACATGACCTGCAAGTAGGACGTATAGCTCTACTTACCCGCTCAGTAAAAGTAAACATAACACGCCTCGGAAAGACCACGCATGCGGAGTGTAATGGGAGAGGAACGCGGGAAGTATACAACAGCTGCCGCGGTGCTCTCCATAACTTGCCTGGTCAAATTTGAGAAGACGATCGGCCAGCACGCTTAGTAAGGACAAGCGCGATTCGCTATCGCGCGTGCTGAACGTCATAGCTGCCAGCGTGGGACTGAAATCTGAAAGACAGAACTCGTGACTCGCCTATTGGACGAGTCCAACACAGTAACGAATCCTATCCTATTAATGGGCATCACTGCGCCATTCTAGGAAATCATCGTCTGGTTCAAACACGATGGCTCTTCGACGAATAGAACCACTCGTATGTCGTGTGTCGCGTCTTTGGCTGGACTGGGGTCGTTTCGTTGCCTGATGCGAGGTAATTCTCTCGCTAGCAACCGAATCGCTGGACCTAGGCAACATGGGAACCTGATCTTGAGCGAAATGATGTGACCCGGCCGCAAGTTGAACGCCAGTGCTAGGTGCAGATTCAATTCCTTCACCTGGTAAGGAGGCGTTAACAAGCACATATTCCAGCCCATCCTCAATTGAGGTGTCGCCGCGGAGTTTCGCTTCGAGAAGCTTTCGGTCTTTTGTAATCGACCTCTTCAAGTGATGGAGTTGCCACAGCTGGTTAGAATCGAGTTAGCTTGACATTACAGTATAAACGGCAGTCCCCTTACCTTGACCAAGTTGCATCCGGCATTCCATGCCGCATTCTCGAATACTTCCACCAGCTCTTGCTGAAGTAAAGGGTAATCGAGGAACAGAAATCTCTCAAACCACGCGATTGAGCTCTCCTGGCTAGCTTGGATAATCACCCAACTTGACGTGAGCGGGGGCACAAGCTTGCTATCTGCGGGAGCTATCAATGGCACAGGTCTTTTCAAGAGTGTGGCCCACATCTGATCTCTTCCCAGTGGGCGAAGCAGCATCCAAAGAATAGATTTTTTCCTGTGGTAATGTGAAGGCACGAAGCATAGCCGCAGGAGCAACATAAAATATAGCCAGCAAGCCAATGTTTCCGGCTTGAGATCAACGGTGTTGAAGCCAATTGTGCATCGACGAAGAAATGATTCCGACCTTCGAACAAAATTCCAAGGTACTTTAGGTCTAATAGTCTGAAATGACACTCTTAAGCTTGAATGTAGGATATAGGCGAGCAACTGACCTTGACAAAAGAGACCGCTGTCCGGAACTGTTCCACCTTTCGATCCAAATCATAGGCAATAGTTGAAAATGGCTGGGAATTTTTATGCCAATGATCAGGTTCCCAGTCTGATACACGAGCCTCGGACCACGATAGGAGACAATGATTGAATACCATGGCAAAATATGAATATGGATCAAAATCTTCCAATGCTGCAATAAGATCAGGGCTCGGAGAGTCCGATTGCCAGCAGTAGACAGCCCAGCGAGTGCTTGCAAAAGCTCTAAGCTTGTCTTCCGTGGACTGGGCCCTGAATGTCGAGCAAACGTGATCTCTCCAGGAAGTCAGAGCCGTGTCTATTGAAGTCTGATGAATGGGATACAGAAACTTCGTAACAGACAAAGAGCGAAGCAGAAGCCGTGCCACGAGATCACTGTACTCTGCCAATGAATGTCGACGAACATGATAATGAAGTGATCGACGAGTGTCAAGCAGGAACTCGGTGAAGGATGCATGTGGTATGGCTATCTGGTCATCCTCCTCATCCGGTATATGTAAAACCGAGTGTAGCCGGAAGAGAAGCATTCCCACCTCACCCTGCTTGAATTCGAGTAAACGCTCGATGACCCAAGAGGATCGCCAATGAAGTTTCCACATGTTGGATTCATCTCAAATCATAGCGGATCCCATTTCTGTAGTAGCCTCAGTATATTTATGAGGATGAGTGATGATAACGCAGCGTTCGCTGCCAGTCTCACCTCAGCACGCACATCGAATATGAAGGGACTATTTCGCAGCACGATATCGTCGAACGAAAGGAAGACAATTTCGCAGTGGCTGCTGGACGCGGAGAAGGACCTGATTGCATACCAGAAGGAGATAGGCAGACTCAGGGCCCGTATATTGGCATTGGAAAACAAACGGGATCAGTTGAATGGATGGAGAGAGAGATATCGTGTCTTGCTATCACCGATTCACAGGATGCCACCAGAGCTTTTGGTGCGGACCTTCGCATTTTGTTGCAAGGAGAATGTACTGGAACTGTCGATGATGCCCCCGGCTGTAATTTTGACCCAGGTGTCCGGTCGCTGGCGTGATGTCGCCCTCACTACTCCGTCATTGTGGGCTTCGGTCTTCGTCAACTTCAGAGACTGGTCCGGTAACCATCAGAAATTGGAATCGGTGGCGAAGGCCTTTATGGAACGCTCACAGACAGCTTCGTTGAAGATGACGCTGGATCACTGTCATGGTTCCGGCTATTGATATCCTGGCGCAAAATTCCACTCGATGGTCGGATTTCCTCTGGCGCATCTCAGCTAGAACAATCCATCATCCGGCTTTCCATGCAATTCGAGGAAAACTCCCTCGACTCAAGAATTTGGAAGTGTTCTCTTGTCCGTCGAATGGGGATATCGACCAAGAGGCCCAGTCCGCCACCGGTCTAGATATCTTTGCGGAATGTCCTTCACTTTCCTCTGTGCAATTTTCACCCGATCTCACCGGTGGAATTCAGTTTCCATCAGCGCAGATACGTTCTTTAGGTCTGCGAGTGTCATACACGACGAAAGCGCTGAGGATCTTATCTGGTTTCCCGAATATCGCAAGTTTGGAATTGTTCCGCGTTGGTGGTGGGAAGGCGTGCCAAAATCACTTCATTTCTGATTTAAAGCGCCTATCGATCAAAGCTACCGACCAGAACGATGTTTCTTCCATTTTGAACCACACAACACTACAATCCTTGTCGGTGCTCCAGATATCCGGCGTCACCGAGGCGTCAGCTGTTGGGTGGGAGAAATGGGATAGTGTACCTATCAAGGATTTCTTGCTTCGATCTTCGTGCCGTGTCACCACTCTCCATCTCTGCTACCTACCCATTACAAGCGAACAAACCATATCTCTCCTTCCTTCACTTCGTGAACTTCATGTGAAGGAGCGCAAAGTGAACAATAGCTGTAACAAGATCGTAACAGGATATCTCCTTGAAAGCCTCCAGATCAGCTTTTGCCACTTTGCAGGCGACCTCAGGGCTCTCATACCCAGGCTGACAGACCTTCTACTAGCCGTCTACCCAGATGATTTGAATACGGATGCACTCATGAGAGTGGTTACAAGTCGTTGGCTTCCAGATGCTGACGATGCAGCAGAAGCAGGAATCGATTGTCTGCGTTCAATTGTCATCATACTTAGGGGAGAGAAACTTGAAGCCGGTGAAAATTGCAAGTTGAGCCCTTTGCTTGACTTCAGGGATGCAGGATTGCGGGTCAATATTGAATCGAGTTCTTCATGAACAACACCTGACGATCCTGACCTATCCCGTAGCACAGAAAATCTGTAGGACATATGTATACGCCTGTGTATTATGTAGGAAGCGAAATACGTTTTTGCCCCGAGTTACGTTTCTCAACCTTCTTTACTCTGGTTGATCTCTGTTTAGATGTTGGAAATGTAGCTTGGGGTAAAAATGTATCATGCATGTAGTAATCGCGAGCAAAGGCTCGCAACTGTTCACGAAAAGATAAGTAGTGCTGACGGCAGGCACTGCTCGACCCCACAAAGGTCCGGCCCGCCACCAGCTCAAAACTATCACATGAATTCGCACCCCTTGTCCTCCTGCGTCCATGTCGAGCGCAGTGTTCTCCAAACCTCTGCGGCCAGATCAATTGTTTTCTCTTGTCAGACGGCATAAATCCACATCACAGGTCGTCTTTGTTGTCCTACTCATCCTTCGGTCACGGCTGGTTCCGTCATTGAGCTTCAAGCACAGGAAGGATGATGAGAAGAAGGGATTGACAGCCCATGAATTGGGCGTGGTTTTACAGACACTGTACACGGAAGATGAGGAGAAGAAAGGAAGGAAGGAAATTTTGGTGCCGTATAACAACCGGCTTACACGCGTTCCATATGATCCAACACCGCAGGAGTTTATCGATATTAATCAGGAGGCCTTTCTTCAGCAGCCTTCGCAAGACGCTGAACCCACAGAGAAGGCCCAAAAGAAGAAACATTTATTTGACCCTGTATTCCTCCGAACACTCCGACTCCTCCTATTCCGGATTGTTTTCCCGCTACCCAATAAACCCTCCTTATTCAGTACACTCACCTCCCCGGTGACGCTTACCGTCTCGGCATATACTACGTTCCTTATTTTGCGGACCTATCTCTCGCTGCTGGTAGCAAAACTCGATGGAATCATTGTTCGGGACCTGGTCAGAGCCGATGGGAGAGGGTTTGCTAAAGGATTGGCATTATGGTATATCCTTGCAGTGCCGAGCATCCTCGTCAACGTCATGATACGGCATATGCAGGGTGTGCTGAGTGAGGAAGTGAGAGGAAGGCTGACAAGATTTATCACGGATTTGTACCTGGGTGTACCAGGTGCAAAGGAGAGAGCTTTACGGTGTGTTCTATCTCATGATCCGGTGCGAGCTAGGCTGAGTTTGAAGCAGTTACTACAAGATCCAGCAGTCGTCGTCGTCCGTCGCAACCGAAGGTGTCGATCAATACATAACGAGTGATATCGAGGCGTTCAGTGAAGGCTTAAGCGGGTTATAGTGCGTTCTTCTCTATTACCCCCTAGAAGTACGACTTATGGTTGCTTGTACGCACAGTGGCAATCTTCTCAAACCCTCGCTGGATCTCTTACTATTCACATCCCAATTATCGAGGAGTCTGGGCATCCGAGGGACAGTTATGCTCTTTGGGACATATTGGGCGACTGTGGGTCTTCCTATGCCTCACATCGTATACAAGTGAACTCATACGTCATTTTCACACGCAGGTGCACACTCTCCGAGCACTATCTCCAGCATTTGGCCGTCTAAGTGCCGTTGAAGCTCGTTTGGAAGGCGAATACCGAGCCGGTATGGGCAGACTGGGAAGGGGTAGTGAGGAAGTCGCGTGAGTGCCTCTGCTGATTCTCCGTGTCGCTAATCTGACATGGTACTCGTAGATTCTACGACGGTGGTGCACGCGAACGAGATATCTTAACGCGAGCGTATATGAGATTAATCAAGCATGTCAATAGTATATACAAGGCGCGCTTCTTCCTTCATCTCCTGTCTCCGAGCATAACACATTCAACAGATACGGATAGCCTATGAATGGACAGAAGACTACGTGATCAAGTATTTGTGGTCGGCTGCTGGATATGGCCTCATCGCCGTACCGCTTCTGTTTACCCGCGCTCTAGGTATTTCTCCTGCTTTCACTACCAGAGACGGCACCTCATACGCGTCCCGGTAGGAGTGGGAACGAAAGGTGCTATTGCCACAGGTGCTGTGGCGGCTGCCGGTGCTGTTGCTTCGTCGACCTCCGGTAAGCATCTCCCATCGTGGTCCCAAGTGAATGGGCTGAAATATGTATGACAGACACGAACGGAAGAATTGCTTCTAGAACCCAGACCTACATCTCGAATAGGCGGCTTTTATTGAGCTTGGCCGATGCGGGAGGAAGGTTGATGTATGCCTACAAGGTACCTGTTCCGCATCTATCTCCATTTCTTTCTGCACGGCACTACTAAGACTTCGTGGGTCGACAGGATATACTCGAAATGCAAGGTGTTGTTGGCCGTCTCGGCGGTGTCATTGGAGAGCTGTATGCCTGTGTGTTACCACCGTCAAATACGGATACACCGGAGGTGACGGTCACGCCTCCTTCGGCCGAGTCAAGTCATATTATCAACGCTACTCCTTCTGAAGAGAAAGAGGAGCCTGAGGAGGAGAAGGAGGATGACGATGACGAAAGCATCGTACTTCGACATGTGGACATCACTATCCCGGGTACCTCGACAGTACTGGTCAAGGATCTTAGTCTGAAGTTGAGGAGAGGCGAACACCTCATGATCACAGGTTCCAATGGAGTAGGAAAGACGTCCGTCTGTAGGGTCCTGGGCGGATTATGGGAAGCGGAAGGTAAGATAATTCCTTATGCTTCGACTTACCCTAAGGAATATGCAAATAGGCAATGGTGTAGTCAAGACACCAGAAGGAAACAAAGTTATGTTTATACCCCAACGGACATACCATCCTCAAGGAACGTTGTTGGACCAAGTGATTTATCCATATACCTACCAAGAATTTTTGGGGAGATGGAGGGAAAGACGTGCAGCAGGTAGCATCTTTTCTACATGATCGTACCCAGTGCTGATAATAAGGTCACACAGGAGAGACTACCGACGCAGATCCACTAGCAGAGATTGAAGAGATATTGCATGCAGTGTATCTTGGCTACCTACCGGAGCGGGAAGGAGGTTGGTTAACAAGAAAGGAATGGAGAGATGTGTTGAGTGGAGGGGAAAAGCAGCGGGTGCGTTTAAATGTCGTAATATCTGTTTGCACCAAACTCAGGTACGCTTAGATATCCCTCGCTCGTGTGCTTTACCACCGTCCACTCTTTGCGGTCTTGGACGAAGCAACGAGTGCAGTGAGCAGTGATGTCGAGGGAAGATTGTATGAAACGATCAAGGGGTGGGGAAAGGGCATAGGTGTCGTGAGCGTCAGTCTTAGGCCATCACTGCAGAAGTACCATACGCATCAGTTGACGATACATGGAGATGGCAGTGGGGGATGGGAATTTACTCAGTCAGTTGACACTCAGATATCAAAGGTAAGTTCTTTATATTCATACGCGCTCGAAAGATAGCTGCTGATCTCGACGCGACATAGAACAATCAAGCAGAGATTGAGGAGCTTGAGGCGCGATTGCTCGAAGTGGAAGAATGGGAGCGAAGAGTGGAAGAGTTGGATGCAATGTTACGGATTCATGAAGTTGAGACTTGAATTTATATAGCATAGACGTCATGTAAGTCATCTGTACTAGACTGTAGCACGAGTAGGAATGTATCTCTTAGCCTCGTTAATCAACCTTAATGACATGAAAATGCTACTGTGCTGGGTTCCCTACCGATACAAGAGGCACCACTCGTTCAAGGCAAAGTTAGGGCGTAGCGTAATCCATCCATAATTCAACGAGATATCTGTTTAGCACCTGGTAGGATGTACAGGTAGTTGCTAACTAATTTTGGAATGCGATATATTGACTCGCAGCCCCGCACCTCTGAAATCGAGTAAAGAAGCCAGTGTATGCGTCAAGTCGCTCTCCGCTAAAAGGGTGATTGACAAGGAACGCAGACAATCAACACCTATCTCTGCCGCATACGGAGGATCAGGAAGCCACCTGCTGGTAACGGCCTTCAGCAGAGCATCTGTATCCAAGTCACCGCCATGGACAGCCAGTTTCAGTTCTGAGAGTCTCGGGCAGATTGAACCTGAAGAACTTCCATGGTCAATCCAGAGACCCCCGAGGAATGCTGGTGTGACAATCTTGTTGCCGGTGTTACCCGTTTTGTATTCTTCAATGTGGAGATCATGGAGAAGCGGCATGAAGCGGAGGAGGGATATAGTCTGGTCGCCCGTAATGGGTATCCAACTGAGGCGAAGGGAGGTGACGATACACGACGAGCGGACGAAAAAGTCTTTTATAGCGGTTCCGTCCCATTCTGTCCATCTGTCGTCTGTGGCAGCGAAGGCACCACTGATGTCTAGAGAAGACAGGTAGCGAAGAGTCGAGTACTGGAATATCGACGAAACGTCGTGTTGCTCTTCGGCTATTATAGAAAGATGTTTGATGTCGCATAGTATATGGGTGGCAGGCTCGGCACCACCGCCTATACGATCCAAGTCTAGTCGTTCGACGTGCGGGAAATATGACACGAGTTGAAATGCGGTGGCGGAAAAGGCGACATCAAGTGCGAGAGACTTGATTTGGCGCCAAGGTAAGGAAATGCTGTCGGCTATTTGAGGCGAAAATTGGAGGGTATGAAGGGAAGGGCAGATGTTGAATACATCCAAACCGCGAAGAGGCACAGACTCCGCTGCCTCCTTGTAAGGACGTGTAACCAAGCTCAGTTGCTTGAGATTGGCAAGTCGCCCTTGTATCGCCGTGATAGTCGGCTTTTCTAACACCTGAAATACTGGTGGTACGACCGCGAGAGTGACTTCGCGCCAACGACTGGAGTTTTGGGCGAAGATGTCCAAGGCGGGTATTATTGGGGACAAGTCGTAGTCAAGCGGTATGCCCCCAAAGTCCAGTGTCAGACGAAGCGCGCATGCTTTCGACCGTTCCATGAATAATTTCGTCATCTGCGCCAATAGTTTTTGGTCTTTCGTCCATCTACAGAACCTGACCGTCACAGAGGCCCAAAGTTCTGGGGTCGACAGAACCAGATCGCGCCAACGTCCGCACACCATTGCCAGACGTACAGCACGTGGTGGGTGAGCTTTTTCTAGCACGTTATCCTCGCAGTAAGAAGAGAAAACTTTGAGCAGAATCTCTGGCGGCAAGCGATGAATGGGTGATAGTAAAGTTCTGTACTTCTCCATCCATCTCTTCAAGCCATCTCTTTTGTTCTCTAAGGTCAGTATGACCGTCTTCAGTCGACTAATCTCTGCATGCTGGGCCTTTAGATCTTCTTCTGCATCAAGTAGCCACTGAATTATCATCTGCCTCTCCTTGGGTGATATGGTGTGACGAAAAAGCCCTTGCATTGTCGAAGAGCGACTGGCTGAGAGCGACTTGAATGGGGGTTCGCGTTTGGTAGAATCTGGACTCATGACGAAGTGCGGCAATAAACCTTGATGTCGGTAAATTTGTAAAGCTAGAGAAATGAGTGACCACTCGCTTCGTAAATATGTTGTTTGGAACGCACTGGATAAAACGACTTATTTCGATTACTAGCTTCCCCGAGCCTATACGATCCTCGCAATCTTCAATTCCCTGCGCGACGTTGTCTGCTTGCTTGACCACCTATTTTTATTCCACAAGATTGGGATTATTCGGCGAGGTGGGTTTGGTTCCAGAAGGTCTGAGAGTGGTGGTGGAACGAGAGGTCCAGAATTACCTGCGCCTACTACAACACGTGTTGAAACCCGTGTCAGTGGTGTCACCACCTCGCGATTTCGACTTGACGCCCATCTGCACCCACCCCATTTTCTGTGGCAGGCTCGGGATCGGGTCTCTCGAGGATTTTTTTTTCCTCTTAAGAATCCTCCTAGGTTCGCATTCGTGAGAGAACCGGGGTACGCGATAAACGCATGTGTACAACAAGGTTTGCATACGTTTATATTAGCAAAGGTTCTTCGCTTTAAAGTCGGTCACAAACCTTTTTCAACCATATTGGGCCATTGTAAAAAAATGCACTGGATTTTATCATCTGTTCTAAGCAAACTGGATTTGACTTGAATCAAAATTAACAGGCCGACTAATTCAGGAAAGCTGCTCTTCTCATCCCAGCCATGCAATACTCTTCGACAACTCCCTCTCCCCTACCGAGATATCTCTGCACTAGTCGGTCTCCGGCGATACAGGGGCTGTTTCTTGGTGCTGTATCCACGAAGAAAAGGCTTGAAATAGACCAATGCTTTCGGATGCGGAAAAGGAGTTGATCGTTGAAGCCAGGAAGCAATATCTAGGCTCAAAACTCTCGTCCTGACTTTAGAAAACCACAGTGAAGGTGAAGGGCTGGAGAACTTCATAGGGAAATATCGTTCGCTGCTATCGCCAGTACACCAAATGCCTCCGAAGTTCTGCTTGATGTTTTGCGAGGAGAATGAATTGGTTGGGGATGCCTCTACACTAGCTATGGTCTTTAGACTTTGGCACAGACTCGTGCTCTCCACACCGAGTTTATGGCACTCTCAAAGGTTCCGCCACACTGTTGACGAGGTAATCCACATTAGACATTCTCCGTTACTCCAAAGCTCCCCCCCTCGATTGCTCATCGTTATCGCCAGTACATTGCTACAATGCTAGGATGTGAGAGTTTATATTCCCGCATCCTGTACATACGTCGTGGCAGTCTTGATATAAGCGTTTGCCTTGGACGTGAGAAAGGTTACGTTACCTTTGTCCCACTCCTCACACCACCACACTCATCGTTGATAATCTACCGCATAACCGCAAATGACTCGATGGCCTGGAACCAAGAACGACGAACGAGCAGGATGAACAAGGCTATGGGCGGAAGGAAGCATGACGTGGCCCAAGGTGAGTTTTTCTTCCAACGCAGCAATCAAACTAACTCCTCAGTTCAACTTGGCGATTGATTTATGGTAGCCATCAGAGGGTGTCAAAGAAACCGCGAACCACATTGTCCCGCAACTTGCTATCTCCCTGATATCTCCCTTAAACACGGCAGACCGCGTCGTTATCCCCGTCCTGTTTACCTCAAGCCGAGAATCTTACTCTTGGATCAACGCCTCGGTAGGATATGCCGTCTCAACATTGAAATGACAAAATGGACGCTCGGAATCTGGATGGAGTTGAGGATGCATCCTCCGAAAATGTCGCGTTTGGAGAGTCAAGTTGGGTTCGAAAAAGAGCAAGTTCCGTTCCTTGGTTGACATTGGGGCAGCAGCAAAGCAGGAATTCAGCGCCGAATTTTCCGACTCGGGACAAATCTCAATAGGCTTTGCCTTGTCTGCCATTCCATTCCACACAACTCCCATGATCTCTATAGCACGGCAATTCACAAGGACAGTGACGGTATCCCGCTGTCTTTCAACGCTCAGGCAAATTCTTTATGTGCGCTGGTTCGCAGCACTAGCTGTTGAGCATTTCCCCTTCCCGCCGCTATCCTTTTTGTGGAAATGTCCATCAGCGCTCGGTCTACCCACATGGCTTGATATGTCGGCTTATCGCAGCTTGACTATGCCCTTACTCCTCTAGTCTTCGACTTGTTCATCTTCGTCATTGATTTTCCGGGAGGAACTTACATAGTTAGTCAAGGCACGACTTTGACGGCTTCACTCGAGTAGAGTTAACGCTCACGAACTTTTACTAGTCTACTTGGGCTGTTTTAACTGAAGCTATTCTCCCTTCTAGTGTTATTCAGCTTCTGTGAAACAATTCTGGTCTCACCTCGCACACTTGACTGTTTATCCGAATGATATAAATAGCGAGGAGCTTGATCTCGAAGGTGACTAGATGGCACGGCGAACATATCCCGCCCCGGCGTCTAATGTTGAAATTCAGCCTGAGGTTACAGAATGTCTTACAGGAGCTACTACCGTCATAAATGCGGCGTACACGGCTTTTCCACATTATCTGTCTCCGC
This sequence comes from Moniliophthora roreri, assembly GCA_001466705.2. NCBI lineage: Eukaryota > Fungi > Basidiomycota > Agaricomycetes > Agaricales > Marasmiaceae > Moniliophthora > Moniliophthora roreri. The sequence continues at coordinate 34,442 of LATX02000180.1, forward strand.
TCTAGGAGCACGCCTACTCATAGTCAGCTAGTCAAAACGGAATCTGATCTCCGAAAACGTTCGATCTCGTATAGCCTTCTGGGGAGTACCAAACAACATCTTGGGATATAAAAGCCCAGATATGTTGTCTCCTGAAAGCATTGTCTCGCAGCAATGAAGTTCGTTACCACTGCTCTTGTCTTTGGTGCTCTTTTTGCGACATCATCCACTCTTGCTGCTCCGAGCAAACGCCAATTGGCCAACGTGTATACGACTTGTAACCAGCCCAACACGGTTGCGTTCACCTTCGTGCGTATCTCTAGGCCTGGTTCTGTCCTTCTCACTTACGCGTTGCTGTACAGGATGATGGTCCATACATTTACAGGTATGTCTATATTACTCGCTCATTCTTCCTCTCAGCTGTTGAACCGACCTTTCCAACTTTCAGTGACGAGATTGTCCAGTTCCTAGGAGAACAAGGTGTCAAGGCGACGTTTTTCTTTAGTATGTCGACACTCTTCTTTTATATGACCCGATCTGATATGTTATGCGATAGATGGCAACAACTGTTGAGTACACATGCTGGCCCACTTTACCGTCGCTGATGTGCCCTCTGCTGCTGCGTAGTTGACTGCATCTACAGCCAAGCTGCTATGAACCGCGTTAGGAATGTCTATAACAACGGACATATGATCGGATCACACACTTGGAGCCATTCGGATCTTACGACGCTTTCTTGGGATCAGAGTGAGTCGGCTTTGGTTGCTTCGGAACCGTGCAACTGACTACTGAGACCTGGGCAGTTCACGATGAGATGTGGAGGGTTGAACGTGAGTGGGCTTTTCTTCATTTACCCTCGCACAGATTCATATACCTTCTTTTGCACAGAGGCTCTACAGAGGATTATCGGGGTTACACCCGCTTTCATGCGACCCCGTGCGTAGCAACTTCATCACCCGCTGCGGTCGTCCAATCATTTCTTTTCGTGCAGCCTATGGTAACTACAACGACCTCGTCCGACAGGCTTCAGCTGTACGAGGACAGAGTATCGTGAATTGGGATTTCGAGTAGGTCTTCTTCCCTTCATGAGAAAGGTAAGGAGTTAGTACTAACTCAAAGACTTGCAGTTCGGGCGATTCGACTGGTGCATCACCAGAACAAAGCAAGCGCGATTACGCTGATCTCATTCGACGGCGCCCGAATACGATTATCGCGTTGAACCATGAGACTCGGCGTATGTCTAGTTCTTGTCACTATTCCCATCTTTTTACTAACGAAATCTTTTTTGTCGCTTTTAGAGAGTACAGCGTAAGTACTGAGCTGGATCTTCTTTTATAACCCGCTGTCAGAGTGTCAAAGCTGAAATTGACATCTTGTCCTGCAGTGAAGACGTAATTAGAACTGTCATTCCTCAGCTGAAGAATGCGGGGTATAATCTCGTCACTGTCGCCGAATGCCTTGGGATGAATCCGTATCAGAGCGTTGGACAGCCGCAGAGTGTAAGTCGGGTTTTGCTGGTTTTGTGGTAACTCACGACATTAACGACTGTTTTGATAGGGATCGTGGAGTTGCTAATTAGTGTGTAGGCGGGATGGATTACACGGACTACCTGCGGATTTTCATCAAACTATTCGCAGACGAAGCAGACTCATATGGACGTTTATGACCTAATGATAGTGATGTTTTTACTTTTAATGTAACTGCAATGAACTGTGTCGGTTGTAAAGGCGTACTGGTTAGATGTTGAGCAGGGCATTGAATTTGCCTCTTCCTTCGGTACCACCAACTTACCTGTCACTAAGTCAGACTTCACCTCTCAAAAATGCCCTCCAAGCTCAAAGGAGATATCCAAGAAAGTCGCGAGGAATGCTGGGATGAATTGCTCGCGTCAAGGTGCGGAGTAAAGGCTCTCCGAAATCTCCGGATTACAACGCAACAGGACCATATGTCCCCTCAACCGCGACGTTTGTTTGACAAGACATTTGCAACCATTCGAAGCTCATACCAGAAGATTTTGAATTCAACAGTTGCGAAAACAGTTTATGGGGTGTATGGGATGGGCGAGCTGCGGGTTGTGATGACGACTTGGACGGAAGCCATGGCAGGTACTGAGGCGGACCTATTTTGTATCAGAAGCGGTGAATCTCATTTTGCAAAGAAACTCACGATGAATCGACTTTTCGGCACGCAGTCACATCTTCAGGTCGTGCAGCGGTCTCACAATACCTTTTGGATGCGGAGAGAGAGATGAAGGGTTATGGTGTTGAAATCAATCGAACGAAAGCAGGAATATTGTCTTTGGAGAACAAGAAGAGTGCGTTGGGAGAAAAGATGGAGAGGTACAGATCATTATCGGATCTCGTGCATCGACTTCCCCCGGAGATTTTGACCAACATATGAGCATCTCGTGCAAATCCTGCGAGATCAAGGAACTCGAGACCATACCTCCCATTATCCTATCCTGTCTGCGGCCGTTGGCGGGATATCGTGGTCTCTACGCCGTCGCTATGCTCCTTTCTGTCATTCAAATTCTTGCGATGGAGAGCGATGGATGGAAACCCCGAAGCCGCGCGTAGATTGCTTAGGCTGACGCTATTCTTCCCTTCGCGTTCCCGAACAGCGCCTTTGTCGCTTGTTTTAGATTTTTCTGACGCTGAAACAGAGCTGGTTGATCCAACACGCACATTGGAAGCTCTGGTTGCGCAGTCGAACCGCTGGTACGATGTCAGCCTAATCTCATTCACCTGTTATATTAGAACATCCGATCATTCAACGTCTTGCCGGACATTTTCCATTACTACACCGTCTGCGTATCACCGCCTCCAACGAAGAAGGCGATGAATCACTATCAATCTCAACTCTGTTTAATGAATGTCCCGGTTTACATTCCCTAGACATTACTCCGGCCTCTCCCTGCACGAGACAGATTCTGCCATTCCAGCAAGTCAGGTCATTGACGTTGCGAATGTGCTTCGCCTTCATCGCATTTGATTATCTGTCAGAATGTCGAAACGTAGAGCGCCTGGAACTACATGCTGTTGGTGGCCTTAAAGACGACGTCGACGATCTTGTCGCGACCGCGATCTAGTACCTGTCAGTTTTCGCAGATAACCAGGAGGATTTAGATTGCGTTTTTCTCAACATCACCCTTCCCGACTTGTCAAGTTTGAAAATTTCTGGCAAGGATGACAAGGACGATAAGCCAGACGAGCCATGGACAAAGATAGATGAGAGGTCGATCTCTGACTTTGTGCAAGGATCTGCCTGCTCTATCACCTCGCTCTGTCTCAGGTGGCTACCGCTCACAGACCCACAAACAATTACTCTCCTTCGTCTTCTCCCCGAGCTCGGTACGCTCCACATCGAGGAACAAGTCCAAGCACATTCGTACCGCCGTACGAACAAAATCGTTACCTCTGCCTTCGCAAAGCAGCTAGCTATGGACCTTGTTGACACACCTTCCACCCCATTCCTACCTCGACTCAAAGACCTGACATTTGTTATTCACAATCGTGGGCTCAACCAGCAAGGTCTATCTAATGCGATTATATCGCGTTGGCTTCCAAGAACCTGATTCAAGTCGTACCATTGTTTGCCTTCGGTCAGTTGCTATCACTATTCTCGGCTGCACACACGTTAGCGGCCCCTTCGATTCCTTGCAGTGCTTCAGGGATGCTGGGTTACGAATATCCATCTCCGCAGAATATTAGTGATATACGTAGGGATCATGATTGTCTTAAAGTGGCGTATACACGACAAATTCCTATTGTACAACAAACAACAAGGGTATCCGCACATACAACCCCAAACTTCAGATATCGAGATGGAAATATGAAATGGACACACGCATTCCGGCATCTCGGAAGCTCTGCAAATGTCGTAAGCTTTCAGTATGGTCCTTGTTATCCATGAGCGTTATTGTAACCGATTGCAAACATTCGCATCCAAGTGTGGCAGAATAATCGGAATCAGGTACCCATCGAGAGGTTAAGGCCTTGGTGAGATGGTCAAAGTCAACTCGGTCCGCCCGAGCATGGAGCGTCAGGTCGGTGAGGTGTGGAAGAAATAGTGAGGAAGAGCTCCCGTGGTCTACTGCCAGCCGAGTCAGGAACTCGTCTGTAAGAAGATAATACCCGGACTGGGTATTCCTATACTCCTGCAAGCAGAGTGAGCTCAACCGTGGCATGAGAAGGAGCGTGTTGACGAGTTGTTCATCTGAGATGGGCACGCATCTCAAGGAGAGACTAGTGATGTTGCAAGAGGACCGTGTTAGAAAGCTTTTAAAAGGAACTTCGTCCCACATATACCAACTTGATTCATCCGTTTCCTCCTCCTCGACACTGCGAATGTCGAGAGACAAGAGCTCAGGAAGAGTTGTAAATTCCAATGCAGAGGAAACGTCGTGTTGCTCCTCAGCAGTTATGGAGAGATGTTTGAGGTTGCTCGAAACAATGTGCCCAGTAAACGTTCCTGAGCTAGCCAAGCTCTCGCCTCCGATGCGGAATAGTTCCAGTCGTTCCACGTTTGGAAGAGACGACAAAAACTTGAAGGCAGTCGATGAATAGGCATCGCAGAGCTTCAAAAACGTGATCTGGTCGTATGGTGCGAGAACATGTCGAATTCGAAGGTCTGGCTCGAATTCAAAAGAGCGAAGAGCCGGACAGGTCTCGAATAGGCGTAGCTCTGCGTCCCAGGGAGAATTATCCGCCTGGTGTACTCGCCAACTGGCACTGGACAGATGAACATGTTCCAATCTTGGAAGGCGGCCATGGATGGGTGCGAGCACTGAATGGGAGATCATTGATGGTACAACGCGGAAAGTGACTCTGCGCCATCGAATGGAATGTTCGACAAGGTTTTGGATGGCTGGGAGAAATGGCTGGATGCCTTGTTCCACATCAGAAAAGTCCAGCTCGAGGGACAACAGGGACAATTGAGACCTCTCCATGAAGAGTTCAACCTTCGAAGCTAAGGCTTCATGGTCCCGTTCCCATTTCGAGAACCTGATTGTGACGGTAGACCATAAACACGGCGTGGTTAAAACAATTTCCCTCCAACGGCCACATATAGCAGAAAGCAGAACCGGAGGTGCAGGAGAGGAATGTGGAATCTCGCTCTCCTCACAAAAATACTGGAAGATGTTTGAAAGTATTTCTGGTGGCATGCGATGGACTGGAGCTAGGAGAGAGCGATAACGTTCCATCGATTTGACTAATCCTTTTTGCTTGTTCTCCAGCGTCGTTATGGCTGCTTTAAGACGATTTATCTCCGCCTGTTGTGTTTTGACGTCCCGTTCCGCATCCAAAAGCCACTGCATGATCGTCTGTCTTTCCTTCAACGAGACCGTACACCGGAACAGCCGTTGCATAGAAAGGGAACGACTGCTGGATATCGATTTAGGTAGAGGAAACCGCTTGATAGATGAACGGTCCATGTTCACGGTCGCTTCCATCAGTGTTTTGGACTTGTATGATGTTGAAATCTTTGACACTTGAAGCCTTCGCGAGAGTATATTGCGACTGAGAAGCCGCGATTTTAGTTTTCAAATAAAGGAGAGAGTCTTTAATACTCACCGCTAGTGGTCGAGGATGGATATTAAGGATCTTCCAGGGCTCCAGTGAGCCTCCAGCCCTGCACTTCGGCGAAGAGGTTAAACAATAAACTGACTGACCAGCGACTCCGCTTAAGAAGAGTCAACAGGGGCTCTTTCTCACGCTCATTGTCGTTCTCTTTGCAAGTGACCACGATGACCACTAATGACGAATCTACATTCGAGCCTCCTCAGCCTCTTCCAATTCGTCGCCTTCAAGAGTCTTTGATAAACCGCATTGCTGCAGGAGAAGTCTGCTTCACCAGTCTTTCTTCAGCGCATTTCTATTGATCCGATTAGGTAGATCATTCATAGACCTGCTTCAGCCCTCAAGGAGCTCCTAGAAAACTCTCTAGATGCTGGTGCCACGAGTATACGCCTCACAGTGAAGGAAGGAGGTCTGAAACTACTGCAGATACAGGATAATGGATGCGGGATACGAGTGAGTCGCCTGTGCACCGCGCGCCGGAAGCCAGAACTGAGAGATCGCAATTGGCAGAAATCAGACCTTCCTATACTTGCTGAGCGTTTTACAACGTCAAAACTCTCGTCCTTCTCCGACTTGTCGCGTCTTACGACCTACGGATTTCGAGGAGAGGCTTTAGCATCTATCTCTCATGTTGCCCACTTGTCTGTGATAACGAAGACCCGCTCGGAAACCTGCGCCTACAAGTGAGATGTCAACTTCTTTCTTCTGCTGTTCTACTGACACCTGTCAGAGCACAATATTCGGATGGCAAGCTGGTTCCTGCACAGGTTGGACATACAGCAGAACCAAAGCCTTGTGCTGGTAACGACGGCACGACCATCGTTGTAAGTACAAAAGCATCTATTACGAGCATGTGTTGCTGACCAAAGGTCGATTTGGGGAATAGATTGAAGATTTATTTTTCAACACGCCTACACGTCTTTCTGCTCTTCGAAATACATCCGAAGAATATTCCCGTATTCTAGATGTCATGACAAAGTACGCCATCCATAATTCCAAAATTTCGTTCATGTGCAAGAAGGTGCGTTTTCCAACTCCGGTGCATTGCTGATAACTTACGTTCTTATAGGCCGGTTCAGGTACTCCAGACCTGAGCACTGTCTCCAATTCTCAGACTTCTCAAGCTATCCGCATGTTGTATGGTCACGCAATAGAGAAAGAACTCCTTCACACCACCGTGTCGTCCTTGGACGGTACAAAAAAGGACGAGTCTTGGACGGCCGAAGTGTTCTTCACAAATGCCAATTACCAAGGGAAGAAGACCGTCTTCCTTCTCTTCATCAATCGTAAGTACCACTGGGCTACTCATCATCATACTGGAAAGACTGACATGATACATAGATCGCTTAGTTGAATCAACCCGGATAAAGCGCGCTCTTGAAGCCGTTTACAATGGCATTCTACCCAAAGGAGCATTCCCCTTCTTGTACCTGAGGTGAGTAAAGTTCGGAGCACGGGATAAAACGACTAATATGTATGTACCTTCTCTTTAGTCTCAATATCGATCCTCGTGCTGTGGACGTTAATGTTCATCCTACAAAGAAGGAGGTGCACTTTCTAAACGAAGACCATATAACAGAGCAGATATGTGACAACATTCAAGAAAAACTGGCCGAAAAGAGTCATTCCCGTGCGTTTGAATATCAGGTAGAATGTCCACGACTCATCCAATCAACAGCCCTACTTATCGTTACCTAGACACTTTTGACAGGTGGCCGCGCTGAGGACGCCAAGACCGACAAAAAACGAAAAATTCAAAGGGACGAGGATGAAGATGCTGGCGATGAAGAGAAGGCTACACGATGTACGCGCGTCTTTTCGTCATATCTGGATTGTCCGATGTTAACCGGCTTCAGCGGAACCACGCAAAGTATATTCACACCACAAAGTACGGACGTCTCTTCAAGACCGTACATTAGACTCGATGTTCCCAGTGGCAAGTCCTAGTCAGATCCAAAGTTCCTCGGACAACACTAGTGGCAAGAAAGGAAAATCGGGAGGCGATACACCCGCTATACTACAATCGAGATATCGAGATGTGCAAGAGTCGGATTGCAGCTTGACCTCGGTGTACAACCTTCGGAAAGCTGTGCTGAAGCAGAAACATAAAGGTAGATGCTCATCTCTCTGTCGTAGAGTAAGCCTTGATGTTCCCTAAAAGGCCTTTCAGAGATACTAGAGAAACACACCTTCGTGGGTATCGCAGATTTGGATTTGTGTCTGTCTTTGATTCAACACTCCACCAAATTGTATCTGGTCAACCATGGTGCTCTAGCGTGAGTATACGCTGCCTTCGCGGACTTCGTATTAATGGAAAGCGGGTAAACAGGGAGGAACTGTTCTACCAACTCGGACTACGTCAGTTTGGCAATATGAGTCGCATGAAACTGGATCCTCCACCGTCTATGCGAAAGTTGATTGAGATCGCAGTTGAAGCCGAAGATTTAGAAGGGCACACTCGGTTATCGAAGGTGCAAGTGGTTGATGTCAGTCTTTCCATTTCTTACCTAGTTACCTAGTCCTGATTATATTTTGACATAGCGTATATATAAGCTACTGTTCGACAGGAAGGAAATGCTGGTCGAATATTTCTCGCTGGATATTTCTTCGGATGGCCTTTTGACAAGTTTGCCTCTATTATTGAGAGACTACACTCCAAACCTGGATAAACTTCCTGAATTTCTCATGCGGCTAGGCCCTCAAGTGAGTTCTGCATTTTCTACCTCGCCTATTCTGCTCATAATTCGACTTACAGGTCAACTGGACTTCTGAAACCGAATGCTTCGAATCATTCCTCCGTGAACTCGCCTACTTCTATGTGCCTGGCCTTCTTGCTGAGGAGCAACCTGCTGAAGTCAATGACGAGAGTGCATCAGAGAAAGCGGAAAGGTGGCAGATACAACATGTGCTATTTCCTGCCATGCGACGCTATCTCGCTGCTCCCAAGTCTCTGCTCGACGAAGATGTCGTTCAGGTGGCTGATCTACCAGACCTGTATAAAGTTTTTGAGAGATGCTGATGTCTACGTCATTGCAAGATATGATATACTACATTACATGTAACGATTGCTATACTTAATCGACCATCTGCGATTCTGCGTAATGATACAACTATGATGAGGATGTCCTGAATGATAAAAAGTAGTGAAGGAATGCACTAGATCAGATCCAAAACAGAACAGAACAGAACATCACGAGGCGAAGAAAAAATAATTAATGCAAATGAGATCCGTTTGGAGCACTCGAGTAGACAGCTGGTGAATCAAAGTAGAACGCGTCTAGTTCCGAATCACTTTCTATGGAATACGAATCAGAGTCCTCGTCCGAAGAGATTGCACCAACATGGAAGACGTCGACGAAAGGTGTAGGTGGAACATCATTGACAACGTCTGTCGCAGTAGACTTTGCGAGAATAGCCGCTACTCGGGCTTCTAGCCTCCTGTTTGGCATGGATATTGAGGCACTGATTTTTAAGTCGTCATCTTGGAAAAAGGTGGTGAGATCGTGCAGATTTTGCACGAGACCACCCAAGTCTTCCTCAAGAGGGCTGTTCGATGCCAGGGCTTCTACCTCTTCGGGCTCGAACTCTATGCGGGACGGTCGGGAAGGCATCGAGCAGGTGTCAAAGACGCCCTCGATATTGGTACGGCATGTTTGCCGCATCTCATCCGCTTTCACTACACACCAACCAGACTCCTCGGGCACACCAAAGACTGTTGCGCAGGAATCGACATCTTTGGGTGCTGGGAGAGTCCTGCTATGCATGCTCATCCGTAGTACATGTTTCGCGGCTATGCCACCAGACATAGTCATCGGCTCCTCGAGCACATCCAACGCTTGTGATGCCAAATCACTCTCCAGCAACCTCAGGAGGGGCATTAGCAATTCAGACCCCAGTCGCTCTACAGGGCTTCTTGTCTCCCTTTGCTGGAAAAGCACTTTCAGTATCTGCATGGCTTGAATGCGTAACCAGCGTTCTTGGTTGAGGACAAGCCCCATAAGAAGCGTGACGATCTCGGTCCAATAGTCCAAGCCGTAGTGCTCCCTGAGACTGGAGACTGATTGACGCAGAAAATCGTCGCGGGTCCTGAAATGTCCTTTGGCGAAGGATGTCATTATCTTGAAGATGCTCTGACGCCCTTCGGCCTTGGCGAGATTACCAATATTCTCTGCAAAGTAACGAAGATTGTCGTCCACAGATCTATCAGGAGTCATTGCGTGGAGACACCAAGGAAGTGAAAGTGTATAGAGATCGCGAATCCGAGCGTCCGTGGCGTCAATAAGCCTTCCATCAGCATAGGAGGAGAGGATACGGAGTATCTTCAAGGTAGTGTCAGATGTATGAGCGGACCGTAACCCGGGTAAGAGGTCACGTTGTAGCGAGGCGTTGCCCTTCCACTCGAGCGGTCGATGAGAAAGAAGAGCTTCGACGACGACGGGATCATCGAAGTCTACTCGTTCCAAGATGCTCTGAAGCAGATTGAGGACTTCGGCAAACTCTTGTTCGATTGTAGTGGATAATGATGCACACGTACACCAGAAGATTTGAGGCAAAAGCGACATATCGAATTCGGTGGACGACACGACCGCGTTCAGAGTCAAGATGATCTCCGTAGTGAACAACTTGACACTGTCGTCATGAGCCGAGATCGTGTTGGACAGACGACCAAGGAGCAACGCCAACTGAGGCATTTTGACCCGAGGGAGAAGTGCTCTGAATATCTGAAGCGAGCGGAAAGCGATTGAACGTATAGAACACGCTGTTCCCCATTCCAAGGCCAGGGTGCCCCATCTCTCTCTCAGCGATGGACAAAGCGGTTCGAGGAATATGATTACGCGGGAGCATAACCACTTCATCTTACCCTCGACTTCTGTACCTTTCTCCTCTTCTTTCCAGTACATTTCCTCTGCTTCCCGTTCTAATTCAGCCAGTCCTGTTTTAAGTATAGAGCGGTTGGGATATTTAGAACGATCGGGGTGCTCGTCATAGCCCGGTGCCCATGAACGCAATAGCTGGTACAGCATACGTCGGGCACGCAAACGGACGTATGATGTACGATTATCCAAGTGGGTAAAAAGAGAATGCAATAGAACAGGCAATTGATCAACAAGTTCCCATTGGCGCTGAAGGGTAACCTCTGCTAAGAAGAGCCACGCGAATTGCGCAGATCCAAGCGGTAGACGCGGCCTCCCGTCGACGAACAAGGCATCTAGATCTGACCATAGTTCCATGTCGTGAGCGTCAGGAAATGCGAGCTTGTGCTCGATCGTGGGCAGCATGCGGACCGGCTCGATTACAGAGCATACTTCCTCAAATATCTCTCGCCCGGTGGCAGCTTGGCAGATGCATGCCACAATATTAGCCGCACTGTCAATGAAAACAGTGCTTCCGACTTTGTGAGACTGCTCTAACAGGAAGCGTACTGTCGCATGGCCGTTCGACTGATTTGGTGGTTCCACCAGTCGAGTCCAAAGCACAAGGATCTGCTCCGGATGACTTTGCCCGTATCGTAAGGTCAAAGCCATAAGGTGATACAGCGCTAGGTGCCCTTGTTCTGAGAGATGTGTTCTGTCCTCTGTCATAAGTTCAATGTTGGATATCCAGAACTCGAGGCTTTGAAGTAACAGAACTGTCACCATGTTGGAAAGCGACGTGACAGGGAATGCAGGGAGCCATGCGGCTAATAGTGCCAATATAGCAGCCGCTTGGTCTGGATGTTCTCCTGCCAAAAAGTCGGCCAGTTGTCTGTGGGAGTGTACAAACGTTCCAGAGGCAGAACTTCCGATGGTAGCCTCGAATTGTGACATGGTGAGCAGCCCGCCGCATTGATGATGAATGGCTTCGAGCATGTCAAACGCTTGCCTGCGTGTTTTCGACAGAGGATGGCACAGATTCGACAATGCGAGGCAAACCACTTGGGCAAAGCTGAAGCCATGTCCTTCAGAGGAGCACACAATCTCCGAGATGACCTCAAAGAAGCGCTCGTGGTTCGTGTCTGCTTGGTCAGTGTTCACGATCGCTCGTCTCAATGCCTCGTCCAACAACGCTTTGTCAGAATTATTGACAGACAGCACAGCTCTGAGCGCTCGCCTAGAAAAAAACATAATTAGCTAAATCGACATAAAGGGCTTTAGCTCGACTCACTTGCCACGGTCTTGAGTAGGCACATGTGATGAAGTCAGAATGGCACTCAATCTCTCGAGGAGATTTGACGAGGACAGAGGTTTGAGGTGATCTGGGCTATGATTATTCGTTGGGGATCCTGAGGATACGCCGGGTGGTGCAAAGGCTTTGTGCTGTGGACGAATTTGAGAACTTGTATGAAATTGTTGCATCAAAACAAAGAAACTTACGCAAAGGGTTGACATTGCACCGACAGCTGCATAAGATAATAACAGAGTCTCCTCTCTGAAGTGTTCCAGAGCGTCGTCGATTCCATTATGGGGTGCCTCTGCAGCGACGGCCTTCTCCATATAAATGAGACGTTGCTTGATACTCTCGGACTGAGGACCAAACTGGCACCATTCTTCGCATAGTCTGTATAGCGTTAGATGCATGTTGGGTGGAATGAAGCGGTCCGAATCCTTCAGAGTTGCCAGCCCATCGAAGAGTCGCTCAACGGTTCCACAGAAGTATCTGCGTAACAGCTGAAGCGTGTGATTATCCCTCATTTCAGGCGTGGTGAGGAAGGTCTGAGTATTCCTGACAAACTTCAGGACATTTGCCAACGCAGCTTGTCGTCCTGCAGACCGCTGGTGTTGCAGGTTCACCGCAGTGAGGTAATAAATCCGAGCAACCGCCGAATGTAGGCGCTCTTGGCGACGGAGTCGTTCTCCTGCAATGTTATTTGCTTTCCCCTGAGGGTCTGTGTAAATTGGTCGTGCAGCTAAAAGGCTCAGATTCTGTTCCACTGCGGTAGAAACGCCAGACTTTGTTCGGGGGTCATCATAGAACTGACGGCCTGCGAGAAGACTCAGATCCTCCAAGAGTTGTGGGTAAGCGTCCACAGGAAAGGAACTGATGCATAGAACTGCAGCGTCCCTGAAAGGCATATATTCCGAGTCAAGGAATGGGGTGAGATACCTGAACAGGCCCCGAGAAGTGGACAACCGTTCACGCTCGAAACTCGCATCAGACGATGGCGCACGAGAGTGATCACGTCCGATATTAGTAAGAGCAGGTCGGGTGGAATCTGGCAGTGTCGCCGTAGCGCATAATATCTGGACCCACATATGCCACTGATCAATAAGGTTACGATTATCTTGCACCAATCTGGACCCATTCTTTTCGAATCCTACAAGTGACCTGCCTGCCGGAAGTCTGCTACTAAGTCCTGCCAATTGCGAGATAGTCGGGTGATACCGAGAAGCTGCGGCGATCAACGAGTCTCGGAACACACTGAGGTTCGGGGCCGGATAATGCATAGATGCTTGCATGAAGGACGGGAATACATGTTTCCAAAGTTTGCGATCCTTTTCGTTTGAGCTATCTGCGATACGAAGGGCGGTATCGACTCGCTTGGACTGCTTCCATTGCTCCAACCGCATGAGCTCCGGTTTCTCCAACAACTCATCGAATCCCTCCAGGTACGATGTGTTCATTCCGCCTCTATGGAGCTGCTCTACGAACAGCATGAAGGTTACGGGCAATTCTGAGGGACTACCTGGTTCTGGAGAGATGTGGTTCATCAACAGCCCAAGGACTCGAATGACTTTTACTCCTGCCATATGGATGTTCCTGGTCTCATGAGACATAAGGAACAAAGCCCCAGCTTCAATCTCTTGACACCGCTGGCCTAATACGTCCTCCTGCTCCAGGATTTCCTCCACCGCCATCTTTAATAACGCTCGAACCCAACCATCTACCGCAGTGACCCACAAGTCCAGCAACTGGCGTGACTCGAATACAAGCTTTGTGCCGGTACCCTCCTGAGAGATTCTCTGTGGACTAAAGAGGAAATGCGTAAACCTCGATACGGCAAACAAGGAGTGCTCAGCGTCCGACAAAAATCTCTTGAGCGCTTCTCTCGCCACTTCTCCGAATGCTGGCTCGACGTGGATCATACCCCTCAATAGCATGTCAATGGCCTCTCCTGCCGACAAAGATTCGTGTAAAAATCTCGGCCATGCCTTAAAGCATGTCTGTAACATGTTGATCTGAGGTGCTAAGGAGGTATGATACGCCACGCTGACCCCATCAAGATGCTTCCGCACGACAAAATTATGTGTCTCTTCGTATGACAGGTTGGGGTTCATCCGTGCAAGTGACCACTGCTCGTCGAAGACCGACATGTGGCCAACGTTGGCGTTGCAAAAGTTGGCTATTATAGCCAAGAGAGAGCCGCAGCGGTTAAAGGAGTCTTGAATGATCTGTTTGGAGAGCAACGACGGAGGAACAAAGTCGGAGGAGGAGGGATAATCTTCCGTGGAGGGCATCGAGAAGAAATCTGAGCTAGATGGCCAGGTGGGTGTTGGAGATTCGCGTTCGAGACCGTGTAGGGAGAGCAAAAAGGCCTGTACAGCTATGGCAGTGCGCTCTGGTGCAAATGCAATTGCCACATTCCCATTCGACTGATGGAGGGAATTGATAGCAGATTCCTGCATCAACTCCAAACAAAGATCACGTCCATACTCAAAATGGCGAGAGAGTACAAAATGGGTGATCAAGATGAAGGGTTCGAGGTTATCTTCATTGGGATAGACAGATGTGCGATTCGGTGGGAAGAAGTATTTGAGAAGCCCGTCAAGCTTTGTCGCTGTCGTCGAAGCTGTTTCCGGACAACGATAGAGATAAGTCCAAATGAGACGCATCAGACCGTTCATTATCGGGACACGGTGTGATTTTTCCTGTTAAATAACGTCGGTGCGAAGATATACTAGATTGGAGGAACCGCCTACTTTCAGCTTCGATACCGCACTCTCAAAGCAGCCTAGCCAATATTTCCGGAAGTAGTTCTCAGGCGCGACACATAGGCTTGTGATGACCAGAGGAAATGCTACGTTCCAATATCTGGGCTTGGTAGCCATCTCTCTTGCTTTGGGGTAAATCATCTCAATTGCTTTCGCCCACATCGGGTTATTAGTCTCGGCCTGAGCGGTCTGTAGGCGAATACCACTATCAGTTTGTCGTAAAGTCTTCTTTTTGAGAATAAATGGGATTAACCTTGCCAATGGGATGGAAGATATGAACCAGCGTTTCAGCAAATGCTGATTTTAGTCGGTGCCCATGTGCATGTGCAAAAGACTTTGATAGTGATTCCATAAACTCTGCACCCTCTTCAAAAGCCTCGGGTGGCCATACCTGTATGGAGTTCAACTTGCCGTGAAAAGAGACGAGGTAAACAAACTTGGTCTCACCTTGATCTGGATATGCTTCAATCCCAAAACGAGATTCTCGTACTTCATGTCGAGATCTTTCGGTACTTGCCCCAGCGCGATTGGACTGAGCTCTGCCAGGAAACGGTCTGTAACACTGACGAATCTACCAATGGAAGACCATCAGCGAAAGAAGGTCAATACCGCGCCACATCCTTACCTGATATTTGCCAAATGACCTAACAGAGCTGCTGAGAGTTCCGCATTTGTTCGATGATTCTTGCTTTGCAATAACAACTTCAAGTCGGGTCTTCTAAACTGGTCGAATGTAGTTTTCTCCAATGTGTACCCCATGTTCTCCCCAATTGCATCCTTCCCCAGCGTTTGTACAACGGCGATCAAAGCTCTACACATAATGTATATCGCTGCAAGACTCTTTCGCTCATTCAAGAGGCCAGGAACATCGTGTGACCGTACAATGCGCGATCCACTGGCGTTTGCAAATCCCGTCATATGGTTGTTCGAGCCTGAATTACTGGAAGTGTTTGACGAAACGATATGTGAGGGACTAGATTGGGACATGTGGAAACGAATGAATTCGGATCCGACATTTTCTAGTTGAGAGCGTCTCCACCGCATGATAGAGTCTAGAACGGGCTTTGCGTGCTTGTGTGCAATCTGCCCGAGGGACTTGAGAATATCATCGAATTTAGGGTCTGTCTCTGGGCCCATGAATTCAGCTAGTGGCGGGTCTTGTTCCTAATTAAGGAAGTAAGATGTTAGAATCGAATAAAATGACAGAAAGTATGCAACCTACCAATGCCTGCCTAAGGAATGTATCAATCTTGGCCTCTGCAGAGGAGGCAAATCGCATGAACACGGCGTGCAGAGCAAAGTCGGAAGGTGTCTTTGGATTGATGTCCACCTTGTCTTCATCCACGTCAGGTATTGTAGGGGTATCTCCTCCACTAATCACGTCTCCGAAACTGTTCGGAACGCGGGGAACTGGTGGAGGCGATGAGGGAAACGGAATCCCGTGGCCATCGCTACCGCCATCCGATATGTGAAATATGGATCCTGACTGTGAATGGAAGGATTTCGCTTGTGAGTGACTCTTCTTGTACGTGGTGGCTCGAAACCGCCCATCCGATGGTGTCGAAGGACGACCATACGGAGGACTGGTGGTTACCAGAGGACCGCGCGAGGTGATGGCCTGTGGATTTGTGCTGTTCAAGGAAGACGTTGATCTATTGAAAGGGTTCTTCAAGATATAGTCCGGTTGCGGAAGCGGGGGCGGTTCGGAGGTTTTGCCACTTTTAAATGCATTCCGTATGGAAGCAAATGATGTCTTCTTTGAAAAACCGTTTGTAGGCGTTGATGAATGAGTGGAAGTAGCGAATGAAGTTTGCGACCTATTGGGATAAGCAAAACGGGCAGAGTTTGAACCAGTCGACTCTACGGAAGTGACGGAATCCCCTCGAGTATGTGAACTGAAATAACTTCTTTCACTGCGCTCCGGGGCAGCGACGGGTGTCATGAGAGTTGGAGAGTCTTCCGAAGGACCAAAACCCAGACCTGCACTGAATGCACTTGACTGTCCAAAGCCTCCTCCTCCTGAACCAAACCCAAACCCATTGCCAGACCGACCAAATGGTGTCGTATTGGAGCCTCCAAAATCATCTTCTCCTAGATCTAAATGTAAAAAAGGAAAATGAACAAATGTTTATTCGTCTGAGTAAGGACTTTGGGCGCCGACCTGGAATGGTAATTTGAATGCTGTCGGACATGATTCAAAGTCGAGTCAAAGGCTTCTGGGGGGAATGAACGAAACAGTGGCGCCTAGCGCTGCAGAGCAAAAATGCCCAATGCGGGGAGCACAAGAAGAGACTTGTGAACGACCTGCGCTGGTTACTCTTTGCTGAGGAATACGGTGGTAACGGTCAACAAATGCAAGCGGCTGTAAATTTCCGTGCCGTCAGCGTTTGTTTGGCTTCTTCTCCTGAACCAAACAAGCACCCAGGACGCGCGTCGCGTTCTGGCGTCAACTTTTATCTTGCCTCTTCATTCCGCTCACCTATCATGCCAGAGTCTACCGAATTTGCTATCAAAGTTACCTCGGAAGATCCAAAGAAGAAGAAACAAAAAGAGTCGGATAAGGAAGAAGGGTCGTCCAAGGGTTTGAAGGATGGAAAGAAGGATGGCAAGGACGAGAAAGGCAAGGAAGCTGAGGGCGAAGAGCTGGTATGCTGTATTTCTCTGTGCTGATTTAAATCCATTCTGATAATTATTTCTATAGTCTGAAGAGGACCTTCAGCTACGCTCAGAGCTCGAAATGCTGGTTGAAAGATTAAAAGTAAGAGCAGACAGAGTAAATATCCTCAGAGTAACCAATCCTGTTCCTTCCAGGAATCAAATACTGGACTATATCGACCAGCACTAGAAACTCTCCGAACCCTCATCAGAACATCTACATCCTCAATGACCTCCGTACCGAAACCACTCAAGTTCCTTCGACCGCATTATCCTGATTTGCAAGGACTTTACGAAACCTGGCCGGCGTCAGAAGACAAGGTTAACTCAACTCCCTGCTCTCTCAATGTCGCTCATCCCCTTTCCAGAGCCTTTTCGCGGATATCCTTTCTGTTCTCGCCATGACTTACTCCGACACTGAGCCGCGGGGTACCCTCCGTTACCGACTTCTTGCCTCATCCATGCGGCCTTCCGACTCACCACTCGCCGACCCAGGAAACTGGGGCCACGAATATGTTCGCCATCTGGCTGCTGAACTTGGCGAAGAGTTTGAATACCGTGAAGAGCACGAAGACGATACTGAGGAGGCATCCGCTTCCGAGGCCGGAAAATCCAAGGAGCTCAAACTGCCCGGAACTATGGAAGACCTCCGTGCCCTCGCAAAGCAATGCTCAACATTCCTGCTTCAACACAACGCCGAGCCGGATGCAGTAGATCTCTTGCAGGAAATGGAGATCATTGATGAGATTGTTCCACTTCTCGACGTTAACACCTTTGATCGCGTGTGCCAATACATGTCACGGTATGTATTCAGCTAAATTCCTGCTATGCACGGTATGAATAGAATCTTGGTAGATGTGTGAGCTTCCTCCCACCTCCGGACGACATCACTTTCTTGCAAACGACATACAAGATTTATATGAAGTTCCAAAAATTCCCGGAAGCCATCTGCGTTGCCATTCGTCTCAACGACCGAACACTTGTGCGAGAGGTCTTCACCGCTGCCGGTAACCCGTACGTCCCACCTATAACGCCACGTTCACATCTAACACCGTTCGTTCCAGAGCCATGAAACGTCAATTAGCTTTCATCATAGCTCGCGCTCAGATCCCCATCGAATGGGTAAAAGCAAGTCCAGAAGAAAACCCCGATGGAGACGAAGAAGAGTTACCCGAGGATATCGTCGAATGCCTCAGTAACACCCGACTAAGTGCCTCATTCCGTGAATTCGGAAAAGAGATGGGTGTAGCCGAGCCAAAGAGCCTCGAAGATGTATACAAAACACATCTTGAGAACACCAGTATGTCTTGGCTCTGTCATCTTGTGTCTGTTCAACCTTACCCCGTTTTAAAGGACCCGGAGGCTCAAACGTCGACTCCGCACGTGGAAACCTCGCCTCCACTTTTGTTAACGCATTCGTCAATGCTGGATTTGGCAATGACAAGTTGATGGTAGAGGCTGAGGAAGGTAACAGCTGGATATACAAGAACAAGGATCACGGTATGCTGAGCGCCACTGCCTCACTTGGACTAAGTCTTCTCTGGGATACCGAGATGGGTCTGACTCACATAGACAAGTACACCTATTCTGCAGAAGAGTACATCAAGGTATTCATCGTTCTTACATCTCTAGACTCTTTATTGACCGATACTCGTTCAGGCCGGCTGCCACCTCGCAATCGGCATCGTCAGCTCCTCCATCCGAACCGAAACTGACGCCGCACTCGCACTTCTCAGCGACAACGTCGAGAACAAGTCAGTCCCTCTCAAGACCAGCGCGATTACGGGTCTCGGAATAGCCTATGCGGGATCACAGCGAGAAGAAGTCCTCGCTCTCCTTTTGCCGCTCATTGTTGACGATGCTGCGTCGATAGAGATTGTCAGCTTGGCTGCTTTGGCACTCGGCTTCGTCTTTGTCGGTTCAGAGAATGGAGAGGTTACCGGTACTATTTTGCAAGTACTGATGGAGCGAGCAGAGAGGGAGGATAAAGGTCTAGAAGAGAAGTGGGCAAGGTTTTTGGCACTTGGACTGGGTTTGCTGTATCTTGGTAAGCTGACCTCACTTCTAGCCATCCACATCGCTTACTTTATGGATTGTAGGTCAGCAAGATGCATCGGATGCCACACTCGAGACACTCAAGGCAATTGAGCACCCTATTTCGAAAACGGCCCAGGTTCTCGTCGAAGCTTGTGCGTTTGCAGGTACGACCAATGTATTGAGAGTGCAGAAAATGCTTCACGAGTGCGATGAGCACATCGTTCCACCCAAGGAAAAAGAGGATGACAAAGATAAGAAGGACGAAAAGAAGGATGAGAAGAAGGATGAGAAGGAAGGTGAAGAGGAGAAAGCCGAACCCAAGAAGCTGGATGATACATTCCAAGCGTTCGCCGTCATTGCTGTCGCATTGATCTCTATGGGCGAAGAGATTGGCTCGCAGATGTCTTTGAGACAGTTCAACCATTTGGTACGGAGTCTCTCTCTGGAAAATTCGTTTACTTTCTGACCTTCATTCCAGATGCACTATGGTGAGCCTGTAATACGCAAAGCTGTTCCTCTCGCCATCGGCCTCGTCAGCGCCTCCAATCCTCAACTCCCCATCCTCGACACTTTATCCAAGTACAGCCACGATAACGACCTCGGTGTCGCCCTCAACGCTATATTTGCTATGGGACTTGTCGGTGCTGGTTCCAACAACGCTCGATTAGCTCAAATGCTTCGACAGCTCGCTGGATACTATTACAAGGAGCCTGACTGTCTGTTCATGGTACGGATAGCTCAGGGACTTGTGCACATGGGTAAAGGCACAATCGGTTTAAACCCATTCTTCCAAGATCGCAGTATAATGCACAAGCCTGCAGTAGCTGGTTTACTGGCAGTATTGACTGCGTTCACTGATGCCAAAGGATGTAAGCGCTCTTTTCTATCGATGGTGTACGATGATGCTCACGAATTCATCTGCAGTCATCCTTGACAGACATCACTGGATGTTATACTTCCTCGTCAACGCGATGTACCCTCGATTCATGATCACTCTGGATGAGGACCTCAATAACCTTCCAGTTACTGTTCGTGTAGGACAGGCAAGCATCGTACTCTTCGTTCCTGCTTCATTAGTCTGATATTTTCATAATCCTCAGGCTGTTGACGTTGTTGGTCAAGCCGGAAAGCCCCGCACAATATCTGGCTTCCAGACACATACAACACCGGTACGGTTGGGTACGACAGAGCGTGCAGAATTAGGCACGGAAGAGTACTTTCCGTATACTCACAATCTAGAGGGTTATGTCATTCTAAAGAAGAATCCTGGCTGGGAGAAGGAGGATAAGATGGATATAAAGTAACCAAACCTGTAGCTTTTATTCCAGCAATCCAGACGATCATATACATGCAACAACATATTAGACAGGTTGCCTTGGTATATTACTATCCAAGTCAGACTTAAGACTTGAAGCCTGGATGCATTCAACTGTCGCGTGCCCCACTTGAGCTTCTGAGTCAGGGTTCTTTCTTTCCTCCATGTCCACCATTCTAGAGCAGGTCGAATTTGTTATCCAAACCCGAAATATCAAGCTTCGCATAGACAGAAAGTCCGAACAGGCTCTAACCCCCTCATTACTGATCCTGATGACCCCACCATCCTAATGCCCAGTCGTGCACGTAATTCTCAGCGACATCGCGAGGGCACCAAAGAAGATCCTGTATTGAATATGTTTGAGTCTATTATCTCAGATTGGCAAGGAACAAAAGGAGACACAGAAGAGCGAGCTAGAGACGAGAGGGAGCACGTAGCGAAGAGTCTGCTTCAGATGTTTCAAGAAAAGCTTGACAAAATCAGGCTTGGTCTAGCAGAGGTGCAGCCTGTTGCATTAAACTCGGAGGATACGAGGAAGTTTATGAAGAAACATGAGCCCAGAGGGATTGGAAAGAAGGTGGATGTGCTGGATGTTTATGCATTTCATCTCCACATCCCTGAATACGAGAGAACAATTTTCGTCCCGCCTGCTCTCAAAATAATCGAGCAAGCCCTTGACAAGACAAAGAACTAGTCTTGATACAAGACTTTGTTATCGACGCTCCAGGTATTCACTGATAACAAAAGAACGACTTGTGATTATGCCACCAAGTTTTGGATGTCTTTGTCGTAGTCTCCCCTAGTAGGCGACTCTATCTTTGTCGCGACCACCGCGCATCAACAAGCTCACATTGTCGCGTCTACCTTGGTATGTGGACGGCTATCAGTTGTTGTTGACGACGTCTTGACCCTCTAAAATTTTAATAGATCCACGTAGTGGACCCCACAGAATTTGGAAGATTGCCGGCGAAACACGAAGAACCTGCGAAGTATGAAGCTAGAGAGGACGGTGAAGCCTTAGGGCTCGTTACCGTACCCGTACATTGCCGTCTATACGGGGTCGTATATACGGTTACGGACCCGTACCGTAGCCCAGTGGAGGGAAGGAAGGTACGGTACGGTTTACGGGTCAGTCGTAAACCGTACAGACCGTACTGTTGGCAGACGGGTTTACGGCCGTAATACGGTCTGGGTGGGCGCTTAATGCGGCGATGGCTTCCAAATTGGGAAAAATGCCGTCGCACGACTTCTCTAGCACTACTTTGGTTCCTTTCACGTCGTCGAAACCTGGTTACCGCTTTCTTCAACGCCATCGGCAGCGGTCAAGAGAAGTCAGGCTCACCTTCTTGGGCCTTCATCGAACTTAGATTGGGCTGATGGCAGTTCTGAGCAATGGAGGAATGGATTATTGGAGTGACGAAGGTGAGCCGCCGCTTTTTTCACATATGTACCCATACTAATAACCATATACGCCCTTGCTGTCCCCCTGCCTTGACAGCCATGAAATCACGTGATGTCTCTGGACCATTGTTCCTCGGAAAACTTTTCGGCAGCGCTTACGTGGCCTTCGAGGGCTTCCAAGCGTCAATGTTGCACCTCCGGAGTTGGTAGGAGTGGCCGGTGGACAACTGTGGGTCATGAACGGTGCGTAGCTGTATTTTCCTTTTCATGTATATTAATTACAGTTATAGAAACACCATATAGAAGCACTGCGCGCACGATGCGGCGCCGGGCGCGGACACAGAGTGCATCATGTTTCCTCCTCTGCCTGACGTGGACGAGTGCGATAAAACATTGCCGAGATCGTATCAGACCCCCATGTGGCTGGTGTTTCTGGTGATGCTCAAGTCGTATGCTGACAAGCTTTGTGTCTGGTTGCAGTGTGCTGAGAGATTTGCAGGTGATAATAAGTTTGCTCTTGCAGGGATAACGACACATTCCCAAGGTATCACGGTGCTTTATGTTCTCTCCTTCGGTAGGTCTTGATTTCTTCTTCCGAGCTTCATCTTGAGAGCACCATAGACGTGTCTTGTAACCAGTGCTCATCTTTGGATTGTCGTGGGACCCTGTTTCGAGGTAAACCTCCATATTATATTGATATTAATTGAAGACTCACGTGAATCGGTATCCCCCAAGCTTCCAAATCTCATGGCTAATCATTCGGACTCGTTCACGGTCAGGCACATTCACCTCTGGGTCAGGTGGTATGCAATAGGGGGGACAGCTGGGACGGCTAATAACCCTCAGTAGTCTTTAATGTCAGCCATGGTCAGTGGGGAGCTCTCCGGACGCAGTTAAGCCGTGTCCCATCGTTCAAAGTCAAAAATAAAGTTCATTTCCTTGGTGATATTCGATGACCGACCCTTTAGAGGCTCACAAACACTCGATGCAGACTCGGCAGAGCTGCGTATGGCCGTAATTGGTCAAATCCCCATCACCTTGAGACTTCTTAAGATAACACCGTATATACGGTTGACGGTACGGTTACGACCCCGTACCCGTACCGTAGAGGAGGTCAAGATGGGCTTGTACGGTACGGTTACGGGCTTGCCCGTACACCTTACGACCCATAAATTTTACGACCGTACCCGTATACGGGTACGGTAACGAGCCCTATGAAGCCTTGGGAAAACCGAAAGAGGGGAATGGTTTGAACTCTCTAAAATTGGTGCATCCGAGTCGTTGGACCTCGTAGGTGGTGCGTTTTCTTATATCGAATCGTGACCGGCCAAGAAGACGCTCGTTCATTATCACACTTCAAGTTCGTAAGGCTCAACCACGATCAGTGCCACCATGCAAGCCCCTGCTGACCTCCGTCATCCAGGCAACTTAGCGTCCGAAGTATACCGTCCCCTTCGAGATTCTGAGAGTCAGTGTCATGGGCCCTCTTTTCGGGTTTCCTATCTGAACTCTTCTTGTCGTTGAATAACAAGGCCTGCACAAATTCATCTCCACCGATTTCGTGGTCTGAA
Organism: Moniliophthora roreri; assembly: GCA_001466705.2. Lineage (NCBI taxonomy): Eukaryota > Fungi > Basidiomycota > Agaricomycetes > Agaricales > Marasmiaceae > Moniliophthora > Moniliophthora roreri. The sequence continues at coordinate 57,888 of LATX02000180.1, forward strand.
TGTCGAAGATACAAAACAGTTCTTCAGGTCCGCACGCCATGCTTGCCCTTACCTGACTTATTTATCTAACTCAGAAGCCAATCATAGTGCCTTCGTGTGCCCCTCAGATAATCAAAGACGGCAGAGACGTCGGTGGAACCAATACACATTGCTTGTGTCGTTGAGACAATATATCCAATATCTATCCATCCGAGCAACACGCCGGTGGCAAATAGCCGATAGTACTATAAAACCATCACATACAAAATCGCCGTGGGGTGCTCCTGATCCCGAAATGCAAGCGGCGCGGGCAGTTCTATATTCCATCATCGAGGACATTCTCAGTACGAAGCATCCAGACCTACGCTTCGTCGAAACTGTATGGAAGAATTCAAAGGATTCCGATGGCGCGTGGGGTTGGCATGACCGGGGATCTACAGAAAACCAGGAAACCATTCGCATCGACGGCAATCTGCTGGAAAATGTAGCACGACTCTTAGATGAGCATGGTTTAGGGATACATGAATCAGGAGGTATGGATGAGGTACGGCGCGATATTCTTCAACTACTTCAGCTTATCACTTTGGACAGTATTATCCAATCCTCCTCTTGTATATCATGACCGAGCTTCATGACCGGGCTCACTACATCATCCCTGAATCCCTTCCATCTATTCGGAACACTCTAAAGTCAGTTGGTGGCGTGTACAACTCCCGTGTTACCATCGGCGAATTCCGGTTTTGCTCTGGAAGAACTACTTCTCGGGTTCGTTACTCTTGCTGGATGGGAAGTCGATATGTTGTGATTCTATGAACATATAAAAGATCAAGAGAATAGTCGGACACATCCAAAAGAAGGATGAGACAACAGGGTTCCACCCAGCCAAATTCTATTCGCTCGGTCAGCTTTCAGTTGTTCTTGGCCCCGCCTTGCTCTGCTGATGAAAACCCTCTATTCTCGGCAATAAAATATTTTGTTGATACCGTTGTACAGGGCGACTTTTCGGGCTCCAAGCCACTCAAATTTCCCTGGTTCAATACCTCGGGTATTCCATCTGACCTCGAGACGGAGCTGATCGCGGGCGAAGTTCGAGGCCGAAGTTGATCAGATATTTGTGACGGCAGGTATCTTGAGGATGAAGAACCTCGTCGAGCTTCAGAAGAACGTCAGGTTGGGCTCGGCATCAGATGGCTCACTGAAGAGGAGTGCATAGGGGAAAATGAATATTTGGCGGGCCAGCGTCTCTGCATGCCAGTGTGCGAGCCGGATGAGGATGCTGCCGTTGCATCCGTTGCATAGCGGGTGTATAAGGTGTCTTTACATATCCGTCAACGACAGTACACACAATCACGTACAGCTTTTACTGATACACTCTTGGCTCTCGTTGAAATGCGACGACCGCGGGGCTCCGACTTTTTGGACTACTGTAAGAGAAAGGTTGGAGATGCCTTTCTTTAAAGTAAAGATATCACATTATGATAATACATGCCCAGTGGAAAATTGAATGTAGTGGAGCAACAGTCGTGAGCTGTATCAGGAGGTAGTATAAGACTGATTTTGGTCCATACTATATGAACCACTGGAAGGTGAGGTGAGGCGCAGTAAGTAACATACGAATAGAGGACCTCAATCATACAGATTCTACCCTTTAGTCGCACGCCTCATAACTACACGAAGCCCGGCGTCACGAAAGTGCCGCAATGAAGCGAAGTAGTCTGGTTCCGGGCCTCCCTTTGGAGCCCAGGACTGTGAGTGAAAACGAATGAAGACAGTCGGTTTGCCGGGGTTAATTGTGCGTGTCAGCCTGGGAAAGCCAACGAGACGACAGTGCCTGCAACAGCGCGTCATGGGGCAAATTCTTGGCGGGTACGATAAGGGTAAGGTCGGTGAGTCGAGGAAGAAAATGTGCAGTAGTTGGGGGCTGGTAACTGACGGTGAGGCGCTCGAAAAAGGCTTCGGATATGATTTGTTCGCGATCTTTGTGAATGTCCTGTTCGACGAGCAGGACGCGCAGCGAGGGTAACAACTCGAGTAACGAGATAAGCTGGTGATCCATGGTTTGGAGAAATTTGAGGCGGAGAGACGTGAGTGGGCACGATGAACGTAGGAGAAAGTTGTTGAATAGGTTTACATCCCATGTCTTATCCCAGAAGCACGTTCCCTGACCCCCGAAATCTCGACTGAAGCGACTTGAGGTAACGTCATATTCCCTATGGAGCGAGACAGACGCGTATGCGATATCGCGTGCACCGAGAGATGACGAAGAGTGGAAGAGTGGAGGTGATGAACCCTGTCGCTCTCGTCTTCATCGTCCATCGTTTCGACGTACAACCACTCGAGATTCGGGCAACGCGATAGAATATCGAAAGCGTTATGAACCGAATACGAGTATTCAAAAGTCGCGCTCGTTATCTGATGCCAGGGTAGAACGATTCCTTTCGTCAAAGAATCTCCGGGCTGAAGACTGAATGAGGTCAAACTGAGGCAAAGTTCGAATATGTCCCAAGGTGTAGTTTCGTCATTATCATCCCGACCATCGTTATCGACTGATTCATGTTTGAGCATGGGTAATCTTCCTCGCAGATATTGATAGAGGTGATGATCGAGGCCCGTACGGAGGATGCACAGCTTCAAACTGTACCAGCGATGCGAGTATTGAATCAGCACTTCAAACATCCTCTTCGCGTCTTCCCACTCCTCCGCGTCCAAGTCGAACCGGAGAAAGTTCAGCTCCAGCTTTAAAGGGACAGATTTCGATCGCTCGAGGAAGATCTGCGTGAGATGGGGCAATAGTTGGCACTCGCCCTCGTTCCAGCGGACAGAGTCAATTTCTATGGATGCCCATAGAGATGGAATAGCTATGGCTAACTCACGCCAACGACCGCATACAGCAGACAGTGTCATAGCCGGGGATGATACGGATGGATGAAGTCCATTCACATCACGCAAATTCAAATATGCTCGTGAGCATTTCTTGTGGCAACCGATGAATGGGGGATAGTAGAGACCGATAATGGTCCATTAACTTGTTTAAGCGTTTTCTTTTTGCCTCGGGGCAAGCATGGCGATCTTGAGCTTGCTAATTTCGACTTGGTACTCCTTCGATTCTGCTTCGGCATCTAGCAATAACCGCGTGATTATGTGCCGATGGGAGGGTGAGATCGAACTTTGGAAGCGCGAAAAAAGGATTGCGAATGGTATTATACCCGGGTATTCTGGAAGATGCTGAATCCGTAGCAGAAGACGCTTTAGAATCCATTGGAACTCGACTGGTAAAAAAACTCGGTGGATAAATAGATATTCTCGTATACACAGAAGTTTAGTACTTACCTGATATTAGACGAGCACGGTGACGGGAGTTAAAGTGAAAGATTAGAGACGCTCGACCCTGCGCTTCATCAACCGCGACCACCATGCAAGCCCCTGCCGACCCCCCAGTCCTCCGTCATCCAGATAACTTTGGCGTTCACCGTGAAGTCAGTCTCGAAGCCGCAACCAATATGCTCATTCGCGCCCTCACCATGATCCAAAATACACCTTTTACATGGACTTTTATCGACAAACCTCCCGAGGGACAAGTTTACCTTATATATTTGACTCAACCACAACACAGGTTCCCAAATGATGGTATACGTTGACAGGAGATGGAAACAAAAGATGTTGTTCCCGTTAGGCAGTGCGTGAGTCCATTATTTCAGAATTATGAGTGTATTGGGAAGGGTTAACGGGTCCCAGTGAACGCCGGAATAGGAAGTCCACGAACTTAAATTCGACTTCATCTCAGGTGCAAAAAACGCTGCATGGTATCTGCGTACACGTTATCGTCTTGTCAAAGGAGGGTGTGGTTCTCGACGCTATTTTCGCTAAGTGTCCTGTCGGTGCTGGCTCTAACGACGCTCGATTAGTCCGGATGCTTCGACAGCTCACCGGATACTACTACAAGGAGTTCGACTGTCTGTTCATGGTACGGGTAGCACATAGTTCCGTACACGTGATTAATGGTACGATTGGCATGGATCTACCCCTCCAAAACCTCAGTACTAATGCATAAATCCGCCGTTCTGGCTGCATTGACTGCGTTTACCAATGCCAAAGGAGGTAAGTGCTCTTTCCTCACGATAGCGCGCAATGATTCTCATGGATTCATATTCAGTTGTCCTTGACAAACACTACTAGATGTAGAACACGCTTCATTAACCTGACATCTTCATAATCCTCAGGCTGTCGATGTTGCTGGTCAGCCGGCAAGCCCCATGCAATATCTGGCTTCCAGGTATATATTATCACCAGTACGGTTGGATACGGAAGAGTACTTCCCCTGTACTCACAATTTAGAAGACTCTGTCGTTCTAAAGAAGAATCCTGGCCTGGGAGAAGGAGGATAAGATGAACGTCGAGTATATTTGTACATGGAAGTGTCCGTAATATCATTTTTCGTTCACGTATTTTATCTGAACGAGTTGCTCGACGTTGGGTTAGGGGTTGATGATATAAGGAGAGCCTCTTCGCTTTTGCTTTCTTCGCATTCCTCGCACTCCTAGACCTATCACCCTGAGTTGTTCAATTATGCCGACCTCAGGTTCGCCACGCCATTTCTGTTCCCTGTCATATTATACTTACAAGCCTTGTAGAGCCGCGTACCCCTAGAATTATTAGGAATGGGCGGGATGTCGGCCAACGTCACCCCTACGCCCACTTAGCAGCACTTAGACAAAACATACACCGTCTCCTAGCAATGAAAGCTGGCGAAAGCGTATGGGCTGTCTGCGACCTAGTCCATACAAGCCTATTTCACTCCCTTCGACGACGAAAACTTGGTGGTCCGACGGTGACAGATGAATATCTTGAAGTAAAAACCACGCTCAAAGAGTCTGTGATGGAAACGCTAGAAACTGGGCATCCGGACCTCTGTTTTTCGACGCCGATATGGAGAGATCAAGGAAAGGGCGTGTGGGGATTCCACAGCAGGGAATCGGCCGAAACCCGCGAAATGATAAACATTGATTGTGGACTTCTGGAGCGGGCAGCCGAAGTTTTAGCTGAGGATGCTTCAGAGGATGCTCCTGAGGAGATGCACAAGGTCTGTCTCCACTACATTGTTCTCAAAACGAGTTCATTTTCCCTTACAGGTTCCCTTCTTGACAGTACACTATCCTTCTTCTCTACATCATCACCAAAATTCACGAAATGCAACATTACGTTGTTTCCAAAACCCTTCCTTTCGTAGGGAAAACCCCCAAGGAGGTGGGTCGCATGTACACAAGTGACATCAATATAGGAGAATCAGGGTTTGGCCTGGAGGAAGAGCTTTTCGGATGTGTCTTTGTGACAGTATGGAAGCGAGGGGATGCTGGAAATGTGGATAGGATAGCAAGGCTCACCGGGCTAAAGAGAGTTGATGATGGATTTTTCCATAAGCTTACATTCTACGAACTCGGTTTGTCTGGCCCAATACTTCTCTGCCTTGCTTTGACTACTCAACATTGGTTATCCTGATAGGCAAAGATCCCATGTTCGCTATGATCAAATCTTTTGTTGACAACGTCATTAAGGGGGAGTTTGAAAAGATTCAGCTGCCTGTATTTCAACATCCTTTTCCAGAAAATCTTACAACTATGCTGGCCTCAGATGAAGTCAGAGGACGTAGTTTGTCAATTACATACGCACCGAGCTATCTTGATGGTAATGAATACCAGCAAGCTGCAGAAGAGAAGGGGGGTCTGGTTGGGCTTGGGATTACGTGGTTGAATGAGACGGGGGGTTTGGCAGAAGACGAGTGCTTGGGGGGACCTTATCGTTGCATCCCCGACTCGGGAGATGACGCCAGACTTTCTTGATTCCACTTGCGTTGTGTTCCCCATGTGTCATGTCGGATGTTCTATATATTGATGTAGCAATTGTAATGGAAGGAGTGTGGTGTGTTCACCAAGCTTTAGCCTCCCCATGCGATTGACCGATTAGGAGCAGTTACAAGGATACTCCTCTGGAAGAGAAATTAATACTAAATAGAAGCTAATGAATATCTCAAAGGTAGGAATCAGAGTATTATACACTGTAGTCTAATGATTATGCCTATTGACATACCTCATAAATACACAAAGCTCGGCGTCACGAAAGTATTGTAATGAAGTAAAGCAGTCTCTTTGGAAGCCCAGGGCTAGGGAAAACGAAGGGTGATTTGTGCGTGCTAGCCTGAGGAAGCCAATGAGACAACAGTGCCTGCAACAGCGCATCATGGGGCAGATTCTTGGCGGGTACAACAAGGTGTAAGGTTGGTGAATTGAGGAAGAAAATGTGCAGTAGTCGGGGCCTGGTAATTGACAGTGAGGCGCTCGAAACCTTAGAAGGCTTCGGGTATAAGTTGTTCGTGATCTTGGTGAATGTCCTGTTGAACGAGCAGGACGCGCAGCGAAGGCAACAACTCGAGCTACGAGATAAGCTGGCGATCCATTGTTGAGAGGAATTTGAGGTGGAGAGATGTGAATGGGCACGACGAACGTAGTAGGAAGTTGGTGAATAGGTTTACATCCCATTCCAGTTGCACAGTGAGTTGGGGTAACGTCATATGACATATAACGCGGGACAGATATTCGTGCTCTATTGCGTGCACTGAGAGACGACGGATTGTAGAGGAGTGGAAGTGATCAGGAACTCTGTCGCTCTCTTAGTCGTCGTCCATTGTTCCGACGTACAACCTTTCGAGACTCGAGCAACGCGATAGAATATTAAAAGCGTTGTCAACCGAAAACGAGCAGTCCAATGTCGTGCTCGTTATCTGGTGCCAGGAAAGAACGATCCCTCTTGTTAAAGCATCTCCAGGCCGAAGACTGATTGAGGTCCAATCGGGGCAAAGTTCGAGCGTGTCCCAAGGTGTAGTGTCGCCAACATCATCCTGGCCGTCGGTATCGAGAGATATATCTGAGGATGGGGTAGTCTTCCTCCCGGGGATCGAGAGGAGTGATCGTAAAGGATCATATGCATAGTCCGCAGCTGCGAACACCGTCAGTGGTGAGTGCTGAATCAGCGCTTCAAGCATTTTCCTCGCATCTTCCATTCGAAATCGAAGCCTAGAGTATTTAGCTTTGACTTCGAAGGGACGAATTTCGAGCGCTCGAGGAAAATCTGCGTGAGATAGGGCAATAGTTGGCACTCTTCGACCCAGCAAACAAACTCAATTTCTGTGGATGCCCATAATCATGGAGCAGCTATGGCTAGCTCACGCCAGTAACCACATAAGGCAGACAGTGTCATGGTCGGGGATGGTACGGATAGATGAAGTTCATTCACGTCACGAATGATTTCGTGAGAGTCTCTTGTGGCAACCGATGGATGGGAGCCTTTTCTTTTTGTCTCGAGGGCAAGGATAGCGGTCTTGAGCCTACTAATTTCGACCTGGTACTCCTTCGATTCTGCTTCGACATCTAGCAGTAACCGCGTGATTATATGTCGATGGGAGGATGAGATGGAAGCGCGAAAAAAAGGATTGAGAGAAGTGGACCAAGTCGCGAATGGTATTATACCCGGGTATTCTGGAAGATGCTGAATCCGTAGCAGAAGACGCTTGAGAATCCATTGGGACTCGACTGGTAAAAAGAACTTGGGGGATAAATACAATATTCTCGTATACACAGAAGTTTAGTACTTACCTGATATTAGACGAGCACGGTGACGGGAGTTAAAGTGAAAGATTAGAGACGCTCGACCTTGCGCTTCAACCGCGACCACCATGCAAGCCCCTGCCGACCCCCCAGTCCTCCGTCATCCAGATAACTTTGGCGTTCACCGTGAAGTCAATCTCGAAGCCGCAACCAATATGCTCATTCGCGCCCTCACCATGATCCAAAATACACCTTTTACATGGACTTTTATCGACAAACCTCCCGAGGGACAAGTCTACCTTATATATTTGACTCAACCACAGCACGGGTTCCCAAATGATGGTATACGTTGGCAGGAGATGGAAACAAAGTATGTTGTTCCCGTTGGGGGTGGGCAGCGCGTGAGTTCATTGTTTCAGATTTATGTGTCTATTGGGAGGGGCTAACGGGTAAACACAGGAATTGGAAGTCCATGAAAGTAAATTCGGCTTCATCCCAGGCGCAGATAATGCTGCATGGCGTCTGCGTAGGCGGTATCGTCTTCTCAAAGGAGGGCATCCGAATGTTTATCTTGTACATTACACGAGAGGGAATAATGCTCGTATGTCTTTTCGTCCTTTTCTTCCTCGTCGCGGCGCATCTGACGCAATGCAGAGATAATGCCTTCCCTAATGAACCAACCCGTCCGAGCTTACCCTCTCCGACACCTTACAGACCCACCGGTGTACGTCGCTGGTGAGAAGATGGGCCAAAAGGTCTTCCCACCGGGAGGTGGTGGTATACCCATGAATTTCAACCAACAGCAACAGATGTTGGGACAGCAGAATAATAGTATGGAGATGCTTGAGCGTAGGAGGCAGACGGAGAGGCAAAGGGCTGGGAGTACTGCGGTGAGTTGCGCGTCTGTTATTCATTCTTTGAGTCCTGACTCTAGCGTCTGTTGCAGAGACCACCAATGATGGACGAAGATTCTGGTGATGAAGGAGAGATGTTATCAACAAAAACGCTCGCCATGACGCGGTACAAGCGGAATCATGATCTTATGAATGAAGTGTTTTATCGTGCCGCCTTTGGTATGTCGCCTTTACCTTTTCTTCCTTTCCCAACTATATATTGAAATACTACACCCGAAGGCGAGAAAAATAAACCACTTGCACCTGCACCGTACAAAAGTACTTTTGACAAGGCCGAGCTGGATGAGAGATGCGTACGTTTCTTACATCCTCCTGAATCCTCATACTCAAAAACGATGGTGCACAGGCTCAATTGGCGGCTGAAATCGAAACGCTTAAACAAAAACCAAAGCCAGTCAAGTGGAGGCCTAGAGCTGCATCAATGACGATGTCGACAGAGAATATTCCGGTGTAAATATATCTATTCTATATGTACTTGTTACGGATTGGTCTTGATTCTTCAGAAGAATATCTCTTCAATCGAGGGTGATACAGAGTCCCGGAATGTCGAACGGTGTCCCCAGGTGGTAAAACCCAAGATACGGTTCGTTGATTCGCGATGTGCGTTGGCGCCGTAGAAAGGTAACCCTCCAGCAATTTCGTCCATGCATTTGGTATTCATTTTACATTATAAGGTATGGCGATGAATACTTACTGTGATATATACATGAACCGCGAAAGACAGTCCCGATCAATTATATAACAAATCGAAAGCGAAGGAAAACATGCGGTGCACGGAATCGTGATGTATTGGGTAATGGGTTCTAATGGTAGCGGTCCTGCCTGTAGATAACGTCGACGACGAAAGAAACGCGAAAGCCATGGGACATGGGTAGGGCGGCAATGAAAGGAAGACGAGGTGGAGAAGGTAGGCTGTCAAAAGAACCACGGTGATGCACGAAGGCATGATAATTATAACATAAAAAGGACGCTGGATTATGAAGGAACAGAACATGAGGTACAGTTTTTGCTTGGTCCTTGTACGTTGTGCGTTGATTGTCGATTGGAGATGCGAGACATGGGGTAGTGATAGAACATGGGAGTGGACGTGCGGTAGTATACGATTGCCGATGATAATGAGGTGAAGAGGATAATCATAAAGCGTGGACCGTCGAATGGATAGAGAATCAAGATACACAGGATAGATCGTTGACGACACTCGCGAAGATGGAGTCATAGGGTTGACTATGACTCGTACGTGACCTGAAGAGCGACAAGCTCTGCCTCTTCCTGGTCAGCTTTAAGCTCCTCTTCGGCACGGAGTGCGCGAATTTCTGCTTTGAGGCCAGGAACCTCAGCAGCCAAATCGACCTGTGTTCCCTCTGCCCAACGTTGGGTAGCCCAGCGCCTCAGGAAGACACTAACCTGAAGCGCGAAACGTGAGCAGATGAATTATCAGGAACTTGAGGGGGAAAGCTACCTTGAGGTACCGTTTACGGGCGTATTTTTTGTAGAACGATTCGTGTTTAACAGGCTTCAGGATGTAGTTGAGCATCAAGTTCGCTGTTGGGATTAACGAGCTCTCTGCATAACCAGAGTAGTGGGCAAGGTTCGGTGTCTATAGAGCAATATTTAGAGGAATGGCATCGGCACAGAGAATCAACGAAGACTTGCCCATGTCTCATTTCCTATCGACAACCTTGCTAACCACATAGCGGCGGCAGCCAGTAGACTCGGTGGGGTAGCGATGAGACGCCACTCCAAACACGCGATCTCGAGAAGATACTTGGCTAGTGTGCGAGCCTTCACATTATAGTCGTCTGCTTTACTGACCCGTCGGAGAAAATGAACAGGGTTGGCAAAGTTGACGTTGTAGTCCAACGTTTTGAGAATGTATTTTTCTGCGTTGAACACGTCGGAAAGCGTGTAAGACGCCTCAGTTTGAGCCAAGAACTCTTGGGCTGAAGGACACACGATCTCTTCGACTTTTGCAGCAAGGAACATGCACGTTACGCCGACGAGTTGCAAGCGAGCTAATGACACCACTCGTGCAGAAAGGAAACGGTCAATGAGGTTGAGGCAAAGGAATAGTGTTTCGGGGAGCAGACGGAATCTTTCCTGCAACTCGATAAGCCAGTCAGATAGGATACCTCTCATGGCCCAGCCAAGGTCCTTCTGATTCGCCATGTAATTTGGATTTGGCATAGTCGTTATCTGTCGAAGGTATCTTAGTAGGACAAAAGGAAGAAAACAGATAATAGAAAACCTACTTCTATCTGTCGGAAGTAGTTGAAAATCTCCACAACATACTCGCTCACCATCAGCGGATCTCCACTGTCGTCGGCATCAAGGTCATCCCACTCGTCGCCATTAGGGTCAGCTTCCGGCTCGTCGTCCAAAACGTTAGCCTGCTTGACATCCTCTTCGTCCTCAACAGCTTCTTGTTCGTCCAACTCGGGAGCATCCGAAGTCCTGGGTTTTTTGAAGACGCGACCTGCTTCAAGCTCGTCCTCTATGTGTGGCTGGGTGGAGTGTGTGGAATGACGTGGTTTACGAAGATCACGCTCGTCTGCTAACGACTTGCGGATAGTAAGCGACGGAATAACGGGTTGTGATTGATGAGGAGGGTCGACGACCATCGCATTGTCATCCATAGTCTGAACCGCATCATCGTCTTCTGCTTCGACGACCTCTTCTAAAGCATCGTCCTTAGCAACAACAATCTTGCTCTTCGCAGACTGACGAGTATTGGCGACAGTGCGTTGAAGAGGTTGACGTGATGTGATGGTCTTCGACTTATTAATTACGACTCCATCGAATTTGTGAACAATTTCCTTCTCCTTCCCCTTGCCACTGGCGCCAGTCCGATTCACCAAAGCTGTAACCTCGCCGAGAGCCTCCCGTTTTCGCTTTGCTGCTGGGTGATCTGCCTTGACATCACTTGTGACAGCGATTTTTGCTCGTGAAGCTACTGTTGCACCCGTAACCCGCCCAATCACGCCGTTCATGGCAGCATTCGAGACCAATGAAGGAGGTTTCGCGCGGGTGTTGATTCGTGAAGGCCGAGCGTTTGCATTTTCGGGATCTTTGGCAGTCGTAGTACGAGTTGTGCGTAGAACGCGACGTGTCTGAAATACAGGAAATGAGCGAGACTGAAGCATGGCGAGCACCGCAGATACTCACAGGTACAGCAGTAGACATCGAGCTCAGCTTCACTGGTGGTCAAAGAACAGAATTAATGAAAGGAGTGAAGGTGAAGGTCGTGAGCAGGTTACACTCGTGCCAAAATCGGAAAAAGTTAAGTTGTAAACATCACATGACCCAGTTGTGGCCAAACAGGCGCAAAGGATCGTGTCGCGCTAGATCACGTGTAGGTGTTTCACGTGGGTCTTAGCTCGTCGTCCGTTCCACCATGTACTTAAAGTTTCTTCTCGTCGTGTATCAGCGCATTGAAGTCTGCATTTGAGCAAGGATCATTCTATCGTTAGTTTTAAATCCTCAAGTTTTCTGCTCGACGATCATGCTTATGCCTGGATGTTTAGATCGGTAGTAGGATTGTTCGATGCCATTATTCTTCCCTGGGAGCAAGCAACATGCCTTATAAAGGACTTTCCTCCCCAGATCAAGTCATCCGTAGATGTTCGTTCTTCCTTAACGTCGGAAAACTCGAAGCTGCCGCGAGCGGTCTCTGTTCATCTACGGTCCACACGATTGGGAGTCTATTCATTTTGCCATTTATCAAGGCCCCTCATTTATCTTCTCTGAAGGTATCCGGTGCAACTGTTCTCTCGCTCATTTGGAGGCACGACACAGGACTGCCACTGGCCAGACGAGCGTTTTCTCACATTCTTTCACAGCACGAAGCTGCAGAAAATGCAAAATCCAAATTGTGGATGAATTGTGAGAATTCATATCAATATAGCCGGAATTTGAGCACAATATGACACCCTGTAAATTGTTTCAAATGTCCCAGAAAACACAAGGCAATCCATCACAATACGAGCGACAATTTACATGAAATTTCCAACAATATTTGCTATAGAATTCTCGACAATATGACCAGAATGTACCCGCGCAGGTGAACCTGCCTCATCCTGAATCCAAGGAGCGTTTCGCGATCTACTCCACCGATAGCATTCCTACGTATCTAAACGACTTGACAATTTCTGATGAATGTTTACACTGAATGCAAGTACCACCTATCGAAGCGCGTATCAGCGCCTTTTATGATATCAAAGACTGTACGAGCGACTCACCATTACTGCCCGCACCCTGTCGTTAAATAATCCCTACCAACCCATCCGCGTAGTCACACTCCTAAGGAGACAAAAATTCAGCTTGTGTTACGGCGGACATGAATAACACGGACAGTGTACCAAAGTTGACCCGAGTAATGACTGCGAGCAACGAAGTACACAGAATGATTTTCAAGCAGTCGAAATACCGGATGCCTCATCGTAGCCTTGTGAATAAGAAACCGTTTTCCGGAATGTGGAAGGGGCTTAGCCTGTGGATTTATCAATGGCTAGATTGATGATCTAGGGTGATTGGACTCACCGCGACCTTGAAATTGACTATTTGCACTAATATCAGACCTTCAACCCACCAATTGCAGATTCGGCCGTTCGTTGGAGAGAAAGCGCGTCGAAGCCGTCAGCCTTCGATCTGTAAGTCAGTAAGGCAAAGACAGAGCATGACTCCCATGAATAACTCACTATAGATGACTCAGGGATTACCCTGAAATGGCAAGGCTGAGTGACTAGGATAGGTACGGTGTTGCGCGTCGACGCGTCAACATGGTGGTGTTAGGAGAAGGGATGATGACGTGACGTGGCAACAATCACAACTTGGCGACTTGAAATCGAGACCCAAATTCCGGGAATATTCTCTCGTTTTGTCGAGCTCTTAGAAATCTTTGACAATTTGGCATAATACAGCGAACGGTCTGGAAATTTTCATAGATTTCGCTTGTTTTCCGGAATTTACTAAAATATGAAAAATCAAAATTCTGCGGCTTCGTGCTGTGTTTCCCGCGATCACCCTCACTTCATCCGAAGTGGGGTTCCGATCAGAGACATGCAGCTCTTGTTGCATTCCGACTTTGCGCATCCTTCACCTGTGGGAGTGCACATTTGGCAGGGTGTTGAGCTGGCCAGGAAATCATCTTGTCACTAAAACCTTATTGAATCGTCTCCAAGTGGACTATACAGGAATAGCCCTGAGCCGGTTCTTACTTCCACGGCTAAGCAACCTCGAATTACACGTCCTCGATGACGGTCTCGCACACGAGGCGTTATTGCAGATGCTATCCTCTCGATTACGTTCGGACTCGACGCGTGCTTCACAGGTTGAGATTGATCATCTGTAGTTGTTCTCCCTGGTTGTTGTTGGAGAGATGTCGAGAGATCCCGGTCCAGAATTCTTCAATTCTCTGCAGAACCTCGGTGAATTTGGACTGCGTGCTACTACCCTTTGGACTTGCAAACTCGAGTAATCACTGAATGTTCAATAATGCTTCGTTTCTTGAAGTCGATGCTCACTTACAGTACCGTATATTACCATGTACGACATTGCTTAAATGCCATCGCTAGATACGAACTACTCTTTTTGTGTCATAAATTCTGCCAGAAATCGCGCGAAAATAAAACGAAGAATCTGTGAAACTTAAAGTTCGACACGCGTTTTCTTTTCACGTGTAGAGTACGAGGCGGCGTGACGTTCATTCCATCGGTCTCCGTCCAGCACTATCCCCAGCACTTGTTTTTCGGCCTTCACATCCTAAACCCCATATTCCTTGTATCGGGGCGAACAATTTCCTTTTTTCGGTCTCTGGCGCTGTCGTATTTTTAGTCTTTGAGGCTTCAGGCGAGACTTGGCTCTCGAAGCTGTAAATTTTTCGCTATCAAAGTGCAAGTCTGGTTCATTTACGCGTCTATTCATGCTGACTCGTCAATCACAGCGTAATGAATATCAAGCCAATCCCCAGAATCCCAAGTTCAAGTCGGCTCAGCACCTTGAAAGGACTGCTCAGAAACACAGTCACCGCAGCTGACAGAAGCGTCATAAACCAGTTTTTAGTCGATGGAGAAAAGGAACTGCAAGAATTCCAGGTGGAAATTAGTCGATTACAGACCGCTATTTTGGCATTAGAGGCGAGAAGAGAGGGATTGAAGCAGATGATGGAGAAATACCGATCGTTATTATCCCCCATTCATAGGATGCCATTGGAGGTGTTGACCAACATCTTCAAGTTCTACTGCAACGTCAATGTGCTGGAGATAGGCACTCTATCACCAGCGATGACTCTGTCTGCTGTTTGTGGCAAATGGCGCGAGCTGACTCTCAATACACCCTCCCTTTGGGCCTCACTCTCCATCTGTTATTGCAGTTGGGAGGGTTACGAACTCGAGCCTTTGATCCAGCTCACACAACTTTTCATGGAGCGTTCTAAAACGTCTCCTTTGACTCTCGACCTCGATTTTTTCACCTCCGACTTCGACGAGGAAGAGTATGACCCAAAACCACCCTTGGCCATTCTGGTGCAACACTCCAGCCGATGGTATGATGTTCGATGGTGCTTCATGCGCGAACAAATGAATCATCCAACATTCGAACCCCTTCGGAGCCACCTGCCTATGCTCCAATATCTTGATATCAGGGCCAATGATGAAGGAAACCCGGTCGATGAAGACGATACATGGGACCTTTTCAGCGACTGTCCCTGTCTCCACACCGTCACTTTACTATCCATGGGATTCCCATTATCCGATACCATCCTCTTGCCATGGCAGCAAATAACGGTTCTAACTGTTGATGGAAATCTAGTCAAAATTTTTCGTATCTTGTCGCATTGTCCGAGCCTTCGACAGTTGAAGCTGCCATCGATGGGGAAACTTTCCACGGGGCATCTTTACGATGTCCAATCCCAAGAGCTTCTATCCTTGTCATTTAAAGCTTCGAATGCCAAGGATCTCTCTTTTCTGCCGTATTTGATGGCACCTCAGTTGACATCCATAGGAATCCAAGGCGGCTACTTTGGGAGGCGCAACCGAGGCTTTGATCGGTGGGACGAGAAGCCGCTTACAGGCTTTCTGGCCCGGTCCTCCTGTTCAATCACGATTCTTCGCCTCCAGTGGCTTCCTATCACAGATACGCAAACAACATTACTGCTCGGGTTGATGCCTACTCTGCGCGTTCTCTCTATCTGGGAATGTACACATGCAAATCTTGCAAAGAACCATGTCATAACGCCGTCCTTCCTGAATCGCCTCACAGTGGACCATGTTGGTCTTGACACCGTTTTCCTTCCCCAGCTCACCGAGCTAGAATTCTGTGTAGTCAACGAGGACCTTGATCAGCGTGCCTTACTGCAGATGCTGTCCTCGCGGTGGCTCCCGGACCACCAAAACGACCACCGAGCCGATGTCAACTGCCTGCAGTCTTTTTCTCTGATTGTTGTCGGAAAGAAAGAGGGTCCATCACCCGAATGCTTCGCTTTGTTGCAACATTTTAGTAACTCCGGGCTCCGTATCACCACCATGTATACGCACGAAGTCACTTCACTGGCTCTAAATTTCGTTCACATGCATTAAGACACTCCTTCGCAGTGACATGCTTTAATCGTATACATCTTACCATACTCTTCGCTTGACATATAATTTCATTCTCGTCTTGCAACGACCTCATTCACCCTCACCTTAGTGCTTTTACAATCGACATTTGATCTTCCGGGTCATATCTCGCCTCAGTCTCCTGTAAGCCGACTCAATCGTTCGTTTGATTAATCTCGCCTCGGGTAGGCTTAAGGCTTTGACACTGCAGTCTCACCGCTTCAGCTTGCATGTAATACTCCAGTCGCTTTTCAGCGTCCGTATTCAACTAAGTTCGCAGTAAATTCTTTCACGCATATTGACTTGGTTCTTTGAACACTATCAATTCTTTGTATACTAAGAAACTTCCTACATATTGTATCGTATGTAGATATTTTCGATCCAGTATCAGAGGCTATGAGAATGGGAACAGGGAAAGTGGACTGGGAAGGGTGATGGGGAATGATAATTCGAAAGCGAGCGTACAAACACAACATTCGAAAAGAGAAAGAGATAATAGGAAACCAGTCAAGATGGGGACGACGATGCTCTGTGGATTGGGGAGTGGAATATGATGGGTAGTGAGGTAGACGATAGGATAATGAATAAAAAGAATTACAACGAGAGCATCGTGTACAAGAGATAGATGAAATGAAATAGGAAATAGCTGATATATCTGGGACCATGGAGAATGCAAACCGTCCGATGGGCATAGATGGGGATGGGGGCACAGTGATGAGGATGGAGCATATCACCAACTCAGGCTTCAGGCCAGTTGTCCATGACAACGCCTTGCCTAGCCAACATGCCTCTCAGTACTTCAGCCCTCGTCTTCCATTTCTCTCTATCCACTCTCAGCTCAGCGAGCTCAACCTCCAAGTTCTGCTGGTACTCCAGCTTCCGCTTGCGGCTCTTCCGCGCTGCAAGAGTGTTCTGGCGACGCTTCCATTCAATCTGTTGCTTCTCGGTGGGATTGGGAGGAAGTGGCTCCAGCTCGTCCTGTTCATCGTCCAACTGAGCCTGCTCGCGATTTCTCTTACGAGCGAAGACTGCCGGCACCTCTTTGCGGGATGTGGCAGAAGGGGTAATATATCGACGAGCCTGAGTAGGTGCGTCATAAGGTACGAGGGAAGCGGGAGTGATGTTACGACGGGTGCCTGTAGGCTTCCTTCCCGTCGTCTTCGAGGGAGCAGAGGGAGCAGAAGGCGCAGGGTCTGGCGGAGCAGGGAATGACTCGTTGGTAGTCATCGCAGGACTCGGGTATACAGAATCCACTGCCGGATTCTGTGGAGACAACTTCAATAAATTATCCAAGTCGATGGACCCATTGGCCAATACTGATGCTTTCTCGACAGGCGCGGGTGCAGGGGCTTGAATAGACTCGTACATCCCGGCACCAGCATCAGCGATTAATGGCATACCCTGGTATGCATACATATCCAGGTCAGCATCCTGAAGAATTGGTGTGTTGAGATCAGAAATGAACGGAGAGTCATCGATGGGTGACGTGTTGAAATCATCGAACAGAGGTGTATCTAGAAGCGGAGACGTCCCAAAACTCTCGTACGGGGTATCGATCAGTGGAGAGGTTCCAAAGTCATCACGAGAGGCTTCAAAAGGAGAGGTCAAGAACGAGTTGACATCCTGGAATTCCGGTGACGCTATGGAAAAACCTCGATTAGATGGTGATGGATGATGTGATGGAGGTGAAGGGGTACCTAGCAGTGTCTCTGCGACACTCTGCAGCGCCTCTATTTCTTGCGGATTCATTGTGCCCTTGGCGGTCACGGTATTATCGGGCTTTTGAGCTAACATGTTTAAATAGTTATTGCGTAGGGACTCGAAGTCGGGTTGTTGTATCGGTTGTTGTTCTGATTGTTTTTGTTTTGATCGAGGAGGTGCAGGCAAAATCCAAGGGATGCCATAGTGATTAGCAAGATGCTGTAAGGAAGAATCTTCCCTGAGTGGTTGTTGAGTTATCGAAACATGTTGGTAAGACGAATGTCCTCTATCTAACGATGAGGTATGGTGCGACGGAAGTCCTTGACGAGAGGCCGTAGATGGGTATGACGAAGCAGCCGAGCTGTTCAGAGACGAGCGAACATCTTGGCTATCGATGTTATAATAAGGCTGTTGACTATATGAAGAAATCGCGGCGAGCGAAGTTACGGCTGGGGAGCTGTTTGTTGCAGGCAGCAACGGGGGCGGCCTATATCTGTCATGGTTGATTGGAGTCAGTTGAGCTGTTTCATGGTCGATCAAAAAGGATGCAGAGGTCGGTGCCGATGCCGATTGGATAGATGAGGGATCCCCGGGGGATGAGCTCGATGAACCGATGGCTCTCAAAGTCGACTTGACTCGATTGTGCATAGCTGTGAAGCACTTCGGCAACGTAGGCACAATATGACCGGAAAAAAAACTGAAATTTGGGCTGAAATGAAGACTCACGGGGACTCGGTAGATTCCTACTGAGTAAAAAGGCAGGTGAGCGCAGAGATATCAGTATGTCTCTGCGGTCCTAAGAGATGATGGGGGTTGGAAAGGAAAAAGGGTACAGCAGCACAATGACTCGGCTCAGTATATTAAGGCTCCGCAGATGACAGATTATTAATAATGCACCGCTTGCACGTGATATATTTATTTCCCCATTTGGATGAGAGTATAGCCGTTCTTACCGCTTGCTGTCAAAGTTTTTTTGCTGTTTTGCCCTTTCATGCTTCCAGATTCCTAATGAAGTTGAAGCTTCCCTCCATAAGGCCATGGAGGCGGTACCTCTCAACATCGCCTTCATGGTACTCTATGGACAACAAAGCCTTCTCGAAAACTCTTCTGCTTCCAAAGACTAAATTTCCACTCTGGTCGGACCCGTCAAAAACCGAGATATCATTTCGACCACGGACCTGTGAGGAGCTGTACCGCTGGCAGGTCAGAAATACTCCCTTTGTTCTCCGAAGCTATTCCGACTTTTCACGGTGATTCGAAAGTAGTGGAACAATGGCAGCGGGCCCTTGTTCGTATTTCTCGACGGTCCGCCATACGCGAATGGAAATCTGCACATGGGTTCGTGAACTGCTACGTACGAAGAGTTGATGGTAACTGAAAATTGAGAAGGACACGCGTTGAATAAAATCTTGAAGGACATTATAAATCGGTTCTACCTATCTCAGGGGAGAAAAGTACAGTGCGTCGCGTATTCATCATATTTCAGGCGGTTTCTAACACATACGCAGTTACTATCCAGGCTGGGACTGTCATGGCCTGCCAATAGAGAATAAAGCATTGCAGGAACTCGGCGTGAGCGATATAACTTTCAACAAGTCACCACACCACCTAACACTCACCTTGTCAAAGAAAGACTCAAAAAGTCTACCACCCTCGACTATCCGAGAAGCTGCACGGAACACCGCGACGCGAGAAATTGCGTCGCAGAAGGCTCAGTTCCAGGATTTTGGTATCATGGCTGATTGGCACAACGATTCAGCGACTTACAGAACACTGGGTACGCAAACTACTCCCTCGCTTCTTTATACACCTCTTATTCCTTCCCAGATCACAGATACGAAATAAGACAATTGCGAATTTTCCAGAAAATGGTGGAGAAGGGTAAGGCCCACAGCATATCTTTTTTCTGTATCGTTACCTGAACACACAACGTAGGCCTCATATACCGGCACTATAGGCCTGTTCACTATTCACCTTCGTCACGTTCTGCTCTCGCTGAAGCTGAGCTGGTTTACAAAGATGATCACGTCTCTCATTCCGTGTATGTTTCCTTCACTTTGGACCAGGCAGCCGCAGCACAATTGAATTTTCCTGGGATCGATACTGTTGAGCTCCTCGTTTGGACTACAACACCTTGGACATTGACTGCAAATATGGTAAGTATTCAGCCGCCCATGTTGAGCTTGACTCTTGACTGACAGGTACCCACAGGGCATCGCCATCAATCCTGCTTTATCATACTCGGTCCTCCGCCACGGGAGCGCCCAAACCGCATTGATCGCAGCTAAAGACCGTATCCCATCTCTCATTTCCGACCAGATCATCGACGAAACAGGATTAGAAGTGATCGCTGAGATACCTGGATCCGTTCTTCTCGGACTTTCTTACAAACCCATCTTCACACCGCTCACTCAGCAACAAACCCCTTCACTCAAGATCATCGAAGCATCTCATGTCACATCCGATTCTGGAACAGGCCTTGTTCACTGCGCGCCTGCACACGGCGCTGAAGATTATCATGCCTTCCATTCGTTGGGTCTTCTTTCTGATCCAACTGCAATGATATGTCATGTTGATGCCGAGGGCGCTTTCAATGCGGAAGTGCAGAAAATCGTTGGCGATAAGGCTGCGGAAACGTTGATCGGCCAACCAGTGTTGGACAGTGGAAGTCGGACTGTTGTGGAGTTGCTCAAGGAGATTAAAGCCCTGCGCAAGATCAAGAGGGTCAAACATCGGTATCCGTATGATTGGAAGACAGACAAGCCGGTTATAGTCACGTAAGGGGTTTAATTGTTTACCTTCGGGTTCTTTCTCACTGCGAGTCTAGTGCTACGTCCCAATGGTTCGCTAATCTGGATGGTATCAAGGAAAAGGCACTGGCCGCTCTCGATGAGGTTCTTTTTGTTCCTCCTTCGTGTATGTTTACCACATTAACCTTCACTCAATCGTTTACTCACCATCTTAATCTTAGCGCGAAACCGCCTTGAATCATTCATCCGTTCCCGCTCCGAGTGGTGTATATCTCGTCAACGCGTTTGGGGTGTCCCTATTCCCGCCCTGCACCATATCCCCACAGACACCGCTCTCCTAAACTCCGACTCCCTCAACCACATTCTCTCCGTTCTCGAACAGAAAGGTGTCGCACACTGGTGGGACGGCCCTGTTGAAGATTTCCTTCCGCCTTCCGCCTCTAACAGCAACCCGGCTGAATGGCGCAAATCCACTGATACCATGGACGTGTGGTTCGATAGCGGTAGTTCATGGTCAATGTTACCTGAGATGGGTGTCGGACGTAATAGTGAAACAGGAAGGGAGTTTGAGGCTGATGTTTGTTTGGAAGGGACTGACCAGCATCGTGGGTGGTTCCAGAGTCAGCTACTCACGTATGTAAGCGTTGCGCCGGAAGATGCGCCTCCCAAAGCTCCGTACAGTACGTTGATTACTCATGGAATGGTTTTGGATGAGTCGGGAAAGAAGATGAGTAAGAGTTTGGGAAACATTGTCAGTCCACTCAGCATTGTCCATGGTGGGAAGGTGAGTGTCTTTCTATGTGTCTTGGAAGAGGTGCTGATGATTCGGTTGTGGTACAGGACAAGAAGAAAGAGCCGGCCTATGGAGCGGATATCCTTAGGTTGTGGGTAGCCACGGTTGAGTACGGACAGGATATGTCGATTGGACCTACCGTGCTAGCGCAGACTGCAGAGTCTATGAGGAAGATAAGGAATTCAATGAGGTTCATGTTGGGTAATATCGATGAAGAGAGCAGGAACATAGTTGTACCCAGGGAGCAAATGGGACTGGTAAGTGAATTTGAAGGGCCTCTACGTATGTCTAGAATAATCCATCAATAGGCGGAGCGCTATGTGATGCACGAGCTATTCACGTTGGAACAGACTGCACTACAAGGTTATAAATCATATAACTTCCTGAAAGGTGAGCTATCCTTATCTCTATCCTTAGTTCACTTATCTGACCCGCTTCGCAGTAATGTCCGCTGTCATAAACTACTGCAACATTACCCTGTCTTCCCTTTACTTCGACATAACAAAGGATTGTCTGTATGCCAATGCGCGAGATAGTGCCGAACGTAGAGCAATTGTCGCAGTTCTTCAAAAGGTATGAAGGTGCCTCATTTCACATGTTTATTGTTACTGACATTGTTCTCAACAGACACTCACTACAGTCACGAACATTGTGGCACCCGTTCTCCCTCACTTAGCAGAGGAGGTTAACGCGACACATTACGGATCGTCGACCTCCGTCTTCGCCAACAAGTGGACACCGCTGGTCAGTAATACACACACCCTTATGCCAAAGATGCGCTCATTGAACACCACCTCTAGGAAACCGACTGGCAGGATCCTGAAGCATTCAAAGACATGAACACACTGCTGAGTGTCCGAAAAGTCGTGTTGATATTGTTAGAAAAGGCTCGGACCGCCAAGTAAGGCCTATCTCGAACTATCTCAATGTCTTAGCACCTGACAACTTGTCCAGGCAACTAAGGAGCTCCCTAGAAGCAGAAGTAGATATCATTATCTCTGAGGAACTACAGAACAGCGGTGTAGCGGACCTTTTACACAGGGAAGGTAAGATTGGTCCCTGTTATATTTCTCCGTCATTCTCGATGAAGCATGATATCCAGAGCAATTCCTCAAAACACTTTTCATTGTATCTGACGTCGTGTTGACGGACGAGGGGTCTTTGGGTGGCGTTGGCGATGTACCGGAATGGGTTTATTCTGACTCGGTAGAACTGCCCGGTGAGTTCAATTTTCACTTCCATTTTTCTGCGCGCTTACCCTCCTTTCAGGCTCTGACCAAAATATCGCAATCCGTGTGAGACCAGCATCACTGCAAAAATGTCCCCGCTGTTGGACTTTTAGTAGACTGGATTCTAAGGACCTTTGTTTGAGATGCGAGTCTGTCATAGGATAGATCCCTCATAGCCTACATTGTACCCTCTGTACTTAATCCAGCTCGTTCATTCGTCCTTGAGTTGGAAGCTTGAATTCTTAGTATACGTACCTGGGAAGTTTTTTCAGTACCGGGGACCCTCTCGGCAGAGGTGAGAGTCATCACCGTTTGACACGGTCGTCGCGTGCAGCGACGCGAAAAATCTCTATTTCTTGCCAGCGCCAGCAGGCTCTGAGACGAGTCAAACTTTCTATGCTTTCAACTTGCTTGATTGCAAGAAGATTGACTCGATCCGTCTATTCCCACCGCCATCTGATAAGAGTCGGTCTGACTCGAACGCAGAATTTTCCTACTTTAACACTTTCACCACGAACATTCTCGTCCTTAAAATTCTTCGACATGGACGCAGTAACATCTGCTCTGGCGTCTTTATCACTCAAACCGACAGCGACGGTTTCACATAACTCAACAGATTCCCCGGCAGCATGGAAAGATGCCCTCAACGCGACTGCAGGAGTCCCCCAGGGCTTTGAATTGATCAAAACTTTGGTTTATAAACCCAAGACGGCGAAGAGCACAACACCAGTCCCGGTTGTGGTCATTGCGAAGGATTCCACAGCAAGCTCATCTGCTATTGGGAAGAAGTTGAACTTGAAAGAGTTGCGGTTGGCATCAGAGGATCTACTGAAAGAGTTTTTCAACCTCGATAAGGATTCTCGTGTGTATCATTTTCGACAAATTTACCTTTGGTGATACTCATGAAAAAGATAGTTTCACCCTTGGCACTCAACAGTCAGACATTTTCGAAAGTTGTCACCGTTGTCGACTCTTCAATTGCCTCATCTTCATCTGTGTTCGCCCTTCATGCCCTGTCTTCCAGCTCTACAACTTTCCTGACTGGTTCAGATATCGTCAAGTACCTGAAAAGCTTGGAGACAGATGAGGTCAAAGTCCAAGAATTAGACCTTGCAAACCTCGATGCTGGAGCCCCTGCAGCATCTACCCCGAAAGCTCCTGCAAAGGACAAGGAAGATGCCAAAATCGAAGGCGCTGTGCAGATTGCCATTGGTGTCAAGAAGGAAGTCGATTTTCCTACATGGTACACAAATGTATGTTGTGTGATTGTATTGAATATCGTGTCATTGACATTTTTCAGGTCCTGCTGAAAGCAGATATGTTGGACTACTATAGCGTCAGTGGATGCTACATCTTGAAGCCTTGGTCATATAACATTTGGGAAGAGATCCAGAGTGCGTTCACGGCCAATATGTTACACTCACCGGTCTAATCCTGCGTTAATAGGATGGTTCGACGCTCAGATCAAGGAACTCGATGTTCAAAATTCTTACTTCCCTATGTTCGTCTCATCGAAAGTCCTCGAGCGGGAGAAGGACCACATTGAAGGTTTCTCTCCTGAAGTTGCTTGGGTGACGAGAGCGTGAGTCTCCATACTGCTTTAGATTTCATGTACCGACACGATTACAGAGGCAAATCTGAGCTTGAAGAACCCATCGCCATTCGTCCTACATCCGAAACTGCCATGTACCCATACTATGCCAAATGGATCAAGAGTCATCGAGACCTGCCTCTCAAGCTCAACCAATGGAACAGTGTCGTTCGTTGGGAATTCAAGAACCCCCAACCGTTCCTCCGTACTCGCGAGTTCCTTTGGCAAGAAGGCCACACAGCACACCTGACAAAGGCTGAAGCTGACAAGGAAGTGCGTCAAATCCTCGATCTGTACCGTCGGGTATACGAGGAGCTCCTAGCTGTCCCCGTCATCCCTGGTATCAAGTCGGAGAAGGAGAAGTTTGCTGGAGGTCTCTACACGACTACTGTCGAAGGTTTCATTCCTACGACCGGCCGTGGGATCCAAGCTGCCACCTCTCACTGTCTTGGACAGAACTTCTCGAGGCCGGAAATGTTCAACATCGTTGTTGAGGATCCCAATGATCCTACGGGACAAGGCAAGCTTTACGTGTGGCAGAACTCGTGGGGTCTGTCTACCAGAACGATTGGTGTCATGGTCATGGTGCACGGCGATAACCAAGGTTTGGTTCTGCCTCCTCGCGTAGCGAGCATTCAAGTTGTCGTTGTTCCGTGCGGTATCACCGTCAAGACTACGGACGAGCAGAGAGCCCAGATCAACCAGGCTTGCGATGTCCTTGCTGCCACCTTAAAGAAGGCAGGTATCAAGGCTAAGGCGGATCTTCGTGACGGCTATACCCCCGGGTACAAGTTCAATGATTGGGAGCAGAAGGTGCGCTGTCTCTACATCTGAAACCTTCTCGATACGCTTATCTCGGTTCATACAGGGTGTTCCACTCCGTCTCGAGATCGGACCTAAAGATCTCGAAGGAAAGCAAACTCTCTCCGTTCGTCGGGATACTGGAGAGAAGAAGCCCATTTCACTGGACAATATAGCTTCCTCTGTTAATGAGATCCTCGATTCCATCCAGCAACAAATGTTCGAGCGTGCACAGAAGAACTACTTCGACTCCATCAAGCAAGTCACCAAGTGGGAAGATCTTGTCCCGACTCTGGATGCTAAATGTGTCGCTGTCTTGCCTTGGTGTGAGGAGGAAGCATGTGAAGATGATATCAAGGAAAGGAGTGCTCAAGCGTAAGAGATATTCTCACCTTTCATGGAAATGAAGGTTTACTGATATATACAACATTCCAGCTCGGAACCCACTGACGAGCGTGCTCCTTCGGCTGGTGCCAAGTCACTTGCTATTCCATTTGACCAGTCGAAATGGGATCCTATCGAACCTGGAAAGACCAAGTGTCCAGCCTGCGGGAAGGATGCGAAGCGCTGGACGATGTTTGGAAGGTCTTATTAGGCCTTATTAGATTCTGCCTAGATCCTGTTTTGGTGTGGGTTCATGTTCTGTGAAGTCCCAATGAAAATCGCGTGTATACAACATCAGTAGTTTGGTACTTTGTGCTAAGTAACTGTCATCACTCATGGTCAGACGGGACACATATATCGTTAGCTCATGTCATGTCAGATGGAGACCTGTTCAATTCTCCTCATCTGTTCGTTTCGACCTGATATCCCGGCACTTCTGTGTTGTCATCAAGCCAGTGCTGCATAAAGTCCTGCCGAAGACAGTGATGCGAAGAGAACTTGGGGAGGTGGTATATGGTGTTCTGGGCGGAGGTGAGACCGAAGCCAAGTACGTATTCTTCAAGTCGACGCGTGTATTTATCAAGTCGCCACCGACAATGTCCTCTGGAGGTGTTGAAATGCCATTCTTTCAGCAAGTTAGCATTGATCTTCGCAGTAAATATCTATCTGAAGGATCGGCTGCGAGATCAATAAGCCCACTCCCTCGTAATACCTCAGCCCACCGGCCCCACTTTCCTATCTCCGCTGGAAATTGGAGAAATTGGAAGCGATCTCGTTGAGGAATTTGTGCAGGCAATCCAGAAGATCGACGTATTAGGCCTTCAGGGACTGGTCAGGGAACTTCAGATTCCGGACAGGGCTTCCTTCACTTGAAGTTGTAGAACTGATTCTCACGGATTATGCTTCTTCAGGACCATCAACATTACGAATACACAAGCCTCGGTCTATCTACCAACCAGTATCCATGAAGATTCAGCTAAAAATCTCTTTCACTCTACTTACCTCTTGCGCCCGACTTGCCCTTCTTTCTTGCACCTGCTTTCTTCTTGCCTCCAGCCTTTACCTCTTCCTTGGATTTCGCAGCTGGTACAGACGAGCCTGCGTTGTTCTGAGCAGCTGCAATCGACAGTCTCGACGACTTGCGACTCGATGTCGGTGAACCCATTTGCGGTGGATGTACTGAACGTGGTCCCATTTCGTCTCTTGGGGTATCAGGAATAACCGTAGCTCGAGCATTGGAAGGGGTCATGGGTGACGTATGGGGAGATAAAGCTGGGAAGGTTACAGACGAGACATTGGCAGATAAAGACTCGGGCGAAAGCAAGACTTTCCGCCTCTTCGATGTCTCATCGGCACTGTCAGACTCGTACATGTCATCCTGCTCGTCTTCCAGTTTTCGCTTGACCGAGGTACGGCTCATCTTGCTTTTGCTTGCTGCTTCCGAGTTGCCATCCATGCGGTCACTTTCTTCAGCATCCAAACTACTAAGATGAGTGAGGCTACGAATAGGATCATGAGGAGTAGGTGTGTGGGGATTGGAAGCAGGAACAGGAAACACTGAGGCGGAAGCGCGAAAGGCTGAAGTTTCTCCTGCGACCGGAGAAGGAGATGGTGTCGACGCTTGGGAATGGGTAGCGCCGGTAGTGGAGATGCCGTCCTTGTCGTCTTCGACCTTATCTTTAGCGTCGTCGTGCGATTCAGCTTCCTGATTTACATCCTTTGCAGTACTCTCACGTGGTTCTTTCTCAACCACCCATCCGAATCCGCTTTCCCTAAACCAATTCACTACCTCCCCCTCACTATTAACACCCTCCTCTGCCTCCAATATAGAGCATTCCATCTGCCATCTAGAGCGTTCCGCTGATACAGCTCTCTGGCGTCGGACTTGGAGTCTCTGCTCCAACGTCAAGGTCTGGTTCCCACCCATCATCTCTTTCTCCTTCTCACTATAAACCGGCCTCCATTCTGCAACACGGCCCTTTGACCTTGCCTTTTCCAGGTGTGCCCGATAGTCCCGAAGCGAGAACCAGTCGATATCCAACCAGCGTTGGACAGCTTCCCGTTCTGTGATCCATCCGAGCTCTAGCAGCCGATAAAGGATTTTACCCGGGATAGGATAATCTCTCCTGGGCCTTGGTATGCGCGGTGGTGCGAACTCATATGGTTGTGTCTTTAGGAGGGAGATGAGATCGTCTGTCGTGGGGTGCGCGTTGAGATAGATGGCGGGGTAATCGATAGAGGCTTGCGAATTCATGCCCCATGAATATTTGGGAGGTGTGCGTGGCAGAGATGCAAGATTTTCAGTGATGGATTGATTAGGATCGGGTTTCCAGGACGATATGAAAGGAGTATTAGCCCTAGCGCCTTTCCGCAGGCATTCGTCGTAGTCGACGATATACTGGAATGGTCTGTATATTTCGGCAGCCGGGGGATTGTTGGGTTTGTACGCGTGGTCTAAGGGTACAATGTTGTTCTCCTTCAAGGAGTGCTTGAGCTCTTGTTTGGTCGGCTGCTTGGGCGATTCATAAGTGCAGGCGCCACCACTGCTGCTCGATTCAGGTTTGGAGGGCTACGGCATTCTCCGTGAGTGCTCGATATTTGTGTTGGGAAACACGTACCTCCGGCACTAGGAGCGGTTTATCTATTGTGATTGGTATTATAAGGTTATCCGGCCTTTCCTGCGGATCGATGTGTATGCCAGGGTTGGCAATCTTGGCTATTCGTGGAAACTCGATAGAAAGCGTGCCAGGGACAGTGGTCGTCAGCGTCACGGTGGTACCATCGGCGACGCGGATTTGGAAAGTTCTGACTGAAGCCATTTGGTTTCGAGGTTCAAGTGTGCTCAGAGGGGTTGTGATGGTCAAGGTACGTATGAGGCCTTCTTTATAAACTTTTCCGCTCGGATCCTTATGTTTTGATCATTGAATGCCACCTGTTATTGTTCTATACAGACTTGGTTGCTTTGTGCCCCGCCCAACCGCATTTTCAATCAATAATCACATGACCACTCCCACGCCATAGGAACCTCATCGCGTGTTATACTAGGGTCGTTCTGACAAAAAGTGGTCCATGCGGGCCTAACAGCCATACCGGGTTTGGACAAAAAACTACCCCCCGCAGGCGCATCAGCAAAAACCAGAAAGTGCCATAACCTAGCTCCAGGGGGATTATAACCTGGTTGTGGCCTGGTTTGTGGGGGTTATGACTGGTTTTAAGGGTCATAATACCCTGCAGGTCGATTATAAACCCTGGGGAACCCATTATAGCACTACACGGTTTTTGCTGATGCGGGAGCCGGAGCCAGGTTTGGACAAAGAGCAGGTCCAGAGACTCATTGTTCACATGCCACCTCAGAATTTTCTTACCCTCGTCGTCCGCTTCTCCGAGTCCGAAACATTGTGATCTCTGGGTTGATAACTCTGTGGCCGATCTGGACATGTTCAGAATGCTTCAGCAACACACCATTCGGTCTTTGCTACGCTTTCTGAAGTCAGCCATGATAAGTTCAAAGGGGACAAAACCGTGTTGGAAGATTAATCATGACTGTTATTGTATCCTTACTCTAACTACATGAATTACGACCGAATTTTGACTCCGCGCTTCTTAAAAAGCGTCCTAGCGGCGAAAAAGGCACTTTTGGTGCGTTTCCGAATTTTTTCGGGATTTTTTGGGATTTTTATAGGCCGTTCGCTGGTTTGGACAAAAAGTCGCCCAATTCGGGAAATTTCAGAACGGCCTTGCCACCTATTATCCAGGGTCCTGTTATACTCTCAATTAACCATATTTCGTTGTCAGCATGTCTGAACTCGCACTCGTAAACCTGGGCAAACGTCAAATGATTATTCCGAGCGAGTTGTGAATATGGATAGAAGGTACGCATTGCTTCTCTCTGCCCGCTCACATTCCCGTAGCTCAGAGATCGTTATGAACGGCATGACGCGAGACATTCTGTGGCTTTTTACGATTTCAGTAGATGGTCAAGAACAAGTCAAGAAGCTCCCGTATGCAAAGAAGGTGCGCCAGTAGGTAGCTGGGCAGGAGACCGTGTTTGAGTATTCCGGACGCGCCTCCGAACCCGGCAACTCGACAAGGGCGAGTATAAAGAAACCGATGCGGATGAGGACCTCCTCAAGTTCGTTCTTGGAACTTCAATGTCCTCCACACAAGCACAAAGGAGATAAAGCAGGACTCCCGATAATAGGTGTTGATGTCGTTCGGAAATTTTGGCAAAATGACCAGTTTTTGTCCAGACCCATTTTTGGGGCCTCTTACCACTTTTTTACAAACGGCCGAGCGGCACCGTCCCAAGGCCGATTTTTGTCCAAACTGGCGTAACGGCCCCCAGGAATCGCAAAAGAAAGTCCAAAAACCGCCAAATGTCTAATCTTAGTTATCTGAGTGTTTCTGGCGCACGTCGAATTACACAATTCGAGTAGAAAATATGCACATACACTCGGGAGTCGATAGTCCCAAACGGCAGGCATATTAGCTTATTTCCTCACACTTTTGCGCTTCCTGAAGTCCGCCCTAATTTTTCATTTACACTACTTAAACATACGTGCCAATCTCTGTGGTTGTGGCAGCAGGGACTCGGAGTGGCCCTTGTCCTACATTGTCCTTCAAAGGTCACCGCCGGTGAATGCTTGAGTTAGGAGACAAATGTAGAAATGCTGTATGCAATGGAGTTGTAGAAGGTGTCAAAAGAAGAAAAGTGGCTGCACGCACCTTTGATGTGACGAGCAACTTGAACTTGAGAAATTGCTAAGAACTTGAACAGTTTGATGATATTTGGCGCATCCGTAGCAAACACGGGTAAGTGGTACACTCATTGCACACTTCCCCAACTTTTGGATATAAGTACATTCTCATCAAATCGCAATAGTGTATTGACCAAGTTGATCTCCACGTTACATAGTTAGCCATAACTTAACAAAGCATTGCGCAGGACTGCCAAAGGCGTTATAACTGTGCCTGACCAACGACCGCTCTCCTCAATCTTTCATTTTCTTCCCTCAAGCGTCTGTTCTCTTCTCTGAGTTCCTGAAGACTCCCACCGTTCCTTCCTGTCCAGGGGCCGCCGACCTCAGCCGAATTTTCTCTAATCTCCCTAATCATGTCCTCCCGCATCTCCTTCATCATCCCATCAAGCACACCCTCCATCTCTTCTCTCACAACTTCCCGAACATCTCTCCGCCAGCCTCTACCCATCCTGACCAAGTCCAAATGGAGATTCGTCATCTCTCTATGGGTCTGAAGGTGAAAGTCCGATAAAACGGAATGAACGATGGTCCGGAGAAGGTTTTGTGGTGATTGAGGAAGTGAAGACTGCCCATTTATGCCAGCAGGTCGAGGAGGCGACATTGGGAAAGCGTTGAATATGTTGTGATTATACTCCGACGATGCGTTGGTTGTCTGTGGGCCTCGACGTCGAGCGGGAGAGATCTGCATGCTGAGATCGTTTGCAGATTCATCAGCAGCTGCTAGTTCAATTCTCTTATCATCGCCACGATCCTTGACATTTTCTTCATCGTCGCTTTCAGCTACCAACTGTTCTCCCTCTGCCTCGTCCTCGAAGAAGCCAACGCTCTTCGCTTTGCCTTTACCCTTGTCCGGCGAGATCCTTGGCGTGCCTAACCCCAACGCTCTCATAGCAAGACCCTTGTTAACCCCTCTCACAGCCGGTCCTGGTGTGACCAATCCAATCTCGTGGTCAATATCGGGCAAGTCTGGCGAAGGAGTTTTCGTATCCCGACTACTCTGTGTTCGGGTACGTGTTCGTTCACGTTCATGTGGTCGTGTATCCGTTATGTTTGAACTGCTCCGAGTCCCTGGCTTGGCGTTACGATTCGTCATATCAGAGTCGATGTCCTTAGGAAGAGGTGGAACTGGAGGTACAGACGATGTCTTTCCCTCTCCTGTTCTTGTTCTCGACCTTGAAGATGTCGTGCGAGTACTAGAAGGACGTGCAGCCGAGGCTAATTCTCCCATAACTCTGCTTCTGGTAGTAGGTGCAGTGACAGTTGAGATAGTACTCCGAAGGCTGTTGGTACTAGGTTTGGGCGACGTAGTTGTTGCTACACTTCCCGAAACCTTGGAGATAGAGGAGGTACCAGATACGGTACGTTGCCTGGGTGTCGGCCGTGTGCCAACAGTGAGTGCGGAGGTCTTCTCTTTAATTTTTTGACTAAGGCTAGGACTGGTCGGACCTCCAGCTCTTCGCAATGTACCAAGTGTTTCCAGTTTGACTGAGATCAAGTTAGCAATAGAACCGTCACACAATAGCAAATCATACCAGAGAACTCGTCCTCGCCGCCCGCCGTACTACTGGCATCCGGATCTACTTTACGGTTGCTGCTATTTGCGAGTGGGCTCCGAATGGGTGAAAAGACTTTGCCGGAGGCCAAGGTGGATTTCTTTGCGTCGACGTTAGTCGTACCAGAAGCAAGTTTGGCAGTCGTAGCAGGCCTTACTGACGACACCACACGGGTACCTCGAGCAGGCGTGGTGGGCTTGAATATCGATACTACTCTGCGAGTAGCAGGAGAGTTTGACGTGTAAGTCGAAGCTTTTCTTGCAGGACTGGGTTGAGCTGATTCTGTCTTAGCCTTCTTCTGCGGATGTTGTTGAGATACTCGGTTGCGGATGTACGAATGGGGCATACCTGGACACAGATTGAGACTATTCTGGCTCCATTACTACCTTCGATATCGACAGACGGCGGAGGTTCGTCCAGAGTACGGAGTTTCAGCACGAGCAACTTTCCTGTCTCAGTGCCTGCGTATATGGATGCGCCCTCTGGCGAAAAGGACAGCGTGGAGATGGGTACCTTCGTGTTGATCGTCCGGAAGAGTCTAACGCGAAACAATGAGCAAGGCATCACTGCAAGGAATTGCTATAACGCACCCTTTCTCCTTGTCTAAATCAACCAGGCCTATCGTTCCTGCACTGACGCCTCCCAAAACGACTGCCACCAGTGTTTTGCTGAATGTACTGCACGCAATGACTTCAACCTCTCCATTTCCCTCGGTAGTTGAAACCGTGAATGTCTTCAAAGGGCTAGACGGCCTTGTAGTATCGTACAGCAAGAGCTGTTTCCCGGCACCAACTAATGCTCTAGTCCGTACATGTGGATGAAAAACCGCCGTCCGAATGGGAGAAGGAGGTAGACCCCGAAGAATTGTGGTCGGATTGGAATTGTTGAGTGAAAGATTGTGAATATGTGCTGCCGACGAACTTGTCGACAGTAAAAGGGTATTGTCGCATGATAATGAGAGTGAGTTTATCGCTGATTTGTGACTGTTATATGATTGTGGGGAAAGCTTCGGGGACGTGGACATGGATTCGAGGAAATGAATAGTGTTCTCGGTAGAGAACACAATTGTAGATTTGTCCTTCACGACTAGATGGGATATATTGTCCGACGAGCAATGTATTTCCGACGAGTTCGACGACTGCTGATACTTGGATATGGACTTCTGAGAAGCGAGATAGAGTAATGAGTTATCCGTTGACCAACATGCAGAAATAGCCGGTGATTCCAGCTGACACGATGAGGAAACCGAGGACGGAGACAGCTTCAGAGCTCTCGGCTCTACGACAGAAATCGAATCTGTGGTGACTACGGCAAGCATGGTAATGGTGGTGGTAATGAGCGGAAAAGATAGAACTGAAGCACGATTGCTTGTTGGGGTATGTACAGTATCGCGGTCACATGTCTACTGTTCAAGTTGAACTTATGCCTCAAGGGTGCGTGAACAATTGATGAAACATAGACTCAACCCTCCACTCAATTTTCGGTTGGTCACGGTCAGGCTCTGCTGGATAGCACGAACAACCATTTCCTTATTTCCAAACGTTACATGGCACAGACATAATAATACAAAGACACCCCGTAACTGAGTTCAGACTGAGTGGGGTAATGAAGAATCTTGACCCATAGCAACGTTCAGTTTCCTTTCTTGTAGACCTCGACGGTGATATTCCAAGGGCAGCGGCGTTCAATTGGGCATCTTCGGATTCGACGATATATTTTCGATTGTTTTCGCTGACGGTCCAAGTGTTGATCTTACTGCCCCATGGGCAATCCCAGTAGAACTGACGAATGGTCTTGTCACCATCATCAGCATCGACGAGGGAGAAGGATATCTGGCACTGAGTCGGCTCTGCCACAAGCATTGATTCGGAGAGAGCCACCAGGTCCAATGACCCGACCCTCGTACTCGCTTGGGCTTACTTCATTGTCCTTGTCATCTGCAGGAAGGCCTGTGGTGAGCATCCGTTCCCCAACGACAAGGTGTTACGAGCATACCGTCAACATGAAGCTTGCTCCGTTGGACGACAAGGTTTTTTGACCTTCATTTGACCACTACCCTCGTTCTTAAGGACAATAATGATCCATTGAGTGTAAGCCATGGTTAATATGAGAGTAGTTTTTTCTTTGAGTTTGAGTTTTGGCGGAAACGACCCGGAATATCTTGAACATTTTTATTCCATCTTGTCTAAGCTACGCCACTTTTGATTCGTCGATGTCCGAGGCTCAAAATGGAGTCGCAGGACCGACTATTCTAGTAGTCTGTTGTATCCATCTGTCCAAGGTGTTCGGATCCATTAAAACGGCCACGCCTTGAGACCAACGTTGTTGCAACGGCGCCAAGACACTGTTCTCCTCGGACGTCCGAGAACTTCTGCCATTGGGGATCCGTGTGAATAGTATTGCGCCTGGACTTTTCCCATCAGAGGTGAGCAAGAAGCTTTGTTGAGAGGCTAGAACGGAACAGTAACGGTATCAGCAGATGTCAGCACCGGGCTCAGCTAACGAAGCCGGTGTATCCACGGTTCAAGCAAGCAGTTTTGGAAGACTGCAGATTCCTACAGTAGTACCAACTGGTGGTACAAGACGGGATATGGGTGCACTAGCGCTCTGCCTTGTGGCTAACTGGTTTATCAATGGGGAGACTGTGTTGATTGACGGTGGTGTAAGTGCTTCCTTGGGACTTGATGAAGGAGAATACTTACTTTCGAGCTTGTCGTGAAATAGCGTTTTACATACTCGGACTTGTTTTAACCATTTTATATTTCTCTTACTCATCTCATTCTCTAGTCTCAGATACAATACAAATTCTACTTATTTCATATATACAACATAAAATCTACTATAAAAACTGTACCTACTCTAACATATAGATAACCAAATCAATCTTCTCTTTGTTCCCCAAAAACACCAATTCACAACAGGTTATGGGCCCCAGTTCAGCCTAAACCACTGCATCACTTCTCTGACCTACCAATGACCACTGACTGACCCCAACCAACCCTGACTGACTGACTGACTGACAGACGACCGATGACTGACCCAGACCGACCCTGAAAGACCATAAACAACTGACCCGACCATTTGAAATCAGACAACAATGGGGAGTTCCAACAAAGACATTGTGAAGCTGAAGGGAGAAGAGAATTATAAGGCATGGGAATACAGGACTAGAGTGGCGGCGCAAGCTGCAAGCTTATTGGAGACGTTGATGGGTGAAGACAAGAAACCAAATGGAGGACCAAGCAGCAAAGCAGTGAAGGCCTGGAAGAATAGGAGAGATGCAGCCACAGAGATGTTGGTGAAACATCTTGAGGACAAGGTGTTGACACATGCCAAGGGATTTGATGAAGATCTGGCAGGTTTTTGGGCCCATCTGACAGCAATATTTGGAGGGTCAGGAGTGGGAGCAGCTGTTAGGATGTGGGGGGAGTTCTCGAATGTGAAATATAGAGGAGAGGAGATGATGATAGTGATGGGGTGGATCTGATCTTTAGCCAACGACCTTGAACAAATCCATAACGACTGACCTAGCGACACACAGATTGTTGCTGTCATGCTGAATTCCATTGCGGAACACCCTGGCTTTGGTGATCTCATTATGAATCTGGAGTCCCTGAAAGAAGAAATGGAGGTGGATGATGTTGAGCTTAGAATTGTGTGGAAGGTGAAGAATTTGAAGAATGATGGGCATATGGAGTCTGGAGGAGTACACATCAGTGTCCCAGGATCACAGACTGTGGCCTTGGCAGCTAATTTGAATGCTGTTCAATGTGAGAATCCAAAGTGCCGGCACATGGGCCATACGATCAAGGAGTGTTTTAGAGAAGGAGGAAAGAAGGAGGAGCAGTACCTGGAGTGGTATCTCAGACTCAGAAGAAATGATGGCTCCACAACCCAGGCTATGCCAACTGTTACGTTTTCTCTACCCTGCCCCTATGCTTCCCCTTCTGATCGGACAGGTACACCTTCCTAGTCCCCTTTTTCTTATTATTACATCTATGCTTCTTCTTTTATTGGACTTATTACACCTCTCCAGTACCCCATTTCTTCATCAGAACATTAGCTATATCCCAACTCTGTCAGTATTTATTACCACACAATCATAGTTATCAGACATTTGCATAATGTAGATTACATGATTTGGTTGTAATGTATTTAAGTGCTCAAGCAAGGACTCTGAATCCTTAGCTTGACCTAGTTAATTTATTACTTGTGTCATTGCCAATGATTGAGGACTTCTAAACTTCAGCATCTGCTGAACGCACTCTAACTTGAACTTGAGAGCCGCTTGCAAAGGGTTTTACCTTTTATAAGTGGTTAGTTGACGTTGCTGTGCAAGTAACATAACACAAGGTCAAGCTGATCAATTGCTGACCTATCGAGGTTTAGACATCACCTAGGAAAACAAGATGCCACCACAGACGGAAGCCCAGCTTGAGAAGGACATTGTGGAAGCAGAGGAGCGCCAGCATGGGTTACAAATCCAATCCATATTGAATCCAGGTGGACAAGCAATCCCACTATTAACCCAGGCATTCTGCAGGAAACTATTGACCCTCTCGCCGCTGCCATTGCTAACGAGTCTGCCACTAACAGAGATACCAGAAGAGCATCTCGAAACAAGGAGAACCTTAACCCCATTATCCATTCCAACTGGTTTAGGGGAGATCAGATCTGAAGAAGAAACATCACCTTCTATGCTGAAGAAGCTCAAACCCGATACATTAAATACCTCTTTGACCTCAGCAGAGGAATCAGACCCCTTTCAATGCCTCCTTCACACACTAAAGAACAGCCCCAGATCGACTAAACAACTCCAGATTGAAGAGATGTCGGAAGACAAGAAACTTTCAGGAAGCAGGCCTAAGGTAGAACCAATGGTGGAAGAAGCAGTGATCGGTGCCACCATACCTGTACAGGGTGGTAACAGCTGAGAAGGAAGTGAAGGCAGCATTGCCAAGAGCCTTCACTGGACATTGGAAGGATGCAAAGAAGTTCCTCAGAGAAGTACAGCTGTATGTCGCTCTCAACTCCAGAACATTTACTATGGACTGAACAAAGAAACTCTTTCTTCTCTCCTATATGACTGATGGCTCCGGAGAATTCTGGAAGAATGAGAAGACAGATCTTTTACTTGCTTTTGATCCAGATGTGGAAAAGGTCTCATGAGTAGACTTCATAGAGGATTTCAAAACATTCTTCGAACTGCTTGACACTGCTCTAGAAGCTCAGCTGAAGCTTCAAGACTTGAGGATGAGGGAGAGAGAGCTGACGAATACACATATCAATTTTTGTATTTGGCCGAGGATACAACAATGCTGCACAGATTGTAGTGTTCAAGTGAGGACTACCCAAGAGTTTGGTCCTGAAGATTATGACTTGGCCAGAAGGAGCACTGACCAATATCAAAGATTGGATGAATGCTGCGATCCTTTTTGATGAAAGTTACAAGCAAGCCCAGGAATATGGGAAGACATGGGACAAGGATAATAGGAGAAAGCCGAATCGAAGTTTCCAAAAGAAAGAGGAAGTTGCCATCAAACAAATTTCGGAAACAGACTAGAAGGAATACATGACGAAAGGATTATGTTTCTGTTGTAGACGAGGAGGTCACAGGATCAGAGACTGCTCCAATAGTCCAAAGAAGGATGAGAAGAAGAAAGAAGAGCCGAAGAAGCTAACCAAGAAAGAAAGATTCGCCAAAATCAAGGCTTTGGTTAATGACCAGCCGGAAGAAGAGAAAAATTTGTTGATTGACCTCATGGAGTTGGAGGGTTTTTGAAATGGTAGAAGAGGACAATGTCTCCACTGCCTGTAATCATTTCACATTTTGTACTAGCTAGGATGGATCGAAATTCTATGCATATTCCTCTCCAGTACAAAGTGGGAACCCAAATCATCAAAACACAAGCTTTATTAGACTCAGGAGCAGGAGGATGATTTATTAGTACGGCTCTGGCAAGGAAATTAGGGAAAAAATGGGTCCAGCTCCCTGAAAAGATCAAAGTATTCAATGTAGATGGAATGCTGAATAAAACCGCATGGATATCCCATGTGGTAGAACTTGAATTCAAAATAGCCGGAAAGGAATTCAGAGAAAACTTCATGATATTGGGAATCAGAGATGAGAATATGATCCTCAGGCTTCCCTGGTTTCATCATCACAACCCTCAAATTAACTGGGAAACAGGAGAAATAAGGTTCTTACTGAAAAGGAAACTTCAGATCAAGAGATTCACAGGTGTTCTCAACAATACTCCCACAGAAGTGTTAATTGGAGCAAAGATTACTGCTTCGCAGGAGCTAGCACATCAGCAGCAGGAAGTAAGGAAGAAGATAGATGAGCTGATTTCTTCCTACCTTCAAGGATACTGAGACTGCTTTGAAAAGGGAAAAGTGGAACAGTTTCCCCCCTCTCGATCTTACAATCATGCCATCGAGCTAAAACCTGATTTTGTACCTTGGAACTGTAAACTTTATCCACTAAGCCCAGCCGAACAGAAGGAGCAGGATAGATTTCTGGAAGAGAATTTCTGGAAGGGATATATTTGGAAATCCAAATCTCCCATGGCTTCTCCTTTCTTCTTCATGGCAAAAAAGGAAAAAGGAGCACTAAGGCCCATGCAGGACTACAGAGAACTGAATAAGGGAATGGTGAAGAATGCATACCCCCTCCCATTAATACCAGAGCTCCTTGACAAGCTAAAAGGAGCAAATGTCTTTACGAAGTTAGACCTCAGGAATGGATACAATAATGTAAGGATTAAAGATGGGGACCAGTGGAAAGCAGCCTTCAAAATGAATTGGGGACTGTTTGAACCAACCATCATGTTCTTTGGGCTTAGCAATTCACCCACAACCTTCCAGGCTTTCATGAACGACATTCTCTCTGATTTCATTGATGAAGGATGGTGTGTCGTGTATATGGATGACATCCTTCTCTTCTCACAAAATCAAAAGGAACATCAGGAAAGAACCAAGAGGCTGATGCGTCGGATTAGAAAACACAATTTCTACTTCAAACCCAAAAAATGCGAGTTTGATGTTATGGAAGTTGTCTTCTTGGGAATGGTGATCTGGCCAGGCTATGTCACTATGGACCCTGTGAAGCTAGCAGGAATCGTGGAATGGGAACCTCTGAAAACTGTCAAAGGAGTATGAGCCTTTTTAGGGTTCGGAAACTTCTATCAGAAGTTTATTGGAAAATATGCACAATTGGCAAGACCACTCAATGACCTCACATGGAAGTTGCAGAAATTCGAATGGACTGCGACATGCCAACTTGCGTTTGATCTCCTTAAAAAGAAGTTTCTCTCAAAACCTGTACTCCTCATGCCAGACACAGATAAACCTTTCGTAATAGAAGCAGATGCCTCTAAATGGGCAATGGGAGCAGTACTTCGTCAACAAGAGCCAGATGGAGAATGGCACCCATGTGGATACCTGTCCAAGTTGTTCTCACCGACAGAGTGGAATTACAAGATTTATGATTGGGAATTACTGGCTATAACAAGGGCCCTGACAGAATGGTGACATTACCTGATGGGAGGAAAGTACAAGGTAGT
Organism: Moniliophthora roreri; assembly: GCA_001466705.2. Lineage (NCBI taxonomy): Eukaryota > Fungi > Basidiomycota > Agaricomycetes > Agaricales > Marasmiaceae > Moniliophthora > Moniliophthora roreri. The sequence continues at coordinate 97,095 of LATX02000180.1, forward strand.
GGTCTTATCCAATCACAAGAACCTTACATACTTCTGATTGGCCCAGAAGCTTAACTGATGTCAGGCCAGGTGGAGCTTGTTGCTATTAGAATTCAATCTCAGCCTTGTTCACATGCCTGGGAAATCAATGACGCAGGCAGACACACCTTCACAACAGAACAACAAAAGCAGAGAGGAAGATAACAACAATGAGGATGTCATTCTGTTACTGGAATGACTCTTTGTAAAGGGAATCAATCTGGAAATGGGAACTGAGATTGCAGAGCAATTGGGTCCAGACAACTTTCATAAGTCGGCCTTGGAGCAATTATTACACCAAGGCATGCTGCCGATCAAGTCTGTGTTATCAGACTGGGAAATCAAAGACAGACTACTCCTTTTCAAAGACTGAATTTATATACCAAATGATGCAGAACTACAACAAAAAGTCATGAAAACAGTACATGAGACGCTGGAAGTTGGACATCCAGGACAGTGGAATACTTTGGAACAGGTTCAACAGGATTTCTGGTGGCTGGGAATGGCTAAATTTGTCAAAAGTTTTGTAGATGGCTGCATACCATGTCAACAATCAAAAGTCAACACACATCTGATGAAAATACCCATTCAACCCTTACAACCGACCCCAAACTCCTTTCCATTTCAGGTATGCACAATGGATCTCATCACTGATCTACCTGAATGTGACAGAATGGATTCTATTCTTGTCATGGTGGACCACTCCTCTACAAAGGGGGTAATTTTTACACCATGTATGAAGAAATTGGATGCTACAGAAATAGCAGAACTGCTAATTCAACACTTGTACAGACACTTCAGGCTCCCGGATCGCATTATATCAGATCAAGACCCCAGATTCGCAGCAGAAGTCTTTCAGAAAATGGGAAAACAATTATTGATTAAACATTTGATGAGCACTGCTTTTCACCCACAGACAGATGGAGAGACTGAACGAGTCAACCAAGAAATTGAGGTCTATCTTTACATTTTCTGCTCAAAAGAACAGATGAAATGGAAGGAGTATCTCCCACTAGCTGAATTCGCACATAACAATTGGACTCATTCAGTACTCAAAAACTCCCCTTTTTTCATGATGATGGGATACCATCCATGAGCATTTCCGATGGTGTTTGAACAAACCGACATTCCATCAGTTGAAGAACGACTTCGAGAACTAAAGAGAGTTCGGGAAGAAACTACCAGCCTACTGGAACTGGCACGACAGAAAATGCTACGAAGGGAAAAATGGGAATTAGAAACCTACAACATCGGTCAGAAGGTGTGGTTAGAAGGGAAGAACCTAGCTATAGAATATCCAACAAAGAAGCTCGTGCCAAAACAAGAAGGACCATTCAGAATTCTCGAAGTTCTAGGTCCTGTCACTTATCGGCTAGAGTTGCCACATCAATGGAAAATCCACCCTGTTTTCCATGCAGCCCTTCTTACACCTTTTAAGGAAACCGAAGCTCACAGACCCAGTTTCATGGAACCACCCCCAGACCTAATAGAGGGATTTGAGGAATATGAGGTAGAAGCAATTATGGGACATAGGCCCAAGAAATGACTCTGAGAATTCCTCATGTCATACACAGGCTATGACTTGTCCCATAATCAATGGATTAAGACTGAAGGGATGATCAATTGTCTTGACCTCTATAAGGACTATATAAAGAGACATAAGCTAAAGCCCAAAGACCCCATCCCCACCATTATCTAACCACAAATGTCGAATGCAACCACCACCACCTCTTCCTCTTCTGCTTCTGGCAGCCAGCCATCCGGAATCCCAAGTCTAGTACCTACTGTGTCTGGAGAAGGACGCTGCAGTGAGAACATCACTTACCAGCACAGACTCCACCTGAACCCCTACCAACTCCTTCACCTCTTTAATTCTGGACAATATGATGACCAGATTAGAGCAGCTGGTGATCAGCACAACCAACTGGAACCTGTCATCAAAAGCCTCTTTTTCTTATGGTCCCAATGCCACCTATTCAAAAAACTCATTGAAAGCTGCAGTCTTGAAATTGCCAACCAGGTGATGTACGCCTGTAATTATCACATTGGGCTAACTGGGCCTATCACGGTACTGTCGTTATTTCCGTATCACCCACACTTGTCCATGCTACCTCCTGCAGATCCCTAAGCTATGTCGGAGTACCCTGATCCCCTCTTCTTCAGCCTTGTCGACCAGCTCGTATGAAGAACCAATGGGAACAGATACCCCCATCCTGACATCAATGACACGAGAAGTCTTATCACCTGACTTGCCTCTGAACCCTGAACCCTCAAAGAACGACTTGCCCCTGCTCCCCGTACTGCCACCAAATCCCCCGTTGACAACACCCTCATTTATCCTGACCCCACTCCTGATCCCGATGTCAAACCTAAGGTTGAGTTGACTGACTTTACCCTCATCCGGAGCTCCAAACCTCCGACCACCGCTGACTCCAGAAGTCTTCAGACACCTGAAGCATCAGTTCCACCCCAATGCAGAGGTAATCCCCATGGTTGGCAGAGAGGACCCGTCTAAGGAGTACAAGGCCAAGGCCGAGGACAGGGAAAATTGAATCCTCTCAAATGACAATGAGCCACTGAGGCTGAAATTGAGGCCTCTGACTCTGCTTCCGACCCCAATGACCTTGCTCGTCAACCATGTCTCTGCCCTGTGTGCAGATTGGAATGCCATCTCACCAGAAATTGCCCACAGTACATGTGTAGGCGATGCTTTATGACTCAACCTGGACATACGTCTTCGCACTGCCCTAACCAATGAAGGTCTCGCCGAATTGCAAGTTGAACTTTCTTGCCTCTGAAATGAAGGTCCTAGAGCATGTGATTGACTGACACAGCATTCACATGGATTCTGACAAAGTTGATGCAATATTGAAGTGGAAGTCACCTATGAATTGCGATTTGCTGCATGGGTTTCTTGGTGCTGTTGGGTACCTTGCTGACGACATAGTGACTGTTCACATCCCTATGGGACACCTTCACTCTATTACTAGTGATGGGGTTCCATTTCATTGGGGATTCACTGAAGAGAGGGTGTTTCAGGAGATTAAGCATCTCATCTGTGCATACCTTTGGACCATTCAAAGGACACTGACCCAGTTTGGCTTGTGACTGATGGTAGTAATACTGGGGTTGCTGGAGTTGTCATCCAGGGTGAATCTTGGAAAAACAGCAAAGTGGCAGCGTTCTACTCTGCGAAACTTACACTGGCACAGCAGAACTATCCAGTACATGAAATTGAGATGTTGGGCAGCATTGAGTCAATGCTTCAACACCAGGATATCCTTCAGAGTGTACGATTTTGATGGGTGACAGATCATAAGGGTTTGATTCATCTTCTAAAGCAGAAAGACCTATTAGGACAGCAAGCTCGTTGGTTAGAGAAAATTTCAGAATTTGATTTTGAAGTCGAGTATGTACCTGGTACTGAGAATGTTCTTGCAGATGCATTGTCTCGAATCTATTCCAATGACTTTGCGGGAACAGTACATTCGCCTTCTGAGTATGCATTGTATGATAATGTTGAGGTCGAGTCCATGCTGTCTACTTCAATTTCAATACCTGTCTTGGTTAGAACTGAGGCTTTGTGTAGTGTTCCTAATGTACCACTTTTTGCTGCTCCTATGGAACTGAGAAAAATGCGCCAGAAGTTGACACGAGTAATCAAGGCTGAAGAACATGCACAGGCTGCTCGAGATAAAAAGCTCACTAAGTGGTTATCATGACAGAAGAAAGACTTGGGGCTTCAGCACACTGAGGGGAACGAGTCTGTGACTCAATCATCCCTGGTGCCTGTACCCATGGAGGGGAGTACAAAGGAGAACAACGCTTCATCATCAACGTGGCTGTTGATGACAGCTGTTTCTCATAAGTCCAAATTGTGCAGCCTGCCTAGCCTTCAGCCTTCTCTCACCAATATTGTCATGGAGGGTTGTTATGGTATCAATATCGAGGATGTTGTGTGTGACAAATACCTAAACAATACTAATTTTAAGGCTATTCTACAAAACCTGAAGCAGTTTCACAACTTTGAGGTCAAGGATGGTCATATCTACATAAAGCTCTCAGACTGGAAGCTATTGTGCATCCCAAAGGTCCTTGTTCATGGTTGAAGCATTCAAGAAATCATTATAGATGAGGCCCATTCCCTATTAGCTCATCTTGGTGTGAGGAAAACTACAGCATATCTTCAAGACCAAGTCTGGTGGAAAACGATAGTTGTGGATGTGAAAAAGTTCTGTGATTCCTGTACCATCTGTCAGCAAACAAAATCATCGAATCATAAGCCATATGGCGAGCTGAAACTCTTACTAGTTCCTGATGAGCCTTGGCATACTATTGGGACAGACTTCATGGGTCTCACTATGTACAAGGTGTTCTTTTAACATAGTTTTCTGATTGAGAAAACACTTAATCTTCTTGCAAAGAGAATTTTTATAAAACCATATATAAATTCTAAATTTCAATTGTGTCCTCTCAACAAGAATATGCCTGGAGAATACTAAATTTTCAGCAGCAAAAGATATGGTATTTTCAAATTCTGAGAATTAATAGATAATACAATATATTAGAATAATTTCCATACTGAGAAAACATTAAATTTTCTCTGGTTGAAAATCCTCAGAAAATGCTGATAAGATAAGATTAAAATTCTGCATTTCCTATTGTGGGAAAGTCAGAGAAAACACTAGGAAAACACTAGGAAAATGGTAGGAAAATCATGTGAAAACACTATATCTTAAAGCACTTTTTAGATAGTTTTCATATAGTTTTCCTTTTGTATTTAACATGTTTCCTTTAATATAAAATTCAAAATCTTATATTTATTTTCTAAATGTTTTCTCACTATTTTATAAGGCAGAAAATTTAGTATATTTGTAATTAGAAAATTAAAGGATAATTCTATAATTTCATTATCATAAAATAATAAAGAAAACACAGACTCTTCTGGAAATTAAAATCTAGAGTATGCTTGCTGTTTTCAATATGTGATGACAACTTGAAACTAATAGAATTTTCTGAGTGTTGTCTGAAAGCAAATATATAGCAGTATTCTGGGTGTATTTCCTTTATATTAATAGCATAAAAAGAACACCTCATATGTAGTGTCTGCTGCCTGAATCATGAACAAGGGATGGTATTTTTGACATGATCACTGTCATCATTGATCATTTGACAGGTATGGCTCATATTGTCCCTAGTCATGCTGACTACAAGGCTGCAGATGTTGCTGAGTTAGTATTCTGTGAGGTATACAAGCATCACGGCTTACCAAAGGTCATTGTTAGTGATAGAGATTCACTATTCACCTCGCATTTCTGGAAGCATCTGCATGTGCTGATTGGCACAAAGCTAAAGATGTCAACAGTGTTTCACCCCCAGACTGATGGGCTAACAGAACGAGCAAACAGGACAGTGGTTCAAATGATCCAGTCCTGTGTAAACAAGCTTCAAGATAACTGGGCCATTAAACTACCTGCTGTAGAGTTTGCAATCAATTTAGCCCATTCTGAAACAACAGGTTACTCACCTTTCTTTCTGAACTCAGAGCATATTCTGCGCTCTTTCATCTGGAACAAGGCAGACATTTTGGAATTTCCAGGTGTTCAAAAATTTGCACAAGATCAGAAGTCAGCTATAATGGTGGCACATGATAGTATCTTAGCTCAACGGGTAAAACAGACCTGTGATAGCAATCATCATCAGGTCCCATCTCCATTCACAGATGGAGATTTGGTGTATCTGTCAACACAAAACATTAGCTTTCCAAAGGGTTGTGCTAGGAAACTCATACCTAAGTACATTGGACCCTATCGTATCCTGGCAAGCATAGGAGAAACTGTGTTTAAGGTTGAACTTCCTCCAAACTTGCGAAAATGTGGTGTTCATGATGTGTTTCATCTATCGTTGCTTTGTATACACATACCAAATGATGATTGCCTGTTCTCTGGAAGGTCAGATACCCAGCTCAGAATTTTTGATGATACTAACGATGAGTGGTTAATTGACTGCATCCTTATGCATCAGGGTTCACGAAATGACGCTATGTTTGAAGTACACTGGAAGTTGGGTGATACAATGTGGCTACCATATGAATTATGTGAACATCTTTGTCCTCTAGAAGAGTACTTTGAGGTCCTTGGTATTGATTCCATTTCAGACTTGTGAGACAACCAGCGGAGTCCAAGCAGCAATTGTGATCCTGGAACAATGTTTCTGGAAACAATGCACCATGATCTTGTAAATGAGACTTCGTGGACAGATAAAAACTCACCTGTTGCGAGAACAGTCCTTGCAAGCTTCCCTGTTCATTCCTGCAGCTTCCTACATCACTCTAGAATGTCTTCTCCAACCATCACCTCCATGAAAGCCAAAGCTTTCAAGATTCTTGATCTTCCCTGTGTCGTATATGACGCAAGCAATGGTGCTTTGCCTTGGAGTATTTGTGTCAATCCCAATTCTACTGACATTCACCACAACCTTAGTGACAACGACATTATGGAAATCCTGCACTATTCCTATGCGTTGATTAAACAATGGGTTAAGCCTGGTGTTAATACACTGTTGGCCTATTCTGAAATCATGCTGACTATTAACAATGCTCTTGCTCCGAAGTTTCCATGTACCTTGGCCCATGTTGGGATGGATGGAAAGGTGAAATGTTGCAAGGGCTCCAAGATGACATTGATCTACTCTGATGTGTGGACTGAAGATGAGTTGACGAGATTGAACCTGTTCGATGATAATTTTAAGGATGACATGAAGAAGAAATTTCCTCTACCTACCATTTCCAATCCTCCACAACCCATGAGCATCCATTTCCCTGATGCCAAACCCACCACTACCTCTACCAATAGCTCTCCTGCTCGCTGTAACCCCAGACACACCAAGTCAAAGACCTTCCATGCCCAATCCAATCCTTATACCACTACCATACCACCTGGACCATTCAATCTTGCAAACCTTGATCCTGAGGTCGTCCAATTTGCTATAGTATCCACTATGCAGCACATGATGCATAAGGAGCAGGCTATCAAACAGGCTCAGGCGAAGAGGGCTGCTGATAAAGCCAAAGACAATCTGAAGAAGAAAATTGCTGCTGATGAGGCGAGGAAGATGAAGAAGGCCAGTAGGAAGATCTGAAAACTTGAAGAGGCTCATGCTGCTACTGCTGCAAGCAGCAGCACCATGGTTGTTGATGGTTAAAGTGATAACCACGGACTTTCTCACTGTTCCACCATTTTCCGCACCACACACATTCGTGTCCTTCCTACTATTCTCCCTTTCTCTTTTTCCTACATTGTTCAAAATTCTGTATGAATTCTGGAAGGGCATATGCAATGGTGCCAAGACACTGTTCTCCTTGGACGTCTCATTTCTGTTATATACTCCTCTTATACTGTTAAACACCCAAGCTTTCATAGCATACATGTGTTATTCTACTATCTCTTATATTCCTAGACTTTACTGTAGTATAAATACTAGCTTTATCATGTATGTACCTACAGTATTCTGAACTTAGAACCTTTTCCTATTCACTTCTCACATGCTTTAGCTTCAAGGCTCTTTAGCAATCCCCACTCTTCTCTCTCTCTGCTTGCAATCTCTAGGTTACCTCAGACCTATATCATTGCAGTTGTAAACCTGAGTGAGGAGACATTGGGTTGTGGAGACTGACAGTGTTACATTGGTGAGAACAACAAAGCGAAGGGGAGAACAGATTCTCTGCCTCAACAAAATGTTGCTACTCATGGCCTTATGCACTGGCCTGTATTCTAATTTGCGGAAGCAATAATATTGAGTATCTTCCTGATGCTGTCGCACTGTCTTATCCCTGGGTGAATCAAGGAGATCTGGGTGATGTCGATGAGAGACTCTAAAACCTGTGGAAATTCAGCTTTCCATGAAGTTTGAGTGCCACAAGCATTGCATAATGCACATGTTATGTAATCTTCTTTTTTTTCTGGGTCCATACCTGCATCTCAAATATATGTCCCATGATTTGCATGCGGAATGTGATTATCAGTAGATAAGTAATTGATAACAATGCAAAATTTTCTGACATGCTCCATGGAGCCTCCACACATTCACCCCAAGCCCTCTTCTCCTCATCTGTTGGAGTGCGAAGCATCTGACAGGTGTACTTGTAAAACGGGAGACCAAGTCTATGACTGTACTCAGAAACAAGATTTAACCTGACTTCAAGTGGAAGTGATTGTTTGTTATTATCGGAAGCATTGGGTGTAGGTAGAATTGGGAGTGTTGGCAATGGAAGAGGAAGGGGTGCCACTTGCAAAAGTAGGTCCTGCAGTCGATACTTGGCTCAGATCCTGCATTGATAGAGAGTCATCATCTTCTGGAGGAGTTGATTGCACATCATCCAGCACTTTATGCTTTAATGCACATCTAGTAACAGAACTCAGTGGCCTCGATGAGGTCCATGGATGGTACTCAGCCAATAGCTCCTCATCTCTGTGAGCTGTTTTGCACTGTTTTCATAAAGGTTCACTGGGAGTTTCAAAAATGACATTGTCTAGTGATGCTGAGAGAGGTGTGGAAGGGATCTGAGATGTACCAGCATGAGGAGTTTGCATATATAGTGTATTAAGTGAATGTATTGGTATTCCTTCATTACTGAGTCTACCAGAGGTGAAAACATTGTCGTTCTCATGATTTGCGACAATTATGTGATGTCTTTGCTTCTTAGGTTTGATATTGAGGCTGTGAGGACGACAAGGTTTCAAGGTATTAGTTGGATTGAAGCTATTGTCTGTGGCCTTAATGGAGCTGCAATCAGACAAGGGAACGCAGAGACACAGCCTTGTGGGCGTCAAAGGAGTGGAAGGGTTGAAAGAGAAGTGCATTATGAGGACAGATTATAGGGTATAGAGCCAAAGAACTAAGAACAGAGCACCATTGATAGACACAAAGTCCAAAAGCTCAGGCATCTGGAAAATTTACCAGGCAACCTGACTCTAAGGTACCTGATATCACTCTATGTACATTGATATCACCCAATGAAAGTCGATGTAATGGGTCCCAGGTGGTCATTGTCACAGGAGGAGTAGGTTGCAACCCCTGTAAGACTCAATGTGAACCTGTGCAAACTTGGTGTGAACTTGTGTAAGCCAATACAGTGGGTTACTGAGGTTGGCACCAGGTTTCAATTGGCTTCCTCAGGTTCCATAGGTTACATCAAGTTTCAGTGGCTTTATTGAGTTCTAGTGGCCACATCAAGTCCCAGATGGTTTCATTCAGCTTGTGGTAGCTATATTAAGTTCTAGAGGGTCACATCAAGTCAACAAAGGTCAAATACAGCTGTCATAGTTATATCAAATCCCAGGGAGCACCAGTAGCCTCTACACATCAATCCTATGAATAAATAAAAATTCAGAACATATATTTCAAGGCTCTACATAGATACAGGCAGTAGATATCAGGTAGTAGATATGATATAAGCTATACCTGTATAACCAACTCATACAAGACACACATGGCTGAGAGTAACAAATTAGTAATAAGCATGTGCAACCAGTGAGATTCAAGACTTACTAGTAAAATTGAGAAACATGAATTAAGATGCATTGTGGTTGAGATGGAAGCAATATAAGATGGGCTATTGAACAGAAATTAGTCAGGTGCAGGCCAATTCAATAACAGAACTCATCTATATGGTCACAATTTGACCAGCAAGAACATGAAAGGGCCAAATCTCATGCCTATATGTGTGGATTAGATAAAGGATACAATGATTGGGACATATTCTCACTGGAGTTATAAGGGTTGAAGCCTATGAGAGTTGGAAAGGTTCAACATGATTGGGTAACCTAGAGATGCCAGGTCAGTATAAATCAGTATGACAATGATGTGAGCAATTGATGCACATGGGCTATAGAGTTCTTCAATGTCGAGCTCCTTAGCAAGTGACAAGAGGGTGAGAGTGACAGAGGGAGAAAGTGATGGCAACAATGAGAGGGATAGTTTGACAGCAGTGACAATGAGAAGGTGAGAGCAATGGTGACAATGACAAGAGGAAGTGACAGCAATGAGAGGAAGTGACAGCAATGAGAGGAAGTGATGGCAATGAGAGAAGGTGACAGTAACAAGAGGAAGTGATGGTGACAGTGACAAGAGGAGGTGATGGCAACGAGAGGAAGTAACAGTAACAGTGACAAGAGGAGATGACGGCAACGAGAGGAAGTGACAGTGACAGTGACAAGAGAAGGTGACAGCAACAAGAGGAAGTGACAGCGATGAGAGGAAGTGACAGTGACAAGAGGAAGTGACAGTGACAAGAGGAAGTGACAGCAACAAGAGGAAGTGACAGCAACAAGAGGTGACAGCAATAAGCAGAAGTGACAGCGATAACAAGAGGTGACAGTAACACTACGTATGAGGTGTTCTTTTAACATGGTTTTCTAATTGAGAAAACACTTAATCTTCTTGCAAAGAGAATTTTTATAAAACCATTCACTATGTACAAGGTGTTCTTTTTATGCTATTAATACAAAGGAAATACACTCAGAATACTACTATATATTTGCACAACACTCAGAAAATTCTATTAGTTTCAAGTTGTCATCACATATTGAAAACAGCAAGCATACTCTGGATTTTAATTTCCAGAAGAGTCTGTGTTTTTTTATTATTTTATGATAATGAAATCATAGAATTATCCTTTAATTTTCTAATTACAAATATACTAAATTTTCTGCCTTATAAAATAGTGAGAAAACATTTAGAAAATAAATATAAGATTTTGAATTTTATATTAAAGGAAACATGTTAAATACAAAAGGAAAACTATATGAAAACTATCTAAAAACTGCTTTAAAATATAGTGTTTTCACATGATTTTCCCACTATTTTCCTAGTGTTTTCTCTAACTTTCCCACAATAGAAAATGTGGAATCTTTATCTTATCAGCATTTTCTGAGGATTTTCAACTAGAGAAAATTTAATGTTTTCTCAGTATGCAAATTATTCTAATATATTGTATTATCTATTAATTCTCAGATTTTGAAAATTCCATATCTTTTGCTGCTGAAAATTTAGTATCCTCCAGGCATATTCTTATTGAGAGGACACAATTGAAATTTAGAGTTTATAAATCACTACATATGAGGTGTTCTTTTAACATGGTTTTCTGATTGAGAAAACACTTAATCTTCTTGCAAAGAGAATTTTTATAAAACCATATATAAATTTTAAATTTCAATTGTGTCCTCTCAACAAGAATATGCCTGGAGAATACTAAATTTTCAGCAGCAAAAGATATGGAATTTTCAAATTCTGAGAATTAATAGATAATACAATATATTAGAATAATTTCCATACTGAGAAAACATTAAATTTTCTCTGGTTGAAAATCCTCAGAAAATGCTAATAAGATAAGATAAAAAAAAAATTCCACATTTTCTATTGTGGGAAAGTCAGAGAAAACACTAGGAAAACACTAGGAAAATGGTAGGAAAATCATGTGAAAACACTATATTTTAAAGCAGTTCTTAGATAGTTTTCATATAGTTTTCCTTTTGTATTTAACATGTTTCCTTTGANAAGTAACTCTGCCCCTTCTGATTGTGAATACATGACAAGTTTGTTTGGTGTATAAATTTGTGTGCCATTCCAGTTTTGCTTTCTCACTTCAGGCCCTAAAGATTGGTTCTGAGTGACTCCAGAGAGATAGAAATCTGATAACAAACTTGCATTGTAAGAGATAAAAGTAACATCTTGAGTGCATTATAGCACTTTTCTAAGAGACACTTTACACCAAGAAGGAGCCTTGGGCACTTGGAGTATGGCCTGTGTTGGGTATCAGGTTTGACACACTTAGAGTCTTAGCAAGGAGTGTGCCTGCATTGAGCTCTTTGTAGAAATTGGTCTAGGACCTTTTCCAGTATGCTGTGTACTGTAGTTGTCTTAAAGAAGTCTTGAACTCTGTAGGGTCAGACTATATTGGCTATCAAGTCTTTGTATGGGACTGTAGCTCTTGTGTTTGTGCTTTGTGCACTGTGTTCTTTGTGTTTTGTGTGTGTTTGTGATATAAAAATCCTTTTAAAACCCATATATACCCCTCTAGAGGTGAACACCTTGAAGTAGATTGCTTCAAATAAGAAAGAATCAACCTAGCTAAGAGTCTTGTTGGCATTCTAAGTGTGGCAACTCTGATCACACCAATCCACACTTGCACAACAACCTGAGTTAGACTTTTGGAGGTTATCTTTTGGGTAGTTTTCCATTAGTCTTATCTTAGACAAATTATTGGAATGCAGAGTGATCATATACTTGAGCTAATACTCTATTATATATCTGATTTTGGATATCATCACATCTTTTCTCTTGGTATATTGTAGGTATCATCCTGAGCTTGAAGAAGCTCTCTGAGAGTAAATGAAAGTTGTTTAAAAGTAAAATATCCTCTTGATATATTCAACTACCAATGTGTCTCTCTTGAACACACTATATAGAGGTCCCTACAGGTTTCAGGAGGCTCAAGGCACAGTTTGGAGAGTCTATAAGTGACTTAGTACCTATGTGGGGCGCACTATAAGTTCTATTAACTTATAGCTTCATGCCATCAAGCATATATAGGTTTTGACTGACTACTCAGGCTCATATCAGTCCTTCTGTTTCCATGTTTCTTATCATTTCAACTGTTGAATACGTCCAAATGACACTCATATGTGTAGAATTTGAAAGGTTTATAAAATTGGTGTATTACTGCTTTGGATCTGATACATAGATAAGTCAGAAAGTACAGCTTAGACACCTCTGTATAGCATATCATATAGCTCTCCATATTTTCCAATGCACCATAGCTTCTCTAAGGCAATGACTAGCAGACTGGGCTCACTCTAGTCCTTATTACCTATTATCTTGTGTCATATTAAAGTGTTCCAATTCAAAAGTAATGTAAAATAAATAAAAATGGGTCTTTTCTAGATTTGCCATATTACTGAGATTATGTTTATTTGTAACCCACATACTTATATACAGTATGGGATTACTACTGTGACAAGAGGCTGAACCCATATATGTTCATTCTGTGATTTTTCCTGTAACTTATATAATATATCACTGGGTGCAGGATCTGATAACTTCCTGGAGGTATGCAAGAATTATGTTAAACCTTATTTTGGGAGATTTCACTATAAGTCATGTGACATACATGAGAGATATGCAATTTAAATTTTTTTTTTCTAATACATGTCTCTCACATATTGCATTGTACAAATTCATATGTGTTATATAAGAGCTATTGGAGGTATGTATGCAATATTATGCCAGACATATGTAATCCTGCAAAGATGTAAATTTCCTGTTATATATTATACAAGTTGCATGCATTATAAAAAAAGTATCAGAGATTTATGCAATATACTATGTTAGACATATGCAATCTCAAAAATATTTTCCTATCATGCAAGTTTCATATTATAAACCATGCAATCCACTTGCATTATGCAAGAGCTATTGAAGGTATATGCAATAATCTATGTGAGACATATGTGATCCTAATTCTAATCTATATATTTCATGCTTATACTGCACAATTCAAGTGTCTTGTAGAAGAATTATTTAATGGATTGTATAAGATGTATGTGGTCTGCCTTGACACTACAGGATAATGTTTCAATTGAATATTTCTCTAATCTTTCAGTGTGAGATTATATAATTCACTTTGTGACATATGTCTATAAGGAATCTTTAAGTAGTAGATGGAATTGCATATGCAAAAGTTATTTGATGCAGTGGTGAAGTATATGTGCTGAATAATTAATATTTTTGAAGGTAAATGAAATAACATGTGCATAAGTTGCTTGATGTAATGGGAAAGTGTATATTTTAAATAATTCTTGTCATCAAATGCCAGAACAATACTAAAAGCAAAGTATCAACAAATAAATATAAACTACTTTTAAGGTAAAAACCAGTTGGAGACCATTTATGCTAAACTGTTACAGAAGCTTCCCCTCTGAGACTGAGATGTATAGTCATCCTGAACTGTTTAGGAACTGTATGTGAGCTGTGCTTGCTCTGAACTGCCTAGAAACTGTGTGAACTGTGCCTGTTCTGAACTGTCTGGAAACTGTGCATAAACCAAGCTTGCCCTGAACTGTCTAGAAACTGTGTGTGAACTGTGCTTACTCTGAACTGTCAGGGAACTGTATGTAAACTGTGCTTACTGTGAACTGTCTAGAAACTGTGCTTGCTCTGAACTGTCTGGGAACTGTATGTGAACTGTGTATGAATTATGCTTGCTCTGAACTGTTTGGGAACTGTATGTAAACTGTATGTAAACTGTCTAGGAACTGCACATGAAACTGCAAACTGTGTTTGCTCTGAACTGTCTGGGAACTGTGTGTGAACTGTCTAGGAACTATATATGAAACTGTTGAGACTGTGCTTGGTCCAAACTGTCTGGGAACTGTGTGTGAACTGTCTAGAAACTGTATATGAAACTGTGCAAACTGTGCTTGCTCCAAACTGTCTGGAAGCTGTGTGTGAACTGTCTATAGACAGCAGACAGTTTAGAGCAAGCACAGTCTGCACAGTTTCATGTACAGTTTCTAGACAGTTCACACACAGTTCCCAGACAGTTTGGACCAAGCACAGTCTCAACAGTTTCATATATAGTTCCTGGACAGTTCACACACTGTTCCCAGACAGTTCAGAGTAAGCACAATTTGCACAGTTTCATATGCAGTTCCTAGACAGTTCACAGAGAGTACAGTTCCTTAGACAGTTCAGGACAAGCACAGTTCACATACAGTTCCCAGACAGTTTGGACCAAGTACAGTTTGCACAGTTTCATATGCAGTTTCTAGACAGTTCATAAACAGTTCCCAGACAGTTCACGCACAGTTCACACACAGTTCCCAGACAGTTCAGAGCAAACACAGTTTGCAGTTTCATGTGCAGTTCCTAGACAGTTTACATACAGTTTACATACAGTTCCCAAACAGTTCAGAGCAAGCATAATTCATACACAGTTCACATACAGTTCCCAGACAGTTCAGAGCAAGCACAGTTTCTAGACAGTTCACAGTAAGCACAG
The DNA here is from genome assembly GCA_001466705.2 of Moniliophthora roreri. Lineage (NCBI taxonomy): Eukaryota > Fungi > Basidiomycota > Agaricomycetes > Agaricales > Marasmiaceae > Moniliophthora > Moniliophthora roreri. The sequence continues at coordinate 112,171 of LATX02000180.1, forward strand.
TTTACATACAGTTCCCTGACAGTTCAGAGTAAGCACAGTTCACACACAGTTTCTAGACAGTTCAGGGCAAGCTTGGTTTATGCACAGTTTCCAGACAGTTCAGAACAGGCACAGTTCACACAGTTTCTAGGCAGTTCAGAGCAAGCACAGCTCACATACAGTTCCTAAACAGTTCAGGATGACTATACATCTCAGTCTCAGAGGGGAAGCTTCTGTAACAGTTTAGCATAAATGGTCTCCAACTGGTTTTTACCTTAAAAGTAGTTTATATTTATTTGTTGATACTTTGCTTTTAGTATTGTTCTGGCATTTGATGACAAGAATTATTTAAAATATACACTTTCCCATTACATCAAGCAACTTATGCACATGTTATTTCATTTACCTTCAAAAATATTAATTATTCAGCACATATACTTCACCACTGCATCAAATAACTTTTGCATATGCAATTCCATCTACTACTTAAAGATTCCTTATAGACATATGTCACAAAGTGAATTATATAATCTCACACTGAAAGATTAGAGAAATATTCAATTGAAACATTATCCTGTAGTGTCAAGGCAGACCACATACATCTTATACAATCCATTAAATAATTCTTCTACAAGACACTTGAATTGTGCAGTATAAGCATGAAATATATAGATTAGAATTAGGATCACATATGTCTCACATAGATTATTGCATATACCTTCAATAGCTCTTGCATAATGCAAGTGGATTGCATGGTTTATAATATGAAACTTGCATGATAGGAAAATATTTTTGAGATTGCATATGTCTAACATAGTATATTGCATAAATCTCTGATACTTTTTTTATAATGCATGCAACTTGTATAATATATAACAGGAAATTTACATCTTTGCAGGATTACATATGTCTGGCATAATATTGCATACATACCTCCAATAGCTCTTATATAACACATATGAATTTGTACAATGCAATATGTGAGAGACATGTATTAGAAGAAAAAAATTTAAATTGCATATCTCTCATGTATGTCACATGACTTATAGTGAAATCTCCCAAAATAAGGTTTAACATAATTCTTGCATACCTCCAGGAAGTTATCAGATCCTGCACCCAGTGTATACCTATTATTATTTTATTGTAAATATTTGTTTCCAGCAGTATATAAGGACTACTATTTTGTAGGTGGGAGCAAGAGGAATCTGCCCCACCACTACACAATTTGTATATAGCTATTGTTTGTGTAGAGAAATCATATTCAATCAGATCTTCCTTCTCACATCAGGCTCTAGGGACTCAGAGTAGACCTAGTTGAGATATAAGACTATAAACCAAACTTGATAGTGATAGCAAAGCCAGATATTTGTTCTGTGCTTTAGTAAATAGTCATTTTTAAGTCAAGAGAAGACTTTGTATCAGAAAGTTTTGGTAGCTTTCTGAAGGCAGCTAGTGTTTTGCTAGTGTTGACACATCTTAGAGAGAGCTCAGGCTACATTTGAAGTAGAAGTTTTCCTGCTTAAGTGCATTACTGATCACAACCAAGAGGGTTGTATCCAGTACAGAAGGTACTGTAGTCTTTGATTACTTGAGTTATCACTTCAGAGTAGTCTTACCATCACCTCAGCACAATTAGCTGTTGTATTTAGGCTTGATTGAGATAGTATAAATCAGAAAACACACAATAAAAACAAATTATTAAACAAATATATTCTTGTAGTCTCTATAATAATAAATGAATACACACTTATTCAGAACAAGAACATCAAATAAGAGTCTAAGTGTAGTAACTCTGATCATGCCAAACTACACTACATACATATAGACAATAAGAGAGTAGGATCTGATCAACAGATCAGATCTTTGTGTAGTACAATCAAGTAGTATTACTGTGTCTGGGAAATGTGGCATAAGGTATGGAGAGGCATGACAGATGTGTGCAAGGTAAGATTGGGAAGATCAATGATAATAAAAAAAAATCCTGCAGGATGAGTCAATGGATTTGAAATTGAATAATCATGATTGTTAAATGAAGAAACATGAGCCAGGCATCAATGCAGTCCAAACAGATCATCAAAAGAGTTGTTAAAGGGAAATGCTCATAACCTGTTATAACAAAACACCTAATAGGATGTGTAGTGAGTAATATCTCCTCAGACAGACCAATATGGCAGTAAATGGCTAATATATACCTAATGGGACACATAGTGAGTAATATCTACATTCAGTATATCAGTAGGTATATCTAATGATGAAAAGAAAGAAACCCATACCTTCTCAGATAGACCAATATGGTGGTAAACAGCTGAGGAGATAAGGTGCTGGCAGAAGCAATAATAATAAACAAAGTCATGTGCTATGGGAGAGGTCCAATCTATATGCAGGTCACAACATAGCTCTTCATACTTTTCAAAGTACTGTAGCTTCTCTAAGGCAATGACTAGCAGACTGGACTCACTCTAGTCCTTATTACCCATTATATCATGTCATGTTAAAGTATTTTGAATCAAAAGTAGTATAAAGTGAACCAAATTGGATCTTTTCTAGGTTTTCCATATTACCAGAAATAGTCATGAAACACTTTCTGGTTTCTAGAATAGGTGAGAGATACAGTCTTATGGCCATTGACCTTCTTAATGAGGTTTACTGTTTTTCTCTTGGTGTTTTTTCTAGAAATCTTTTTAATTCTTGGTATTACAATAATCTAAAGGATTGTCTTCATTAAAGATGGTTCCTTCTGGAATATCTGATTGATACAACCTCTGTAAGGATGTCTTAAGTATAGAGTAAGAGGGTGGTGCTTGGTTTCTTGCTTTCTTTTCTAATATAGTATTCTAGAAAGAGTGCTCAATCATGTTCCTTCTTATTAAAATATACTATTTGGAAGTATCTCTTGTCTCAATGATTCTCAGAGTTAAGAACCTAATAATCTGTCATCAAATCTCTCCTCATTCAAAGTTATTGTGTCTCAGCTTGTTCTAAATGATCTTTTACACTATCCTGATGAGCTTAGAGGCTGATATAGTCTAGCTCAGAGCACTAGCTGAATATTACTACAGTCTCTCATAGTCTATTGACATCTCAAAGTGTCTTTACAGCTTAACAGTTCAACTATTAGTAACACATAGTGTCAAACTCATCCCTATGTACTGGTAAAAAGGCAATTTTTATGAGATGCACAGATACTTCTAGAGCATATTACTATATAAGCCTAAGTATTAATAATTCAGCTGTTTGGCTGTTAAAATATACCTGCATATCTACAATTGTTATATAGAAACAGGCTTTTAGATATGTATATATATGAAATATACCTATTCTCAAATTTCATTCCTTACTATTATTTCTGTTTCTATATTTCAAGTTAGTAGAATGTATATAAAGAGCTGTACTTGTAGTTGCAGGCTCAAGCACTAACTGGTACTTGTACACTTATTACTTCACATGACATTGATTTACAAGCCTTTCTTACACATCTGCTAGTCCATAGCTTCTATATAGCTGAGATTCTTATATAGATCTTGCCTCAGTGTACATACTTATTTACACAATCAATCCAAACCTCAGAATTGCCTGACTCCTGAGTGAATACTTGAGTAGTCTTCATTTGTAGAGTTTATACTCTATGCACTTTAACTAAAAGTTATACAACTTGAATAAAAGGACCTATCCTCTTTCTTTTTCTAAGCTGCCAATTCCAGTAGAGTGCACTTTAGAGTGTTTATTAGCATTTAGAAGTCTTTCTTAAGCCAGAGCTCCTGCCTCTTCAACAATTTCCTAATTACTAAGACCTAACAACTGAAGTCATTAAGACTCATTAAGTTTTAAAAGCATTGAGTCTTCTGTTTCACTATGGATTTTTCTATTTCTCACCTGGCAGTCCTCCAGTTTCTCTTTGTGTCTGCCAGGCGAGTTACTTACTTTCTTCTCTTGGTCCCCTTAGAGCATCTAATTAGAGTTCCTCTTTGTGTCTACCAGTATCTGTGCTTTTTCAAGTCACCTGCTCATTATTATTACTACTCTCTTTGTATATTACATTGTGCCATTGGTTCCCAATGCTCTGAACATCTAATATATTTTTAAGCCACATAGCCTGATGTTGCTAATTTTCTCTTGACGAGAAACAACTCTAATCACCTTCAAGGCAGCTAGAGTAAATAATCCAGTTTTATATTCTTTTAGCATCTCTTATTAAAATTGCTTTTGGCAATTGATCCTTACAGGAAGTCAACTATTATTATATAAAGAATGAATTAGCCCATCGATTGGGCCATTGCATACAAATGCTGCTTATCAGCAGATTCATCCACCAGAGCACGTAATTTTCCATTTTGTAGTTTAAGGAGTTCCCTAGGGCTGTCAAATTCAACCTATGAAACAGCATCAGGCAGATTACAAGGCAAGTAATCTCAAATAGCTTACAATTGACCCTGCATCCAATACCATCTGCAGAAGAAAAGATAGTGTCAATACTGCTCATTTGAATACAAAGGCTTCAACTCACAATTCTATCTGCATCCATGATTGTTTGTAGACGATGTGCAACAGTAATTAAAGTCACATCTTTGCCAAGTTCTTGATGCAGAGATCTTTGGATTACTGCATCTGTTTTGTAGTCTGTTTGATTTATTTAGTACTATGTCAGTGTCAGTGATTGAACATATGCCTGCATACCAATAGCTGATGTAGCTGTGTAGTTTATGAGAATCTGTAGAAATGCAGAGGACTACTATAGCTTACCTTCATCAAGAATGAACAGCTTACTGCCTCTAACCATTGCTCTTGCAAGTGCTAGTATCTGTCGTTGGCCAACAGACAAATTACTTCCTCCACTAGATATTGAGCTGTCAAGAGTAATGTAATCTTCATTGTTCTCTTCTTGTAATGAGAAAAGGCCAGCAGTTCGTAAAGCACCATTTAAAGCTGCATCATTGTGTTGACTAAAGGGGTCCAGATTCTCTCGAACAGAGCCAGTGAGCAACTCAGGCTATATATGAAAGAGGTCAGTAAGGTGACACAGTCTATGTTCAAACCAACCATTTGAGGAATAATTGTTATGTTTGAACGCAAATCTTCTAGATTCATATTGGATGTCAGTAAACCATCATAGTAGACACTGCCTTCAGTCTGAATGCAGCGTAGAAGAGACAACATCAATGAGCTCTTTCCAGATCCAGTTCGTCCAACTTTTTCAGAAAGATAAGCATGAATAAGAATACCAGTACCAAGAATATGGACTTACCAACACCAATATGTTCACCAGATTTTACATTGAAAGTTAAATTCTTAAGAACTTTAGGTCCTTCTGGTGAGTATTTTGCAAACAGTGCCTCAACTCTAATATCTCCACTACAGGGCCAGGAGGCTGGAGGCTTGCCTTGAGGTGTACCTTTGGGCTCCTGTTCTATGTTGATATAGCGATTGATTCGTTCAAGGCTATTACCTAAACCACAACATTAAAGGCTACAAAACAAAGGAATAATTGGGAGCACATACTCCGAATTTCAAACATATTCATAAAGCGAATCCACAACAAAACCCTTCCACTGAATCCAACTGGCAATAAGCATCATGAGTGTACATATGTACAAACCATAGAATGCAACTAACCAGCCATGTTCAACTGGGAATAGGTATCATATGAGTATGCATATGTACAAATCACAGAATAGAGGCCTGACTGAATATCCAGTGTTTGAGGGATTGTGATGACCAAGATAGATGAGGTAGGCTGCCAAAGCAGTGGTGAAAGTGTTTGCAATAGCATCAACACGGATGTCAATCCAACGATTCAAGTTATAGAATGTCCGGGCTGGTCTAACATATTGATTGATGTGAGCTTGTGATTCCTGTCTGAAAGCTTCTTGTACACTATAGGCACGAATGGACACTATTAGAACATGAGAATTGAACCATGTCTGTTATGAAGTCATTGCTCACCAAGACCTTGCATAGCAGCTCCAAAACTACACATTACATCAGCACAGGGTTGATCTATCAAGTGGACTTTTACACACTGTCCAAGTACTGGAGCCTTTGCATTTGATGTTTCCCGCTTGACTGGCATTGATGATCGGATGTAAATCTGACCACACCAACCACCCATGATAGCAACAAGTATTGCTGGTCCAAGAAAAGCCGGTGTGAAAATGACAACAGCAAGGAACTTGACAATCAAGATGGTTGAGAATCCAATGAGGGTTGCGAATGCTTGTGATACAGGATCATCAACTAAGCAATTTTGTCTGAATAATGTGGCAACTGATGATGACAACCATTTACGCACTGTCACGGATATCTTGAGTGACACGGGTGATCACCCGTGATGTTGGTGTCTGGTCCAGCCACCTAGATTTAAAATTCAGTAGATATGAATGCATGTGTTTGCAGAGACTGTACCTCATTGTTGTACCAAGAATTGCTTGAATGAGCTGCTGATGGATCAGTCTGGAAGCTCGCAAAGTGCCATACATATAGTAGACTAATCCTGCAATATTGCCCATGATGACAACCAGAAGAATTAAGGCTAGACAATTGATGAGTAAGACTTGTGCCAAAAACAGTGCAACAATTAGGCTTACCATAGAAGCTAATGTAGCTGAGCACAAGAGATATGTTTGGACAAGGGATTTGGAGAAGGCATTCAAATACTCACTGGAGTGCATTGACTTCCTCGGGAGGATGTTCATTATACTGCTGTGCCCAGTAACCCAGATACCAAGTTTGGCTGGCCTCAGCAGCATCTGCTGCCAAGTATAACCCAACAAATAGGAGGAAAAACAGCACATAGTGTTGACCACCAAGGCTTGTCAACCATAGCTTCACTGTAGGATAGTTTAGATGAGGTTATGGGTTATGGACTGAACAAGACTTACATGCAGGCCAACCAAGGCGGCCAATGTCTACTTCTTCCGGTAGGATGAGCTTCCCTTCTTTTCGGGTCTCTGCCACTACAGGATCAACAACTTCCTCTGCTTGCTCTTCTGCTTCTTTTTCCTTCTCTACTTCAGCTGCGAGGATCTCATCTTTGCCCAATGCTTCATTAACAGTACCCTGGCTCACAATCTTCCCATCCTTCACGGAGATGACATTACCAGCAAGAGCTTGCAGCATAACCACATTGTGAGTCTAGAAGGGTGAGATTAGATGAGGAAAGCAAAGATAAGCAGTAACTTACCACAAGAATAACTGTCCGGCCCTTGAGAAGATCGCCCTTGAAACACTTCTCGACAATCCACTTCGAAGTATGAACGCTACATTCCGATATAAAATCAGTTGATTCTCAAATGATCCCGATAATGCGTACTCAAGTGCAGCTAGTACATCATCCAAAAGAAGGATCCCAGCTTGAGAATAAACGGCGCGAGCCAAGGTCACCCGAGCTTTCTGCCCACCCGATAGGGTAAGTCTCTTTTCGCCAACTTCTGTCTCGTCTCCAGCAGCAAATAATGTCAAGTCACGTTCCAAGCAGCATTGATGAAGGACCTTCTTGTAACGCGCTTCGTCAAAGGGAGAACCAAACACGATATTGTCCTGATAACAGATATATTAGCATGAGACTACTTTGTCAATGGGACGAAGTCGACCTTGATTGTTGCATTCTGAACCCAAGACTCTTGTGCAGCATATGCGACACCACCAGCCCTCGGAAGATTGTACCACGAATCCAAGCTTGTTGGAATGAAGTGCATCTCTGATAAGAGAGCCATTAGCAGTGAAGTCTTGCCACTACCAGTAGGTCCTATAATTAGGTTAATGACGCCTTTCTTGAATAAAAGTTCATCCTCGATCCTAAGAATAAACCGGCGACTGTTAGGCGTTTCGGACCCAGGAGATGACGACCACGAGAACGAAGCGTTACGGAAGCCGATGTCGGGATTTTCATCATTATCCGGTTGTTGTAACAGCACATCATTTGCGGGCTTCGAGTATGCGTCCAAGAGTTCTGTCTAGAGGCAAGTGTCAATTAATGCCGATTACCATGACTATGACCACGTACCCCGTACAAAAAGTCCGTCATACGATCGAGAGAAACCTTGGCAGTCACCGTTTGGTTCAACATGAGCATAAGCATCCTAAGTTGACTAAAGAGCTTGAACGGTCAGCGCCTAGTGCGAAAGTGTTACAAGAAGATTACTAACGACTCAAATTGGTCAAAGACAACCATGCTACTGAAAACTTTCGAAGCGCTAAGTTGTTCTTTCATAATGAGTGTCTGCAGGGATACGGAAGTTCAGCGCCAAGGTTCGCATGCACAAATGTTTTACTGACGCTGTTGATGGAAGGTCGGAAAGCTGAAATCGGTGAAGAGAAGATTACGCACTATGTTGCACTTTCGGGTTTCAATTCGTCAGAATAAGTTTGATATGAAGGAAAGAATCACGTACTAGGTCACTAGCATCGTAACGATTGGAATGGCATAGCTAGAAAATAAAGAAGTGAGCAAGTTAGAATTAAAGTCGGAGATAACACATACTTAGCAATAGTGGTGGAAATACCCAGCATCCTCATCTTCCAGATATAGACCAGCTCCCTCTCCCTTTTTTCTGTGATTCGATCGTACATCTTCCGTTCCCAGCCAAACATCTTGACCATCCGCAGAACTCCCATGACTATAGAACACCATGAACGAGAATATGCAGCTTAGGGAAAGGAAACTTACTTTCGGAAATGGCTTGAACACGCGCGTCTGTCTGTTTCATCCTGTTTGCTTGAGCTCTCCCAATCCATTTTGTGAGGGCACCAGGAATAGGGAACATCATGATGATCACAGCCAATCCGACAAAGGCGCTGTATGGAAAGAGGTATAAGGTCAGTATTTATAATCAATTCGATTTATGAGAACCAACCTCCATCCGAGGACCAAGTACAGGAACGTCACGCAAAGCCCCAGCTGTGTGGGAGTATACACGAGCAGCCGAATGACATCCCTCGCGTCTACTATGGCCTGGAGGTCAGTGCTGACAAGGTTGTTGAGTTTCCCGATCATATTCTGGTTAGTGTTGGTTTCGGAGGGCTTCGCCCTGGAGGAAGACGTTTTCTTGTTAGGTTCTTCTGACGGCTGCGACGAAGATTTGGTTGAAGTGCCTTCCTCTTGGCTAGGCGCTACATCAGCAGCGGAAGATTCAGATGGTGCCTGTTGGTTCGCAGAAGCCAATGTAGACATGTCGCTCGACGACGAAAGTGCGTCAGATTCATCTGAGCCACCTTTGTGGCTCTCTGTATTCGCTTTCAAACGGATACGCAAAGCATGTTCGAAGACGGCTTGAGTGAGAATGCTCTCTGTACATACCAATACTCGAGTCTGTATAGTTGATCAGATACAAAAGTTCAGAGCGCGAGTTTACTTACATTAACGAAGATATACCACTCGTAGGCAATTGAGCCTATTGTAGGGCCTATAAAGAGGAACGCAATCCAAACCCATGGCCGAATGGTTTGATCTTCGCCTCCTGTTTGCATATACCTGGGTTGAAGGACGGTCACCGTATTAAATACACTCTAAGGGGGCACAGTGCAAAAGCCTACTCGAGTAACTTGTTGACTCCGACAGGAGTTGAAAATTTGACCACGGCTTCAATGATCATTGTCAACGTCAAAACCACGTAATCCCAGCGGTATACTTGTATCAGGGAGACCGCAACGTGTTTCCGTTTGGTTTGAATGGTTGGATCGAGATAAGGGAAGGCGTGCTTCCTAAGATTCTCGGCATAATCGTAGTCTGCGAGTGGAGGCAATTCGTCATACGGAAGATGTTCGCCACGACGTCCTTTGAGAATGACGGAATCCATGAAGAAGTAGAGGACTAGTGAGAGTAGCGATGCAGTTTGTTCAGGATTCGGTACTGCCGCAGGATTCTACAAACAATCTCATCAGCTAAATGCAAAAGGAGGATGAGCAAGAGAGACTGACCTTGGGATCCACCGGTATGTACTGACGTGGTATTAGAAGGGGAATGATTATTGAAACCACTGCGAGCAAAGTTATCTTGAACCATATCAAGCGGTCGCCGATATCCAAAGGCACCTTGTTGAATGTTCCGAGAGGATAAAGGTCTTGATACGCGTATACCGCGAATGAGACTAGGAGTACAGCGTTCAAGTGTCGGATAAAGATGCGGCTCCATTCGGGCTTCACTATGACCGATGCTAGCGCGAGTGCAGTCCCATACAGCTATAGTCCCGTCAATCATCCACTCACTATGAAGAATGTTGGAGACTCACAAAAACAAAGCACATCCCAAGCTCTTGCCACCTAAAACTCTGCCCTCCATTTCTTAGAAAGTCGAATCCATCGTGTGCCTTTGCACGGCTCCCGTCGACAATTAAGGAATTCAACGATAAGCCCAGCAGAGCCGCGGCACAACCCAGTCTCGCAATGTTGAACGAAAAGATAATGGCTCCTCCGTGTACAACGATGTGCTCTCGTATTCCAGCTAACGGTCCATTCGTAGCACCATGAGAGACAACCTGGGCGTCCTCCTCGTCCTCTCGGTTCTGCTTGGTCTTCAAGAAACTTGCGACTGCGAAGTGTACTGCTAATGCAAGAGCCGACAAAATGGAGGCGTAGAATGGTAGAATAAGTCCTGAGATCCAACTAAAGCCCAACATGAGTGTCAAGAACCCCGCCAGAAAAAGCAAAGACTCACATTCGCTCATTCTCTGTCTGTATGTTCAACGCCATGACTACTTGACTGGCCATGATTGGGGCGTATACTGGTTGAATTTAGTGTATTGCTCGGGTCAGGCCCGAGGCTTAAAATAGAGATACGGTGCCGTCCTGTAGAGTCATGCTACTCTATTGTTGAGATCAAAATGCGCGAGACGAAAAGCCCATAATCATCCCTGACTGTGTGCGTGTGCTCGTTTGAGTATTTATCTTAGAAAGACTTCAAAAGGAATAGTAGGAAGATAGTATCAAACGCGCAAAGCGGTCTCTGATTTCTGCAGTCCTCAGACTGTCGCATTGCTCACAGTTGGCGATACTTATCACTGCGAGAAACGGCCCACGGCCTCCGTATCCCTTACTAGAGTGCAATTCATTTCACGCTATGACCGTGGAAAGTAGACCGGTATCATTCCAATCCCGAACTACTCACGAAGCAAAGAGCTGACACCGAGTAGTTAGAGAACCAGCTCGAAGCTCAGAGTATATCGTGACATGTGAAAGAACATAGTTTGTATTTCATCATCTTCCCGCTTGAATATGACGCGATTCTTGTAGCATTTTGTATCATTGGTCTCGTCTCATCTTCATCGCGAGGTACGTCCACCAAGTCCGCAGGAGGAAAAAAAAAGAATAGTAGTTTAACCGAAAGCAGAGTGCAACCTCCTTCTGAGTGACTGTCCATCAATTTCAGCGATGACGAATCATTATGCTTAGCTTTAGAGTCCACTGATATCAATGTCCAAGTGTTCAAACGTTCAACGTTCAGTAAAAGAGACTCGAGAGGAAGGCAGGCACTTTGTCAGCAAAGTGCGCTAAACGAGCACCAAGCTGCTTCTCTCAAAACCGTCACCATCTTAACAGTCGAAAAATAGGTTTCAGGACGCGCGGATGGAACTTCAAAGGTTGGTGTTTCAGATCTGATGTCGAGACCTTCGGTTCAAGCTATACGTCAAGTATCTCTGAGTACCAATAGCTCACTACCGCGTGGTTTCTATCCAGGTTAATGGACATCCCACCCACCAATCATTTCGGAACAGCTGGTCCTGATTTATTTGTCCTCGCTCGGTGGTGGCGTTGTATGTTCCATGTCTAACTTGCTAACATCTGGATAGCAACGGACGAGATTACTGTCCAACCGATTGTGACGGCACAGACAACTACAGGTTACCGCTTCCTTTCCGTTCATGCAATTTGTGAAGAGCTATTGGCAACCTAGGAATCACTCTCCCATCGTGGTTGTACAGTTTTGGTGTTGGCACGGCGAAAGCAACGCTGATCGTCCGGCATTTCAAGCTGTCATTTACGATCCCGCTGCCCCCGAAGGAAGCCGATTCTCGTCTGCAGATTCCTACTTCCATGATACCGTGAATGTATCGCTCCACTGCAACTCTCACTCCCAATGGTACGGTGATGCTAGGTCAGTCTGTATTCACAGCTATAACATCTTGTGCCATCTGACAAGAGCAATATAGCTGGTTCAAACCCCAATAATGATGTAAATCAAGACAGGGATTATAAGACGGAATACAGGTACGCGATTCTAGTGATGCTGAACGTCGGGGGAACAACCTTATGTGAACAATTCAGAGTGGAATTCTATTCGCCTCCGTACATAACGCAGCCTCATTCTACATACACGGGTCGGCCTGCTACGGTTGACTTGGGTTCTATCTTTACTCTGTCGGTTACATTACGCTCCGGAGTGAGAGATGTATCCGGTAAGTCCGTAAGATTGACACTTTTTGATAGCATTTTCACGTCGCCTCCTTCAGTCTGGGCTATGGACCTTGGATCTGTTACTCACGGCGTCCATATGGACACTCGCGCTGTAAAGCTATCCTCCATCCTGCTGCCGGGCGGAATTTTGACTGACAAGAGAAGAATTTTGGTGGCGGGTCCGCCGTCAGGAGGAATCTTTCCTCCAGGACCCGCTTTCATCTACGTGGTAACTGACGCAGGCGTTCCTAGCTTTGGACACAAGGCTATTATTGGAACAGGTGCTTCTCCACCTGCTAACCAAGTTGCTATTGACAAATGAACGTGGTTCTATCGTTTGCCAGCAGTTGACTTGTATTGCTGATCGTGTCCTCTTAGCATGCTCCGCTCCACTTTTGGGCCATCCGCTCGCTGACAGACCCGTTCTGACTGAAGGAGAGGGTAATCGTGTGGTTACCTATACCATTCTTGCTGCCCAAAGGTTCTGTCGTTTCCTACAGAAGTCCAATAAGAAGCATCTGCATTTATAGCCACCAGTTTTTTCTTGAACACTCTTTCTACCAGTTGCTCCACTCAACTACCTTTGTTGCTCAAGCAAAAGGTGCAACGAAAGAAGACATGCATCAGAAACCTCATTCAATGCAAAATGCTTATAGCGTCGACTCAGTTCGACTTCTGCGTTGTTCAGAAGTATATCATGTCCATGATCAGTTGAGCATGACTTTCAAATCTCTTCCTTGGACACACACCTAAGATCCATGCGCAAAACATCAGTACTCACCAATCGTCGATAAAATGGTACTCTGATTACATGGTAGCACCGACACCAGCAGGATTTGAACCTGCGCCCTCAAAGAGGAACAGATAAACCTTCGATTCGAATCTGTCGCCGTAACCACTTGGCTATAGTGCCTTAATCAGGAAGTGTATGTAACATGAACCATTGCAACGCCAACTCATCTGTGCAGCTGCACTAGCATGGCTTCACTCGACTTAACCCCCACTTCAAGCACTCCCTCACTGTCAGCCTCTAGTGCTATGTTACCATGAACATCATCTACATTCTCTGGAATCCCGTTTGTGGAGTAGTTCCATACCACTCCTCCAAAGGAAAGACCAGTATCCGCCGAAGCACCTTCAGGCGCCGTCAATCTTCTACCTGTAGCTTTCGTACCCCGTATACCGAGAGCGATCCTAAAGTTGATCGTAGGGCGGGTGTACGGTGTCGTGGCATTCCACTCGTTGAAGTTGATGATAGCAATCCGAGCGAGGGCAAAGGATTCATAAATGGCGTACACGCTCAACTGATCCGTTGATTCGTTGGTCGTGGGCGCAATGATGGCAATTTGTATTGGGCCATGGTGGAAGCCAATAGCTTCTGCTGCAAATTTGAGACCATACCATGGTGGTCGGACTTTGGGTTGGATGTCATTTACTGGCACGGGCTGCCAGGCGGCCTGCATACGACGTTCGTGTAAGCAAGATTCAAGGTGAGAAGGAAATAGAGTAAATCACATATCCGAATGTTGTTCCTTGATGTAGGTATACTCGCGCGACATTCTAAGTCACGATGAGAACAAATTCCATATCGATAAGATGGAAGCACCCACCGAAAAGGCAGCGTAAAGTATGTAGTCTATTGTCCAGAGGGCCGAACCTAGAACACCCTCTTGAACCGTGTGTCAATTACCAGAACATGAGGCAAGTTTGAGTAGCGTACCGAACTGCTCCATTTTCAGATTCACAAAGTCTATATTGGTCTCCCCTAGTACGAAATCCAGGTCCCATGTTTCCGGAGAAGACTGCAGAAACTCCAGGTCGTCGTTTACTTGCGAGATGTTAGCAACAATAGTACCATGATTCATGAACGTTCCTGCCAATAGCATTAATCTCGGGCATGCTTCGGCGGTCCTGACCCAAGGCACTCACTGCCTAAAGTAACCCATGGTGCGCTACCAGCGGGATAACTTTCAAAGGGAAATGTAAGCCGCAGAAGTCTGGCCAGAGATCAGGCGTTACTTGTGAAGTGAGACACTCTTGAGCAGACCATCTTCGTTGATCCCAGCAGCGAACGCAGTTTGACTGTAAATCGCATTTATGAGGAAATTTGAATGCTGCCACTGTGAATACGGCCTACGTTGTCCAGTCCGGATTATAACCTAATCCAGCAAAGACTAGTCCCTGGAACCACTTCTTCGTCGAATCCAGCTTGGAAGGTTTCACGACTCTCTCTAAAATTGCACCAGCGAACCTCCTCCACCGCTCAACATAACCAATGATTGTCCAACTCCGCGGCGTCACTCCTTGACCAGGATACAAATCCTCCTCGTTTCCGATCTCAAACGCCATGAATCTCTCCTCCCGAATTGCACCCAAGGCCCACTGTGCACCTCGAACTGTATTGTCAATGGCACCCGAATCATTACGCATCAGGGGCAAATCAAAGATGAACTTTGTTCCCGGAGGAAATGAAGCATCTTCGAAGCATTGGCGGAACCATCGCTCATTGAGCGTAACGTTCAACGGTATACCATTATCTCCCGTTACAGTCTTGATAGTTTCTTCCTGGTCTGGGACATAAGTTGTTCGGTCGGCCGACGTACCACCAATACGAATCTGTGGTGCCACAGATGTAGATTCCGTGAGGGAATTGAGGAGATTTCGAGTGAAGGTATTGGGCTGAGACGCGTTGGAGCCTTGTCTAGTATAGTCCTGGAACCAGTGTATCGCGATCGACAGCGAAACAAAGTTGTTTACAATGGGTTTCGAAGCGCCTTGGGGTAAGCGGGGTGAGGCAAGGAGGATGGTAGTTGGCGTGTCAACTGCATGAGTGACGTAGGGAGCAAGAATAGAGAACAAGACTGGGGAAAACCACATTGCGAGCCATGACAACCTAACGACGTTTCCTATAAAATGAATCTTTGAAGCCACATGACTAGCATACAGATGTTGATTGCTTCAACGAAGTATATATGGCAGGGATCAAGGGATGATTCTGAAGTCTGAAGCAGCAGACTAACAGCGGAGACATCGGAATAACATACCGAGCTACTGCTACCCGTTTTCATGTTGTAAGACATCGTTTTCCCAATTATAGCTTTTCGGTGGGCTTTTTGAAGAGATGCGCCTCTAACGGAGATATAGAAGCTTCAAATGTGCCCGCAGCATACCACGAGTATGGTCACTTGAGCGAGAAACTGTCAAGTTGCGGATGGAACATACACTTAAGTTGATAAGCTGCGTCGTGCATGGCACGCATATGTAACCAATAGCTGTATAGCCTTGTTCAACAAGGTGAAAGGAGCAAGTGGCATATCGCTTTCCTGGAATCGATATGAACGAAGCTACGACTAGTGCTGACTGCGTGTCAGACAAGTTGGAACCAGAAGGCGAACTGAACGCTCACCATGTTTATGACGAATTCGCTACTCCTGAGAAACCCAAGTAAGCGAACGACAGCCT
The DNA here is from genome assembly GCA_001466705.2 of Moniliophthora roreri. NCBI lineage: Eukaryota > Fungi > Basidiomycota > Agaricomycetes > Agaricales > Marasmiaceae > Moniliophthora > Moniliophthora roreri. The sequence goes on from LATX02000180.1 coordinate 127,996, forward strand.
TGCCACCGAAGTTCATATATTGCGTGCCAAGATCATGTGCATTTCTTACGTGCAAAGCATGCGTTGAAGTCATTCGGTCACGGAAAGTGAATGTGATTGAACATGGTTGGAGAATCAGCCGAAGAACATAAGATACAATGCATGTGGTACCGAAAGATGTAGATCGTGCGAGGGTAAGACATAGGACATCCGCAACTCAAGGACCTCCAACACGATATTTCTTCGCTGATCGCAACAACGCCAAGAGAAGGGGCGCACAAGGACTACTTGAGCTTCTTCTTACTGCAAACGACATACGTCATTCAGACATTGTACACTGCGGTAAATCATAAGGATACTCACGGGCGGAGCTGCGATGAGTGACCACACGACCGTTTCCTGCAGTTGGTGGCACGAGGAGGAAGGCGGGCGTAGCACTTGCGGCAGATTTGCTTGTCGCAGTTGTATTTTGAAGCAAGCACCTTCAGAGAGGGCTCAATAATTCCACCGCGAAGGCTAAGGCGAAATAAGCGATAATTCAAAGTAAAAAGGTAGGTAAAATGACGCACCGGAGGACCAAGTGAAGAGTCGACTCCTTCTGGATGTTGTAGTCACTTAAAGTACGACCATCCTCGAGCTGCTTTCCAGCAAATATGAGACGTTGTTGATCGGGGGGAATACTAAGCAGAAGAAAGATTCCATGAGCTTCTGCACTTCTCCTGAACGGCATATGCCTACCCCTCTTTGTCCTGGATCTTGGCCTTGACATTGTCGATGGTGTCAGACGATTCCACCTCAAGGGTGATCGTCTTACCCGTGAGGGTCTTGACGAAAATCTGCATCTTGAAAAGGTATCAGGAAACCTTTATAACGAACACGGATATTGCGCTCAGCTCACCTTGAAGAGAGTGTACGGTGTGAGAGAGAAGGTGGGAACAAGTCACTAAGCAACTGTACAGTTGCCTGTCGGTGGCTGAGATTTTTTTCTCACGACTGGATTCCTCCTTGTCAGGTGACCTTTCTGCCATGTTCGGCTAGCTTAAACTTAGAGGTTCTCGAACCCTCAACTCTGAACGCGGTCAGAGTCTCCACAAGTTCCCAAGCCGAGGCATCCGAGCAGGCAAAATGCAAATTACCATCTACAAAAGTTGATTCGATAACTTAGTTTGCGCGCCAGCGCAGCCTTACTTGATTCTTCCTTCTGTCTCGGGAAATGCCAGGAATAGAAAAAGCTGATATTCAGATCCGTCGTTTACGGTCATATCGCCGCCTCGCCTCCACTTTATCCGGAGAACGTTCGTGTAGCTGACAATCTGGATGCAACACTTTCATTAACCTGAGCCGCAATTTCGATATGGATCAGTGATCAGACTTAAAATATGAGCTTCAAAAGCTGCATGGCAACGTTATATGGCCGAGTCATCTAGCGGGAGAAGCTCCAATGAACCCTTGGTACTCGACGCGAAGTCCAGAAGCCAAACATCGGACTTTCCGTGTCGGAGGAAAGAATCTGAAAGGGTTGGTCTATTCTCGGACCGAGAAGAGGAGGTGCAAAGTAAGTGATGCATCGATGAACGGAATCATTGTCAAGGACACGAGCTCAACGAGTTAAGCATGAGCTTCGATTCAGCTAGCTTGGATCGTGGTGATACATTGCGGTGTACGCTCGAAGATCTATAAATACATGAATCGGCCTAGGAGACTAGAGGTTTGCTTTGAGCGAACTCACGGGAGAAGGCGTATGATCAGCTGGATGTCCCAAAAGCGGGAGGATTATCGACTCCAAGTTGACGTCCTTCGAGGGGAGAGCATGTCTATATTGTAGGTGGTAAAGCGGGGGCGACAGGAGACTAGTCTAGGGGGTTAAATTGATCAAGTCAGCTGCAATGACACGGAAGGAGTGCGGTCACTGCATTTACGACAGCCGAACGGAGGTGATCTTTTGATGGGAAGGAAACGTCAAGCACAATCAGTATGTACGCTAGCATGCGAAGATGGGATGGGGTACTGGAAGCCATGAACCTAGTATCTGGCCTGGGGTTCGTGTGGCACGAATAGAAATCACTTGGTACGATTTGCAGGGTGCATCTGAAATCTGATGTTCCGCGGGCAGTCAAGCTGCCTGCCTTGAACTCAGGGTGGCCTGACATCGTGTCCGATTCTCCAACAGGAAGCACTTCTTTTTTAAATGGGAAACGTTGCGCCCTGGAAAAGAAAACCGACCGAAAGTCCACAAGAATGGCCCTTTGTCGCCAGAAAATCAAATTTGCCGTGGGATATCTTGAGCATTTCTGAGCTGTAGTGCGAGCCAAAACGAAGGCAGAAGAAATCGGATGGAAATAAAAGCCGGCGAAAAACGCTCAACAAAAAATACGATTGGTCGGGAGCTTGCTGAGGGTGGCGAATGATATTCTGATCATGTCAAGTTATTTCCAAGAGGGTATTAGGTGTGGCTGAATGTCTTGAGGTGGTATCAGCGTGTGACTGGGAGATCTGAGACCCACTGGGATTCAAGATTCAAGCAGAATTTCGGGCAGAGTTGGACGGCGAGCGTACCGAAGTAAAGCTAGTAATTTCTGCACAGGGTTTTTACCGGGATCATGAAGGTCGCAATGAGCTGTGAAGCAGAATGCCTCGAGGACATGGGACGATGATATGAGCCAGTCGCGTACACGTTCCTCAGAATCAGATCCACACCGCCGCATACCGCCGACCTCGGTCCGTGGGCGCCTGATGAAATTGTTTATAGGTTGGGAATGTTTACTCGAGTTGACACTATAACCCTTCGCTTTTAGGCCACCAGATGCTGCTATACAACGGTTCCCCACTCGCCCTAGTGTTTGTCTCTCAGTAACAAAAGCGGCTTTTGTCGCTGGCGGGCCTGCTCGCCCAGCGTCACTTATCATCAATCTTGACATTATCATTGCATTCTAGCAACGTTAACAGTATGGCGAGTGATACTTCTTTGCTGTGAGGCTGTCTATGCTGATCATGATGACTATCATAGGTTCTAATCAGCGACAAGAAATACGCATGGTAAAATTGCTATCATTCCTGGTATTGGTCCATTGCTAATGTTCACTTGGACTCACAGCGAAACATGTATCAAAGGTCATCGGTCAAGCTCCTGCAAGCACACCGATAGGCCCCTCTTCGAAATCAAAAAGAAAGGCAGACCTATCACGCAATGTGAACACTGTCGAGAATTGCGCAAGACAAAACAAGTCCACGTTAAATGTGTATGCATCAAGTCAGAAACGTCATCCAAAGGTGTGTCTCACCACCTTTCTACTCACTCCACGGTTAGCTTAGCCATAAGGTCTCTCCCTGTTCATATTGTTTTCCGTTTAGGTTCGAATAAGACGTTGGAGAGCGCCGCGTTTCCCAATGGTTTACCTGAAGCATTGGAGGCGTCGGTCGCACTGCAACTCTTATCGGAAGGGACGTCGTCCGACTCTGATCATAGTGAGTACTTTGATCTTGAGCATGTAATTCCCAGCGATCTCACGTCGACTTCTATAGGCAATGGGTGTTCTCATCATCGTGGTGGCGATTGTGAGTGCTTTGCAGTTCGGAAACGTGCTAGATCCAGGAAAAAGGAGGCTTCTGGGTCTGGACCAATGTCTGGGGTGACTACGTCCCCGAATCCTAACGGAACCTCCCCATCTCAACTTCCCTTAGCTTCACATCCGGCGCTCAGCCGCGTTCAGGAGTTCCGTCCTGTTCTCCCCAAACCCAGTCCGAGGAGATTCGATCACGAAGGCCCTTTTCATGAAGCCTCGTCCAGTAGCCGTCATGGTCATGGATCCGGACGCCATCATGTCCACGACAGCTTCCTCTTCAGTCCGTACAGTCGCGCGTACGACTACACTCACCAAGCCTATGTTGGCGACCCTCGTGCGGTTGCCTCTAGTCCTGATCTACTCCTGGATACCAACTTCAACTCGCTATCGTCTTCCCAACGACGCGTAGCGACAGAGGTGACTGGCAGTTGGAGTCAATTCCAGAGCAACGAAGATCTTACTGGGTCGCTCTGCGGATTCATTGATGGCTGTGTCTGCCATTCCAATGAAAAATGCAGGTGCTTTATTAACTGTATCGTACTGGAGTCGTCATCGCTTCCAGATGCCCTACCTCCCAATACGGCCTTGTCAATACACGGCAATATGCCTCGGGGTTATCCTGGGGAAGCCAGTGTTGATGAATGGACAAGGCAGCTGGATCTGTTCCAGTCACAGCCTGGCTCTGCCGCAGCCTCGCCATCTTATGGTGGCTACCCCCAAGAGTTCCAGCAGCTAGACACGTACTTCTCACAACCAAGTTCTACAGAGGTGTTGGACGATTATACCAGGTCCAACTTGGTATTTACTGTGCCCGGAGACAGGAGCCCTTCGGGTGGTGAGGTTACTGAACATCGCAGGTCGCCGTTCGACAGTAGTCCGGTTGAATACGATTCCAGTGCTGCCATTGACCAGCGCAATGGGTTCATACCAGTACCGGTCATGGATCAGGGGGTGTCCGCGATGGAGATTGGCAGAAGTCGCTCGTCCTCATCCTCCTCGTCGTCTGCGTCGGGATCTAGTCGCTTCAGTATTCCCCCGATGTCTCGACTTTCACTAGGTCAGGGCTCTGCTTCCTCAAGGACATCGTCCTTTTCAAGCCATGGAGAGCAGCGCCGTAACTTGTAGTTCGTACTGCGGTACAATGTCGATACTTTCACACTACTTTCACGCCGCTACCCAGTTCTATTTTCATATCGTCATTATGTTGACTGTTCACGAGTTTTGCTTCACTTCACCTTATTTTATAGTCACTATACCTCACGATTCAAAAAGACGATTTGCTCGTATCTTCCCTTTTTCATGCCATACTAATACTCTAGATGGTACCTACTGCTTTAGCATCATTGGGTATGACTCGAAGCTTGAAATATAATGAATACTAACTACCATTCTTATTCTTTAAGGCTCAGGAATAGATGAACATGCTGAAGCTGAAGCACCATTGAACAAAGATGATCGTTACACAAATTCTATATACCAGAGCCATACTTTTCTACCCAACTCTTGTGGAAACGCTCTAACTTGCCTACATACTCATCGACTCCCGGACATAAGCATGTCAATCTATAATGCCAATGGCCTTCCTTCTGCCCGAATCCACTTCCAGGAACGACGCAGATACCTGTCTCATCCAACAATCCGAGAGCATAGAAAGTATCAGGCGCCTTGCCAGCTTTGCGTGCTGCTTCAATGGCTTTATCGCTGAGTGAGATTCGGGGGTACAGGTAAAGAGCTCCAGGGGAGTCAACGCAGTTTACACCCGGAAGCTGGTTCAATCGCAAAGCCATGGTCTTGGTGCGGTCAGCGAGAGCCTCGTGGATCGTATCCGTCTCCTTCTTCCACAACGGGTAACTCTCCTCACCCTCTTTCGGTGGACGCACCAACGTATCAACCCCAATCTGGCCCTGCAAAGGAGGACATAATCCAACCGAAACCATCTTGTAGATGAGTGCCATGATCTCGGGCGAGATGTTGGTGCACTCAAAGTATCCACCTCGTCTACCGCATTCACCCGTAACGCCCTTGGAGATGGAGTGGAACGATACGAGAGGAATTGAAGACTTCATTCTTGAGACGGTCTTCTTGAATGAAGTAAAAGGGTGCGTGGATCGGCGGTGAAGGTTGTCTTGGTATACCTCATCCGCGAGGAGAACGAGCGAGTGCTCCTCGCACAGACGAACCAGTTCCTCTTGGGTGCTCTCTTCCAAGAGCGCACCCGTAGGATTACCAGGATTGATGATAACGAGGGCTTTGGGCTTGGTGCCGTCATTCTCAGCGTTGAGCAACGCGGCCTTGATCTCGTCCAGGGAGGTAGACCAGGCGGCGGAGCCATCGAGGTAGTATGGGATTGGAGTACCACTGTATTGAGCAATAGTTGCAGTGTATAGTGGATATTGGGGAATAGGGATAAGTATGCCAGATTTAGAGTCGGAGATGAGCATGGAGATGAGGAGGGAGACACCGGAAGAAGCACCGGCAGTAAGGAAGATGTAGTTGGGGTCTGAGGGGAAGCCATCGCGTTCTTAACAAACAAAAGTGAGTGTGAGGTTGTTTCTAAACGTCTGGAACCACACACACCTTCAATGAACTTTGCGACGTTTTTACGGATGTAAGGGACACCTTGACTGTGCGAGTAAGCACCGATAGAACCTATCTCCCGCCTCAGCTCCTCTGCGCGCGCAATCACGTCTTGAGGAAATGCATTAGGCGCAAGTTTTGCTAGTTCAGGATATTCCATGAGTGCAGCAACCTAGGAGAGACCATCGTGTCAACGAAAGAACGTAGGGATGATTCGCATTGAAGGAAAGGAACAAGGATGTCGAGACTAGCACTACCCGACAACTGGGGTAGCGATGTTCTCGGCCATCTATGGGCTGGACCCAATGCAATGTACAGATTGGGATGGTAACGGTCGACGCGTCATGATGAGAGGCCTCGGCATGGCAGTTGATGACGCTGTTGCCCAGCACCTGTTGTGCTTAGCAACACTGTGTTCTGTGTATGCCAATGCCTACAACACGTTCGCTTTTTGCTCGCACGAAACGTACGTAGAGCTACAGTAGAAACGTTGTCAGAAAACTGGGCGGAAAAATAGGGCTAGTACCCACCATATGCCGAACGTCAATACCAAAGCCTCCGACCACACCAGATCCCGAAATTGGACACAGATTCAATCATGCCCGCCCACTCTCGAACACCCACTAATAAGAAAAGCTACTCACCTGTCGAAGAAAAGTGATTGGTGGTTGATCTAGTCCTTTCTGCTGAGGGTTTCCAATGTTCGACGAGATAACCCTGTCAAAGGGCAAGCCATGGTCCTGTTCAGTGAGTTTATTGCGATATTCCTCTGCCTTGATCGCAAGTTCTCCTCGAACTGCGTATTCGACGTTGAGAATGGCGGGGTTGAGTGAATCAACGGTGAGAGGTCGCATGACGGCTGCTTTGGATGAAATGAATCGAGAACAGATGGTGGTTAATGAATAAGATGCAGTACGGTGAAGAACACGCAATGAACTCATGTTGGGACGTGTGACTCCCGGCCGGAATGAGGTTGTAAGCTGGCAACGCGGGTACTACCGTCTTGACGAACAAATGCGGGGGCCCGAATAAACGCGATGCAACCAAAAATTTTCCGAGTTTCGGTTCGGGGGGTTGCGGGGATGAAAGCTTGCTGGTTTCTCCTCCGCTTGGTGTGGGTCAAGCTGGCTCTTATATGTCCTGGAATTCTCTCGAGATATATATGCTACTGGATGCTATTGAGCTGTAGCTTTTGTATTTACACGATGCTGATGAGCTGTACAAACATGTGGTATAGGCATGCCGATAATAGCCGATTCATAGCTGAAAGCCTCAACATCCGAACCCTGTCCGAGCCTAAGTTCCCCGCTGTCAAATCGATGGTTGTAACCGTGGTTGCGCGCTGTGACGAATCTCATTTGCTGAAGCTTAAGTCGCCGATAGGGAACCTCTTGTAGATACCTGAGAGGTAAAGTTGAAAAACCTTGTAGAGCAAGCGACAGTCGGGCGAGATCACCATCAGAAAGTTGAACATGTATAGTTATGCCTGTTACATATAGATCACCCGCCGTACGTTGACCGACTTGTGTTCGCTGAAAGTCCGACCCTCAAGGAAGAAACCAAAGGTGAATACTTGTCGCCTCAGAATGTGCATCAAGAAACAGTTCCCCCGCAAAACAAGTGACTCACTTTCTAGGTCAGGAGCACTTCACCCAGGCGACGCACAGTTGAGGGGGTGATTATCGGTGGGAGCCCCAGTACGAAAGATTTCCGAGGTTTAAGGGTGGGACTAAGAGAGAGAAGATTCGACTCATCGAGCCATGCAGAATCGTGGTGGCAGTGGGCACTGTAGTCTTCATTTCAGCGTGCAATTTCCAGACATTAAGTCACGTCGATTGTCGCGGTTCCCGTTTGTTGAGTGTGATAATGGTGAGATTCAAAAACGACATGTGGGATCTAGAAGTACTGTCAGCAAGCGTTAGAGGCAGTTGAGGCAGCAAATTTGAGGTGGCAGTGTGCAAGTGCTGGAGACCGGAGCATATCCCGGTCTCCAGAATTGTAGTTACTAGTATAGTGTCGTGCAAATCCCAGACAAGCAAAATGCAGGAAAGTCTAAAGAAGAATGGTGATCCCGGCGGTTGAAAATTCCCCCTTATACAGTATAACTTCTCTTAACCCATAACCTCTTATAACCCATAGATTTTTTGCCAAAATTCCACCTGGTTTGGCAGGGAAAACCCCATAACCTTCAATAACCCATGATTTTGAGCATGAACCAACTGCTATGGGTTATAAGAGGTTAGACTGTAACTGATCATCGTACTGAGACTCCATACCACGCAGAATCGGTGTGGCGATGATTATCACGCTAAAGCAGGCGAGAAATATTAAGGAGAAGCACCAAGACTTACGTTCATAATACACCCTTCGTCATCCGCAGCGACCACCACTGCATCTAGGCAAGAAGCAGGAGCCAAGCACAGCCAGCGAGCCGATAAGCGGAAGCCAATATTCCAGCCTAAAAAGGTTTCAGGTGTCAAACCCTTTACCGTTCTACATGGGCAGCCGCCACAGCAAGACCAGCCAGACATCGACCTCGATTCAAGACCCGGCAGCGACTGCAAGCAACCGTCATGGCCATCGAGCAGAGAAATTGCTGAAGCGCATGTCGTTATCGCTGTTGAGAGGCCAGCACAAATCGAATCCGGCAATTTCAAATTCTTCGTCGAGTCAGAAATTGGAGGAAAACGGAGATTCTGAACACGGAGTTGAGCACATTGTTGAAGGCCCTGAGGGGCATTCGGGGAATGTGAGTACCCGTACTGCTTTCCATCAAACTCGGTCAAGGTCAAGTAGCGATTCCGTGGCTGTGCTATCAGATGTTCAGGATGGTCTAAATCCCGAGTCCAAATTTCTCTCTTGACCTTAAACTTCCACCATCTCCCTTGTCGACTGTGAATACCGTTACTCATCTCTTCTAGGTCGTTGACACGAGCGGAAAAGAGGACACATCACACGAGCAGCGCCCATTGTCAGGCAGTTCATCAGCGGGAAGAACAGAAGAATCTGCCGAACCTGCAGAGAACAACGTATCTGATTCTCAGACGGAACCACCTTTAAACGAGCCAAATTATACCAAGGATATCTCTAATCAACCCATCTCACCACCAGTAATCAGAGCGCCAAACTCGGTCCTAAATTCTCAGTTCATCATGCCAGCCAACACGACCGTTCCTTGCCAGGTATGTGGAGGTTGTAATCAGTCCGACTGTTGCTCAGTGATATGCTCGGAATTACAGTACCGTACTGGAAAGACCTTAGGAAGTGGTACTTACGCTATCGTCAAGGAGGCCATCCACATCAAGACGGGCAAATATTATGCCTGCAAGGTCATCAACAAGAAGCTGATGGAAGGGCGGGAGTACATGGTACGCCCTTATCTCCCTGCATTTTACTTCACACTCAAACTCTCCACTCAAGGTTCGTAACGAAATCGCGGTGTTGAAGAGGATTTCAAGCGGATATCCCAACATCGTCACATTACACGATTACTTCGAGGTACGCGCTATTCATGGTGTCTGACACGCTAATACTGACGCAACGACCCTTAGACCGCCCACAACCTCTACCTATGCTTCGATCTCTGTACAGGTGGCGAGCTATTTGACCGCATATGCGCCAAGGGCAACTACTACGAAGCCGATGCTGCAGATCTCGTGAGAATCATCATGCGCGCAGTCAAGTACATTCACAACGCAGGCATTGTTCACCGCGGTGAGTCACGCATCAATCAATCACCGTCTCCAAGTTTTAAAATAACACGTGTAGACCTCAAACCTGAAAATTTACTATTCCGCACCCCTGCCGAGGACGCCGATATCATGATCGCTGACTTTGGTCTCAGCCGAATCATGGAGGAAGAAAAGTTTAGCATGTTAACTGAGATATGCGGAACGCCTGGATACATGGCTCCAGAGATCTTCAAAAAGAGTGCGTGTTCGATTGTTATCACTATTCGGTTAGTTAAATATGACTTTGATCTTTCGTAGCCGGACATGGAAAGCCCGTGGACATTTGGGCCATGGGTGTGATCACGTACTTCCTACTCGCTGGGTACACGCCATTCGATCGAGACAGTCAACAAGCCGAAATGGAGGCTATCATTGCGGGGGTACGTTTCTTTTCCATGCTCTACCGCTTGGACATTAAATGAATACTGAATGATTGACAGGACTATAAATTCGAACCAATTGAATACTGGGCCAACGTATCAGAAACCGCACGAGACTTCGTCCGAGAATGCCTTACTATTGACCCAGCGAGCAGACCTACTGCTGAAGAAGCCCTCAGTCACAAGTGGCTGGCCGATTCGCAGCCGCACTTTGTACCAGATCCCGATACCCAAGGACCTACGGATCTGTTGCCGCATGTCATGAAGGCGTTCAATGCGAAGAAGTTGTGTGGGTGTCTTTCGTCCAGATATTGTTAATGACGGAGTCTTGCTAATGGTTTGTTTGTTTGTAGGGCGTAAGGCAGCTTTCAGTATTCGTGCTGTTAACCGCATGTCGGCTCTTGCTGGCGGACAGCTGCCTCACACTGAGGCACAGAAGTTGAGTGAGAACGTATTGAAGTACAAGGAAGAGAGTGAAAAGGCGCGTTTCTTCTTTTTTGACTCGAGGCTGTCACTGACTGTATCTGTTACAGGAAGCACTCGAAGATGTATCGATCATGCATCATCACAACCTCGAATCCTCTGATGGTTCTTCCGATTCGGTGGGTATCCGCTCGTCTCTCTTTCGGCGTACTAATTCAACCCTTTTTAAGAACAGGCAAACAATCAAGCGTGAGCTCAAAGAACAAGATGATCTTAGTGTTGAGGATGGAAAGGAGCCTAGGATGAGCGATGATGCGAAGATGGATCATTTGGAGAATCAGATGGCCAAGGCTGCGTTGGATGATAAAGACAAATCCCAATCCGCTTGAAGGTGTAAAAAGTGTAAGATCTCTGACTGATAGATATTTGCGCCTTGGACTTTCTTCTCCCTTTCTTTAAAATGCCCACGCCCATGGAGTTCTGGTCTAGTTCCTGTATATTGCTTTTTCATGACTTTGTACATGTTATCGTCTATCTCCACGAGGAGTTTTTCTTACTTTGCATCGTTATGTCGATTACACCGAAGCTAACCAATATTTGCTGCAATAACATACGAGTACGCTGGCACTGAAAACAAAATGATACAAGTACAGTATGATGAATTGTGAATAGTGTTGAACAAGCGTGAAAACCAATCCACACATGGAAGTAAACGATAGTAAACTGAATAACGAACGTTTTTATAATGTTTACTCCTGTCCTTCTAATGCCTTGACTATACCAAACGCAGCACCAGCTGCAAGTCCACCAACAAGTAACGTCGACACTGCACCCCAAACAATTCCACCAAGGTTATTGGAAGCTCCAGTCACCTGGGCCTTGATCGCACCAAAGATAAGAAGAACCAAGCCAGTGACAATACAGGAGTACATCAAAGCGACTTGGGCGTTGGGTATGAGGAAGTATGGGAGCAAGGGAATGAGACCACCAATAAGGTACCCCATACCGATCGTGAATGCAGAGATGTACAATCGTCTCGTAGGAACTTCCTCTGTAAATAATGAATCAGTACCTGCACTAAGGGATGTTTAGCTGAAAGCAAAACACACCCATTCCTTCACCAAATTTCAACAGGAACGCTGTGAGGCCTACGTCTTTGCTCCACCGCAACGATGAAGCATTCTCTTCATCATTCGATGCCCTAGCTTCTGGGGCAGTATCTTCTTCACCTCCTGCCTCCCTAAGACTCTTTGCCACTGCTCTGCAGGTAGCTTGATCAACGCCAACAGGACCAAGTACCTCTTCGACCTCCCTCTCCATCTCTCCAGCACAACTCCTAATAACCCTATGGGCAGTCTGATTCTTGAGATATCTGTAATGATCTCTCTCTGCTTGGCTCGCGAGGAAACCGCCTATTCCCATGGAAATAGCGCCTGCGATAAGCTCCGCCACTCCGCCTAAAACGACGATTCGTGAAGTACCAAGGGAAGAAAGCCCGGCTGTGAGAGCAAATGGAACGGTCAAACCGTCAGAGAGACCAATGATACTACATGAATCATTAGAACTTGTAGCCAATAATAGAACGAAACGGCATGGACGTACACATCACGAACGACATCTGGGTCGATAAGCTGTCTTTCATCTTCCTTGAGCTGTTTACAGCATACTCCATCCGGCATCTCGGACCTGGCACATTTAGCTTGTAGAGGTGTAGTTTCTGAACTCAATGCGTTGTCGATGGGCCATACGGGAGGTTTTGTCGAATTGTCTTGATTCCGACGCCGAGGGAGGGCGACTGAGGGTGCTGATTGGTCGTTTACAGTTGGTGATGGGCTTGTGGACATTTCGCGTAGAGGTCAAATATATAGGGACGCGTTGAGGAATTGGAGGGAAGGTGGTGGTTATGAATAAGGAAGAAATTTTTGGAGCGGGTGTAATTCCATCATAGATAGATAAATAGATGGGCGCTTAAAAGAGGAACCAATCACAGCCGTTAGATTTGACTCCCGATCACCGGTTCAACACTCATTGGCTACTATTACCCTCAAGCTAGGCTCCTGTTCGCTTTGGCTCGAATGTTTGCTCATCTCATGGATTGTTTCAAGTATGGACCTACATTTACCTTGTGCCCTCCGCAGTTCTCTCCGCGGGTTCTGGTTGTGGCTTGAAAGACATATACGCTTTCGTCATCAACTAGGACGATTGTACTGTGATATGCATGGACCTCGAGCTAGGAGCTAGGACAGAAGTACTTACGCCCTTGGCTCACCGTTCAGTGAGTTACTCACTTGCAATTCTGGCGACAAGCTATACCAAAGGCTACTTCAGAACTTGCCAGGAGCAACCACTTCATTCGGAAAAGGACCGGTCTCCAAGTCCAAAGCCCTGGATGTGGGCTATAAGCAATCCTTCCATCGGCTGGCTACAGTACAGTGCAGTAGGGACCGTTTTATTTCGTCTCAGAGCCCATGGATTTACTGTGCAAGCTCTACTCGACATAACAGTAACTCAGGAACTTGCATTCTAGAAGCAATTTGCCACCCCGACACACGGGCCTGTTTCCGAGTTCTAATTTTTGATTTGTAGCGGCCCGCTGCTGTCCTGAAGTCATAAAGGCCACAGATGTTGCCCCGACGAGGGTGTACCTCGGGATAATCTCTGCGTTTCTGTGCCCACTGCCTGTATCAACGGAGTGTACCGGGTTCAACGTACGCACCCTTTCAAGTTTTCCTGATCTTCTCGTCTCTGTGGAGATGACACTGCCGCAAGTTCAGGACTCGGAAGCCGAAGATGCGGACCTTTGACTTGTTTTTTCGGGACAAAGGGACGTAGTTGGATCTTTGCCAGGAATTTCGTCGTGAAGCTTGGGTAAAGTTATACATCTTTCTACCATGAAATCGTGATACGTTTGAATAGAATTGATTAGTGAAAATTGCGTATATCCAAGTTTCAGCCTGTGCAAAATACAGCTACATTTCTGGTCCAACCGCCCTCCCCACCACAAAAAAGGGAGGGGTCAGACGGCCGAACACACAAGAGATAAGAATCCAAAAAGGCAAGAGATAAGATTAATCAATCTCAGACCGGAAACCTAATTTTCTCGCGCACGGCTCACCATCATCATCAACCTTTGTTGTCATTTGTCCTCCATGTCGCTCAGAGCGAATTCGCTCGAATCCTTATCCTCACCTTCGCCATCACCTGCACCAGAAGCCGAACCTGAAGAGGACAAATCGAAAAAATCCAGCAGGGTTGCTCATCTGGGCAGTGATTCAGAACTCTCAGAGCTCACTGAGGAAGAGCAGGAAGCAGCAGAGTCGAGTTCCAGATCCACTAATGCGAGAAGGGGCCAGACTACAACGAACGGGCGTGGATCTAAGCATCCTCGCCGAGGAGGGAGGAGGAAACGTAGTACACTTGTTCCTGCACCGATGTGGGGGTGGGTAGGCACCAAGGAGTCGGATTCTGAAGAGCAGGAGGCGCCATCAAGGGTCACCAAAGGCGACGTCAAAAGCTCAAAACGAGTCCCGGATGACGACGAAGAGCAGACAGAGGAAGACCCGCCACAGACAGCTCTCGCCGTCACAGACGCAACAGAGGTATCTCCTCTCGATGTTCTGAGCTCTGCAGCTGTCGTTGTAGAGACAGCCGCAGAACACACAAAGGATGACGACGAGACGGATGCAGAGCTCGGTGACGATGATGAGCCGGACCCATCCAACAACACTACTATTCGTACTTCCAACAATCAAACCGACTCCGAATCAGACGCTGACGATCAACCAGACGTCGAATCAGAGCTCGAAGTAGATGTTGATATGACTGCTCCACCTCCAGAGGCTATTGCACCCATTGTCGCAGCTGCGTCAGCATCCTCCATCATGGGAAACCCTGCTGCCCCATTGCGCGCGTCCCCATCAGCAAATTCATCGCGCTCAAACTCCCCTGTGGTTGCCGATGGCGCAGTCCCTGAGCCAGAGGAGGCAGATGACGAGGAAAACGGTGAAGATGTGGAAGATGATGTGCCGAAAACTACTACGACTACTGCGACTCGCAAGCCTAGGGCTACTAAAGGAAAATCAAAGGCGAGGCGTAAAGTCAGAGGACGAGGCAAACCCAAACCGTCAACCATTGCTATTCCGGACGTAACCGAGGGCATAACTGCTACTACCGTTAGAGATGCCGACAAGTCTTTGGAAGACGTTGATATCGACGTGGAAGCAGACGAATTGGTAGTTTCTGCAGACGCAGAGCGTGGCGAAGAAGCAGAGGCAGAAGAACCTGAGGCAGATGTTCCAGCGGAGCCTGCTGCCGAAGAGGAGGAAGAAATGGATGTAGATGTCGAGGAAGAAGAGCCAGAGGAACCGGAAGATCAGGAAGAGCGTGAAGAACGTGAAGAGCAGGAAGACCTCGAAGACGATGACGAAGGTCTCCATGAGGAAGACGATGAAGAGGAGTTGGACCTGCAGCCAGCTCACCGCATTGAAGCCCTGGAAGTTTTAGCGTCCATCGAACTCCGATTTGCTTTGGTCAGGGAGAAGCTCTACGTAGAGAAGATGCAAAGTCTGGCTTGGGAAGAGTCATTGGTCGAAGATGGTACGCTTTTACAACTCTTTTCAGAATATTCGCTAATCATTATTTATAGGCACTCATCCAGAGCTGATATATCTTCAAAGCGAACTTTCTCGTCGCAAGGACAAGCGCTTGGAACTCGCAGCTCGTAAACGAACATACGAATTTTCGCATGTCTCGAGGAAAAGGAAGCTTGAAGAAGATGCGACCTGGTCTTGGTGGAAGGCATGTCGCCTCTATGTATTTCCGTGATCTCAGCTAAACTTTGGCATATAGCTTGCAAAGGACGAGCTTCAGACCGACATGATTGCAGAAACCAATCGCAAAAAGCGCAGATTGGAAAGGGACCGTAGGCAGATGGAACGTCCGGTACCTAGTACGTGGTCACCATGTCTCTCACCAGGACTTCTGTTGACCATGGAACCAGTTCGACACATACCAGGCATGCCAATGGAAATATTGACTGCACCGCCCACTCTCCGACAACTTATCGACAATCCGCCCTTTGGCAGCCGAGAACTCCAACAGCCGCGGTTGAAGAACAAGCACCGCAACCGAGAGGTTCACACAAACGTCAATGCTTCCAGTGGAAAGCGAGACATGGGCACCAATTCGGCGGGGGCACTCGTACCTCTGGCGTACCCAGAGCTTCCCACACTCAGCTCAGCAGACGTGGGTAACGACTTGGATTACCTGCTATCGCTGTCGTCATCACGCAAGTCTGGCGGTGTATACGACCCCCATGGACACAACAGTACCATTATTCACTCACATTCTTCGCATCATAATCAACGAGAAGTTCTTGGATATGGACATATCGTCGGTCAACGCATTGGAGGTTCTGGCCGCCAACAGCCACCACCCATGCACCCTATGATGCAGCCACCACCGCCTGGAGGAGGCAATCTTCATCCAGCTCCCCCATCTGGCCCTATCTATGATGGCCCGCCACAACATGCTCCATACGCACCACCGCCTCACTCACTTCCACCTTCCGGTCCCGGGGCAATAATGAATGATACGTTCCCACCCACCTTTGGAAAGGGGCCCGTTGGGTACCCTCCTCCTGGACCTCCGTATAACAATTCCATCTCGCTAGGGCCCGGAACCAGGCCCGGGTCAAGCTCTGGTCTACCTCCTTCGAGCGGCTCTGCTAGCGGAAGGGTGCATCATCATGTTCCGCCCCGTCAGCCTCCCGCCGCTCCTTCAGGTAGTTCGTCGCAATCTCATCACCCGCATGTGTTTCCTGGCATGGCTGATGATATGATTGGTCATTCTGCTCCGAGAGATAGAGAGAGAGACAGGGAGAGAGAAAGAGATAGGGAACGTGAGCGGGAACGTGAGCAGCACGAACACGATCGTGAACGTGAGCGTGAAAAACAGATTGCTGCGAGTATGAACTACACGCGCAGGTCAATATCCCCAATCGGTGCTGTCCCGTCTGCCAAGGAAAGTGGTCAATGGATGGGTCCTGGAATGGGTATGGGAGGATTCGGTATGGGAGGTATTACCCCGCATGGGCCACCTTCATTCCCCGGAATGAAAGGTCCACGATGGGCAGCAGACGACGAGGATAGGGAGTGGGATCGTATGCGACGTGAAAGAGAGCGAGAGCGGGAGCGGGAACGTGATAAGAGAGAAAGAGATAGAGACCTCCATCGAGAGATTGAACGTGAACGAGAGCGGGAACGGGAGAGGCAACAACCCCCGCTGCCGGGACGTCATGGAAGTATGAATGGCCCGTCGTCGAGGATGGCAGCAGATGGACCTGGGCTTCCTGGATTGAATCCAGTTGCGTCTCAGAATTCGACTTCGCATTCGCCAGTATTCCCTCCTCACCATCATCACCATAAACCACACCACCACCACGTGCTTCATCACCATCATCATCATGGCAGTCCGTCTTCCTCACCGACCCATTCGCATTCGCATTCTCATTCTCAACCGCCAGGTGGTCCGATGACTAGTCCGAATATGTCTAGAGGTGAATCTCAGTCTAAGGTACTGCCGATTGCAGGAAGTCGACCGCCTTCTGTGACGATAGAAGACAAGGAGCGCGAACGCGAGAGAGAGCGAGAAAAGGAACGAGATCGCCCCGTTTCTACTCCATTTGCTCTCGGTGCTTCCCAATACGCCAAAATACCTCCTTCATCACACTCTAGCAGTCAGGTTGCATCGCCGCGTCCATCATGGGGAACACCTCCACCTCCAAAGCGTAGATCTTCCGACGAGTACATCACCTCAAAAAGTAGCGGCAACACACCAGTACTTCCAGTCTTTGGCCCTCCACCTCCTGCATCTTCGTCTCTTCCGAAATCACCTCCTCCACGCATACCGCCGGTACAACAAGGAACTAGCCCACGAAGCTTGAACGCATCTGGTGGCAACTCGAGGACTCATTCACCGACTCTACTCCGAGAACGCTCTCCTCCGCTTGGACTTGCTCAAAAGGGCCTGGTAAGTAAGGTTCCTCCCGATATTACGAGTCTGACTACTCCAGGCCCCACCGAACCATTGAAAAACAGTACACGAGACCGTGACCGTGATGATGATTACCCTCCAAAGGCTTCATTCAACGGTGTTCCTCCACCTCCTACTTATCCTCTTGGTTCCTCAAAGCCCATTTCGGAAAGTCCTCGTATTACCAGAATGAGCGTACCTCAGATGTTGGACGCGCAGCCGTAGTAATTATTTTCATTTTGTGCTATTTTTCTGTAATTTGGGGATCTTTAGTTTCATCGCAATACTTACACAGGATCACTACTTGACACCTTGACCTCTATCTTCGTATTCTCCACTTAGTTTACTCTGTAGTCTCTTTGAATGCTTTGTCTTGCAACAAGTAGTTTAGTCGACACCTCTGGACTGAAATGCTTATACAACAGAGCACTGCATTATGCAGTTCACCATCCCAGTTGTAAGCATAGCTGTTTCAAAAGTTAAAGACGACTCTCGGAAAATGCTTTTCCCTCCATATATCCCCCTCAGGTTCTACTGAGGAATAGCTCTATACCTTGTGCCCGTGAAAATAATCCATGGATGGCCTTCACCCTCGCAACATTCCAGGAGAAGTGGACTGTGAAATGGTCACAGTAGAATCTGGTTGAATATTTTTTGATTTGTTGGAGATGTGCGCGTCAAACACAGTAAGAAGGTGATTGGATGTCGCATTTTCCTTATTGGAGGAAATTGTGGGAGTAGGGATGGTGTTGAAAGGCGTTACCCCCCCATTTTTTCTGCATCAGAGCCCAGACTGCCACGGAAGGTTGCTTCTAGGGTAGGTGTCTGATAACACGAGAACTACGCGCAAACAAAAATATACCCTTTCTGAGTAAACGGCTCCTCTTCGCTGCAGCTTCACGAAGCTGCTGCACGGTCACGACCTCCCCTGGATTTCCAATCCTAGCATGTATTCTTTGTGTAGGAACTTCGGTGACAAGGATGAAAGTATTCAGATCAGGGCTCTGGGCAAGATGATATCAGGAAATGTGTACTAAAGGGTACTGACCGTGCTAGACATGGTGCCGATGACGCGGGTATGTACCGAAATTGGCTAGATTTTGTTTGTACACTAAACAGAAGAAGTCCAAAAAGTTTCTACATAAACAGCTGGAAAGTGCGTCATCTTATTCGGGCCCGGTCTCGGCGGAAATCCGACGCTAAACGCACTATTGCTACCGGGTGTCTTGACTATGCTTTGACACCAACAATCCTTGCGCATCACACCGTTATTCTCCATACAGAAAGGAAAGAGGGATCACTCGATGGGTACAACTCGATCCGTACGGCATGGGTCCTCGCTTCCCTCCGCTGTCAACTTTTAGAGATCGTCTATCCGCTACTCGGAGACTCCATCTTGCCCGACATGACCGAGTAATAAATAAAATAAATAATAATCCTATGTCACACAATAATAAATAATATCACAATACCATTTGTGTGACACTATTTGCACCATTGCCATTAGTTCTCGAAGCTTCTTTTACCGAACCGAGTACAAAGCGAGTGACATACCCAGAAGACATATCCCAGATCATATCCAGTTGGAATCTTTCATGCAAGCATGATACTTGTTCTTAACCACTTCACAACCAGTGACATCACAACTAGTGGGTGAGTGGGCAAGCACAGTGTTCAAGAGAAGTAGGTAAGTCTCAAGAAATATATTGACAGTTCTAGTTCAATACTTGACAGCCTGCTTCTTACAGGAGAATCCAGCTAACAGTGTTTCACTGTCTTCACTCAACTCTAACAACAACAACAAATGTAATTACATTGAAATCCAATATTCACACCATGCTGGGTATTTGAGAAGAGCAACTCCATCCCTCAAATACCAATGACCATTCAAACTTGCTCCCAGGTCACAGCACTATCTTCCTATGTTCCACCCCCACCCACAAACACTCCAGAGACCCCTCCTCCTACTGTGTCTAGTACCATTCCCAAAGAAGCATCATCCCCATTGACTTCACTTGCTTCTACTCAAAATGACAAGCCTGGTACTAAGAGCCTCAGTCATCACTGACATGCTGTGTCCTTTCCTCTTCGGTGTAGTAAGGCTGAGAATCAGCAGCAAACTTGGTCCCTTCCACCTCCAGGGTCTGTAGTAGTTACAGTACTCAATCAAACACCTCTCCCACCTCTCTCTTCTCACATAAACCCTTCCACTCTTGATGGTCAAATGTTCCTGCCATTGACTACAATGCTGACCACCAAACAACAAGCTGCCTTGGGCAACTTTCAAGAGAAAGCCAAGACTCTTAAAAGGTACATTTTTCTTTTCCATTTGATCCTTTGCTCATGGCATTATTCAGGGCTATTGGCCTTTCTGCACTCAATGGCAGACTTGTTGAATGGGATCCACAATCTCAGCAGGTTGTTCTATGGATACCATCAGTAAATCTTGTTTTAAGTGACTTTGAACCCTTCTGGTATTCTTCACATAGGCCAGGAGTCACTATTAACAACAAAGTCAGCCTTGTTCCAGCAGGTAGCCTGAAGGAGTTTTGTGAACAGCACAATATTCTGCTTCCCCACTGTGCACATGGACTGCCTAGTAAAGCTCAATATATCTCACCTGACAATTCTCAACATGGGATTGCTGGCAAGGTCCCCCTCATGTGCAATGCTGAAACCACATTGACTGTGCCATTCTGCAGCACACTTTGTAAGTACTTTTACACCTCCAATAGTCACCTTCAATTAACTAATTATCTGTGAACTATTCTCTAGTCATCTACTCTTTCTTTGCAAGCACCTATTCTCATGCCAATGCACCTGTAGCACTGTATGAGCCTCAGCAGGGTAGGTTATATACTATGAAGTTATTGAGTCTTTCTCATAAAACTCTAGATGATAGACAATGCTATATCACTATTATGACCACTGGAGTACAAACACCCACCTGACAACAGGCCACTCATTGCATGTCACTTCCTGCTATAGGTGATATCAGAACACCTGTCTTGTCCTCCTTTACCATTTGTGATAGCCCACAGACCAGAATTTTTTGCAAACTTACTTCTGTGCCTTCTGGTATGATTATTGTACATTGGCCCTCAGCAAAAATTGACCCGTTATTTTAGCAGGTCTCTGATTCATCCAAGTACAAGATGGTGGAATGAGCCCTTCTGTTAATAGTAAGGTGGTCTTTGTTCTCTTTGAAGCACTCCTATTCATATTCTTTTTAGTTCCTTCACATACCATGGCTGAAAAGTTGTTTGATTATGAGCTGATCCTCACTGGTGCCATTAGCAACAGGATGACTGATGCAGAATGGCAGACTTTCCAGGATGCATTCTGGAAATGTCCCCATTGCTGTCAATGGTTCTTTGTACCCAATGGATATGCTTACATTGGGTGTTATTAGAGAATCAGACCAGATTGGTATTGATGCTGTTGTAATCTTTCTTGTGCCCAAATCTTCCTTGTGCCATTTCAATTTAGAGTCTTCTAGACCAACATTACTCAATTGTGTTGTGAAATGCCAGTTTCCTGGGTGCTCTGCCAAGTATTAGTGTGACTTTGTAGTTGTACTTGATAAGTAAGATGCATACCAGATGCATTTGTAACTGCACTTGGTCAAAGTGTCTACTAAGCAGTATGCTACCAACCAGTGAGCAGTAACCTCCATCTATTAGTGTGCTTTAATGTTGAGATTCACTAATATTGGTTGTAGCTTCACTAGCCTGCCAGATAGTCAGAGGTATTTTACTCTTTTGCCAGCAGATGGTGGGAAAAACAAAATGGCAACAAATCTTGTCTTGGAGCCAATTTGGTGTGACTCCATTATTAGTTTCTTGAATTGTATGAGGAAAGACAGGACTCATACCTTTCTCTGATTTGCCCCATATGTTGTTATGTATTCTAATGTAGAGTCCCAGTTGGCATGTGTGTGACACATGAGACTCTTCATGGCCTTCTGAACATTGGGATAACAGTGAGTCTTTGTAATATTGTGATGAAAATGGGTGATGCACAAGTAGAGAATATGCTTGAGATGCTCCTATGGATCTAGGTTAATAAGCAAACAGGTAGGCTCATATAGATCAAACTTGTTGGTAGGAGATATAGCATGTAGAAATTGTCCAATACCTGATTGTGTGGATTTAGCTACAAAACTTTGAGTGGACAGTCACAGTGCCTACCTTTGGCTCTGTCCACTATGCTGATCAACAGTCTATGTGAGTATCTCTTTAAAGCTCAGGTCTTCAGCAGTGCTTGCATGAAGGTGTTGAAACCTCAAATGGTGCCCCATGTCTTGATACACTACAGCATAGATTTCAAGAAGCAGTCACTCATGTGCATTGGCACTTTGACAATTTAAATATGTAATGCCTAGGCCAGGATAAAATTGAGTCAATGAGAGTTTTTAATATACTGTCAATACATACTGGTGATATGTTTGATAATTCTTACCCACTATCTCAAACTCAAGCCACTCAGTAATTCATTTGAAACTAATGTTGCTTTGTATGTGTTGTGCATCTTCAAGTAAACAAAAGGAGTTCTCCCAGGTCATGCATATGATAAGTCAAAAAAGTTTGCTGTGTGGTTCATTGTTATGTTCAAGCTCAATTTGTGCAGCATATTGGATGTATCAATAGAAAGGTGCAAGTGCTTTATCTTGCTGGGCCTTCAGATGCAGTAATCCTAACATTCATTCTTGTTAAAATGGAGTAGATCAATATCATTAATTTTCACCTTCCCATCTAGTTCCACTTGAGTACAGTACATGCTGAGCATATTCAATAAACTTCTGCAAATGGTCTAGGTTTGTCAAAGAGACATGAAGATCAATGAACGTGAGATTGGGGGTATCTGGAAGTTTCTGTTGAAGATAGGTTTTTACAGCAGGACTTCACAGTAGTTGTTGTGATGTGAGATTTGGGAGATCATCAAGTGTCTTCAGGAAGGTTATGAGATGGTTCCATATTAAAGGCAGGGTTTTGAGTGGGATAGGAATGGGATGGGCATGTGGGCTGCAACAAACAATGAGAACACAAGGGCAGGATTGGTGGTATTTCTTATGTGGTTGATATATTTCAAACTGTGATTGGCATAGGCAAATGCTGCAATTCAGTTATGTAAAATTGTCTGTTGTTGGTACAGTGGTGACTGTCTACATGTATGGAGCATATGAGATGTTGACATATGGCCATAGGTTATTGGTTTACATACCACAGTTGACCTTGACAGTTGTGAAATTACAGGCTGTGGTGCACAGGACCAGAGGCTCATATTTGTCCAACTTCATAACTTGTTTGTGATGTTGAATATCAGCTTGTAAGTTCTGAAACAAGGCAATGAAGTAATTGATATTGTACATGCTAGCATTGACAACTTGATAAGTATGTGTACAAGACAAAGTGGAGTAGTAATGCTCACATCTGAAATATAGATGAGAAAATATATGCACCTATGACATTGGGGTCAGACATACTGAATGACTATATTGTTGCCTAGTCAGTGCATTCTTAGTTGACCTTCACATGACAGTTTAGATTCCTTTCCTCTTTTGGCCTTCCTTGGGGTAAGGTAAATATGATCTTGCTCTTCTCTCTCAGATTGGGAAAGTCAGGTTGGCAAAACAGCCATGATCTTGGAACAACACCCAAAGGCCTAGAGTCTTCTTATAGACATTATGTACTGGGTGCAATGCCTCAAGCAATTGAGAGGTTCTCACATAGATGCTGCACAAAGTTCAGTTAGCTTCTGTATGAGGGAGTCTAACTATAGCCATGTTGATGTGTGGACAGACTTTTACACCTTGGCCTAGTAGGTGCAATCCAAACTGGTTAGTTTGGTCTATCTGGTAAATAGGTTCATGCTCACATGTTACTGTGTGTTTGGTGCAGGGTACCATATTTACCAGTAGTGTCAGTCAACACTTGAATGTAGACCTTGGGATTTTGGCCTTTGGGCTTGCCAAGTGAATATGCCAATTTTTTGGCTGGATTATGCCATTCATCTAGGTCAATATCAAACAAATGCCCAATAACCTGATCAGGATTGACACCTGTGTGGAGGTAGGAACATATGCTGCTCCTATGGTGGTGATAAAAACAAGACAATATTGTTTGACAATTGAGCTGGACAGGACCATCTTGTTCAACAGAGTTCAGCAAGCCTTGGATGTTCATGGGAGTTAACAAGAGTTGTATTGTAGCTACATTATGGACAGTAACAGGATGCCACTCAGTGAATACAGTCTCAAGAGAATTTAAGAATCAGAGAATCTAGGACAGCATGTGCATACTTGCCAGCAAGGATCGAGTTATAGTCCCAAAGGAAGCAGACTGCAGAATTCTCTTTAGCAACAGTAATATGCATAACTTTCACTTTTATTTTTGCACACAAATAGAGAATATTTTGCACTTTTATGGTTGAAAATGAAATATACAAAGGAATTGAGGACTAGTGTGAGCCCTGAGCAGCTAGTTAAAGTGAGTAGTAGAGAAGAATACAAAATATTAGCAGAGTAATAGTTGATGGTAGGCCATACAGGGGTACCTGAACACTGCTAGTATGAAAATAAATAGTGAATCTAAACACAGAGGAGCATCCCAAAACCTGTAGAAATAACACCACATCATACCTCTCTGTTGAAAGCATACCAAAGGGAATATTTTCACTTTTAAACAATATTTTCAATACACACCATTTGAAGGAAGAATAAGTGCCTTCAATGATATGCCAATAAGAATATTACCAAGAAATGGATATGAAACAGAAAATGACAAATTATTGGTGGGAGATACTCAAGATACTGATATCAAATTAGATGAATGAAATAGATGATCAGTTACCAGGAAGGTACCTGTATCATGGAAAAGTAGAAGACAAAGCTGTATAATAAGAAGATAGTATGGCTAAGCTTATGTGTACATGGTAGATACAAAAATAGAAGCATATTGTGTGTCCACAGAGCAGATGACAGTAGATGGAGGAGGAAGGAACTATGCAGAGTGGTATGAAAGTATAATATTTGCAAATGGAGTCAGAAGGAGAGCTGTTTGACAGAGAGAATTGCAAATGATTGGTGTCAGAAGACTACCCAATTGTTATTGAGAAAGAATAAAAGAATTTATGGCTATGAAGCCTAACTACAATTGGACACTGTGACAGAGAAATTACCAAGCACAGCTCAGTTTATATAATATTTAGCACCTGACTTAGTTTTATATTTATGTCTGACAGATATATTAGATTATTTATATTGTAGAGTATAAAAGAGAACATGTTTTGTAGGTGGAAGGCAGGAGAGATACTGCCCACCAATTACCAGAGTGTATGAGGTTGTTGTTCAGATAGAAGAGCTACTGGCAATCAGTATTTTTCAACCACTTCAGGCTCTAGCCTATTTAGTTGTGCAAGAGGCACAGGCTAGTTGAGACCTGAGATTGTATTCCAAACCAGAGATCTAAATAAAAGCTAGGAAGAGCTTAGTTTTTAATGCAAGAGGTGTATTTTCTGATAAGAAGAACATTGTATCAGTTTACCAAAAGGGTAGCTGATGTGCATCAGTATAGGCTGGTATTTTGATGTGAATCAGAGAGGGTTTCAGGCTAGCAGTGTCTAGAAGATTTGTCCTCTTGAGAATTGTTACAGAACATAGCTAAGAGGGCTATATTCAGATACAAGAGGTACCTTTGTTCTCACTTAGAAGAAGTTTGTTCTTTGGGCAGTTTCTGGTCAAACCTTGTACCAGTTTTGCTTTTGAAGTGATTAATAAAACCACATACCCAATAAAATATTTACAAAGACAGACACCAATCTCAATCTGAGAAGTTGTTTTGAAGGCATTCATCTCTGAACTACTGAGTGAGATGCTGAGAATTATTCTTAACATTGCAGTAACAGTGAACCATGCCAAACCAACTCACAAAACAAAACTGAGAATTAAGAACTTATACACCTTTTTTGGAGTATTTTAGCACCACAGGCCTTGTGTTTTCATAGTAGAGGCATAGGTTTTTGAGCATCTTCAACAGTGCTTGGTTAATGAGGCTTCATGAGGCTTCTGAAGGATTTCAGTGGCAAGTCACAAGACACTATGACACCATGTTGATAAATGATGTACAGATATTGAATTGATGAGGCATGAGGCAGAGTGATGATGTTCCTTGTTTATGTGTGTGATGTTACAGTAACATGACCAGCTTCTGTGACTGTTACCAATCACTCTTTGAGCCTTCTGTAGTCTTGCACTAGACCATCTCTGTATGTGCCTGCCTTATGTCTTCTTTCTGCCACCAGCTTATTACCTTCCTGACAGCTTCCTGACAGCTTCTTCTTTGCTATAAGAATCAAGTTGTACCCATTGAGTTGTGCCTCGAAAGAAAAGCCCTTTCTTTGTTCTTGTCACAGCTCAATTCATGTTGAATCACTAGCATTTTTTGCAGTCAGAAGACACACCATAGCTTCTACCATATTCTAATTCCAAACAAGAGCATGAATAGTTTTGGCCTATACTGCAATGGAAGATGTCTGTCCATTGGTGTGGTGCTATACAGCTATATTAATCAGTCTGTTAGTATTGTCTTCTTTGTTCAAAGAAATCACCTCTAACATAGTCATTTTCAAGCCAGAGCATTGGGATTGTTCATCTCAACAACAGCTCATGAATGGAACAACATTCAACTCAACTGCATTCATGTCTTATGTATCCAACCAATGTCTCTTTCCCAGTATTCTGAATACAAGTTATGAGCCTGAGTTGACAATTTATAAGGATTCATCTTCTGCCAATCTTTTACAGTTAACTCCCTCCTAACCCATACTATAGATAACCTATACTCTCCTATAGCCTATAGGAACTTGTGTCTCCCATGTTTGTTCCACAGGGATAACCTATATATATGCTATATCCCATAATCTATAGGTTTTTTGCTGGGCAAAACCAACTCAGCCTATAATTTATTGCCTTTTTTGAAAATGTCTAAGTGAATGGTGACTGCAAGGTGACTGACTCACCTTGGTGACAACTACTGTGCATCATTAATGTCATTGCCCACAGTGGTGAACTATTTTCCCTGTATTCCTCAATGTTCAAGAAGGATTCAACAGCTGTATTTATACAATTCTAAATCTATGAAAGTTTTCAACTACTGCTGAATGACAGGCACAATAATGCTAGAGATATCAATGTTGAGCCTCCTGTCACTTGTTGTGATGTGCTTCAGGCAGTTTCAACATTGCAGAAATACATTGGAGCACTTGATGGTGGATTTGTGCACAAGCTTGAGGGGCTTTTGGCTTTGTTTGGGCATCAAACCTGTCTCAAAGATGTCAAGTCTATGGTAGACCAGTTAACTACTAATTTCTTTACCTGTAAATAGTTTATATGATGTCATAGATACTTGAAATATCTTAAAATGCAATTTTTCATCATTTTTGAGCCTTTTTTTTTCAAAGCTCCCTCTGAACCCATACTTCAGCCTGAGAACTAAGGGGTATGGTTTAAGAGAGAGTTGACTGTATGCTGAACATGTTCAAGAGGGCAGCAGGCTATAGATCCTGAATATAATGGTTGGTTGGTTCAGTCCTCAGCCCAGCCAAAAGTGGAAAGGTCAGGGCAGGCTGGCCAGGTAATGGCAGGCTGAGGCAGGTAGAACAGGTAGTGGCAGGTATTGGCAGGCTGATAATTTCATTGTTGTCACAACTGTTGATGAGATTGCAGTATCAAATGCTTCTTCAACTTGTTCTCAAACATCCATCTTGCATCTACCAGCCCCTTCACCTCTTCCAACTTCTTCATTGCCTGCTATTCAATATATCTCTATCTTATCAGCCTTGGCTCAAGGTTATATCTTGTCATTAGTGGGAACTCTCATTTCCCTTGCTGTTTCATTTTCTCATTCCTTAAATCTACATAGATACTTTTTGGTTCTAGTATGTTCTGAGGTATGTGTTATCCTTCTCAGAGTCTTTTAATTATGCTTATTATTTATTCAGAGTGCTCACTATAGAAAAGAGAGTTACCTGACCAGTTTAGCATTTGTGAGAAGATAAGATGGGGTTTTGATTGCTGGGCTTATTGGCATACTATGGGATAGGAAAATTTGTACATTGCATTTACTCATTTGCTTCAATATCCACTAACCCACATCTCATTCAGAAGGCCTCAAAGCAAAGAGATATTATTGGTATGTTTTATTAGCAAATATCTGATACACAGCTAATGTGCAAGCACAGACAGAGCTAGTATTGCTGATGGAACACAATGAGACTCAACAAAAATAATATGTTTCTTTCAGCATTCTATCTATTGCTATCATGAATCAGACCTGCTTAAGTTCATACAATGCCAGTACTATTATCAACTGTACAGCAGACCTGCTACAGCCTGCCTCTACCTCTGTACACTTGTAATAGCCTATTGTAGCCCATATTAGCCTATATATGCCCAATAATATGATGTTTCACTATAATTGTATGATTATTAGACCACCATTAGCACTAGCCCACCAATACTAGCCCTAACCTACTCTGACCTACTCTGACCTATGACAGCCCATGGAGCCTGTTGACAAATGGATAGTGATAGGCTTTTAGACGATATATGGGTCAGGGCAGACTGGTACCTGTAAATATCTGGGAAAGCCTGCTCTGACCTTTCTACAAATAGCTGGGCCTGAGGTCCTTGAAAAATTTTTGGGGCCAAATGTTTCTAGGTTTTGAGCATTCTTAAGAGCTCAAATGTGGTCATTACTTACTACTTGCTTTTCTCAGGCTTTTCCTTGGCAGAAATAACAGAATTCTGTTGTTGCAGGCATCTATGTATTAACTATTCCCAATTTCAAACTTCTTCAGTTACCACAACAGTGCCTCTGTGGCCACTGTCAGCTCCTTGCTGGTTGTCACTGCATATTATTTTGACCTTTAAAATTTATTTATACAGCTGAAGGATCATAGAGGGTAATGGAGAAGGTGGCAAGGAAGAAAAAAGCAGTGAGGGTCAACCAAATTTGGTAAGGTGATGTTACTCACCTTTTATATATAGCAGGTAATGGTCAGTTGGTTCCCCTCCACACAAGCATGTTCAGAAAACCTTGTCTAAATGCCTCTCTTGAACACAGAAAAAGAATAATAAAAAATAATAAAAAAATATTTTTACAAGCAATAAAAACTCCTGCAAGCAACAGAAGCTGAGTGAGCAGTTCTACCACAGGTGAATTCAATATGCCTGGTACCAGTCTGCCTGTGCTTGCTTGCACTCTGGGAAACATTTTTTATTATTTTTTATATTTTTATCCTGCATTTGAAAGAGGTGTTTGAACTTTGGACAAGGTTTTCCAAACATACTGTAAAAAAAAATCAACATAAAAGATTGCTGAAGATTAGGGCTTCCCAGAGATTATGAATTATGATATTTCAGACTTCAAGACATCCCAATTATGGACCACAATGTTTTTTGAAGATTTTAGTGTATCAAACTGTTGGAACAGTTGAGACTCTAGATACATGTTTCTTTTCAAATCTGTACATATTGAAATGGTTGATATGGTAATCACCAGGCATGAACAGCAGCTTTATCAATTCCTTACCTCTACATGGGTGGCACTCTTTCCCATGAAGTCTACAGGCTCTTGAACAGAGTATAACAACAAACATAAGCATCCAGACCTCAGTTAATCACATCTCTTCTGACTTTGAAATGATCATGTTTACAAAGTCAACTTACCAGAACTGGGACAGGGTCCTACAAGAACCCAGTGAAATGGGTGATGAGGCCATTCTGGAAACCTCTGAGTTGGACAAGTTTTGTCCAAACACTTTTGGGGTTTGCTTGAGCTGGTCTTGTCCAAACCTCAGAACAGTTTTTGAATGGACCCCAATTTATATTTAAACTAGTGACTGGCCTATTGAAAATGTGAACAAGCACTGGATGTGCTACTAATTGAGTCAACAGTGCAGCTCATAGGGCCTTCTTTATCCAAACCTGGCTCCAGCTTCCACCTGTGGCAAGCCTGTTCTGGTCTGAACCCAACATGGGTGTTAACATCCAAATCAACCTCACTACTTCACCAGGTCCTGTTCTAAAAGGCAAGTTTTAGATAGTCTCAGCTATGGCATGTGTAATGACTTCCTTGTCACTGCTCAGCAAACAACTCCTGTGCAATCCAAAGATGCAAACCAGTCTCAGAGCCCCTCCACTATCTTTCTAAACAAGAATGCATCATTGCCAGCTCTCCACTACTTATGATAAGCAGAGCAGAGTTTCCCACCACAGGGTATGAAGGTGGAATTCCCCAACAATTGTACCAGTCATGAACTCTATTATATTTCACACCATTCTCATTCTCTGAGAATTTGTCTTAGAATTGTCTGAGCATATGCAGGCCTGTCATTTTCAGAGCATCTAGCACAATATCTCACATGTACAATCTTCTGTACATGTCAGAGTATTCCGCAATTTAATGCTGCAAATTCTTATTAGCAAATTCTATACTACACAAGTATTGTGCAAAATTTCAAGGATGTCATTTGTAAATAAATTAGCATGAGTGATTGTCAGTAAGTTGTTGGTAAATTACCTAATATGCAAATGCAAATTGTATTTCTCGATAATGCGCAGGAACACAATTCTGGAAAATATTCATTTTGAGTGAATCATCATGAATGAACATTTGAAATTGAAGGATACACAAAATTAGCTGCATCGATCACCACTACAGACGTCTCCTAGTCCCCTATGCATCCTGTTTCCAATTTCAACTTTAAGCATCAGAGTTTTTTGTGCTGCGACGCATAAATTGAGGAGTGAAAAACGCAAATGATGATGAGGTACCCGAGTACCTTGACGACCAGAATCAGATGATGCATTTAATTCAGTTGTTTCGCGAAAATTACGGAGTCTCTTTTCTAGCCTCTTTTCCTCTTTCTCTTTCCTCGAGCATGTGTGAAATCCCACCTGTCATCACCAAATGATCGGCAGAGATCACCAAATAAGTGATCTCTGCCGATCATTTGGTGATGGCAGGTGAAATCCAGGGTAGAGCCTAGACAACACGCAACATTGGAAATACGACACGAGGTCAGGACATTGGGCAGGACATTGGCAGGACACCGATCGGATTCTCTGCTCCCTCACATTACCTGCCTTGCACGAGAAGACCTGCACGAGAAGAGCGATCAATGGAATGCCGGTTTCTGACACTGTACGGCTCGTCAGAACATGTCTCAGTTTCACAATGCAGCAAACAGGCAACACACACTCGGATGCACTCGGGTTTGTCCCCTTAGATCTATCTCCTCACTCGGTCGGAGACTCGGATTTGTCCCCCTTTAGATCTGTCTCCTCACGCGGTTGAGCCTATCAACAGGATGACCTGCCTGAAGGGGTACCAAGGCAATTTGATTTTTGGGAGAGAACCGAGAGCGGAAGAGATCGAAAGCGTCTTAGAGAAAAAGGACGCCGCTGCGGGAGAGGAATGGGTTAATGTGTGGAATTTCTAGATGTAACCCCCCCCCCCCATATAAAACATATGTTGACCACATGTACGACGAACCAGGTATCAACGACGCAGGTGGACATGCCAGAAAGGAGAAGACCCAAATAGAAAGAGGATCACCATATGTGCAAACAAACATACCGTATGGGTCTATCTGTTCGGGCCGATCTCAACTTGTTCCGCCAAGCTCTGGACGATTTTCAGGTTTGCCTCATCGACTGGGGAGGCATCTGGAGGCATTTGTTTTGTAGTATAGATATTTTCAATTTGTGGGAACCCGAATATGTGAGTTTGATTTTTCCAATTTGCAGTCTACTCTCCAACTACCAGGTCCACCAACGCTCCTTACCTCTCTTCTACTCGTTATACGCGACGAGCACCCTATATCCCATAATGAGCTCGTATTCCACAACTGAACCATCCTATTTCTCTACAGAACGTCTTCACATCACACCACAACACGTTCCAGTAAAGACCGAGTCTTCTCCGTCTCCGGATTTATTACCTGCAACCTCCAATTCTCTGCAACACTACCAACACTTGACTTACAACTCTCGTCGTCCAACCTCTCACGGGTCTCAACATTCATCGCGCCAACCATCTCCCCCGCAGATCGCCTTCCCCCAGCATTCTGTCTTTCGATTCGGCTCTGGTCAGGCGACTCCATTTCATCCCATGTCGTCTCATGGCCATTGGCAGTCAGGTCATTCACATCATCAAGTCCAAGGCTCCTCTGAGAGTCCTGCGAGCAATATGAATAGATACGACCTCAATCTGCCATATGCAATGTCTTTCTCGGACGAGTGCGAAGATATCACGGAGTTGGCGGACGTTAACCACGGTAATTCATAATTCCGACGCGCTTTCCACTCTATCTAACTCGCATCTAGTTGAAAGGATGGTTAGACGACGGAGCAGCAAAGGTATGTCGCGCCATTTGCTTGCTACACATTCTATCGCCTTTGACAACCATCTTGTTTTTTTTTAGCCTGTGATCAATGCCGGAAATCCAAGTGCAAGTGCGAGCGCACGTCTCCCAATGAGTCCTGTAGGAACTGTGTTATGCTGGGCACCCGTACGTGTCATGTTTTCTGTCGACAAGTACTACCGCTAATTCCCCATCTTCAATAGAATGCACCTTTCTAGGGCCCTCGCGGAAAAGAGGTCCTCCAAAAGGTTATATAGATGCCATTGAGGCTCGCCTTCATCAAATGGAGGCACTTCTTGGGATAATGCTGTCTTCTGGCGACGACAGGGCTACAACGCTTCTAGAGGATATTTCTCAGGTATGTCAACGCGCAGTTGATGCCCTTTTTAATCGATTTGGTGCATCATTGCGTCTTTTCTGCACGCGTAACATCATCACAAGGCCTTCTGCTCTCCCGCAGCCGCTGTAGTGCGGAGGCTTTGAATCAACTTTGTTTGTTTCTTGTGAAATGTAACTGACTACGGTGGCTCTATACAGGATCCACTTGCAAAGGAAATTGTTACTCGTGTGGATAACTCTCCCTATGGTGTGAAGGGTCGAGGCCGCGAGAATGACAGGGTGAGTGGTACCAAAGGCAGGTATGCACAATCGAAGGATGATGAGGTCAGGAACGAACTGGCATCTACCCAGTGAGTTATTACTGCGAGAAAGTCTCAAACAGTTAGCTGACATCGATCCAGTCCTTCCAATGAGTGGCAGGATGGTGTTACAGCTATGCTTAGGAAAGCAGCTGTTGCACGGGGCGGGAAACTCGATACGCCACGGATTCCTTCAATGAATATTTCGGACGACGAACCGGAATCATTTATGCAAAGACAACGCAGAGAGGACCTCCCTGCTATCGTAACAGCGCCATTAAATGATCGCGACTCTTCTGCAACTGACTGTGAAGATGGCAACGAAAGTTCCTCACAGGGCCGAAGACAACGGCGCAGAATTGACGATGCATCCCATGACTCTGTTTCAGAACAAAGCGAGAGCCAAAAACCCCCTTCCGTCGCAAGTCCTAGCGGGCCTCCCGAATCTGCTCACTCTTCGCTCTCGCCCAATTCTCGGTCATTTGCATCCCCTATCTCTCGATCAATTTCTCAACAATCAGGTTCGGTTCCAAGTCCCTCATCCCGGGTCATCCGCCGCAACACCCCTACGTCGGAAAAGCAACGTCCTACTGGTATAACCTTTGATGGTTACGTCTCTGAAGACGAGGATGACTTACCAGGGGCACTGGGTCAGCTGAGTCTGAACGAAGAGGAACAGGTCAGGTACCATGGAAAGGCTAGCGGCTTACACCTACTTGGCATGAAGGATAGATTTGATCAGCGAAATGAAGGTGGCATATGGTGGGTGCCCTGATATGCCAGAAATAAATTTTGCTGATTCACGATTGTAGGCGCTTCCCGAAGGCAAGGGTGTGGCCACCTTTACCTTCCAATTCTATTGCAATTCAAAGGGAACCAGAATACGTGGGTCGACTGCCCCCAGCAGACGTCCAAGAGCATCTATTGGATCTCTACTTTACCTACGTGCACCCCGTGCTTCCAGTCATCTACAAACGCGCATTCCTGGAAAACTTTCGAGCATTTTCTCATCCATCTCGGACTAACTCCCCTCCGCAAGGCAACGCTGCAAGTTCAGAACACTCTGCTGCCCCCGAATCCCCACTCAGCAGTTGGCGACGCCGTATATCGCCGCTCCTATTATTCGCCATGTTCGCCGTTGCGGCGCGATACTTGAACTCCCCTTCCGCTCCAGCAGCAAGTTCGGGCGCGACGTTGCCAATGTGGGATGCAGGCGACGAGTACCTTGAGCAAGCTCAAAGGATATTAGACCGTTCGTACGCTAGCTCAAAGCCAGAGACATGCCAGGCGCTCCTTTTGATGGGCTATCGTGAAATTGGAATTGGAGCGATGGCCCAGGCATGGACTTATGTGGGAATGGCCATTCGTATGGCCCAGGACTTGGGTATGCACCGGCGTGCCGATGGGTGGGCAAGGGCAAGTCTCGGCCGACTTTTTGGAGATTGGGAGTTGCAAGAACGAAGAAGGATATGGTCTGCTTGTGTGGTGATGGATAAATACGTTTCGTCATACATCGGTTAGTTTCTATTCATAAGAAAGCAGCCGCTCGCTCAATAGTTCATTTCCTCAGGTCGTCCATTGATGATTTTTGAGCGGGACTTTGACACGCTGCTTCCCAATGAAGATGACGTTAGTGATTCGTTTCTTTATGGTTATATCTGTTCACTAAATCTCTATAGCCCGAGGAGCTCGACGATTGGATACCACATACTGAAGACCAAGGTCGAGCCACTTCTCGTGTACCCGGAAAGATTGTTACCTGCTTCAATGCCGCGGCCATACTCTGTAAGCTTGCCAGGTTCAATTCTATTGATGCAGCTAATCTGACATCACCTTTCTGCAGCTGGCATTTTAAGTATGATCATGCAGGCGATATACGCAGTTCGTCCTGTGTGTAGTCGACATGGTGAATCGATCTTCCTGGAAGGCATCCTTGACAAATGGTATCACGAACTTCCAGAACACCTCCGACATGAACCCTTGTCATCGAAAGTGCCGTTGCCCCACGTGCTTACTCTGCACATGCAATATTGGTGTGCTGTTCTTCTTCTTCACCGACCATTGTGAGGCTCCACTTTTATGAAAATGACTTTGCTGACTTGACTTGCTAGCATCAGGAACATGTACCAAGCGAAAAGGTCCGTGTCAGCTCTTCTTCTGCAAAAACTTTCACACTAACGATCTGATTACGTGCAGTCCGGAAAGAAGCGAAGATGGTGAAGCGCGTGCCCTCGCCGAGAAGAATTATGAACTTTCTGCTGGGGCTGCGAATCACATTACGACCATAGGTACATGTTTTGAAGCGCCCAATGGTGTGGTTTCTCACCAATCATTCGCAGCTGCTCTATACGCTCAAAACTATCCTCTCAAGTTCTGCACTCCGTTCTTGTGCTACTACGTCTTCACCGCAAGCGTCATGCATATTACTTCTCGTATGTTGCGCGCCCTACCCATGCTTTGATCTCATCAATCATACATCCACCTTTTAGTGACGTTATTCCAGGACGATCCTCAACCTCGAGTGGGTCTAAACAGGTGTATGGAGATCCTTCGAGGGATGGAGATTGTCTGGCCCAGTGCTGGTCGTGCTCTTGAACTCCTTCGCGGCTCCAAGGTCAACACTGACGAAAGCAAACTGAGTCCTCCACCAAAACAGAAGGAGACGACAGAACGCCGCAAGCGGCCTTTGAACAATCCTCCGCAGATGCCCTCCTCGGATCTCAACCTCGGTTATGCTGAGCATCCACCCGCCATTCACGAAAACTATGACGGTGCACATCACTATGGTGACCGCCACAGCCACTACTCTTCGAGTTCTCCTGTTAGCTCAAACCTACCTTCTGTCCAAAACACTCCTACCTCGTATTACCGGACGGAACAGCGATGGACACCAGAGCATCATTTTGACAATATGCAATACTCTGGAACATTGACAACATCTGTTATGCCGCAAACATATAGCACTGGTTTGGTGGACGACCGTGCGACGTCGAGTGGTCAAGGCCACCGTGCTATACCTTCAATTTCGATGGGACATCACAGTTCACCGGTCGATCATCGATATCCTCCCCAGTATTGGAACGACTATTCCGCATATTCTCAGTTAGGCCACAATAGTTATACCCCTCCGACAGTGCATCCCCCCATCCAATCCTCTAACTCTTCATCTCAGATCTTCTTACACGAGCCTTATAATGTCTATAGTGAGTATTTATAGCCTTTGTCGTTGGAAGTTGTTCTGATCACTGCCTTTCGACTACAGATAGTCAAGTGCGGGATGTCTAATGTTTTAATCTCCATGTAACCTCTGTATTCCTGTCGAGCACCGGTAGAATCCTTGTTGTCTACTTATAATGCTTCGAATTCTGACCGCCTTAGCGGTTCCTTGTTATCATTTATTCGTTTCGTTTGTTGTATCATGTAGCGCTACTTACATTTCTACACGCCCTTCCCTCTGTCACTAATAGCCAAGATCTTACTATCCAAAATCAACTAGATTCTCAGACTTACTGAAAAAACAAATAAAGGAAGGCCTCGACACGCATCGTATTGCATCTATGAGATATATCCAACAATAAAGAATACGTTCCTTTTTACGAGTGACATGCCTTGATAGATATTAATTGCGAAGGTTTGCTTAACCATATTAATACATCTTGCGAAATGAGTCAAGCAATGGAAATCGAGAGGATGTCAGGGACTCACAAAAGGTAACGATACATTTGGGATTACCCTAACAGCTTTTACTCTTCTCTCTCCAAAAACCCGATCCCGCTATTCTTTATCTTGCCCATAAAGTTCTCGTACCACTTCAAAATAACTCCCGTCGGAACAGGAACTTCAGATGACATGACGCCTCCTCCTGAAAAACTCGATAGATAGTTGAATAGATGTTTCACGATCCTTTCCGCGAGTAATGTCGGATTCTTCGACAAATCGTTCTGAGAAGTAACGACTGACGAAGGAAGTGCAGTTATCTGTGCTTGGATCTGTGGTAGAGGCTCGATGGAGAAACCGAGCATGGCTGTCACGTCTGCAGTAGCACCCATGGGTGTATTGGAGGTATCGAAGGCACCATAACTGGTAGAAGGTGAGAATGACCCGCGAAGTTTGAAGATCGCTGATTGCTTCTCATTCGATAACCTTTCGATAGCAGATCAAGATACAGTCTTTGTACAACATGAAGACACTCACATTCCGAGTAGTTGGAACCCTTTTCCGGGCCAGTGGAAATGAACAGTAGCACCGTATCCGTCTGGAAACGGGACTGTGCCCAGTAAGAACACGCAGACGTGATTGATTGTACTGGCGTTCGGCAACTCGAATAAAGCGTGTGTTTCGTCAACTTGTTGAAGATTCGTTTGTAAGGGACGGCCGGCGACACAACAGCCAAACATTATCTAGATCGAGTCTGAGGCCTGAGGGATGATGAGAGGTTGCTGGAGAGCAGATGGTGCATCATGATCTATGATATCAAAGCAAAGTTTTCGCTTTCTTCCATGATCTTCCCTATAGTTCTTGCGCGTTCTCGCAAGTCACATATAAAATAAATATGCTACATTGACTCTACCCATTACACAAATGATACAGATATACGCGGTCCCAATCCTGAATTCCATCGAAATCTATTGTACTTGGATTAAATAATTCCATCTTGTGGCTCTCCACAATGTTTTTTTTTTAAGTATGAGAGTACAAAGCGCAAGGTTAACAGAGAAGCACCTCAGAAGTCACCAAGGTCAATTTCTACTGAATCAATGACAGATGCCTCGAACGTCTTCGGTTTTCCATTTGTTTCGGCAGGGGTGGGTGATGCAATCGCAGGCAGCGAAGATTCACCTTTGGCACTAGGCGAGGCGTTGATGGAAGGCGTTCCTGGTCTACAAAGCCGATCAGCCCAAGTTCAATTTGCGGTGAATGAAGAAACACACCTAGATGCTGGTGTAATGACATTAAATATTTTTGGTATCGTCCTTAGCCTCGCACTAGGGTCTGTAGGTGTAGCAGTCCCACTCTTGCCCGACGAAGCCAACTTCCTCTCCCTTCGCCTTCTCTCAGCCTCCATCATCTCAGCCCTCCTGACAGCTTCAGCATTCGCTTTACGGTTCTTCTCGCTGAGCATGGCAAGGACATCAGCCTTATCTTGACCATTGGGCGTCCCCTCTCGAACGTTCCGTGACTCAAATTCTGCCAGTTTGGCTTCAATCTCAGCAACTTCCTTGAAATCTTGTCGGCGTAGCGCCAAAGTCTTGGCTTGCTGAAGTTGCGAACGTTCCAAATGTGTCGCAGCGGTTGAACGATTTGCATTTAGCTGACTCTTTCGTTGGATAATGGTCGCAATATCGTTCTGCAGAGGGCGTATTTTAATGCCATGGATTAAACAAACAGAAGTAATTTAATCACCTCGGTTAAGGGTTGCGAGACCAAGTGCTCCATGCGAGCCCTTTTGGTTTCTAAAACGCTTTTCGTAGGCATCTTGACTTTGTCCTGTTCGTATGTTTTTGACATGCGCTCAAACTCTTTCTAGGTCCGATAGTCAGCGAAATCAGCGTCATATTCAATGATGTGGGAACCGAACCGGTTGAAATGGCCCATTTGACACCTTGTCCAGGGGGAATGCCTTCTTAGAACTCCCATAAGCGAGCTCTACAGTTCTATCAAACAAGACACCTTCAATCTTGTATGGCTTGACAGGTTCTTCATTGAGGCCTGGAGATGATAGGTCAGTCGGTTCTTGAATATGAAGAGTACCAGGGACGAACGTTCGATACGGCAGATACGATATACCGGTGTACCGTCGTCGTCGTTGCCAATGAGGTACCGGACGTAGGCACCTATTTGAGCATTGAGTAATCCCCAGACCTAAGCCTGAAAAGAGATGCAACAGACCTTCGACGTATCTGTCGAACCAGGGTGCCATACAATGTTTAGACAACTTGTACCGATCCAGTCGAACGCTTTCGAAGTCAACCATTGTGACAGGTTGTTCGTGCTCCAAATTGCCCAATTTACGGTCCAGTGATTCCTCTTCTTGTTCCGCTCTCGTAATCATGCCTTCTTCCTCTTCGTCTTCATCCGAAGTCTCCATGTCCATGTCCATCGGTGAGGACGAGCGGTCGCGCTTTGGCGAGCCAGTCCGATTCTGTACCGGAGCTCAGCTAGTATGACTACTACGAGATATTGCGGACCCACTTTGCTCTTTTCGTCCTTTGCTTTCCGTTTAGCCTTGAGCTCGTCAAGCTTCCTACTTTTCTCTTTTGTAGCTCCACGAGCAGTATGTTGACCTGAAACAGCCATGTCCATAATGTGAGATGCATAAGAAATAAGGCGACTCACGTTTAGCCGCTTTTGCTACACTATCGCCGTCAGCTCGTTGATCCTTGACCATCTGCGAAAGAGCCCGTTTATCATGGATACGCTGCATCTCCTCTGCTCGCTGAGCTAAAATCTCTTCCCTCTCCACCTCAGACATTTGCATAAGCCTGACCAAGGCGTAGTAGACCCATGTTTCAACGAGACGTTCTTTCTCCAGCATGTACGTATATATACTGACCGATTCCTATCCGTCTCGTCAACGTATTTCCCTTCCAGAGGATAGGGAATCTCTTCTTCCTCCTCGCTTTCGGGTTCGTCGTTGTCTGAGACACTGTGAAATGGAAACCGTCAGTGAAATATGGGTTGGTCATTGAGGATGACTTGCTTCGCTTTGCGCCGTTTTGACGAGCTAGACTTGGACTTGTTTCTCTTTCTCTTTTTATCCTTCTCCGAACCGGCTTCAACGAGTTCGAGGAGTTCGTCGTCAAAGTCTGACATAGCTGGTAGAGTGATGGAGTTTCCGAAGGGCAGAAAGGTTGAAGTCATCGGACTCGTGTGAATGAACTTCCAAAAAAGAAGTACCTCATAGCCTCGGGCGCTCTAGCTTGAATTCTATCCACCATGTCTTCTTCTATCTCTGTTCGCGTTGAATTTGGAGGCGGTCTCGAACTACTCTTCTCCAATGAGAAACGTCATAGTGTTACTATTCCGGTCCAAGTGCCCACCAATAACGACACAAAGCTCGAAATTACTCGACTAAATGGTGACACGAAGCCAGTCGATGTAGATTATCTGATACATTACCTGCGGGACCATCTGTTGAAGGAGCGAGCAGAACTTTTCATGGAGAATGATACAGTGTGAGTAGGTTCGCAGCAAGACCATTTGTTCTAATGGGAATGTTCCTGCGTAGGCGGCCAGGAATCTTGGTCCTGATTAATGATACCGATTGGGAGCTTGAAGGAGAAGGAGCATACGCATTGAAGAACAATGATGAGATTGTTTTCATCTCTACATTGCATGGGGGGTGATATGAGCTTGGGCATGGACACGGATTAATTGTGCTATGAAATCGACCTGCACCAATACATCGAACCAAGTCTACTCCAGACTTCGCGTCGAGTATGAGGTATGCTAAAGGCCGTTTTCTTGTAGGGTCAGGCCTGGCTATCGGATGTACACAAGGCCCGGTCAGGAGACTGCTGAATTAGTATTTATCAGCGAAAAGTTCGCGACGTTATCCGGTCTTGACGCATTTTACGGTAGACAGTGATAATCAATCTGCCATCTCCTTTCTTTCTTACCACCCATCATGACTGTCCAAAGTTTTGCCAATCCATTCGATGCTACGATCGACGCTATACACAGGATCGTTCCGCAGAACCTCCAGAAGCCTCGCGTAGGAATTATCTGTGGCTCAGGCCTCAGTGGTCTTGCTGCGTCTCTGAAAGAAACTGTCCTCGTGCCATATGATACGCTGCCTGGGTTTGCACAGAGCACAGGTGAACAATCTTTCAGCTTTATCAATCGTCACATTCTAACGGTAGCCCAGTACCTGGACACAAGAGCTCTTTGGCTTTTGGCTTGATGGGGGTCACTGGTGTTCCGGTAGTTGCCATGCTTGGACGGGTCAGCACCCAGTTACCCACATCGGATTATATAGCTGACAATTGAACCACACTAGTTAGTTTCATCCATATGAAGGACATTCGTTGTCTTCAGTTGTCTATCCTGTTCGCGTCATGGCGCGATTGGGGGTAGAATATATGATTAGTATGTATCAGGCTTCCTTATCCTCATCCTCAATTGTCATCGCGATCACTTTTCGCAGTAACAAACGCAGCAGGCGCTCTCAATCCCAAC
This sequence comes from Moniliophthora roreri, assembly GCA_001466705.2. Classification (NCBI taxonomy): domain Eukaryota; kingdom Fungi; phylum Basidiomycota; class Agaricomycetes; order Agaricales; family Marasmiaceae; genus Moniliophthora; species Moniliophthora roreri. Next base: position 168,924 of record LATX02000180.1, read on the forward strand.
CTCGCAGTCGGCACCATTGTCGTCGTTCAAGATCATCTTGCTCTACCCAATCTAACCGGAATGCACCCCTTGCTTGGTCCACAAATCAACCCAAATCGTCCACGATTTATCCCTCTTTCAGATGCGTATTCACCTACTCTGCGACGATTGGCATTTATCGCCTCTAGTCAGCTGTCTCTTGATGATTCAGCTCTTGCTGAGGGTGTTTATGCTTGGGTTAGTGGTCCGACGTACGAAACATCCGCAGAAGGTCGTTTTCTTCGAAATATCGGCGCGGATGTTGTTGGGATGAGTACTGTCCCTGAAGTGGTTGCTGCGAGGGAAGAAGGTATGGAGGTCATGGTGCTCAGCTTGGTCACGAATGCTGTGGTTATTCCGGAGAAGTATAGAAGTATAAAAGACGAGGTGAAGGCTGAGGTACGTGGTTGCTGAATTTTGAGAAGCATTATAATTCTGACTGACGTCGCCTTAGCTGTCTGGAGAGAACGTCGAAACACCGCCTCAGGAAGTGGTATCGCATGAAGAAGTTCTTAGTTTGGGAAAGGAGAAGGGAGATCTGATGAGAAAATTAGTTGAAAAAGTGATCGAGCTTCTTCCTGGGACAGTCAAAGTTGCTTAAGAGCACTGGTATACACACAACTACCTAATCTTTACAGTCTTTTGATATCTTGATTGGGTTCTGTAGGAGTGGAAAGTATTGAATAAAGAATGTACGAGTCTTTTTTAAAAAGTCCTCAGATCTGAAGTGGGAAAAGTGACGTCCTTAAGCAGGAATGACATTTGTGGCTACATGGCTGCCCTCTCCTTCAGTTGGAACAGGACCGTCAGCGAGCAAGGATGGTCCGGAGGTGGAACGGAGCATGCTGGAGAGTACACGATCAGATACACATCATAAATACCAAGAAAAGGAGTTCCACTTACTTGTCAATAGCACCTTGGTCAACAGGTGGAGAAGCACCTGTTCCAATAATAGTCTTGTGTCCAAAGCTCGGAACACCTGCATCGGTCACGACATAAATGAAGGCGGGTCCTGGGGGATAGATTCTTCCATTCGGGGGTCCTGTAACGGTGAGAGTTCTCTTGTCAGAGGACAAGGTGGAGACTAGCTTCACGGCACGAGTGTCCATATGTACACCGTGAGTAGCAAATCCAAGGTCCATAGCCCAGACTGAAGGAAGCGATTCAAACAACGGTCAGGTTGTCAGTCTGAAGAACATACCAGATGCACCATTCACTCCGCTGGGGAGTGTCACTGACAGAGTGAAGGTAGAACCAAAGTTGACAGTGGCTGGGAGACCAGTGTAAGTGGGACGAGGCTGCGACAGGTATGGAGGCGAATAGAATTCCACCCTGGTTCACGTATTTGTCAGGATGATGTTTCTTCAGCGTGCAAGATTGACTAGAGTCTGAATCACATACCTGTATTCCGTCGGGTAGTTTCTCGTCGTGACGTCGTTGTTAGGGTTCGATCCAGCTACACAGATCATTTATGTCAGACTCGGAGAGCACAACGTGAAATTCAACAACAGACTGACCTAGCATCACCGTACCATTGGGAGTGAGTGTCGCAGTAGAGTGATACATTCGCGGGATCGTGGAAGCAGGGATACCCGAAGATGAGAATCGGCTTCCTGCCGGGGCAGCAGGGTCGTAAATGACAGGTGTGAAGGCCGGATGATCAGCGTTGCTTTGGCCAATCTGGTTGCCGACCTTTGAGTGATGGCGTCAGTACCTGTACTTGAAAAATGGAAGACAGTATTACATACATTACCGTATCCAGCCACACCGCTCTGGGCTCCATTGACAATTAACACGCGAGAATCAGGAAGAAGGATGAGTTCAGGCATGACTCGAGGAACAGGCATGCTTTCGGCCTTCCATCCAGCTGCAATACCTGCAGAGTCAAGAATCATTCTGGAACACTGGGCGGAAGCTGGGGTCTGGGAAGATAATGAGGAAGCGCTGACTCTGTCGGAGACAGTGGAACCTCCGCAGATCAAGATTTCTGGGGTGTAATTGTTTTCCGGTGTAAGAGGAAGCAGAATGGCGCCAGCCGAGAATGGGGAGCTGTGGTGAAAACCAGGATGTGAGCGATCAACGGAATATTGACAGTAGCGCGTTGTCCTACCTGATGCGAACGCCATTGGGTATTCCTGGAAGTCGCGTTTCAGTGTTGGTCCTCCAATTGAAGATCATAGCAGCTTGGTTGGCTGCGATGAATATGTTTCCGTCCGGAAGCTGAACGAGAATGGGGAAGTGGTTTCCATTCAAGGTGTCTACCATGAATTGACTAGGAATTTTGAGGCCGTTGAAGCCTGGAAGAGCAATTAGGGCATTGACTGGATCATTGGAACAAACTGGGCATACCGTTGATGTTCTTTGGCGGGTAGAATTCATAGGAAGGGTTGTTAATTCCTGCACCATTGATGAAGCTGGAGTATCTGTCAGTGAATTGACCCTTTTGGTGAATCAATTAGGATACTCACCCGCCGCTCGTGGAACCTCTAGGAAACCAGCCCGTTGTTAGTGTGAGTAAATATAACGCCACTAAAGATCACTTACCCCCATATGATAACGGATCCATCCTCAATTCGAACCTATGTGAATTACGTTCAGCTGCGCAAAGTGGCAGATAAATATCATGATACTGACAGACGAAGGATACCAGCGATTGGAGGTAAGTCTGATACGACTCGGGTTTTCGTAAAGATCGCAAGCACCATTCGTGCAAGGATTAAACAAACGAAGTCCCTGCAGGCCGTTTGTACCTATACGCCGTGCGGTCCGCTATGAGTGTTTAATCAGATTGACATGAGGACGCGTAATACCTGGATTGACGAGAGGGTTTCCTCCCGAACTGATGAAGGTGCCATTTCCAAGGAAGCTACCGGTGGCACACCAAGTGTTGCTAATAGGGTTTAAAGGGCGGGCCGTTTTCGTTTCAAGGTTAAATTCAGATGCCCACGCAACATGGCCATTGACCGTCATGGGATTGCGTTCACTGAGCTCATTGTTAGTATTTTTGACTGATAGCGACCATAAGTGCGCATACACTTTGTCGAAAATAATAACTGTCGTTTCCGAGACGACAGCCAGCTGCTGAGCACTGACGCCCGTCGTACTATTATGGATGCGTCATAATCAGCATGGAGTGTATGAAGTCAATCAGAAAGACGAACCCTTGTTGCGCCAACGACCATTGGCCAGAAACGAACGCGCGAGACTCGAGCGATGCTCTGGGGATCGTGGCGCAAAGTGCCGGGATAGCAAGAACGAGTGAGACAAAGGAGGGACTTGCAAAAGAGAGACGCATTGTAGTAAAGAATGACTGAGAGGCGGAAGGATGCCTTGAAGACTGTCTTCCTTCACCACCTCCAGCTTTTATACGGGTATCGAAGGCACATTTTGTATCTGTGTGTTTCTGGAGCATGAATCAAAAATCGCTCTCAACGGACAAGACTGCGAACGTACGTACAGATTTCTGATATTGATGAATCCTGACAATTCGTGTCAGGTCCAAGGTGTCTCAAACGGCATAAATTGACACCACGGAGTAGTTCGCACTGGTATGTGAGTATCAGTTATCGATAAAATCGTACGGCAATACTTAGTTGAGTGCCTGACCTCCAACGCCTCTATAGGTTGGCCTGGCTGTGGCGAGACTGCGACATATTTAACCAGCCACACAATGAGCCCAGAGGTTATTTGGAATTCCCTACAAAGAGAGATATCAGCGCCTAGTCAACGCGGGAGACGAATTCGCGTAAGTTGTAACAGAACCACACGGTTCTTGCAGCTAATGTCGGAGGTTCAGCGGATAAGACATAATGAATTCCCACGTATACGGGCATTATCCTTTCTTGCGTGCTGTAAGAGATAATGTAAAAGGACTTCCCGAGTATTGATTGTACCTGCATAATTCCCGGACTGAAGACATATAAGGCTCTTCAGTGTGAGAACCTGCGAATGTATTCCTGAGTGATATCGGAAACCATGCCGCCCCTTTCGGTCTGCATAACAACACATCACTTGCGTAAGTTATAGGATGACATGAGAGCCATCTGTCGTTTGTAAAAGAAATGATAATCCAGGAGGTAGACCTCGGTGTCATGTCACCACACAACCACGGGCCGCCGGGGGGGGGGGGGGGCGAGCGACTCCATATCGTATGCCTCAATCACTGCCACGGACTGCATCGAAAACCTGCAATGATGAAGCCAGTGGTTCACGAGAGTAACTCCTGATAGTGGTCATCCAATGCTCCACAGAGGCTGAACGAGACCTACGGTCTGTTGCACGATGCCCCGTGATATTCCTACCATCGAAGACAATTAAACCACTTGCAGATTGCAACTCGGTCTCGCATCCAATCCCTTGAGAAAAGATGTTCATCCTTGACAAATGGCTCGTCTGTGCCGTCATTTGGTCAGCGATCCCATCCTTTGCTACCAAGATCGAGGACAGGGATCAAAGGCCTAGCTCGGCTTTCGAAAGCAACTGCGTCTTAACGCCACTCGGGGATGGATTTGATGATACCGATCAGGTTAGCGTACATTCATTGGAAACCACCAGTATTAGAACCGAGATTGACAGTTGGCTGTATTAGGTTGAAGCCGCGATAGCGAAATGCGGGCAATCTGGGTTGACGACATTTGAACCTGGCACATACAATATCACCAGGTCAGTGCAAACGAAGCCGCACAAGCCGATCCTAAAGAGCAAAAGGAAAATGACATGGGAGCTGCGAGATGCACAGGTAGACCTTCGCGGTGTCTTGAAGGTCAGCTTTTTCGGTTCGTAAAAGTTGCGCGTCCTGACGTCAGGGACATTTAGTTCAAGCCTGATGTCGAATATTGGCTAAACGCCGAGAACACGTACCGCGTGGTATTCATCCAGGTAGGTCTCAATCATGCACGGCATCTTGTAGTTCTGGGCTGCTAGAGTCTAGAAGGAAACGAATGGGTTTGGAGGAAGCTTGGCGCCCTTCGCTGACAAAGCGCCCACCTTCTCCCACACTTGAACGCTCACCTGGTGACTCTAGAGCCAAGCGTCCTGGTTTGTCGTCACTGGAAATAACTTTGTTATTGATGGACACTCAGAAGGTGGATTAGATGGAAATGGACAGGTGCGTTAGTCCTATGGTTGTTAGGTCACCTAATAATCTTTTTGTTCTTGCGGGTTTGGTGGACATATTTCGCGAACAGAACTAGGCAAAATGGGGATGGACGTCCAATATCTTTTACTATTAACAATGCTACGAACGGGATTGTGCGAGATTTCCGTATCGAAGCCCAGCCTTTCTGGTGCAACACGGTTTCGCATTCCAAGAACATCACTTACGATGGAATGCTTTGCAATGCTACGAATCAGGATCCGCTGTACTTTGGGAAGAAGTACGCTTGTTTATTCCTCGCTTGTGTATGCTTTGCTCACGTCTTGCGGCATCATCCCTAATACCGATGGTAACGCAAAAACTGCTGAGAATAGAAGTGTCTGAATCCGACGTCCTCTAGGCATCAACACGTACAGAAGCGATGAAACCACGATGCTCAACTGGGATATAACTTGCGGAGATGACTGCTTGGCGGTCAAAGGGGTGCGCTCACTTCAAAATTTAGTATATTTATCGTTCATAGAGGACAGAATTCGTCAAATGCCATAGCCCAGAACATTATATGCCATGGGGGTAACGGAATTGCCATTGGCTCAGTGGGGTCAATATGCCAACATGGTCAGCAAATCCCGATGAATCATACTATCCTATCTGACATATCCTGCCAGAGTGACCTTGTCGAGAACGTGCTGCTAGAGAATTTGACAGTAAGCATCGTGTCATTTGCAATCTTGATGTTCCTAAGCACAGCGATATATCGACAGATTCAACGGATCGACTCTAAACTACAACGTAAGTACTTGAGAAGTAATTGCTAACGCCGAAGATAATGACTACTTTTCAGCGAATATGGATAGCGGAGTTAGCGACGCTATTTCGCTTCATGACATGTTATCGAAACTGACACTCAATGACGATAGGTTTATTTTAAAGGTTGGTCTGGTTCTGTCAATGGCGCGCCACCAACAGGTGGAGGCGGAGGCGGAGGTTCGAGCGTTCCTTAAGATCCGGTCAATCCCTCTCAATCTAGTTAGGTTTCGTGCGCAAAGTAACTGCTCGGAATGTAGTGTTGGACCGAGTCAATCATCCCGTCCATGTTTATCAGAACAATGAAGGACAACAGTATGCATACTTTCCTCCTCTTGTTCTCAGTTCTAGGCTGAAATTCTTATACTAGCGGCGATCTTCCATCACAGCTGATGTTCAGTGACTTGCATTTCGAAAATTGGACTGGGACTACTTTGACGACCGGAAGTGAATTACTTTTTATCTATGCCAGCAGTCCGAAACTCATTCTATCCACAGTTGTTGATATCGAGTGTAGCCGTGCTGTTGGATGCGCTGACGTTCAGTTCTCTAATTATCAAGTTACCAGACCAGCAAACCAGCCGCCTCGATATAGCCAGAACGTATCGGGACTCTCAGGTTTAGATGGTGAGTGGTCCAAAAAAAGAATAAGGCACATTCTGAGCATATTCGTCCAACAGTGCCCTGTAATAGAACTGGCCAAGCTTAGTTAAACAAGTTTAAAAGCCACTACTTTTGTTGCGATGTCATTGCTGTGTAAACCTTAATGAACAGCTCTCATCCATTTTCGATCTCTTGTTTGATCAAACAAAGAATGATTGATTGACCCTTTCCAGGAGAACGTCTCAGCCGCTCATCCATCACCTCCATTTCTCTTCTCTCGTCCATCTAGCAAGCCCTTGCCTTCTGACCTGATGAAGCCGTTCGTCAGGCGGGTGTCTTCAGGAACGGTGAAGCTGTTTGGGAAACGTGAAAGTGGCTTCCATTTTGTGGATAGGGTTGCATCCCCGGACGACCCAGACCTTGCGACAATCTATAGTGGAGATAGCAATAGGCCCCCCTTGCAGAGGAACAAATCCGAACGATGGAGAATACAGCCATTGCAAAAGAGACTGAGGAGGGCAGAGAAAGCGCCCGCAAGACCAAAGGGTGTTGGTCAAAGGATCGAGCTGTGGATGATAAACGATGGTGCAAGGCAGATATTCTTTGGAGTTTGGATATTCCTTCACATTCTGGTGGCAGCTCTCGGCTTCATCAATTATCAGTTCAAGGATAATCTACAGAACGCGCGTCGGACGTTTGGATTCACATATGGTGGGTAATAGCAACACCTTGCGAAAGCGTAACTAAAGCGGCCTCTCTCTTTGTTAGCCATCGCCCGTACGGCGGCTCTCGTGCTTCACGTCAATGTCATTTTCATTCTGCTCCCTGTCTGCCGGAATTTCGTCTCACTGCTACGTCGCACACCGCTGAATAACATTATCCCCTTCGACAAGAACGTCACCTTTCACAAGGCCACTGGATGGTCCATAGTGACATGGACAGTCGTTCACATTATTGCTCACATGGTCAACTTTTTCCGGCTGGCTATGTCCGATGTAAACGCCAGGACTCCCCAGCAACGAATCGTCGTATTCCTCGAAGCTAATTTCACGACAGGACCAGGCATAACTGGATGGACAATGACCATTTGTTTGGGAATGATGACATTCTTTGCAACAGATAAGAGGCGGCGCCAGCGCTTCGAATGGTTCTGGTACTCCCATCATCTATTCATCCTGTTCTTCATCAGTTGGCAGCTTCATGGTATGTTCTGCATGATCAGGCCTGACCAACCTCCTTTCTGCACAGTCGAGAGCGCTGGCGTGTTTTGGGTGAGTTCTCAGGTCTTGAGGTGATACTTGGACTCTGACGCGAAGTCACCAGAAATATTGGCTCATTGGAGGCCTCATTTGGGTCTATGAACGCATCCTTCGAGAAGTTCGATCCCGACATATCACCTACATTTCCAAAGTCATTCAACACCCATCCAATGTAATGGAACTTCAGATCAAGAAGGAGAAAACGAAGGCTCGTGCGGGACAATACATTTTCCTTTCATGCCCTGAGGTCTCCTATTTCCAATGGCATCCATTTACCCTCACCAGTGCTCCTGAAGAAGATTACCTCTCCGTTCATATCCGTGTCATTGGTGATTTCACCCGTGCGCTTGCCAAGGCGGTGGGCTGCGATTTTGATGAAGCTGGTAAAGGTTCACCAACCGGAGGACTCGTCGGTTGGTCGGGAGACAAAGTAGTCATAAATCGGGTTCTTCCCCGGGTCATGATAGATGGTCCCTTTGGAAGTGCATCTGAGGATTTTCTGAATTTTGAGACAGTTCTCTTGGTCGGTGCTGGAATTGGTGTGACGCCCTTTGCTTCGTGAGTCCTTTTTGCCAAATCCTGTTCAGCGCGAAGCTGACGCATTCGACAGGATCCTCAAGACGATATGGTATCGAATGAATGGTTTCAACTATTCCGGACCCACACGACTGTCAAAGGTTTACTTTATGTGGGTTATTCGTGACTATGACATGGCAGAATGGTTCCACTCTCTACTAGCCGCGATCGAGGAGCAGGATACCCAAAATAAGATTGAAATCAACATCTACCTGACGGCGAAGGTGGAGGAAGACGACATTAATAATATTATGGTGCATGATGTCGGGGCTGAGAAGGATACGATCACTGCGTTGAAAGCACCGACACATTTTGGCAGGCCAAGCTGGGATAAGGTGTTTGGAAGTATTGTGGAAAAGCATCCTTCGACCGAAGTAGGAGTCTTCTATTGTGGTCCGCGGGCGTTATCACGAGAACTACATGCAATGAGCAACAAGTATTCCGATCCCAGTTTCCGGGGAACAAGGTTCTTCTTCAGGAAAGGTAAGCTACATATATAGTGCGGGGCATCAGCTTCAACTCATCTCACCTTTCAGAGAACTTCTAATTACGATAGGCAGTCAGCACTGGGGAGTAGTGCACTATGTAGTATCAGGTAGTTTCGCCTCTACCGGTCACTGTGTAATCAATGCGAGTATGGATATAGTCAGCACAGACAAAGACAAAGAGTAAGCAGTATAAAAGTGATGACACGAGGTGCAGTTCAACTTTGTGTACACTGCAGAAGTCTGAGGTTATACGTCCCACGAACGTTTGCGATCCTAAGGTTTTGAGTTACGAAAGGATTAGCAGGTTGCTAACGAAGCTTAGCATGCGCACACACCTTACTCAGATAATAAACCGCCTCACTGGCCGCTCAATCCTGAGCACATTGCGCAGCTGCTCCAGCGTCTCGGCCTTGGAACCTTCCTGACCCGGAACTTGGGAGTGCGCGACGACCAACAACCAAATCCGCATCTGTACCACATGGCGAGCGCTTTCGACTCGTACGCCATAGTGACACTTGTTAAATGTCTGATGCCGAGTTGTTCGCAAGCAGTACACGGCGAGAAATCGGTCGAAGGCGGATCTATTCTCTGGTGGAATGCCCTTTTCGTCCTCATACTTGTATCAATCAGCTCGAGACCCACACACAAGGATCATCGGGTCCAAAGGGTTTCCTGGAGGCTCTACAACTTCAGAGGTACTAGACACAAGGTAAGTGAAGTGGGTGTGATCAGAAGGTGGACGGGTAGAGGGGAGCACAAACTTAACGAAAGCCGACTGTAGTGTCGAGCTGCAGATATCGGACTGCTGGCTGAGTGGTAGTCATGGCGTTCTCTAGTGATGATGGTCAGGGAAAGTGTAAATAAAAGGGACACGCTACGATCAGATGCGTACTAAATGAAACGCATTGAAGTAGCAAGCCGCTGTACGATAGCCCCTGAACCTTTTGTTTGATGAGTCACGTGATTTTCGCGTGAACGTCCTTTTGTCCCCGACGAACTGCCCAGCTGCAGGATTCAGGCCTCACCCAATGTATTCACCACTAAGCTGAGCTTCCGGCTACATGCACGTCGAAGCACTGGGCGCCTTGCACAAGCATGCTCCATGAATTCCAGGAATTGAGCACCGGTATGAGATACAGAATGAGTTTGCGGAGCAGAACTTGCACGGACATTGGATGAATCGGTATGTTGCTACGCCTTTTTTTTGCCCTGGTATCTCTGACATTTCTGTTCTGTGACATGAACCCGGCAAACAAAAACACACTAGTCCTATCCTCTGAGTGATTTCCGATGGCCCGCAGCTCATTTCCTGGCGACTCAGTCATGCGCAAAGCAAGCGGTCTGAAACTGCACAAGATCTGCCCAGAATTATCCATGTTATTTATTTTTCAGTGTTCCCGAGTGAACGAAGCACTTTTTATGTTAGATATCGATGCCTGCCAATTAGACGTTTTGTCAGTCAGCTGTTCTTATCAGTGGGCGAAGATACTTAGCTCAGATGTACTTCTTTCTTCCAAACACTCGATGAAGTGCGTCGTCGCCTATATCCACACTCATTTCTGACTAAGTAAATCTCGACAGAGTCGCTGCAGTACAAGCTGAGCCTGCTTGGTTTGACCTCGAAGCTGGCGTAGATAAAGTAGTATCCATCATCAAGGATGCAGCCGCGAATGGAGCACAGCTCGTGGGGTTTCCTGAAGCTTTTATTCCTGGATATCCGATGCGTATCTGGACTGAGGCTTTCGATCCCGTCTTCCTCGCGAAATTCCAGAAGGCATCACTCAGTGTCACATCATCTCGGTATCAGCGCATTCTGCAAACTACAAGAGATGCAGGCATATGGTACAGGTTTTGCTCACCACGATAGCGTTGACGACAGACTTACACTTTATAGGGTGGTCCTGGGATTCGTTGAGCTTGATGGGAACAGCATGTACGCCGCACAAAGCATTATCAGCTCTACAGGCGAGGTCGTCTTGCATCGGAGGAAGATCAAGCCAACAGGTCATGAACGTACGATTTGGGGTGATGCTCCCGGTACGCAAACTACTTCAGGGTCATTTGCTCATACTAATATATACTTCAGCCGATTCACTGAAGACGGCTGTTCAGGGACCCGATGGTGTTATTATCGGAGCTCTCAATTGCTGGTTTGGCTTTTCCGACTGCCTCATCCCTTCTTGATAAATTTTTGATGCCTAGGGAAAATCTCCAGCCTTTACTGCGATTTCATCATTACAGTCAAGGGGTACAGATTCATGTCGCAAGCTGGCCATTCAGTGACTCGATTGCCGACGGGGGGATTCCGCAATTCTCTTCCGACTTTCAGGTCTCAGCAACCAGGTTCGCAGCGATGGAGGGACCTATGTTCGTCATCTCGAGCACTCAGATTCTTCGGCCGGAAAACGCGGCCTTGTGCGGGTATGTGCCATCGAGTCCCAGCTACTAGCTCCCACTTCGGTTTAATGTAGCTTGGAACAGGCTTGACGGTACACCGTGGAACCCCGAGAAAGGTGGAGGCTTTGCAGCTATATATGGCCCAGACGGAAGGCAATTGACTCCTCCTATTGATCCTGGAGAGGAGAAGATCTTATATGCAGATGTTGATCTTGACCATCTCAGGATGGCAAAGCTGGTTGTGGATCCTGTTGGACACTAGTACGTCTTTCATGACGTTGACTTGCACGTATCTGCGATTGACTTGGATGACTCATAGCTCTCGTCCAGACCTCTTGTCCCTGCATGTTGCTACCCCACCAACGAATCCGGCTACGTTAGTGAGGTATACTGGGAAGGATGATTACAGCTTGCTATCAAGAATCCCACAGTTACCAGCATAGACAGTTGTGCATGCAATGTAAATTGTTTTAATTCGTTATCGAGATCACGGTTTTCTGCTCATTTTGGATGTTCATACGCAGGCGGACTAAACTGCATTGCTAATCGATCGTTCTCCTGGGTCAAATGCTCCACTTGTCTTTGAAGACGCGCCACTTCGCTGTCGTGGCCGCCTTCAGACGAACCAGAGGTGATTTCTGAATTTGAAGTCGGGGAGAGATGCGAAGCTGTACTCCGGATCGTCGAACGCCTCTTCTTTTCTGAAAGGTATCCCCCTTCGCCATCGAAAGTTGGCGACGCGTTGGTGACATGCAAGTAATGCGGTGGGCTTGCATCACTTCGTTCGGTAGACGAATGTAGACCTTCTGGGATGGGAGCGACAGCAGCTCCCAGGAAGGGTCGAATTTGAGTTGCCTCAGGTGGCACATGTACCGGCTGCCTGCTCGGTAGTTCTGGCCACCGTTAGTTGAAGTGAGACAGAGATCATTGGATGCCGGCTCACCGGAGTGCATTTCGGGATCAACTAATTCTTTTGGCTTGGCTCGTGCTCTAGACAGTGTTCGGCGTTTTCTCCACCACCAGAACATTATCCCGAGGAGAGCCAGCCCTCCTACAGCACCAATGACCCCACCTACGATGGCTCCGACATTTGGTCCGCTACCCTGAGTATCGTTGCTCCCTCTGCCTCTTCCCTTGGTAGCCACTACAGTATCTGCATCTTGGGGGGCCCGGTTGTAGATGCGAGCAATCACGTCCATTCTTTGGTGCTGGGATTTGAGTAAGTGGCACAGGGTAAACGGGGGCTATGAGGATGGATAGCAGCTGACAGGGTTTTATACTATAACTATTCCAACCTGAAAAGGTGATATTGTAGTAGTGCATCAGAATTTCCACGTACGCGGGGCGAGTCTGGGAAAAGTCCAGGAAGTTGGCTGCGCAGTAAAGCTGTAAAGGATGCGCAGTTCGCACAGAAAAGGAAAAAGAATAATCTATCGACGCCAGCAGGATTCGAACCTGCGCCCTCAAAGAGGAACAGATTTCTAATCTGTCGCCGTAACCACTTGGCTATAGCGCCTTAAGATGTGAAGTGAACATTATGCCTGCCATAGCCCTCACAATGCTTGGGCGATATTGCTATCCCACCGTAGCTCCGTTTTCTCCACTCCCCTCGTGGCCATCTCTATGGTCATCATCGCTCATCATGCCAAACTCCCGAGAAAGTATCTTGATGAATGGATTCAGCATAGGAGATGAGCTGGGTATCGTCTATCTCGTCGAAAACGCTCAGCAGTTTTGGTCTGGTCGGTATCAGGTTTATTTATATTACCTACTGGATCAATTAACGCTCCGCTGGTAGAGCTCGAGGACTTGCTCACAATACCCAAAGACAAGATTCCGACTCTGGAACAGCTAGATGGGACATTGAAGAGATATGTTGGCTTTTGTGCCTGTTATCATGGTGTGTATCCAATCCTTGAAGAAAACGATGCACAGCTGATCTCTCTGCCAGAGCAATATTTGCAGAGTCCTCTGCAACTGGAACATGCGTGCAATACGATTCTTGACTCGGAACTCTTTGCATTCCACTCGGAACGTATGTGCGAGATTCTGACAAACGAGGCTCAGTCGGTGTGTACACTTGACCTAGCATAGCTTTTCATGACTGAACATCCGACACAGAACACGAACCCTCACTTCCAATTGATCTGCTACCACATCCTCTTACTCTACGGAGCACGCCGCAACGACTTCTTCCGGTCCCATAAGCGATGGCATTCCCTTTTACCTTTTCTCATGGATCACGTCCTGGTGGAAATAGACTCGGATGTCGAAGACACATATTTTGGAATATCCGGCAGTTCCAATGGCAGTGCGAATGTCCCGGTACCAATTGAAGCCAAGTTGAGGAGTCTGAGTGTTCGACTACTGTATGAAGTATGTCGAGTGCAGAAGTTCAGCGTTGCAGACCTTCGTAAGCCCTCCTCGCCAGCCGTTTAGGCACGCTCTAATTCCAGACATATCACTAGGAGTATTCGACGATGGATTCATTGATTACCTGTTTGACCTGGTGGAACAGACTCGCCACATGCAAGACGATTCGTTCAACTATTCGGTTATCAAACTTATCGTGCGTTCCTTGCGATTCTGCTCGCTTCATGTCTTTTCACATGCTAATCTAGGTTGCTCTTAACGAGCAGTTCATGGTGGCATCCCTTGGCAATGGGGCCAGTCAGAATGATGGTGGCATATCTTATAAGGCCGATTCGGACACAGCCTCCAGTAATCGTGTTCTCCGTGTCCTCATGCGCCGGCTGAACACAAGCAAGACATTTGGAGAAAATATGATCTTTATGCTGAACAGAGCGCGTGCGTGTTTTGACATAATACACCCCGCGCATACCATTAATTCCCGAGCTTCAGAACGCTCGCCTGAAGACCTGTGCATGCAACTTTTAGTACTCAAGCTCTTATACCTTTTGTTTACAACGAAAGGCACCTCGGAATATTTCTATACAAACGATTTATGCGTTTTGGTAGACGTTTTCCTTCGTGAAATTGTTGATCTGGACGAGGACAGTGAATCGGTAAGCGACTTTAATCATTCACACATCTTAATACTCAGTTTACTCTGCACTCTGCTAGCTTCGGCACACTTATCTTCGCGTTCTCCACCCACTGCTCACCAAGACACAATTGCGCGACGTACCATACAAGCGCCCACAAATCCTCTACGCTCTGGAGAGCCTCGGAGGTATCCGAGATGCGAGATCAGGATATAGTGGCGGACGAGATGTCAACCCCACCACAAAGAGGTTGGTTGAACGATGTCTCGGCGGCGAATGGTGCGTGCAGTTAAAGCGAGTCAACGCGGCCAATGACGACGACGCTTCTTCGGAGAGCTCGCAAGCAAGGTCCCATCTAGGGCTCCCTTCCTCCGCGGACTTGGACTCAAAGAAAGCTAAAGGGCTCAAATCTAGCAAGAGCATGGAATTCCAGAAACACAAAAATGGAGCAGCTCACTCATCTAGTGCAGTTTCTGCACACACTACTACAACGTTTGCACAACAGCAGGCAGCTCCTGTGCGCTCCACGTATTCACCACAACCTCATTCTCCTCGTTCGCCACCACCGAGATCACCTTTATCACACGTTGCTGTGTCAAGTGCAGCACAGCGAAGACCTAGCAATTCGAGTGTGTATAGCACCTCGAGTGCATTGAGCTTGCATGGAGTAGCGAATGCCACTGTCACTGGTTCGGTGATCGATGGCATACCTCTCACTTCCAACGATCCTCTCCATTCTCCAACTTCGCCTTTGGGTCCAGGAATTAAGGTTCCTACACCCCTACGAAAGGGTTCGACTGGCTCAGAGCCAGTGCCCCATCATCATTCCGCCTCAAACCTCCCTGATACCGTCAACTCCTTAACGAAGGGGCAGGAACCTCCCAAACAACGAAGAAGTGCTCCTGCGCCGCCAGGACCACCCAAAAGACGGAAACCACCTGCTATCCCTGTACGTACCGGCGCGAACGGCAGCAATGGAAAAGTGACCATTACTGCTATCAAGTCTAGCGCGAGTGGTGGGTGAAGTAGCCCTAACACACTTGCTTATAGCATACCTTGGAGTAGAGATGTTGTTTATACATTACCAACGGATTCGGATTCCTTAACTCGTCTGGATATTGTGCTGATACTCTGGCCTCGTTACGAACCATCTACCTGCACTGCAACCCTTTCGTCTTTCGCTTTTCCTCATGCTTCTCAGTCATGATTTCACACTTAATTGCACATTCATAGATTGTGTATCATACCATTTGCATTCATTGTATAATCAGTAGTATATGTCAGTGTCACGACCGTGACAACTTGAGCTCACGCTGATAACCTCCTTTCGCCCTTTCCGTGGTTTTCGCGTGCTCATTATGGCTCGTACTTCACAATGACCTTGAATGTTTACCTTGTCATTGCCTCAGCGCTTCTAATGCCACATCACTCCGATAATTGTGTCCCATAAATTCATTATGGGAGCACGACAATAACCCCCAGCCTCTGGATTATGCCCCACAAGCGCGTCGTAGGAGTCTGCGCTGCAAAAGGTGTCGATGGAATTTGCTGTGGTGAAAGAGCTGAACTGGATGAAGGGAGGTGGTGTCCACGGCATTGTAAGGTGAATACGTATGTTTTCTCTCCTTGAACAGCCGTTTTACTGATGCCACTCTTGCTCGAAGCAAAGAAATGTGCTGTTTAGGAATTATAAGGCGTACAAGGCTGCGGTTGATAGTTTCCCAGAGGAGAAGGCTGAGCAGAGCATCAAGAACGTCAAGACATTGTCATCTCTTGAGCGTGTTCGAGCGTCGTACGACATCTTGAAGACTAAACGTCGGTCTCTGCAGGGGTTAGTCTGACGTCTATTCATGGAGTGTATCCTCAAATTTCTTTCCGACAGATGTATCAAGGCAAAAGAGTGTTTCTTCACTAGATTCTATGGGTGAGCGCATCGCCCCTTACATTACTGGACCTTTGTTCTAACTTGTCACTGCTTTCTGGTGTCAGGAACGACATGGTGTGTGCTATTCAACGTATGACTACGCGTCAGACTCACAAAATGCTACTCAGGACTTTGGTACAAGAATGTACGGACGGCTACTCCAGCGAAAATCGGATGAATTGGACACCGTAATTGCCGCAATAGAAGAACGTTATCAAGAGCTTCTTCTTTCTGCTGAAGGCGCCCTCTGGGTGCTTGATGGCAATCAGCCGTCTGGAGTGGTATCACAGTTTTTCGAAGCGTGTTGCGAATACCCTGAATCCACTCTTGAGGAAGCCCGACTACCGGCGCCGAAGGATAAAGGCGAACACAAGGCCATAGTGGACCCAGTCGAAGAAGGCATGAAAAGGAAGCGCTATGCGATGATAATTGGGATCTGGGACTACATCGCCAGTTTATGTACACCACCCGAATCGTTATTCTTCCGAGAACGCCTGAATATCATACACGCACATATTGCCCGCTGTATATGTTCTGACGCTACACTATTCCTGACTGCGCGGAAATACAAGACTGTGGAAGACTTCCTGCGGGATCTTAACCTTGACGTTCTGGTCTTGGAAAAGTTGATAAAGGTGTTGTCGCAACATAATGTTCATTGCATTCGTGCTGCTATCGACGATATTCTGCGCCCAGAGGATGACACAGGTGAATACTTCACCTTTCTTGGTATGAAGTTACATCGTCATCTCGGGGAGACGTTTCCATTCCATGCGTGGGGTCATTGGGCTGTCTTCTTTCCCTCACCCTGTTTGTGTGCTGTGAAGAAAAGCTTTTCGAAGGTAAGATCCAATCGTGCCCTCATTCATCTCCCGCTGACTCAGGTTTGTGTATAGGCTCGCCAAATCTCTTTGTCCTCAAAGTACATGCAGCTTCATGGTATCAGGTGCCGTCGTTTATCACAATATCACGAAAAGTTACACAAGAGCATAAGCATCCTTGACCTCTGCGGCATACATGTTGCGTATCTTGACCCAGGTGGCCTTCGGCATTCCATAGAAAAGGTCACGGAAAGCGATGGAAGATGTCATTGGATAGAGACACAACATACAATTGCTTTTCATGGATCTATCGCCTTTGATGAACCACTAGCGGGTCCATTCGTAGCTGCATGCACTCGCCGTCCCGACTTCATGATTCGGATTCGCCGAGGCCCTAATGATGAAGTGGCCAATTTTCCGGAGGTTTTATGGAGCTGTAGATTTCGACATGCTCGGACCTTTGGTGAACTCGACCAGGCGTTTTGGAAAATAGGGGCGGTACCAAAGAGCGAACAACTATCTGACTGCCAGCGGTACTTGTCGAATGGGATGCCATTGAAGGATTGTCTCGAGTTTGAGGCGTTTGATACAAGTGATTGCGATTTTGATCATGCGCTGTTCAAGCTTGCGAAGATCTGCCTGGACATTCATGGGGTCAAGGATTTGGATGGGCTATATAAACGATTCATATCGTCGTACGTGAAGGAAGGCGAGCTGCAATTGGATGACAAGGGGGAAGTGCTCGCTATCAACTGCCTCCCGGAAGAGGCTTGGCTCATGAGGATGTATCTTCTCGGAGCAGAGCTTCCAGCCTTTAGCAGCGATCATATCAGCTTCTCTAATAGGTTTCTGTGAAAGTCAGTGGATGTGAGTATCGCTGCATATGTTTTTTCACCGCTGTACCGTATTATCGGTCGTAATTCTTTGTCTCCTGATCTTTGTCTATGTACACATGCTCTTTGTACCTGTCGATTTGTTATGCGCATTTCTTCTTGCGGCTAACGCGGCCCAGTGAAGATTGTAGTATTCTCCCAACGAGTCGAGAGGACTTGCGGGAGGAATGCGGGACCTTGGATAGAGAATCGTCCCAACAGCAGAATCCCCTCGCCACTTTGGCGTAATTTGCACAAAGGTTACGATCGTCATTAACAGTGGAGTCGGGGTATTCTTACCGAACGTTAACCTTAAT
This sequence comes from Moniliophthora roreri, assembly GCA_001466705.2. Taxonomy (NCBI): domain Eukaryota; kingdom Fungi; phylum Basidiomycota; class Agaricomycetes; order Agaricales; family Marasmiaceae; genus Moniliophthora; species Moniliophthora roreri. Next base: position 187,106 of record LATX02000180.1, read on the forward strand.
GATTTCCGTGGCGTGGGTAGCTTCCAGAGCGTGCGCATAGTACTCATACGTAGTGATGGAACTGTCAGTCAGAGTAACTCCTCGTGAACAAGTGACAGTGAGTGTGTTCGGGGACGGCGAAGACAGAATTAAGAGCGAACCTCAAGATACTAATCCAGTGTTTGTCCACTCAGTATGAAGGTGCTAAGAGCCCACAGGTGATGGAGTCAGATGGAGGTCAAGATTGAAGGGTGTCAAAGCCACATTATGACCGGCACGAGACCGGCTGCATTGCTAGCGTGTGGTTGCAACTTCTCGCACAGTATCCACTCTTTCTGATTGACTTCCACCATGGTCAGTCGCGATCGGATATTTGGCATCTCCTTCCGAGATCCTTGGAGTTTAGGCGAATTTTTTTTTCCGCTGCCGGGAGACGGACACCTGAGTTACAAGTAATAACACCCAGAACCTTCACAAAGATAAGCCTGGGTATCTTCAAGTCACCCGACCTCGTCGAGGAAGACTTCAAGATTTAAGCACCGTAACGCGTATCACTATCACGTCCGGATATATCTTGCGCTCAAGATATTGAACGCTTCCTTTTTCGTCGAAACACCCCAAGAAACGACCTGGTATCGAGGAATCTGGCGGCTTGGAGCAGCTACCGATTAGCAAGCCTTTGTTCGCCCCTGTTCGCTGTTTCCTTTTACATACAAGTCCTGACGCAAGGCTCCATCTCCGCCGGACAAGGGTAGCCTATATATTATAACGTGGAATAAGTCCAGCAAAAATCCGCCTTTGTTATCTTACGCTTGGGTACGCCTTTCATCTCAACAATTCCCTCCAATCCTCCGATGACCACACTCTGTATCCGATTCCCCCTAACCCAGTGGCCTGGATGGCATGTATCCGAGTTTATTCTCAATTCCTCGGACCAGAGGTCTATGCTATCACCTTCGTCTTCATCTATAATAGTTCAAGTCGACCCAGAAACAGACTCTGACTATTCTTCTGACTCCCCTGTGTTCCGTGCATCAATCAAAGACTCGCTCAGCGACGCGTCATCTCTTCACGCCCGTCAAGACGGAATCAGGGTGGCGCTAAAATTTGCACTCAGGGAAGACCTTGCGGAAGACCTGGCTCAGGAAGCTGAAGTCTACGAGAATGCATTGGAACCCTTACAGGGGAGTGCGATCCCTCGCTGTTATGGGCTCTTCACAGGGGTTGGAGAAGAAGGACAACAGATTGCATGTTTAGTTTTGGAGCATTGCGGCGAGAACATTAATCAACCATTCTGCATGCTTCCGCTGGACATAAGGTGCGTTCTTCATTTCCTAATTATAACGAACAGATCCAACCCTCATTCTTTCTGACCTGGGCAAGAATGCGGATACTTGAACGTCTCTGTGACCTTCACAAGTGTGGAGTCCACCATGGCGATGTGAGTCGAATGCATTCTTGCGATACTCGAACGATGCCTAACCTTGTTTTTTCCTTTAGTTTGCCGAACGCAATGTCTTAACACACAACAACGAAATCCGTCTCATTGACTTTGACCAAACCGAGTTTCACGACTGTGATTGCGAACGTACTTTTGACTTCCGACCGGGAGCCAAATTACCTGAACCAGAAGAGTTTGGCTGCCCCGCACTTTGGGAGATATGCCGATCTGAGATGAGGCTTTGGGATGAGAGCTACGACCTTCATGAAGGTATGTAAGCTGATTTCTCCCTTTTGGGTTCCGTATGACTGACGAGACCGGTAATCTGCAACAGACAGGCTAGCAAAACTATGAGTTCAATGATAACCATTCTAATATCGATACCCTTGGGTTGGTTACACCCTCCTTATGTATTGCTAATTGCTTTGTGTACACTATATACCGTAATGTCCATTCTCTTTCGTTCGACTCCTTACTTATAATGTTACCAATGTTGCGAATTGGCGGGATAAGGCTGAGGTCGGCGTAATAATTTCCCAGATAAGATAACGGCATACGGAACTCGCCTACGTCGAGCATGACCTAATTTTAATACTCTTCATTCTCTACCACGGACCAACATGCAGGCGAACAGGACCATCCTTAAAACATGCAGTAGATTGAGGTGTCTGTGAGTTTCCAAGCTCTCCCGCTTCACGAGACACCCTTCTTCACGAAGTTTATATAGTCCGAGGAGCGAATTCGGTGGAAGGCGTGCAATGGCTACTGCACCTGAGAAGCTCCAGGAGTTTGGGGAGTACCATGTCACTGGCGGTCTTGGAAGGATTACGAAGGGAATCATGTCCAAAGCACAAGGCTCATATGTGCAGTTCCAAGATGGCAGAAATATGCTAGATTTTACGTGTGGAATTGGGGTTACCAATTTGGGTGAGTCATTAATCAAAGCTTGTTGTCAGCGATGTACTGATTCGAAGGGTTAATCTAGGCCACTGTCATCCAAAAGTCAGTAAAGCTGCCGCTGAGCAGTGTTTGAGCCTCAACCATGCTCAGGTGTGCCGACCTCCGGCATTCGGTCCTTGACAGGAACCTTAAGTTTGTTTACAGTGCAGTATCGCATTCCATGAGCCATACCTTCGTCTTATCGAGAAGCTACTCCCGGTCATGCCAGACAAATCACTAGATTCGTTTTTCTTTTGGAACTCTGGCTCTGAAGCCGTTGAAGCTGCGTTGAAGATGGCGAGGATCATCACCGGCAAACAGAACATCATTTGTATGCAGGGTACGTGCTCCTCATTACCTATTCAGTCGAAGACGAACTCACAAACTGATAGGCGCCTATCACGGAAGAACGTTTGGCGCTATGGGTGTCACGAAGAGCAAGACAATTTACTCCGAGGGCGTCTCGCCCCTGATGGTACGTGCCGTTGTAACTCATCAGCGAATCATTTCTGAGCTTCATTACTATAGCCAGGAGCCTTCCCGATGCCGTTTCCTTTCTGGCATCAGCATGCTCTTCCGCCGTCGGCTTCTCCTTCTGTCCTCATTGCGCAGTCACTGTATCAGCTGCACCTTCTTCTTGCCCAACAAACTGCGCCTTCGGATACTGCCGCGATCATCATAGAACCTGTCCTAGGAGAGGGAGGCTACGTTCCAGCACCCAAAGAATTCTTGCAGGGTCTTAGGGAGGTCTGTGACAAGCATAACATTCTGTTGATCATCGACGAAGTGCAGAGCGGCTTTGGCCGCACTGGAAAATTCTTTGCGGTCGAGGAAAGTGGCGTCAGACCCGATATTCTTATAATGGCGAAGGTAATGACTCGGTTCATTGTTGTAGACTTTTGCATTTTGATTGAGAACGTTACTAAGGGACTTGCCAATGGCTTCCCATTAAGTGGAGTCGTCAGTCGAAAAGAGCTCACCGACAAGCTTAAACCTGGTTGTATGGTGAGTAATTAATCAGTACCAACGCATCTGTATTGATAGAGCTTTCTGGTAGGGGGGTACCTATGCTGGAAATGTAGTCTCGTGTGCAGCTGCTTGTGCAGTCGCAGATGTGATCAAAGAGGAAAACGTTTTGGCCAATGTCCAGACACGGTAAGTGCTGTTCCATGCCGGAACTCATATTGAATAGTATTTTGACAATTTGGTATCGTAGTTCCGAACAACTCTTTGCTTCCCTGCATTCACTCAGAGACGACCCAACTCTTGCACCGTATATCCTCGATATTCGTGGTAAAGGCTTAATGGTTGCGATGGAATTTGCATCCTCTGAGTCTGTTGGTGCACCTTATGATCCTATCACTGTGCAAGACCAGGGGCTGAAAGTAAAGAAGGGCATGGCTAGCCGAGTCGCTAAGAAGTGCATCGAGAAAGGAATGCTCTTGTTGACTACCAGTGCTTATGAAGTGGTGAGATTCATACCTCCTCTGACCATCTCGGAAAAGGACATGCAAGAGGGGTGTGCGATCTTCGCTGAAGCTTTACGAGAGGTTGTGAGGGAGCAATGAGAGGGATGTGACATCAAGAAATAGCTCGGAAAATGCCATGTAGACTTGAACCCAGTTTTCGGTAGCAATCATTGTATACAAAAGGTTCATTCAGTTTCTAAAAGTACTCTAAAAGGTCCATTTCGGAAAGTCAATAAACTCCAGGGAATAACTTGTAAGGTACGTCTTGTCTCCATTTCGCCCACTTATCACCAAACTCCCTTGCGAGAATCTCTTCTTCAGATGTTATCCGCATCATCAGCGTCGCAACCATCAGCGTTATTCCACCGAACCAGCCCATCACCACCATTCTACCCCAAAACGTCCCGAGGATCCCGCTTTCTCTGACCCATGATCCTGGTATAAGATGTTGAAAGACGCCGAATGAGAGGCTAATGACAGCTCCCGTGTATGATGGGTGGCGAACCACCGAGTATAATCCAGACGTGACGAGTTTATGATCCTTCTGCACACTGAGTTCGAATGTAAAGGACGCTCCCAAGGCGCGGAAGCAATGTACGCGTATGATGCCTCCCAACGCGACCAAAAGGGAGGTGATAATGTAGACCGGCTTTATCTCCGTCACCCGACTGACAAGGTCTCCGGAAACTAATGTCCGCGAGACAAGTAGCGAGGAAGTTATCGGTGAAGTGGGTCGGTAGGCGAGTGATAATATTAGCGCTGTCTCTAGGAAGCAGGCAGTCCAGAACAACATCTGATTATCGTTAGTCGCCACTTGGGGAATCCAGAATTAATAGAGCATACCTTGAAATAAGTAACCGGACCGCCAGCTGTGAGAATACGTCTCAGGACGACTTCTCCGGTGTGCGCAACTCCTTCGTTAGGAATGTACTGCTCTTTGACAGGCGGCGGCCTGTTTGGCGGAGTCATCCCAACATGGAGCGAAATAGTTGATAGTAGGAGAAAGGGTAGCTTGATGAGGGACATTTTTCTGGTTTCTGGAAAGTTGTTGTTGCTCTGCGAAGATAGAGGGACATGCTTATATATACTCCGGGACCCAAAATACCAAGGATAAGGTTAGATGGCCAACTTGGGTTGATTCCTACAGCTCCGCTATAGCAGACGTGAACACGCCGGACTGGCATTCAGAATGCTCGGCAGAAGTCCTTCAATCAAGTGACCGACTTAGCCAGGCACTGCTTTGCTTTCCGAAGCGTTCAAACCCCAGGGAGCAAGAAAACCTAGGATGGAGTACACGATGGTCGGGGTTCTGCATTAACTTTTTGATCGCAAAGTACGCTATGGAGTCTTGGTCTCTCGGTCTTCACAAGAGTACTGGTGAAAGTTCAGGGTCTCGCTTTGCATTTGAAGAGGGACGATTTTAGTTTGATTGACCGAACATGTATGAATGATAAAACATACGGCACATATTGACTGTCAGCTGCTCTTCTCAATTCCAGGCCGTTGTCCACGGCAGGTATGTTCTAACGGCGCTTTTTGTTCACCGTTCCATCGCACAAATGATTGATCAATTGGAAGATACGGATTTGTGCGAATGAGACCTGATATCAACGGAAATCGCTTTAGAAAAATGATGAGAACATATCAACATGCCGTAGCATTAGTAGTTGCCGGGAATGTGGGCTTCTTCCCCATCCGTCACTGGAAGAGATGGGCCGCTGGCCATGGGTTGCTGGGTTTTCTGGAATGCGGATGGGCACAGCTCAACGAACGTTAATGGACCGGGGTCACTTCTCACGTTAGTCACAGCAATCAAGCCATATCCAGTCGATCAAGTAGGGATATTCTGCTACTACACTATTGTCTAATTGAGTCCTACAAATTGAACATCCCCATCCCTCTTCGTCGTCAAAAATTTCATCTCACTGACAGCACCCTCTACGCCTTGCAACCCACACATCTCAACAAAATCACCCGATGCCTCTCGTCTCTCACCATTCACATACTCAATAAACGCATCTAATGGACAGCTCTCCCCAGGTCCACATTTACAATTGGGTATGGGAATTGGTGCATCATTGGCCCTCACCCGCACGAATGTCTGCATTGCTACTTCTCTTTCGCATAACGTGTCGTTGACAGTTCCTCCAAGAACATTGCCTTGATGAACTATGCCTAATTCTTGCTGTTCAGCAAGTGTGGGTCCACCGATGGAGCAGGTCATACGCTCGAGAGCGACGTTGCCGAGAAAGGAGACGAGGAACGAGGAACGGAAGGTCCGTCTAGGGTCGGTGAAGCGTTGAGTTACAGGGAGTGGGTAAATTGTTTCCTCTTCATCTGCGCATGTCGTAGTTGAGTTCCACAGTCCCAAAGCAGAAATAATCGGAGGTATATTGTTGTCATGCTATAACACAAAGTTTCAGCAAGAGTTTTTACAAAAAAGAGCGTTCGACGTACCGTGAAGGTCACAATCAATGGAGGAGGTGTTAAGGTGCCATTCTCGACCGCGGCAGTTCCCGGTCCTGCAGCGAACAGGTCGGTGATTGCTTTAACCCAAGGATACCCAGTCGCAGCGGATATCGGATTTCCCGGCCCAGAACCGTAGTAGTAATTCAGATCGTGAGCGTATTCATAGTCAAGCCATTCGGATTCTACATGGGATAAACCAGTATTTAGAAGCTTCTCAAAACAATCGAGAAGAAAACAGACCTTCGAATATTTGGCAGAATCTTCGCTCTCCGCCGACTTCGTACCCGAAGCCACACAAATCCTGCATAACACCAATGTCCGTCGAATTCAGTTCAAGTCCATCCAAAAATTGGTTCAAACGGTTGGCAATAGCAGGACGGAAAGTGGCTCTGAATGCATCGGAGTTCTTCGAACCTGCACCACTGAAGTTTCCGTATGCAGGACACGACGACGATGGAGTGAGCGAGTCGGCAAAGGTGGTGTTAGTGGCAGAGTCGATAAGAGTGATGACGGTGCCTCGGTTCAAAGAAGGCGTCGTGAGATAATTTCCTTGGGAAAGATAGCCTCGAAGGAAGTAAGTCGCGGTATCAACTACCCTTTGCTGGCTAGCTGCCCTGTTCGATGAGAAATCAGTGACGAGACAAATATTTACAAAGGCAACTCACCAGACCGTGAAGTTTTCTCCCCCACTCGTGAGGCCGTATCTCTTTCGCAGTCTTACCCCCAATGCGAAAGCCTCTCCGGCACCAGTTGACGAAAGATACAGTGGTTGATAAGGTTCATCGTCGATCGGAAGCTCCCAGGACGGAATAAAACTCAAAGGGCCTTTTGTTGTATACGTCGCGTTTTGGAATTTTGAAAATAAAATTTTCCAGCCGATATAAGATCCTGGTTCGGGGTATCGTCTGGGTAAAGAACTTCGTCATATATCTACTAGAGATGAGACAACTCGGAAACTCACGCGCCATGACGAGCGATATAGGCTGCTTGGTCAACAACACATCCTTCTGGCACCTCACTCGCTATCCCAGATTGCGAAGGCGCGTCAAAATACGGTGAAGCAGGTCCTGAATGGTGCAATGGGTTGAACGGAACATTACTAGCAAGGACTGCTGCTTGTGCCAACACAAGGACGATCCCCGAGTGCATGATGGGGTTCAGGTCGTTCGATAGCTGAGAGAAAATGCCTCTATAAAAAGGTCGTTCGGACTTCCGTGAGCCATACGATCCAAATCGTGTGATTATTATAACGGCGGACGGCTGCTGAGGACATTGCTGATTCCGAGAAAGAAGAATTTTGAAGAACGTGTGTTGAAATACCGCAATGGTTCGGAGGTCGCCTGTAGACGCTCTGTTCAAGGTCGGTCCAGGGTCGGCCCGTCTTCCGCGGCTTGTTCTCTTACCGTCGTCGCACTCAGCCCGAAACCTTGTCCTTTCTGGGTTCACCATGCTGTTTTTCATCGGAACGTGGAGGACTCGTGTTTTAGGAAAGAGATGATCACAAGGGAAGCTGAGGTCCCTTGGTGTCAGTACTTCCTTGCCCATGGATCCTCACAGTTGGTATCTATTCCGTTTGTCCCGATCTCAATATGCTGACTAGATTCTTTTCATGCAGAACGACCCTCAGAGGACTCGGAGAAAGCCATCGTTGAAGAAAAAGAGAACAGCAAAGCGGAAGAATTTTTAGCTAGCGACAGCTACGACCGTCGACAACTTTCGCAACAGGGCTTTCACACACTGTCGATCTGTGTTAGTGTTTCGCAAGTGCTCTGATCTTGCGCTTTGTCTTATACTTTCGCAGGCCATCTTCCTAGCTGGTATACAAGGCCAGGTCCTCTCATTGACTGTAGGCCAGGATGGCATCCATTCAGACGCAGTAACGGCCCTTTTCTTCATCGGACTCTTCGCGGACGTATTTGGAGCCGTCCTCAGCTTCGCATCTGCCCGCTGGTTCGAAATGATTACCGACCGAGAGGCTGCGTTCTGGCGCGAGCGTCAATGGGAGGCACAGCATAAGACCAAAGGCCGCCAATCGACCACGCTGAGACTCGTGGATCGCTGGGTGTTCATCTCGATCGTTTCTGGTCCATATTTGGTCACTATAGGATTGACAGCATTCGTTCTGGGCTTGTTGGTTTACATCTACGAGACCCAAAGTCTCTTCCTGATGATTCTGATCACTTTATTCTGTGTTTTTTGTTTCTGCTTCATTCCGCCATTCGTTCTTAGGCACAGTCGCATCCAAGTCCTGACTCATTTACGGTTGCAGAGGCGATCAGACTCGTAATAGAGACTGCCAGTGGCGCTTCCTTTGATGTATTTACTTTCTACTCCATGCTGTTTGGAGATCCAAAGATCTGATTGCAACGAGGTTTGCCTAGTCAACAGCAGCTTCAGCGCTTAGCACGCGCTAATCATCGAGTCATGGGCCTCAAGATTTTGACACCAACCCTGCATCACTGGCGCATGACCTTCACCACCTGCATTGCGATCAATGACTTCTTTTACCTCGAGGCATTCGTTTTCGCGTTTGACTCGAAAATAAGGGCTGTTATGAAGCGCTAAGCGAGCATCTCACAAATTTGTAGACCCTTTTTTTTTTTTTTTTTTTACTTCCGTGTCACAGAAGGTCGGATCGTGTTGACCCGTTGACTCATAGAACGGGTTTATATTTAGTGGTGGCTCTCGGTTTTAGTTTTATACCTATTTTCTAACCCCCCAAAATGCAGAACGCCACTCAAACCACGGCTCCTATACCCCAGTCATTCATCGACAGTTGCGTGTGGTCTCATTCTCAACTTTCAAGCACCGAGTCACCATGGCATCCCTGGGTCTTCGAGGATGACATGTTGTCTGCCGTTCAGAACGCCGTATCCTGTGCTTTTAATCATGTCAAACCGGTTCACGAAGACAAAACCCGTTCAGAGAAGGCCGTGACAGTGTGCGCGCCGTACTTTGGAGGACACGAGATAGTTGACGCCGTCGTGAAAATCATTGCGCAGAGGGAGAATGCAGGCGTGCTTGTTCTCGACTCCTTGGACCTGGCTTCTGGACGATTCGGAACCCTCGGAGACGGTAGGCAGCTTCTCAGACCATCAACCAGGCACTGATAACCTTGCAGGTGGTTCCTTTGTCAATATCGCATACAAGAAACTCCCGATTAAGACTTTCTCTGACACCCATGATATCGAGGAATTTTTTGATCATCTCGTGCGAGCTGGGCTGGACCAAGAAGAACCCACTACCCGTCGTATTATTTACATGAGGGAATTCGGTGCCATCGCTGCCGCTTCCACGCCCCTCATGATCTACCTCCTCCGAGCCATTGACCGACTTCGATCCACGACCACTACGTCGGCTATCCTCCTTCTGGGTGCCTCCCGGCAGCTGGGTCGTGCAGGTCGTCCAGACTACTACGGCAGTTCGAACTCTGTGTACAAGGTCTCTTGGTATTTCAAGAACACTGGTATCCCACGTAATTATTCTGAGATGTTCCAGAAGGGGGGCATACCGAGAAGCATTATGCCTTCAATCGGTGCTACGGTGTCAAGTTATAGTTCCCTTTCATTCAAGTCTTTGTCCGAACATTTCTTCGGACCGATATTCGACGGGTATCCGTGCGGGAGCACTCTTACCGTTTGTCATGTTCCGGTGCCGGAGGACGCTGATAAGAGTGGCGAAGAGAAAGGTGAAGGAGAGAATAACGAAGAGGGGGGAAAGCATGGAGAAGGAGGTAATGGCCAAGCTGATACTTCACACTCAAACACAGCTGAAGAGGCGGCCTTAGTCGACCAGAGCATACACCAAGCTACCGTCGGCGACTCGTCAGACCATGGTGACAATGGTGTAGCGACGACACCAGAGGTTGTGGAGGACTTGAGCGCTAATAACGAGACCGTCAACACCTCCGAAAGCACCAAATCAGAGGATCCCGATCTGCAAAATCCTATGTGGTGGAAGGAGCGCGTGCAATGTCTAACGAAGACCCTGAACCCGCGTTCGGGTGTCTACGCTGAAGATGTTGGGTTGCATCAGCAGCAGTCGGCACTCAAAGAACGTTTAACGGCTGTCAACAATCTTCTTTGTAACTTGATGCTGGAGAAGAAGGGCATTATACTTAAAAATGGAACCATAAGTCTCGCCGAGTTGACGAAGCGAGAAGAGCCGTGCGTATCATAATATCAAGTAATGCGAGCGAGCACTGATCCTCTCTATCCCTACAGCCACGTTACCATCAAGGAAAACAAGACGCTCGAATATGCCATCGTATCACCTTCCTTCTTCGATGATTCGTTCTTCGAATCACTTTTTGATATCCTCGACCAAAATCCTGAATCCGGGAAACCTCTCACGCTCTCCGTGGAAGAGCTACGCGACGCATTGGAAGCCCAACAGAAATGGAACGAACGTCTGAAGAAGTGGGTCGATAGAGAGATTGAGAAGCGTTGCAACGTGCCTAGCGATCCCAAAGAAAGCGACAGTGACAGTGACAGTGACAGTGACAATGATGCCGAGGACAGTATCGACGCAGTCATTCAGCGAGTACGCAATAGTAGCGATCTGACGCAGCATGAGAAGAGACTGCTGTCCTGTATTGTGGATGCCAGTATGTTGGGTTTCTGTGAGCTTTTATTATGACTTGCTCTTATCATTTTCATAGAATCTTTGTCTACCTCGTTCGAGGACGTCATCCTCAACAAGCAAATCATCCAAGGCCTCCGATCCATTGTTTCGCTCCCTCTCCTTCATCCTCACCACTTCAGGACTGGAATACTTTCCCGCGAAGCACTTTCTGGGGCGTTGCTATATGGACCTCCAGGAACCGGCAAGACGATGGTTTGTCGAGCATTAGCCTGCGAGAGCGGCGCTCGGATGATCCTCATCAAACCGAGTGATGTCTTTAACATGTGGGTCGGTGAGTCGGAGAAGATTGCCAAGGCAGTGTTTGTAAGTGGTCAGCTGTCGTCGAGGATTTGTGTGTTGATGCTTTACTTCAAGACTCTTGCGAACAAGTTAGCGCCGTGTGTCGTGTTTATCGATGAAGTCGACACCCTTTTTGGCGCTCGTACCTCCGGCAAGAATGGACGTACCGACGTTCATCGCGCCATGGCACGGACCACATATCCTTACCAAGGTCACAGACTGACTTTCTTCTCTCTAGCTTACAGAGTTCATGCAGGTGATTACTAACTTTGCTCGGGAGTTACCGTCATGCTAAGTCACTATTATTTAGTGTATGGATGGCCTTAACTCTGGATCGAGTAGTAAAGATAAGGGCGTCATAGTGGTGGGCGCCACGAACAGAGTAAGTTAAACGTGTCCTTTTCATTGTGAACGTTTGTTGAGCTCTATTTGATAGCCCTACGATCTTGATCAAGCCATCCTTCGTCGACTGCCCTGTCGTATGTTGGTCGATCTTCCCGGTGAGGCTGAACGTGAGAGTGAGTAGCATGTATCCTGATCATAACTATTTATTGATCATTTGATAGGTATTCTGAAAAGTCACTTGAATGGCGAAGAGCTTGAGGGCGTAGACTTGAAGGACGTAGCAGCAGACACAGACGGCTATTCGGGTTCTGATTTGAAGAGTGGGTTTGATTTCGACTTTTCCCATATAAACAAAGCCTTACCTGCGCTAGATCTATGTGTTTCAGCGGCAATGGAAGCCTTGAGAGACACTATTGGCGACCTTGTATTTGAGCCTGTCAAGCAGAAGGACCAGAAGTCAGCGTCGACAGCCACTGGAAATGAGGAACCTAAGCATGTTGAGCAGCTAATTATGGATACTACGCCCATGCCGCCAGCGGAGGAGACCGAGAAGACAAACGAAGAAAGTGTTCCAAAACGAGTGATCAAGATGGGTCATTTCCACAAAGCGTATACCCAAGTTGCCGCATCTTTCACCCTCGAGGGTAACAAAGAGCTGTATGCCTGGCATGCGAAGTATGGTTCCAACATGGAGAACCCGACAAATGGACAACGTAAAGGTAAGGTGGCAAAGGATAGCTGCGAACTTAGGGAATCAGGATACAGGAAGCAGGTGGAGCCTGTGTCGATTTTGGAACAGCCTATTAGTATCCAAGAGTTGGGAAGAGTTGTCATGAGCCTAGGGGCACTTTCTGGAGGTGTTCGTGCATGACGGTCAGATTAATTCGACGGGATACGATACCTGTTCAAAGATAACTTGATGTAGAATTCATGGACACGATTGCTCCAGGTATACAGATCCCGGTAGCCTGGCAGAGACAAGACGTATCAGGAATCGTGATAGAAGCTGCACTTTGAACCTGCCTTGAAATCTGCCTCGAGCCAAACATTCCTTGCATGAATGAAGTTGTCCAGAGTTGGCCACTGACAGAGACGTGACCCAAAAGAACGGAAAAAGTACCGTGATGGGATCAGTTCAACTCGACCAGCAACGAGGCACGATCTTACCTGATCAGATATCCCAGGAACCTGAACTCGACCATCTCATCCCCTCGACTCTGAAAATATTGCTCAAGTATAAAGAATGCTTCTTCAGCGATGAAAATTCAGAATGGCATATCAGTATCGGCTTTCTCAGTTCTCCTCGCAAGCTTACGGCCCTTTTGGTCTTGCTGGCCCTTCAGTCAGCAGCACCGACACGTCAAGTAATACCAATATTGAAAACGATACGCGTGCTTTCACCCAAGGGTTAGGGAACAACCACGGTCCATCTCGCTCTCACGCGGGGCTCATCGGACAGCCAATTCCATTTGTTGTGGGCCAGTTTGCTGGGAATACCATCAGGGCTGAACTGTTTGAGATTCAGAAAGCAAATCTCGGGAGAAAGTGAGTCATTTTTCATTCATGTCAACAATCTGACGACAGCTTTTTTTTGTTGCTTCATATAGATATGCAAGAGTTGATAGAAGACCTTTAGACCCTCCGCCTGTAGTGTCGTTGAAATTATTTGAAGTGACGAATGAAGCAGACAGTGTCACAGAGCGCGAGCTACCCAACGAGTGAGATGACTCTTCTGTGCTATCACTCCCAGTATTCATTTTTTTTCCCCAGTGAGATCCAAGTTCTTGGCCTCGTATGCACCGTCGATCTTTTTCCACTCCCAGGAACCGTCCCAGCCCTACCCCCGACGCGGAACCATTCTCGTTTAGGACCAATTAGTCGGGCAGAACCCATGTCTCCGTCAAGATATGTCCATCACAGAAGGACTTCCAGTGGCCAAATTTCATCATCACCACCTTCTCCAGCTCCATCGCGTAACCCGAGCCAACATTCATCGACGTTCGTGTACCAGAGTGCCGGTCTGGACGGCTATCACCAGCCACATACTTCCCCCGAGTCCCCGGGCGTTGAATACCAGCAGCCCCGTATTATACCTGGTATGGGTATTGGTCTCGGCAACGACTACGCCGAACTCAGTGCCACCACCAGCGACCGACATGACGCAAGTCAATCCTATTCATATTCTGAACAACAGCACCCTGCACCTTCACATTTCTACGCCCAGCCGCCCACAGTCTTGTCCCACTATTACGGGCCTTCGAATGGAACTCAAATCTACTCCTCCCCACAATCGCTGCGTTCGACTCAACAACAGTCATCTCAAACTACAAGTACTCAATCTCCCACCAGAAGCACTCATTCAAGGGAACCCTCTTTCGAGGAGCCCGCATCTCCAAGCTCGAACATTGTTGTGCACCATGTTGACGGTCAGCCGATTGTTGAGGGTACTCAACTAACCAATGCCTTGGTGGGAGCGACCTTTGTTCAGCCAACTGTTGTAGATTGGCATGGGAAGAAGACCCTGATGTTTGTCTTTGCGGTAGGTCATTCATCTGATGTGACATCTATTCCGTCATTGGTGACTGAGTTGAGAATAGGATCTCGCCGTCAAGACTGAAGGCACCTTCATCCTCCGACATCGAGTTTTCGACATATTTTCTCGAGCAGAGAGACACGATCATCTTGTCATTCAGGCTGAGTGCTACGGGGGTCCATTCCGCGTCTATTCCACAAAAGAATTCCCAGGACTACAAGCTAGTACTGAACTAACCAAGGTACGACGTTCGACTGGCGAAATCGTCTTGTAGCTCATGTGTCTCTTCCAGCTCATTTCTCGCTATGGTGTACGCATAAACATCCGGGAAACGGAGCGGAAACGTCGAAAAAAGGGTGATATTACACCAGATTCTGGGCCTGCGACAGGCAAAAGAAAACATATATCTGACGACGAGGACAACGATGGAGAAGACGGCTGAACTTTTGCGTCCCGCACTGGCTGCTATCCCTTTTCCACTGATAATACTTTTGATGCACACAAGGTCAAATCTAACTACATATTTTCACATCCGTTGCATAATATTATTGTTAGCATTATGCTACCCTATCGTTGCTCTCTCTGAAACCACTATGCACTGGTCAATGTTGTTGGAACGCTGTATTTAGATTCCGAACATGTAGCTGTAATACTGTTTCCCAAAAATCAAGATGTACATTCAGTTTTCTTTTTTCTTTTTTCTTTTTTTGGTTCAATGATTTGCGCCGCGCTTACGACTTCGTTCGGCTTGCCATGACTCGTGTCACCTCTAAGTCCGGGTACGCTGGTCTACACCACGCCTGAATCCTTTCCTCACTCTCCGACTAAATATCATAACCAATGGCTTCCGCAAAGATTGCCACTCTAGTGATACGAGTGAGTAGAATGTGTCTATGCTCCTGGCCTTATGATAAAAACTCACATAGAACCGGAGACTCTAGCCAAGCCCATAAGCAACCAAATCAAGCAACAGGCGAAGCAGTATGTGTTGGGAAGGCTTCGAAATTCGAAACAAGATTTTACAAGACCTACAGACATGAAACATTTCGATCTTTCTGTGTCGGTCTTGCGCAAAGAATGCATCGTACGGAAGTGAGGCTTCGGACCAACATTTTGGGAGAGCCAGCCAAGCATATCAGGCCACTCTCGGAGACGCGGTATGTTACTACTTTCTTTGTGTTCTTCTTTTACTAAGGAATACCCATGGTGTCGTTTTCAGTGCGATAGAAAGCGGAGCCAACGCTCTAGCTGAAGGATTCCTGTTCGCAGTGGCCGCTGGACTCATCATCGGTGAAACATGGCGTTCCTCAAGAAATCAATCCAAGCGGCGGGACGATGTGGATGATAAACTGGAGGACTTGGATACCAGAATTACTGAACTTACTACGCGTTTCAATAGTTTGGCTTCGCAGATTGAGGAGAGGTTGGACGAAGAGCGAAGAAGGTACGTGTTAGATCCATCTTATGCCGTGAGCATGTTTGTTTTGAGCGTACGATTTAATACAGGAACGATGAGCTATCTCGAATATTGGAAAGAATGGTGGAGATTGGGCTGCGTGGTGGATGGGCCGAATTTGAGGATACGCCCCTTCGAATACCCCGAATCAGCTTATCACGTTCTCATAGAGAAGTGGACCAAGAGACGCAAGAGGAACGGGACAACTCCATAGAGACGTCTGATGGCGACTCTTCAAGGTCAAGCCCGTCGTCGTAGAGAACATCTTTCTTGCATTGGCGCGACAGGAACTAGAATGTATTGCGATATCTAGAGTACAAATGCATGTCCAATTAATATTTACACACAATGTTACACACAGAAGAGATAAGGTATGAAAAGAGTTACGAGATAATTATCCCTGCAGAAGGCAAGATTTCACATTATACGACAACCTTCGTCCGCCGGACATAACCGTTCTACCCAGCTACATGCCTGTTCCTCCTGCGTCTTTATCGCCCCACCGGTTCTCTTTACCTCTATCGTGTATGTCCGTTCAGGTTCCCCAGCAGCAGGCACATCATACCACCACTTCAACACTTGCCCATGTACTGACCACCGCCCACCACTAACACTGACATCGATATCCAAAAGGTCTTTTTCGCTTGTCACACCATGCCACTTCAGAGTAGCCAAAGTCATGGTGGGCGTCGAGCTGGCGCTGTTGTATGAGGAAGAGGACTTGACGTTGTTATTAGAACTGTCAGGGTACATCGAAGTGTCTTCGATGTTGATGGTGGACGCATTCCTCGACTCCATTCGGCTGAGAGGCTCTGAAGATAGCCCATCAGGCCCATCCAGGATGTTCTCTTTGCCGCCGGCTTCATGGCGCGCATCTGGGAACGTTGGCAGTAGCCTACTGTGTGCGAAGTGAACGAGGGGAATGAAAATCTCTGTAGCGGGATCATCTTCTGATACGCCTCCGGGTTTAAGCCTGTCTTCTGGCCGAACGTTAACCATGAGCTTGAAGTGAGCTTTCCCGATATCAAACGCAATCTCCTGTGGGCGTCCAATGACCTTCACGGGGTATGGTCGAGAGAATGCTTTTACCGCCCGAGCACCGTCTGTCAGGAAGTCATATGGGTTTTCCTGCCACCCCGAAAGCATGTCGGCGATACCGGGTCCATTGAGCGTTGTCAATGAGAATGATGATGCCGCAGCAGCAGGCCGTTTTGACGGGGCGATCATGTTCTTCTTCTTGAGTAACACCGCCTGAGACCCATCACCTCCGGCTCCATACATTGTCGCACTAGAGATATTCTTGTCGTTGGAATACAACGACCTCCGCAGAGTACCTCCACCGGTAACGCCGAGATCATCTTCACTCCATAAGCTCAGGTCCTCCATATTCCAACCGTCGCCCCAGTCATGACAACTGTCTGGACAATACGTCCAGATAGTGTAGTTAATAGCATTGGTACCATCAGCACCATTCAGGCTAGCATCCAATGCGCGCTCTTGACGACTATAGTCGCCTTGGTACTTCCCGCCATCAGTCCAGCCATAACTGCGTTTGCCATCCATGTCGAACGGCGTTCCAATCTCACCAATGATGGTGGGATATTGACCTATGATTCTGACGTCTTCTAGGAAGACGCTCAGCTGCTCCTGTAGGGATTTACGGATAGCAGATTCGCCGAACTTGACTGCCTGGATTGGAGAGGAATATTTGCCTCGCAGAACACCGAGCGCATCGGCGTTAAACCAATTCCAGTGACGAGTGATGAGCGTTAAACCGTCGTAATAATGGGGTGAATAGCAACAACGACCTTTCACGATTGCTTCGTCAAGGGGTGGCGGGGGTGCAAACACGGGAGGCTCAATGAACATGATTGCTTCTGGATGAGCTCTCCGTAACCGTTGGCAGAAGATATTCCAATGCGGACGCCAGTAATCCGCGACAAACTCCACGAGAGGTGCCAAGTTATCGGGTGATAAATGTCCTTGAGGTATGTAGCGGAAATAATCTGGCGCCATGACAAATCCCGTTTCGATATCCCATACACCATGCTGTGCCCAAATACAGGTACCCAACTGCCACTCTTTACTACGACGCCAGCCCCACTTTGGATGCACACCCTCGGCATCCTCGATATCTGGTTCTGCCCAGATTTTGAGGCCCTTCGGGTCGATAGTTACTGAGCCGTTGCGTCGCGGGCCGAACATTCCGAAAGTCCAGTGTTCTACGGTTTGCGCTTGACCCATACCGAGACGAAAAGATTGCGCAGGCGTGGGGTATGTACCCTTTTTCAATGTGGAGCCCTGCGCAGTGGGATTTACGTTCAGGTCATCCCAACCACAGAGACCCTCGAAGGGCTCGTTCATACTATCCCAGCCTATGACGCATTCGTCTAACAAGTCACTCGCAGTATCCCGTATACGGTCTGCAAGCTGACCCATGGCCTCGATATAGTGTTCTTGGAGGTAGTCTTGGATATTCTTCCCATCAATGATGCATTTGGGTGCGAAATCTTTGCCGGCAAAGAAGAGAGTGAAGATGGTTTGAGAAAGGAGACGTCCATAATTGGTAGACCAAACCATGGCTGGTAAAGAGGCTGGGTCGGGGTCATGTGCTAGTGGATATTCGCAGTGAATAATGGCGGCTTGTGTGGCAGTAATATTTCTGGGGTTGATACCGCACGCAATCAATGTCCAGTAAGGGGCGCCAGAGCCTCCAGAAAAGCGAGACCACTAAATGGCATTAGGACTAGGTCACGGACGAGAAGTGAAACAAAACGCACTACATCCTGATGTGGGTCAAGAAAGACTTTGAAGCCATACTCTTTGCATTTGCGAAGAACCCGTATTGTGTAGTCCATGAACTCATAGTCATATTTTCCGCTGGTAAAGTGGATTGAGTTGATGGGGCTAGAGACACAATGCGGAAACTCACGGTCCTCCATGCTCTAATGATTCCCAAGTTACAGGAAATCTAAGCATGTTGAATCCCCAACCACGGAGACGAGCGAGATGTATGTCTGCAGACCCGTCATCGACATTCAGTGGCCTGCCAACAAAACTCTCTCCTCCATCTTCTGCTTGTTCCCAAAAATCTTCAAGTACATAGGAGGGTTTGTTGACCGGAGCCTTTGATGAACCAGAGAGGTTAACACCCCTCAGTAACAGTGTACGACCTGCGTTGTCGACGAAATTACAGTCGAGAGTGTGGATATATGATGACTTGGTGGGTTTCCCAGTTGCTGGAGATATTGAGGGAACAGAAGGCATTTTTGTGCTCGACGTGAATAGGCGATGAGCGTGATGACCTGGTCGCTGTCGAGCACAATGAGTGGAGAGGATAATAAGATGGTACCACTTCACAAATAATCCTGATCGGTGCATAAGGCCGAGCCGGCATTTACCAATTTGCTTTTAGATCAAATGCCGGATTGGGCCTTGATTGGCACGGCAATTCCTTCAGAATCGCTCCCGAGTCCCTGACGCAAGAATAATAATAGCTCCTCGGTTCTATACAACTGTAACTACAACAATGTCGAGAGACTTGTTGTGAGGCAGGATGAGCACCTCGGCTGTTCACTTTTATAATTATCAACTTGACGTTACGAATTTCAACCTCACGCAAACACAGGTTTCTGGATCGAACAGAGTGAATAAGAGTCCGAGGCCGTAGCTTGGTTTAGTATTATCAAAGGATCGTAGGTAATAATTTTCTTTTGTCCCGCAGCTGTCGGCGTCCCGATCTCAGCCTTCAACCACAGGCTTCGTCTGAAACCACTACGGCCTCCAGACCAGCCCTCAGGATCCTCTCTCCGATGCCTCACTATGACCCTAACATCTGACAACCCAGATAGAGTTCTTCAAGCAGTGGCGGAGATACATCATCTCAATCGGAAGGTTCTGGCAGAAGATTCTGCGCGACAGGAGGAACTGAAGAGAGTCGAGGAGAAGATCGAGGTGAAACTGATTTCGGTATGAAAACGGAAGACGGAAAACCCTGTCACAGTTTCTGAAGAGTCAGAATGGAGTAATGGATGTTGTGCGCATTATCGACTATCTTTTGTTGCGGTGGCCTTCCATGTAGTCGGTTTGCGCGTTGAATTGGGCGGATCTGCTCTACCATATCATCTTCTGTAATCTAGATTCGGTTCCCACTTACAGCACAACTCATATAAGTCAGAGAAATGACAAAGACGTAGGCTAACGAACTCACATTAACCATACAATACATCTTCGCGCCTGTTGCCGCCTCTAGATTCGAATATCTTAATTCATTCGTATTAATCTCCCTTTCCTGACGAAAATAGGTTGATTTGGTGCAAGCTCTAGTAGACAGTCAACTCTGCGCGATAAAAAGTTGGGAACTATATCTATCCCTTGCACATCTAGATGTCACCTCCAAGCAGATGGCTTTTGGTTTCTCTCCCTTGGCTGCGATGATCTCAAGGACATGCCGAAGCCCTTTTTGTTGGAGGAGCGACATCAATCCGGAGGTCGAATAGAGGCTAAGTGACCCATCTTGAGAGTTCGAGGCTATGATATGACACGCCTTTGGCCTCAAACTCCTTCATTTTCATTATAAGTTGCAGATGCCGTGTATCTAGAAGGTCGAGGCTGCCCCTATCCTTGAAGGATTAAGCGTAATCCCTATCGAGAATATGATGAAATTCTTCTGCACGCTACAAATGTTCGGCAAGTTGGCCCAAAACATACGGCATACAAAAGCAAAGTACGCACCTTCATATAAACCAATCCCCACCTCCAAATCATCCTAGCATCAATCTCTCGATCCGCTCTCTTTCCTGGGCCAAATCATACTGCAACTGCACCAATTACTCCCTCCTCATCTACGACAACAGCAAATTTTCCACCATTGAGAGACAAAAAGACTGAACTGGAGAGGGCCTTTAGCTGAGTTGACATTTTGTTGACGCTTTTATGTATATGTAAAATGCTTGATCGTTCGGTACTTTGGAGGTTACGAAGACCTACAGACGTTGCTCCAGAAAGATGATACAAAGTGAATCTATCGTCTAGTAAAGCACTAGCCAGGATTGTGGAGACTTTTGTTCTTGGTAGTTGTCAGAGACCCTGGATGTTTCGGGTGTGATGTAGTATGTACTGTATTGGAAATTGTTTATTGTGACTCGTCGAGAATCAGTTTGTAAAATTCTGGCCTTAGAGTATGTATCATTACCAACACGCGGCTGAGATACTACCTGAAACTTTACTATTGTAATTGTGAAAAATTGTTTCGGTCGACGGTGTGTCACACAACTGCAGGCGCTAGGCCTTGGTCTGCAGTGTATAACGAACTGCACTTGAGTCTCAATGCTCATCATCGAATGTGTGCAGGAATAAATCACAATGTATTGCATATCGCTAGCATAAGGATAGGAAAGGTTTAGAGCTACTATATATGGACACTCATGCGAGGTTTAGAGTACCTCTTGCAATTGTGAGCCCGACATTTGAAGTGGCGTCGGAACACGCCCCGAATTTGGATCAACTAGGCCCCACCAGGTAGTATTGTTCGAACAGTGTCGAGCGTCGAACATTGATCTGTCTCCTTGAGATCTGGGGTGAAGACATAGAGATAGAGTTGACGAATTGCACCTCATGCTACATGCGTGCGGCCAGCGCTAGCGTTAATTTCCCCATATCATCTGCAGCGTGGAATGGCGGTGTGTGTGCCATGCAAAACGTGTGTCTCGTGTTCCCCCGGCGCCAGCGTTAAGCCACCTCAAGACAGCCGGTACGGATAGTATGCGTAAGAATTGGCAGTGTCACCGAGAGTATCGGGAGCAAGTTGATAACGAGGTGTAGGAGTGAGGAGGTACCGTGATAGAATGTCGAGAAGCTCGTAAATTATGGTAGTAAGTCCTGTAATGACCGTCGCTATGAACAGGTAGAATGCTAGACAATGATAAGGATGAACGAATGGGTACAGAAGCGGTATGTGGACGTTACCGGTGACGTAGTGGTTGATTTTGTCTCGACTTGAGGGGCTCGGGTACTCGACTGGACCAAAGTAAGACAGTTAATGACGGCAAAAAGAAAGGACAAACCTTTAGACAAAACTGATCTGGTAGAGAACGTTCGCAGGTTGTGGTTCTTTGATTCTGTGCGTAGAAGCGGAGAACTCGGGTAAAGTGGTACCTTTCGAGGTCTGTTTTGGCCGTGTTCATTGATGGTGTCACACGTGGGAAAAATGTCTAAACGAGGTGGAGGTAGAGTGCCTGAGGAAACCATATTCAGCGCAGACGAGTGTTTTTGGACATGCTGGTGCTCGCTTCGCGATATGTGCAGCATGGCTCCAAAGATAAAGTTACGCCCATAGGCCTCCGTCGCCCGTCGCAAAGGCCCTCATTTTCAGTCCAGAATACCGACGGGCTGTGTCGCTATCGTATTATCGACTACGACGGCAACTGTATGCCGCCCATGTCAAATTTTTCGAACCGGTAGTTCCAGGGCGCGAAAAAGACGTCCAAAAGTTGCCCCTAGGTTGAATTCCATGCAGCAGGGTCATCGGAGACCCATATGATCTCGCGACATCATTCAAGTAGAGAAAAGATTACGTCGATGGTGACCCGAGCGGGTTGACCTTTTTGAAGCTTTCAAGTCGAAATTTTCTTGAGATATCGGCTGTCCAAGAGGTCCCTCAGAGTTCCATGTAGATATGAAACAAGCCGTAAGGAAAAAAAAATTTACTGTAATGTTTTGGCAGGTTTCTGGGTTGTTTGGTTCGTGACCAATTGGGGCAGTGGGCCGGTTGCCACGCCTGAGGGAGCGATCGTCATTTTTAACAGTACGAAACTTGGGCCATCCCACGCTCTCTCTTCCTACCACCATCTATGCCCGCCAGACCTGCGCCTGGGAGCCAGGAGGGCTATCCTTCCTCCTCGTCGCCACCCTCCGTCGACGCCCATCATAACGATCCTTTCAGCCCACCGCCCCAGGCAGCTCAGTACGACAGCTATTACGGTCGTAGAGACAATTATGCTCCAGATACACCCGGACAAAACAATTATCAACACGACCAGCAGTACTATGACCAGAACGCTCCTTACGACCCTTACAGTGCGTACAAGTCGCTGGAATACGCAGCTGCTCTCTGCTTTTGTCGTTCAACAGTTTTTCTCACACTATTCTTTGCGCAGCTCCACACGACAATGACTCTGAAGCCGACGTCTATGGGCAGAGGTATGCGACTTCTGCAGAGTCGTTAGGTCAACATCATGCAGGAGTATCGGAATCAGCTTATACAGAGTATGCTTCGAATAGCACCCGCGATTCCTATCCAGCTTGGAATACAGAACGTCAAATCCCGCTCTCTAAGGAAGAAATAGAAGATATATTTTTGGATCTTACGCAAAAGTTTGGATTTCAGAGGGATTCGATGCGAAACATGGTGAGAGTGCTGTCCTCGGCATCACACGCCGCCTTTACTGCTTGTATTGCTCACGCATTCTCTCTTCTCTAGTTTGACTTTTTAATGCATCTCCTGGATAGCAGGGCATCTCGCATGTCGCCCAATCAAGCTCTCTTGACGCTCCATGCCGACTACATCGGTGGACAAAACGCCAACTATCGCAAATGGTATTTTGCCGCACAGCTCGACCTTGACGACGCCATAGGTCAGGTCCAGAATCCAGGTCTCAACCGTCTCAAATCCAAACGCGGGGGTGGCAAACGTCCTTCCCACGAAAAATCACTCTCAACAGCAATGGAGCGCTGGCGGCAAGCGATGAACAACATGTCTCAGTATGACCGTCTCCGCCAAATCGCTCTTTACCTTCTCTGCTGGGGTGAGGCCGCTCAGGTTCGCTTCGTACCAGAGTGCCTGTGCTTCATCTTCAAGTGCGCCGACGACTACTACCGGTCGCCAGAGTGCCAGAATCGGGTAGAGCCTGTCCCGGAAGGGTTATATCTTAGAGCGGTGATCAAGCCTTTGTATAGGTTCATCAGGGATCAAGGGTACGAAGTGCAGGACGGCAAGTTTGTGCGAAGGGAAAGGGACCACGACCAAATCATTGGTTACGATGACGTCAATCAACTCTTCTGGTATCCAGAGGGCATAGCGAGAATTGTGCTCAACGACAAGTCCAGACTGGTCGATCTTCCACCGGCTCAGCGATTCATGAAGTTCGACCGGGTAGACTGGAATCGAGCCTTCTTCAAGACATATTACGAGAAGCGCTCTTTCGGTCATCTTCTGGTTAACTTTAACCGGATATGGGTCATTCACGTATCGATGTATTGGTTCTACACGGCTTACAATTCACCGGCGGTATACGCTGTTGATGGACGTTCAACACCTGCCATGACTTGGAGTGCAACTGCGCTTGGCGGTGCAGTTGCCACCATCATTATGATACTCGCTACCCTCATGGAATTCTCGTATATTCCGACAACATGGAATAATACCTCGCATCTGACTCGTCGGCTCCTCTTCTTACTCGTCACGTTGGGTCTCACCTGTGGTCCGACATTTTACATCGCTATCGTGGTCCGAAACGGCGACGATGGACAGTTGGCATTGATTCTCGGTATCGTTCAGTTCTTCATATCCGTCGTTGCGACCCTCCTGTTCGCTATCATGCCTTCCGGGAGAATGTTTGGTGACAGGGTTGCTGGAAAGTCACGGAAATACCTCGCCAGCCAGACCTTCACCGCTTCTTATCCGTCTTTGGACCGAGGTCCTCGACTAGCATCCATCTTACTCTGGGTGTTGGTCTTTGGCTTCAAGTTCACGGAATCTTACTTCTTCCTCACATTGTCGTTCAAGGATCCCATTCAGGTCATGGTCGGCATGAAGATTCAGGGTTGTAACGATAGGTTGTTCGGGAACGCGCTTTGCACTAACCAAGCCGCGTTTACATTGACCATTATGTATATCATGGATCTCGTGTTATTCTTCTTGGATACCTTCTTATGGTTCATCATCTGGAATACGGTATTCAGTATCGGACGGAGTTTCAGTTTGGGTTTGAGTATTTGGACGCCGTGGAAGGATATCTTCACCAGATTACCGAAGAGGATTTACTCCAAGTTGTTGGCTAGCCAGGATATCGAGGTGAAGTACAAGCCAAAGGTCAGCCACACTGCTTTGTTTTTCCTCTAGCGTAAAACTCATGGTGTTGTTCTCTAGGTTCTGGTCTCGCAAATATGGAATGCCGTCATCATTTCGATGTACCGCGAGCATCTGTTGTCCATTGATCACGTTCAGAAGCTGCTTTATCACCAGGTGGATTCAGGTGAAGGTGGTAGGCGCAGTTTACGTGCACCTCCATTCTTCATCTCGCAGAGGGACAAGGCATTCAAGGGCGAGTTCTTCCCCAAGGGTAGCGAGGCCGAGAGACGTATTTCCTTCTTCGCTCAGTCCTTGACGACCCACATGCCACCTCCCCTTCCAGTTGATGCTATGCCAACGTTCACGGTTTTGACTCCTCACTACAGCGAGAAGGTAAGCACAAACGTCTCGTTCAACCTTAGTTGACGCTAACCGTCTACAATTCAGATCTTATTGTCGCTCAGGGAGATCATTCGTGAGGAAGACAAACAGACCCGTGTTACTCTTCTCGAGTATCTCAAACAGCTGCATCCTATTGAATGGGAGAATTTTGTCAAGGATACCAAGATTTTGGCGGAGGAGTCGGCAATGTTCAACGGTCCAAGTCCGTTCGGTGACGAGAAAGGTCAATCCAAGACCGACGATCTTCCTTTCTACTTCATCGGTTTCAAGAGCGCTGCACCCGAGTTTACCCTTCGTACACGAATTTGGGCATCCCTCCGCGCACAGACTCTCTACCGAACAGTGTCAGGTATGATGAACTACTCCAAGGCGATCAAGCTGCTATACCGCGTCGAGAACCCCGAGGTCGTACAGCTCTTTGGTGGCAACACCGACAAGCTCGAGCGTGAGCTGGAGCGCATGTCCCGTCGTAAATTCAAGTTTGTGGTTTCCATGCAGCGATACTCCAAGTTCAACAAGGAAGAGCACGAAAATGCCGAGTTCCTTCTCCGTGCCTATCCGGACTTACAGATTGCGTATTTGGAGGAAGAGCCTCCTCGTAAAGAGGGTGGTGACCCTAGGATCTTCTCAGCACTCATCGATGGCCACAGTGAATTCATTCCGGAGACTGGAAAGCGGAGACCCAAGTTCAGAATTGAGCTACCAGGAAACCCGATCTTGGGAGACGGAAAGTCGGATAATCAGAACCATGCGATCATCTTTTATCGCGGAGAGTATCTGCAACTCATCGACGCCAACCAGGACAATTACCTCGAGGAGTGTCTCAAGATCCGAAACGTTCTTGCCGAGTTTGAGGAATGCGGCGTGTCTAGCCAAAGTCCCTATGCTCAGTGGGGCGAAAAGGATTTCAGGAAGACCCCAGTCGCTATCGTCGGTGCCAGAGAGTACATCTTCTCAGAGAACATTGGTATCTTGGGTGACGTGGCTGCGGGCAAGGAGCAGACGTTCGGTACACTGGCTGCTAGGACCATGGCATGGATTGGCGGAAAGTTGCATTATGGTCACCCGGATTTCTTGAACGCCCTATACATGAATACGCGCGGAGGAGTGTCCAAGGCACAAAAGGGTTTACATCTCAACGAGGATATTTACGCTGGTATGAATGCCTTCGGACGTGGTGGAAGGATCAAGCACACCGAGTACTATCAGTGCGGAAAGGGCCGAGATCTTGGATTTGGGACCATTCTCAATTTCCAAACCAAATTGGGTACCGGTATGGGTGAGCAGATGCTGAGTCGGGAGTATTATTACTTGGGCACGCAGCTGCCTATTGATCGATTCTTGACGTTCTACTATGGCCATCCGGGTTTCCAGATCAATAACATGTTGGTCATTCTGTCGGTACAGGTGTTCGTCTTCACGAGTGAGTGCTCTACAGTCTTTGATTGCCTGCGTTTAATTGCTGATTTCATATGTAGTGGTCTTCTTGGGTACTCTCAACTCGCAGTTACCGATATGTCAGTACACGGATGCGGGCCAGTTCATCGGAGGTCAAGCTGGTTGTTACAACCTCGTCCCCGTCTTCGAGTGGATTGAGAGGTGCATCATTAGTATCTTCTTGGTCTTCATGATTGCGTTCTTGCCTCTATTCCTTCAGGGTGAGTGTCGTGTCTCCATTGAATTGGCTACTATGACTAACAATCCATTCGACAGAACTCATCGAACGTGGAAGTTGGAAGGCTATCCTACGTCTGGGCAAACAATTTGGGTCCATGTCGCCTGCCTTTGAAGTCTTTTCGACACAAATCTACACGCATTCGATTCTTAGCAACTTGACTTTTGGTGGTGCTCGTTACATTGCTACAGGACGTGGTTTTGCGACAAGTCGGATCTACTTCAACATCCTGTTCTCTCGTTTCGCTGGACCGAGTATCTACCTTGGCATGCGAACACTGCTGATGTTGCTCTACGTGACATTGACTTTGTGGACGCCATGGATTATCTACTTCTGGGTGTCCATCATCTCGTTGTGTATCGCACCGTTCCTGTTCAACCCACACCAGTTCGTCTTCTCAGACTTCATCGTCGACTACAGGTATGTGCACGGATTATGTCATGATGGATTATTACTGACCCATAGTACAGAGAATTCTTGAGATGGATGTCCCGAGGTAACTCACGGTCGCACACCAACTCCTGGATAGGTTATTGCCGTTTGTCAAGGACCATGATCACCGGTTACAAGAAGAAGAAACTTGGCCATCCATCGGAGAAATTGTCAGGAGATGTTCCTCGCGCAACATGGCGGGCTGTCCTTTTCTCTGAAGTCTTCTTCCCCATCGTAATGGCAGTGTTATTCGTCATCGCCTACATATTCGTCAAGTCGTTCCCCGTTGATGGTAGGACCCCTCCAAGCCCTTTGATTCGAATTGCGGTCATTTCCCTTGGACCTATTGTTTGGAACGCGGCCATTCTCTTGGTGTTGTTCATCTTCTCACTCTTCCTCGGACCGATGTTGGATCCCGTCTTCCCTTTGTTTGGTTCCATTATGGCCTTCATCGCCCATACGCTCGCTGTAGTTGGAATGATTGGTTTCTTCGAGTTCTTGGTACGTACCAATCACCGCCGAACATGAGTATATTGACATTCTTACATTGACTGCAGTGGTTCCTGGAGCTTTGGCAAGTTTCACATGCGGTACTTGGTCTGATCACGGTTGTCGCTATTCAGCGTGCGATTCACAAAGTCCTTATCGCCGTGTTCCTTTCTCGAGAGTTCAAGCATGATGAGACGAATAGGGCGTGGTGGTCAGGACGCTGGTATGGCCGTGGTCTTGGTACACATGCCATGTCGCAGCCAGCCCGCGAATTTGTCGTTAAGATCATCGAACTGTCACTCTGGAGTTCTGATCTCATCATTGGACATATCCTGCTGTTCATGCTCACACCTCCTACACTCATTCCCTACTTCGATCGCTTCCATGCCACTATTCTGTGTAAGCTGGTTCCTCGTAATGTGACTCTTTCTGGTGCTGATCATCGTCGATAGTCTGGTTGCGCCCATCAAAGCAAATCCGTGCACCTCTTTATTCCATCAAGCAAAAGCAACGGCGTCGCTGGATGGTCAGTTATTTCTTGTTCATTATTGTTTTCTGCTCTCATTGTTTCCTTCCAACAGATAATAAAATACGGAACCATTTATTTACTCGTCATCGCCGTTTTCACTGCATTAATAGCTATTCGTGAGTTCCACCAAGCGCCGTTTTGGGGCTTCCGATCACTAACCTCTTCACCCATAGCTGCCATCTTCCGTACTACCATGCATCTGAACTGTGAACTTTGCAACAATCTTTAATGGACTTCTACGATTCTGTCACGACAGTACACATTAATTAGATCTCTTTCCTTTCTATACACCCTGTATTCATGTTTGATTTTTCCCATGCCAGTGCTGGTGTGCAGTGGACGATTACTTTTTCTCGCCCGCCTCCGTGGAAGAAATTTTTAAACTATGTCAAGGACTTTTTTTAGTTAGTGTACGTCTAGCATGATACCAATTCCATTGATATCGCTAAACCATCGCTTTGCGTTGCATATGCTTTCTGGTGGAATACCATCAGCACGAGACTATCTCTCCTCAAGGTATACTCTGCCACATCTCTGACAATCTATTCTAGATGATATGAATTGAAGGTATTTGTTCACTGCCGTGTTCCGTACTGCGCGTTGATGCTTTGCGTAGGTGATCTATCTATCTATCTCCCGTTTCCACGGACTTGTTTCAGGATTCTATCGTCTCTATACTCTCACCGAACAGCATCCATCCTTCGAGACCACGTACCGAGCTATCTAGACATTGGCGACGCACCATAATTTAGTCATTTTCCGGAAATGAGCCGTGCACGAATCCGTTGCGCATGCTCCTTTTTGATTGATACTTTCGAGTCCTGTTCAAAGCGATATTCGCCACCTCAGTTGAACTATAGAGTCCGTGAAACGAATTTGTTGCTTTGAAATCTGCGCCGCTGAACTTAATCACAGAAAAGAGTATGGTGCTGTGATCATAAGGTGAGAATCTACCCTCGATACCTCAGCAGCATCTGATACCAGTAGACGGCGCCCAGCCCTCCCTCAAGGCCTCAAACTGTGCGGGGTCAAGCTAGCGCCGTTTGACCTGTAATCGACCACATGCAGCCTCCCGCTAATGACCGCATCGGTCGAGCAGCAATTTCACAAAAACCGGATCATTAGGCGCTGGCTGGTTTCTTGTACAATATCGCCATATCGAAACAAACCCTGCGAATCTGCGTGACCGTATTTATTCATTCTACCGGTAAAATTCGGGGGTGCGACCTCACTGTGGCGGAGGCAGAGGGCACCTGAGGGAAGACAATCGCGGTAAATCAATTCCTATGTCTGATTTGAGGTGATTGACTATTTCTGCTTGTTGCAGGTATTTCCTTTGAGTCTATTGAATGGGCATGACACGGGTCTCGCAGGAGCACTTAGCACCTGCCATGGGAATCGTGTGGTTCGTATACTGTACCTATCAGAGCGTATGGAAGAACATCCAGAGCAGAGGTATAAGTAGGCCACCCTACAAGGTTGAACTCTTCAGTCTGAACTCGCCTTCGGAATTCTCAACATGAAGTTGTTCTTTGCAAGTGCATCTCTCGCTGGGTTGTCCACCGTTGCAGCCCGTACCTTCACGGTATGACGGTGCCTTTTTCCATGGGTTTTCTTCTAATCCCTCCTCGGCCAGGTCTATAACGCATGTCCGTTTACCATCTGGTGAGTCCCCGCTATTTACATGTGCATCATATGCTCTTTTCTCATTCACCGACACAGGCCAGCTGTAATTCTTTACTTTTGCCTCCTCGGACTTTTTCTCACAATGAGTCCCAGCTATTTACAGATCTCCATGCTGGGTCTGCTGTTCCTAACTTCAAGACTGGGTGCGCTTCATGATTCGTCCTGGGAATATAGCCCTGATCCCCTTTTGTAGCTGGGAGGCTCCTGCATGGTCCACAGTAACGTTCTCGGTACCGGGTAGGTCCAAGTTCCATTTCGCTGTGTTCATTTCTGACAAAACGGACAAACACGCAGACAACTGGACGGCAGGAAGGATCTGGGCAAGTAATAAACTTGTTTATGCAGGCAGATGGCTAACTACTCAATGCAGGCCAGACGTAACTGCGACTTCTCCAGGAGCGGAGGTCCCACTGCCCAGTGCCTCACCGGCGGTTGCAACGGAGGCCTCGAATGCGACAGGAACACTGGAACTGGTGTTCCACCCGCAACGATAGCGGTCGTAAAGCTTATTTCATGTCCAACTTCCTTTACTAACGTTGCTTTGGATTGCAGTGAGTGGACTTTGTCAAGTAACCCCAACATTCCCGACAACTATGATAGTATGTGACTGTTTATACCACGCCGGTGAAGATGATACTGATCTCCTACCCAGTTTCGCTTGTGGACGGTTACAATCTTCCTGCCAGGTACCAGTAGAGAGCCTCAGTTTGGATTACTCCCTGATCACGTGACCAGGATCTCTAATAACAAAGGATGCCCCGTTGCCGAATGTGCAAAGGATCTAGGACCAAACTGTAAGAAATGGATACACCTTCTTGGGGAATGATACAGATCTGATTACTTCACGTAGGTCCTGCTCCCTTGAAAGGGCCATTCGACTCAACAGGATTCCCCGTGGGTTGCAAGAGTGCTTGCGTACGTGGTGAATTCCTCCACCCAAGGTCAAGGCTAACATCATCCCAGTTTGCAAACTTGGACGGACACCCTCAGGACTCGGCCAATTGCTGTTCTGGAAGCCATAATACCCCCCAAACCTGCCCTTCCAGCGGCGTTCAATACTACAGTTACTTCAGTGCGTCGGGTTATATTTATTGATAGGCTTCTGAGATACTCAATGTCATTTCAAAAACAGAGAGTAACTGCCCAAGGTCTTACGCCTACGCCTATGACGAGAACAGTGGCACTGCATTGTTCACTTGCGACTCGAAGCTCAAGGCTGATTATACGTTGACATTCTGTCCCTGAGCGCTACTAAGCCTGCCGCTGGTAACCGTACCGAGACGTAATGGATTCTAGTATTCCTGTTGTATCACATTCTGAAATGTACTGTTTGACC
Organism: Moniliophthora roreri; assembly: GCA_001466705.2. Classification (NCBI taxonomy): domain Eukaryota; kingdom Fungi; phylum Basidiomycota; class Agaricomycetes; order Agaricales; family Marasmiaceae; genus Moniliophthora; species Moniliophthora roreri. Next base: position 218,279 of record LATX02000180.1, read on the forward strand.
CAAGATGAACATTGTTGATCTAACGGTTTTACTATGTACAAGCATGCCGTGTGGACTCCGGCAAACTTCTTCCCACGGCATTGCTCAGTGTTCTCAACCTCCCCCCGTGGCCCCCGAGCTCTGCAGACCTTCAACAAGTCTTGACCCCAGCAAATAAGCAACGCTTGCTTGAGCACCGCATGCTTTGTACTACGGATCAAGTCTCAAAGGATGTTGGCAACGCCCGCACGAACCTTTCACATCCAAGATGATAATCAATTTATGGCCAGTCTTTTCAATGTTTTATCTGTGAGTCCAGGACATGATGCATGACATCTCTTCCAGTAAGCCTCACCTTGAATGGAGCGAAGGCGGGGCACCTATAAGGATGAATTGAGCCAACAAGCCACCGTGCCGATATGGGTGAAGATTCGAACGACTTTGTTGGTATTGATTATTGGATATCGGTCCGTCGCATGGTCTTGGTATGGTATCAACTCACTACGCCGTTCCTGGAAAGGGCTGACTGTAAGCTTCTAGGACACGGCAAAAGTCCTTAATACGCACACATACAGGGTGACGATCTCATGTGTTATACGCGACCCATGAGTACGCACACTGTAATCCTCGTCATCTACTTTACTCGTTCCTGATTATAGTACCGTCTTCTTTAGAGTAACATAGCCTTCGCACTCGAAAGTGTGGTGTTTCACGTCGACCCACTTTCGGCGATTATCAGGCTGGTCAGTCCCAATCCGGCGTCGCCTTGTGTTTGCCTTTAGCGGTGGTTTCGCACCAGCTTAACCCTCATTGACTTTTCTGCAATCTGTCCTCCGCATCAGCGACCATGTGCGACCATATGTATTTCTATTCACTCAAAAGAAACTTTAATCGCGGCTCGGCTTGTGTCCAAGCAAACCTCATGAACAGATGTCGGAGCGAGATTCGGCCAACTCTGTTTGCGGATCATTACGCATGGGTTCCCTCAAGCAACAGATCTTCAATCGATTTCGATTATGATCAGCGGAAAAAGGAAACGACCCTCAACAGTCAGCAAGGTATGTTTCTGCGCTCTGGCATCATTCGCAGCAACTGACCCATTTCGGATCTCCATCAGGTGCTTGATTCATATGCCTGCAACGTCAAACCGTGTGATCGGTCCAAGTATCAGTGCGGAGAAATTTACTTGGGACTCGTTGTTGTCATGCTGTTTTATTGGTTGTGAACGTCTCCGCTAAGTCACGGAGTCGATTACGGTACTAGCTCAACCCAAAACATTTAAAGAGGGCTCGGCTTTCTCTGTTTCTTCACTCCGCAGTGGAAGTACATCCAGCCTAACTGCAATCGCTATGAAGTTGTTCGTCGCCTCTCTCACAGGCTCCGCCCTCTTGTCTAGCGTTGCCGCCCGTACATTTACCGTATACAACGCATGCCCGTTCACGATCTGGTGAGCGCGGAATGCCCTTGGTCACGACCGACGCTAACATCTCAGTAGGCCTGCAGTGTTCACTGACCTTAACGTTGGCTCTGCCGTTCCCGACGTGCCCACCGGGTGAGTGCTTTTGTGCTTTGATGATTGTTTAGCTGAAGACAAACAGATGGGAGGCACCAGCATGGAGTGTACGGTCTTTCAACGTCCCAGGTGCGTTTTCAGACTCAGGTTCTGCTTATTGCCTTGCTTATCGGTTCGCGCAGATAACTGGACTGCGGGAAGGATTTGGGTTCGTGTCATTCGTTCACTTCCGACGGAGGGATTGATGCGCGCATTATCTAGGGAAGGAGGAACTGTGATTTCAGTAAATCTGGCCCCGACTCTTGTCTTTCCGGCGGGTGCAATGGCGGTCTCCTTTGCGACCAGCGCACTGGAACAGTATGTCAATTATCAATGCAGCCCTCCACCTGCTAATCTTTCGAAAGGGTGTTCCTCCTGTATCACTTGCGGTTTGTTCCCAATTTCTGCATTCCTGGCGATAACCAATAAAGTACATAGGAATGGACGCTTTCTGCCGATCCCAACATCCCGGATCACTATGACGTCTCACTTGTCGACGGATACAACCTGCCTATGAGGTATGTGGGGCAATCAAGTTCCTTGACGCAATACTATACTCATCCATCGCGGTAGGATCACCAACAATAAGGGATGCCCCGTGGCTGATTGTCCAGTCGACTTGGGTCCCAACTGTATGTATTCAAAGTCCCATCGGCTGAGGTCGAGAAGTTTATTTGTAATCTTCAGGTCCTGCCCCATTGAAGGGTCCCTTCGATGCTTCTGGCTTCCCCGTAGGATGCAAATCCGCATGTGCAAGTATCTTCATTACTCCTAGGGAGAAATCTGAGCTGACATGTGCTCCACGGCTAGTTTGCCAACCTAGACGGAAACCAAGCAAACTCGCCTAACTGCTGTTCTGGCGATTTTAACAGGCCCGAGACTTGCCCCCCCAGCGGCGTCCAATTCTACGATTATTTCAGTACGTCACAGTTTTTCCATGAATAACCAAGGTACTTAGCCTGGGGACAGAGGGTAACTGCCCCAATTCTTATGCTTACGCATATGACGAGAGTAGTGGCACCGCTTTATTCACTTGCCCTTCGACTGCCAAGGCTGACTACACTCTGACATTCTGCCCTTGAAGTACAGGTGCACGTTACGCAGTCGAATGAATGCCTTGCTGACTCAAATATTTACATCATAAGTAAAGGCGTCGTATGTAATGTGGCTATCAATAAACAAAACAATGCATGTTAGGACGAGGAAATCAGTGAGTCGGCTCTGGCGTCAATAGTAAGAATGCTAGTATTGCGTCGGATCCTTCCAACAGGGCCAAGATGTGATAGGATGGCGACGTGTCCATCATATTAACCCCCCACAAGAAGGGCAGGTCAGCCAAGCATCCCCCAAAGTGGCGCCGGAATCCAGGCGACTAGAGGTGTCCAAGATATGTCTCCAAGCATCTCTGTGTCCAATGACGCCACCCTTCATATCAACAATTTCATCTCCAGGTCCCAAAAGGGCGGAGAAAAGACCACTTGGCGGAATGTGCAAGATGTAAGGTACAATAAGCTGTATGTCGGCTTCCGCAACGGCACTGTTGCCACTCGCGCATTCACTATTTCTCTTTTCCCATTGCCGAGAGGTTTGTTGGAGAACCCTTGAGATCCAGTTTTCCTCTTGATAGTCGGATTCCCCATCTGAATCGGTAGTTTCGGTATGTTCAGCATCACTAGTGTCATGATACTCGCGTTTCCGCTTGCTTGGAACGGTCACCGATGACATCACCGAGTTGTCGGCGTCTTCCGCCTCTTCTTTGACTTGAGACTTGACCGTGTTTTCAATTATGTTACAGACTTCCTGCCTTGCACGACATACGATGCCTACATTTCCCGAAATAGTCCCTCGACTGCTCCGTGAGCTGCGAGCGGACCCGCTACCTTGGGAACTCTCAGGCATTGTCATGTCGCTGGATCCCCAAAGTGCCACTTCTAGGCGACTCGTCGTGATTGACTTGGGCTCAGCGACTGCAGCACCACGAGATAGAGGCTGAACTGCAAGTGCAAGAAGTGTCCGAGGAATTTTCAGCGGACATGCTGGAAATGGAGGTGGAGGTGGCAGCCGCTCATCGTCGGGGAATCTTCCGGTGTCGGAATCTGTCATGTCGTTCGTGGCAACTTCTACTTCTCCATGAGACTCGTCAAGGTCATATTCCTGCTCTTGTTTTATTGTGCGCTGCTGCAATACCGGGAGGGAAATAGCCTTCAACAATCGAAGGATATACATGTAGTCATCGTCATCATCACCACTTTTTGTGCGCCCGGAAATAGCACCAAGAACGCTCAGAGCACGGTGTGTGGCGTGAATGTGTGTGTCAAGGCTTGTGCTTTGTTTGACCTGTGATGCCTGACAATACCCCTTGTCATAAAGGCATGAGACATGAAAGGCTTTGAAGCATGATGCACGAGGACAAAAGCGCATTTCGGTCAAATTTCCTTCAGAATCTTCTCCGCAAGCATACTCAGAATCAGGTGGGGCATAGGGTTTGCAGCAAAGTCCGCAGCTTTCAGATAATTTGGGCTGTGAAAAGCGTGTCAGTATTGAGGAGCATCAGAACTCTTATAGAATAATCTGCCTTCAGCTGTTTTCTGGCTATTTCGAGATTATAGCGGTAGTAAACATCTTCTGAGTTGATTGGCGGTTCCTTTATGATTGCAGTTCCTCCGCCAACGAGACACTTGACCTCTATGAGTTCATCAATCGTCGTACTGTGTATGATATCATGGTGACTAGAAATCAGTCGTTCGTGGTGACCGCATAAAGTGGTGTCACTAAAAGAAGTCATTTAGCTGAATGTTGCTTGCAGATAAGTCATCACATACAAGTTTTTGATGACTCTTTTTGCATCTTCCGGGGTGTAGAACCACCGTACTTTGAGCCACACTTCACCATCATGTTCTTGCTGTCTAATTCCTTCAATACGTGCCACCCACATCTTCGATAGCGGCGGTGAAGTCCCGTCCTTTGATTGAGGTGCATCAGGTGGTAGAACTGTAACGCTGACAGAATGTCAATCCTGCACTCGATCGCGATATTAGAAAATCATAACTCACCAATCGCTAACCTTGAAGAGATAGGTTTGACCTTCGTCATCATTCAACTTCAGTCTCGTAAAGATTTTCATGGCCTTCCACTCCTCATCGGTGGGCACAGGATAATTCGCGTCCTTTTTGACTTTGTGCTGCTTCTGGTGAGTGAATTTAAATTTAGGCTTCCGCCTTCTGATGTTAGAATTTGGTGGCATTTTTCGCAATCTGACTTCAAGAGGAATCGCCTGGCGTGTTAGAGTGTAATATCGGCGACGACTCTGTCAGCGGCGATTACCGAGTCGGAGTCACTGCCCGAATTACGTCACCCACCTTGGTACTGGTGTGTCTAACAGCTAACCAAATCACTTGACACACTCCGAGTCCAGAGTCGATTAGTCGTCAAATGATAAGTCGAGTCTCGATCTGACGACTAATCGACTCTCCCCTCCATCAGTCCAAGCGTCAAGCACCCACAAAGCCCGAACGCCATAACACACGTGTGCGCTCCACAGACGCTAGAGTAAAATTGTTTACACTCAACCATGTATCCCTATACCCACCGAACCAGCAAAGTAATACTGGCAGTCTTGCTGTAGCCAGAATGATGCGAGACTTCAGAAGGCTTTTGTTCTCGCAGATAGTACTGCATGATGTATCGATAGTTGCCCATGGTTTGGCAGGGGGAACGGATGCGGCGGCGACTCTTGGGCTGCCGGCGTGGGTGTGTGAAATGCTTGGTAATCATCACTGCTGAAGAGCGAAGGATCTTTCTCATCTCCTCGAGTCACCCATCGCCATCCTACCTTTCGGCCTATCGCAATTTCGAACACCTATCTTCATGTTATTCCTTAAAGCTCCAGAAGACTGTCGGAACAGATGTCCTGCTAGTACCCAGGCATTTTCTCTACTACCCACCGAATGTAATGTACTCAGGAATCATCGGGACTATCGGTATATGAGCTCAGTCAAAAGGGAGCTCTCCCCGCGAGTTGAAGTGTTGATCTCATTTAACAGCCATCAGTCTTAGAACAAGGGTCTGAATTCGGAGAGTTTTGTCACTGTCAGTGTGCCGAGCAATCAACGTTGCTATATCCTCGAGGGTTCACGAAGTTGCTTCTGTAGTGGCCGATCAGCATTTCACAAAAACGTACTGCAACCTGTTCCAGAGGGGAATCAGTTACAGGGTAAGGGCTGCTCGGAGTCGCCACGTCTTGGACCGTGAGCCTTGTTATCCATCAGAAGCATCTTGAAGCAAATAAGCGCTCGAAGCGCTCGTCGTTGAAAATGCTTCTTGCCCTCCACTTTCCATCACATTGGCCATATAAAACTCACTCAATCCCTCATCACTCTTGGGGATCGAAGCAAATCGATCGAAAGTGACTGACTTGAGTGAGTAAACGCCCCTGTTAGGGATAGCAATTACTAAAGTAGGAGATACAGCCGGCGGTTATCATAATGTCGTTGAAAAAAAATAAATCATTCCTTTCTATACCCCCTGTCGGTCATCTTCTGCTGGCACCCTTCGACCCGCAGAAATCTCACCTCATTTACGCTCCTTTTACCCTTTGGAATTTGCGGTATACTATAGAAGGGTGCTTGTATGTAGTCTCAATTTCTTGTCTCTTTCTGTGGTTTCACTCTGACGTTTCTGAGTGTAGGCTTAGGTCACCGATCGAGGGGTGTTGCTCAATTGCTCAATTTACGACCCTCAGAAAAAGACCATCGAGGAATATGCTTATTCGGCTTTTACCTGCTCCCAGCCAGCCTACCGTTCTTTTCAAGCTCAATTTCGAGGATCTTTCCGAGTCATTACAAATACCTCCAGCTTGGTCGAACCAACTATCCGCACTCGCACTTGACGATCTTGAAGCACCCAACTTGTTTCATGCTCTTGACAAGGCTGTGGGCATCCAGTGTATCTTGGAGGAGGTTGTCTTTGATTTGGTGAAGAGCAGGGTTCGGTGTCTATTTGTGGATGGAGAAGTGGAGGAATGGCCGATAGATGACGGGAATGGCAGTCAAAGGGGTTGTGATTGCTGTTGCGGAAAAAGACCTGGCTTATTGGGGTGTGGCAGCTGTCGGCGTCCTGCGTCACTGACCGAAAGGCTGGAAAGCGTATTGGACGATGTTAATGAAAGTGCGAAAGAGGTGGAGAGAGAGAAGCAACTGGAACAGACCGAGAGACTCCGTGAAGAGGAAGACGAAGCAGAGAGAGAGCATCATCGAAACAAGATGGAGGACCAGCCCGTCGTTTCTCCGAAGGCTTGGTTCTTGAATTCTTCACCAGGCGGCGTCAAAGGATCGCTCAAAAAGCACAGGTCCCTGCTGATGAACCTAGTTGCGTGAGTACTCTATAGTTCTTAAAGAGGCTGCTTTTCAAGCTGTCCTTTCAGCTCTTTAATGCCCTCTAACGTGGCATCGGCTCCGACTGAAGTTATTCGGCATCGATCTCGTTCACCAAAGCGCTCTGCATCTCTTCCGAACACCCGCCCGTCTTCTCCATCCTCTGACAGATCAACAGGACCGGGAATTTCCCCCAGCGAATCGCCCACTGACGCAGAAGATTTGCCCTCATCCTCATCTTGGTCATCATGGACTTCCTTGACTCGCACAGTCTCCAATCCGATGTCCCGAAAGGGGTCGTGGGGAAGAAGAAACAAGCTGGGTCATAAGTTCAAGTCAAAGTCCATTTCTGAGGCACCCGTATCACCTCTACGAGGGTCTGAAACCGCCACTGACAGCGACGGTGCTGACAACTTACCCCTTGTCTCATCTCCCACCTCCACTTCCCCGGTCAACGAGCTTTCTCGTCGATCTAAGCCCAGACCAGTCTCAATGTGTTCGCTGCCTGTATTATCAACATCTGTGGCTAAAGATGACAGACTGATCATCATTGCGCCACCACCTCCACCTAGACTCAGTGCACGCGCACTCAGGAGACGCGCTAGGGCCACTTTGGTCGATACTTTCCGATTGTGTGTCCTTCCCGAAGTTGGTAAGCGCGTACGCGGCGTTCCATTGTTGCCGGCGTCAACCTCGTCGCTGATCGAATCGCCTGGATGGAGAAGCTCAGTCACTGGTGTCACAACCTATTATAATTGGGCGATCGGAAGTATGATTAAATGTGTGAAGAAACGGTTAGCGGAGGTTATTGAGGAGGCTGAAGAGTGCTGCAAGGATGCCGGAGTCGACTCGAGTGCAGCCTCTCAGCCAGCTCAGAATGCCGCATCTTTGCATTCTGAGGGAGGTACACTGACTGGATCCGGATCGGTCTCAGTATTCATGACCGCTACCGAGGAAACTGAGACTGCTATATCTACTTTCACCTCGACGATTTACGAATCGTTTGACGACAGCGAGGACCATTCCGCTTCAGATACAGACACGGATGGTAGTTTGTTGCATACTCCAGCACCGTTGTCGCCTGTCCTCGGCGGAACTGGGACAGTGGCCTATTTCGGTGTAAAGCAGGGCGAGCTCGAAGCTGTGAATATGTTACCTCCGCCTATCGCAACAGCTCCAGAGGAACAGCGATCGACCACCACTGCTCACCTTTCACCGTCGGTGGATGATCCACCTGCATATTCGGTCACTCCTTCGATTCCTAGCCAGGAAGGTCCCCTTCCATTGTTCCCGTCTTCCGCACTATCTATTCCTGAACCAGTGAGCCAAGTCCTGGGAGCTCTATACACGAACTATAACGCCTTGGTACAACTGCACGCTCATCTTACTGAATTACTGGCAATATCGAAAGAACGAGAGCGGGAGGCGCTCGACGAAGCACGTAGCCGGGAGGAAGTACTCGAGGTCAGATGCCGACGACGGGCTTGGCTGGGGAGAGGCTGGGGCCTTCACCGTCCCAGCTTAACTGCGAAATGCTTAGGACACGCGTCTCCTCCGCCCGCACCATGGAGAGTGTTGAACCATGGTAATGGAAATGGTCTTGTGGTGCCTTTCAAGCCCAGCGGTCTGGGGAAATATTCGTGGTCTGCACAGGACTGGGAATATGACCCGTGGTATTGTTTCCCGGAATACTGTCCAGATCCCAACGGACACAAACATCAACGCTATCATTCATTCTCGAGGAGTGCCAATAGCTGCTATGAAGATATAGAGGATGATGATAGTTCTTCGACGACGTCCAGTTTCACAGGGTCTGGATATCAGTACCAGCATTCCGGTGCACCGTATGAGGAACCCTCTCGTAGTCACTCACACATGGGTTATTCACCCCATGCAAAGATTCGAAGGTCGCTGGAGGGTTCTTCACTGGTCCCGTATGATGAAACAATTCCTGTCGCTTGCTCTCTATCTCCTGTAGAAGATGGCTACCTTCCGGACCCGTACGGTCCTGATTTGTATGGCCTCCCAGGAGGACCAGAAGATGCCTTGGACATCGGTGGTCCAACGGCAATGGAAGTTGAAATGAGATTGGGTATCATGGATGATATGGTTGATATTGCGCTGGAAAATTCTGCCAACGCGACCGGGGATGATGGATTGCTGCTGATGGAATGCTATTCGAACCCATTCGAAGGTGAAGGGGAGGATCAACATGATCTCACCGAGCAGTTCTTCGAGTTCTCGCAACCTCTACCTCGGCATCACACGGTGCCCGAACCCGAGATGGAGAAGGATCGTCTGGAGAGTCAACAATTACCACGAAGAAGTTCCGCCCCGGCTCTTGGTCGTCCTCAAAGGAAAACCACATCTAAATCTCCTAGATCTCGCAAGATATCTGCAGGAAGCATCAACGATATGAAGTTGTTCTTCCCTGTCACCGAGGAGGAAGATGCTGAAGGGGGAGTTGCTCACCAGGAAGACGTTGATGTGAGTATCAAGTTTGATGTGTACGCCATCAACACAGTCGAAACCCCGGCTAAACCAGGTGACGGCAATACTCCTGCGCCGACAAGAACGAGGACGAGGAAGGATAGCATGAAGCCTTCGAAACCATTGTCCATTAGTGACCTTGGTATGGGTGACATTTCACCTCCATATTCACCCACTTCCTGTTCCCCTACCTCTCCTACCTCTGCGCGGCCACAGAAACCTCTTTCAACTATGCACGTGCCCAAGTCTCCCCCATCGCCCACTTCCGAACAAAGTGATTTCACGCTGGCCATGAGTCAGAGCAAAACAACGCTAGGTTGGATTCCTATCCCAGAAATTAGACTGGACGGTGAGTCGACCTCGACCTCAGCGCAAGTAGTTGGGGTCGCAATATGACGAACCAGATCGTTATGGCCCCTTTCTTCTATCAATGCATTATCACACGCACTTGGCTTTCCTTACACGTATCGCATTTACCAGGCAACGGAATACGACACGCATTATTCTCAGCATTCATTTCTATCATAGTAGTTGCTATAGATAATAGCACAATTTGCATTTGCATATCTGCGCTCTCGTTGCCTTCACACCATTATTTAATGCTTCATCCAGTCTTTGCATCGTTCTATTCTACTAACGCTTCGAGCTCGGGCCCACTCCTTGTAATCGTATGTTTTTACCTCTTGGATACCTTACCTTGCGCCTATTCGTACTACGTATCGGTCCCTGATAGTCATGCTGAAAAACAACAATTTGATCCTGTTCCAATCCACGAATTATGATCCTCATTAACAGTACGGCGTGAATTAACCTAAGACTGATGAATCCAAAATTGCTGTGCCCTTTGAACTTAATTGGCAGTGCCATTGGGCATGCCAATGAGCTTCCAAACCTCGTCTCCTCGTTTGCCAGCCTCAGTTAAGGTGTTAGGCTGCCCTGCACTAACAAACCACACCCGTATTTTGCGGACGCCATTGTCATTCTGCATCATCGCCCACAACGCCTTGTTCTTTGTGGAGACGACGTTGAACAGTTCAGATGTGATGCAATCGCTGCACGAAGTACCACCTCGAATTCCGCTAGGATTAGTCGCGCTTATGGTTGACGTTTGGAAGATGTATTCGCTCAAAGTGTTGGTGGGCGAAACGAAGTATAGATGCCACTAAGAAGTACAATCAATGTCGGTGCCCTTTCAAGGGTAGGGGTTATGAAGGCTTACCTCGTTCAAGGTAGAGTCACCAACGACAGCCAGAGGCGTGCTTCCAAGAGCTTCAGTTCTGGCAACGATCTGGACGTCGCAAGTCGTTTTACCTCCGGATTCCCAATGTCCAGAGACACAAGTCATCCAGATGCTGTTATCGGTACGTTGGTAGAACATCCTGGAATCCCCATTGTCTGCTTGAAGACCGGCCACGGTGGAAAGAGGTGCAACCGCATAGGCGTTGGGCTGGAGAACTGGACCCGACCGCGGGGCGGCAAAAGCGACGCCAGCAGCACCCAAAGCAGACACGAGCTAGATAGGACGCGTCAGTGAAGAGCTGGAATACTGGGATGTAGAACGTACAGAGAGGAACTTCATCCTTGTACTGAAAGTGACAGCTTTCGACTGAATGAGCTGAAAGAAGTGGTAGACCAGAAGCCTGGAGAGACCTGTCAGAATCCTCCAGCTTTTATACGCCTTTCGTTGTTGTTGTTAGGCTTGGAAGGCGAACACTCCTCATGGATAGGCACTCTTCAGGTACACTGGCCGAAGTCGATTCCTGTTCCGTGGCCTTGTATTCCGTAGTCTGACGTGCATCCTGAGTGTCATTTCGGTCATTGCGCACATAGGCACTGATTGGATCCTTAAATTGACAGATTTTAAAATGGCGCGTCAGAGTAATATTGACGGTGTTCCTGTACCTCCCAGTCAGGGGAGGTCTTCGACCTTGACTGCTCAGAAGTTCGCGGTCTCAACGCAGTCCATGCCATGCAATGAATGATGGCCCTCAAAAACGGAGAAAAGAATGAACGCTTGACATCGCAAATTGCAATGCAGAGGCTTGGGGCTGGATCATCTTGAAATCGGCAGGACAATTTGTTTGATGAATGATAAACGAGAGGCCATGTATCACCGAGCCTGGAGCGTAAGGTTCCAGGAGAGACGTGTGGTAAGAAGAGCAATGGTTGCTGTGGGCTTCGTTGTGGTGGAAAAGTTGGTCGAAAGTTGAGAGAGCCAGTGATCAAATACTTTCAATCAAGCTCGCGTCAAACCCAGCGTGACCGACTCAACCTCAGTCAAAATTTTACCCGTCTCAGCCAATGGTTAATGATACATCGTGGTATATGAACAATACAGTGTGCTACAATCTCTACTCGTAAGGTGTCCGGGGTCGTAAACGTGCGTAGGGATCCATCAATCTTGTACCGCTCTCCTCAACTCCTCCCAAGTGGGAAGCCCAAAAAGGACGGGGAGTTCATCCCATAGCTTTTGCCTCTCCGCGACGTAATGATCACGGGATAACCTGTGGCAGCTGTCACAAACCCCACTCTGGTACTGTGCCCAGGGGAAGGAGACAGAAAACACTCCACTACCAAGTGACGCCTCAACCCCTTGCAGCCATTTCCACCGGGTGTTGTTGCACATAGATGTCCTGTGGCATCCCGGAAAGTCCATCTGTCCTGTAAGAAATGCAAAAAGCCTTGTGCGAAGGGCAATACTGAGTGTTTCACGAGCACGAATACAAGCCTTCTTATCTGGCCAATCCAGTTCGATGTGAGTGTTGTCTATGGAAGGTAAACCGTCGAGTATGAAGCCTATATCTTGGCTATCGGCGCAAAGATACAAAGCAGCGGGGAGGAGAGTAGGTAGATTGGTTTCCTTGGCAAGGAGAAAGACAGCAAACGGTCTTGCTTCAAAGGTTTCAAGATTGACAAAGGCATCGCGGGCATCCCATTCTTCTAGTGTTGTAGGGTATAATTCTGATAGTACCCGGTACACTCGCTGACGCAGGTAGTCAACTTGGTATTTGGTACTAAGTCGGAGTATACCAGACAGCACAGACCACTTTATAGGCTTTGCAATGTCGAAATAGCTTTCAGAGGCAAGGTGTTAGAAATTTCGATAATGCTTGATCGAATAGTCAACGCACCCTATAGTGTGTAATGCTTTCAGGAAAGGCAGCACATCATCCGGCGAATCATGGAGCTCTACCACTGGACATCCATCATAGAATTCGGCATTTCGAGGCTGGGGAATGCCGAGCATGTCCTCAAAAACAGGAGAATTCTGCGCGACGATGCCTCTGTATACTCGAAATGAGATGCGACCTGCTCGGACGATCAAGGTTCCATCGCTGAACCAAAGGTCAGAGGACCTTTCGAACTGTTCTTGCGTGTCCATCGCCAAAGCTGAAGACTCGGAGGGTGTACGAATGGTTCGGAGCCTGCTGTCATCGTGCATATTGGGTAATTGTAGCTGGGAATAAAGACGTGAATGACAAAAGTTTCTAAAGCTCGCTCACTCGCATTGCGCTCGCATTGCACTCGCATCACTTTCGCACAGCGGCGTTTGGGCGTGTTTGTCAAAAATTGTTGCCACTCAGAGTCTCAGATCATTAACAGGTAACCAGAATAGGAAGGACCGTGCCAGTACAAGTAATTCAGCAGCTTTCTAGAAATACATATGCATTGAAAAGTCCTAGAAGTTCTCAATCATCGCCACCCTGCAATCTCACCGTACGGCTGAGGTCTGGTACCCAGAGGTGAAATACGGACCATATGTCGTCGTTCCCCATTTGCGCAGTCCGGAACCCCCGAATGTGCCGTCGTACGCTGAAAGCGAGCCGTTAATTCATAAGGACAGCTAGGGACAGAATCATACCTGATCCCAGACCACAACAGTCCCAGGTTCCCAAGACACCCGACATTGGAAGTCCAGAGATCGTATGTGTTGATGGAGAAAGTTGACAAGGTTGTCGCCCTCTTCAGGCTTGAAACCAACCACTTCCCGCGCAATAGTAGGACTAACGTAGAGGGAAGGCTGTCCTGTCACCTAGTTCGATATCTTCGTCAAGTTAGATGATTGGAGTCGATCTGAAGGGCGTACCGGTTGTTTGATGATTAGCGGATGCGCTTGATTTCGCCTATAGAAGCAGAGGAGTGCCTGAGGATTAGTCCTTCCAGAGTTTTGCGAAAAGCCGGAGAGAGTGCTTGGTACGCGTGTGTCTTTGACAAAATTAGAAGGTGGTGGACCGGGAAGTTATACGCTTATCAAGGAGGAGAAAGCTGTATCGCCGCCTCCGCTCTGTGGGATTTCCAGGACCCAGAAGAAAGTCGTTGATGGCGTATGAATTTCCCAAGTCTGACTAGAATTTTGTCGGTGAACAGAGGCACTGCCGAATAAGGAAGATGGTATACTCTACGTGCCAGAGGTCATAATTGGTGTGTGGTCCGGGCAGGTCTCGGATACTCCCTCTATAAGGGTATGAGTTAGCTTCCTAATGATACTGATATCCCATGTCAAGTCGTACACACACTTGCTCGTCGGCGTAGATAACATGAAACTCGGGCGACGTCCCAGCCGGGTAGCCCATAGAAGCATGCCGATGGAGAAGCCCGAAATGCCTGTGAATGATAAGACTCGCAAATATGCGTGATTGTTTCGTTAAACTTACCTGGCAGGCGTTCGCTGTTTTTGGAAACCTGCATCTTTAAGATCTTGGTCACGCTGAGAAGAAAGGCTCTGTTGCACTGTCAAGGTTCACGCCAAGTAGACTCGCAAAAACCAAAACGCCGCGTTCAGCAGCGAGCAGAGCTACTTCATCCAACTCCTCCTCGTTCAACTTTGTAAGCTGAATACCTCGTAGTTCCGTTCCAATTTGAGGAGTCAAATTCTTGAGGCGAAGTTCTGGGTGTGCAAATAGCCTTGGTTTGGATGGTTTGGCACGAGTTCCAGGCTCTACTACGTCAAAGGCTGGATGAGGAATGCTAGCGCTGGGGCCCTCGGGCCTGACAGATAGATATGCCGGATATAGAGGTGCAGTTGAGCTCATGAGTAGAAACAAAGAACCTGAAGAAAAGGAAATGTAATAATGTACTGGCGAAAATTCCAGTGATTGAAGATGCCTCTATGTTGCAAATACTTACCCAACACCGCGTCAACCGCCCGGAATGTCGCACCGTTATCGATTTGAGTGATGAATGGCGTGATTTGCCGAATCGGTGGCAACTGGGACCTGATGGAATCCTGGACTTGTCTTTCTGGCCTTGATATCTCTCTCTGGATTCGGGTCTGTATGTGGCTGACTATAAATGGCTAAAATTTCCAATCGGTAGTGTGTATGAATACGCTGTTTCATTTTGGTCGAACTTGGTCCTGTACTTGGTTGATGATGCGCCTTGCACCAATACTCCCACCATTTTTCTGTCATGCAACGTTTCAGCTCAGCCTTCAGCACTTTCTGTTCTGCCTTCACAGCGAACTCTACACATGAAATGGCAAATGGGTACTCTCCCAGTGAAGAAGAAATTCGTACTTTAAGCTTTTTAGTAGACCTGTAACCGGACCTTCTAAGACGATGGCAAGCATGTGTAGAAGGACCTGCGTATCTGAGTTTAAATTTGGCTGAGAGGTCCTTATGATCGAAAGTTGACGTGGGAACTCAAAACTCAAAAAAAAAACCATATAAGGAAGGCAATCGGCATTCTATATCTCATCGTAAGTGCTTTCGCCGCTCTTGCCTTGCTCTTGCAGCAAAATTATTGACAAGCCATCAATCAGTCACTCTTGAGGACTCTTAATGGCCTGAGACTGCACGAACGGGCCAAATGGCAAGGATTTTCATGAGAACCGGCCTCAACAGCTCAATAAAAGCATAATGGCTGGCTCTACCGTACTTGGAGCCACCTTTCGTTTGGGGAATCTTACTCATTACTTCTCGCTTACACTAAGAGCAGCTGGAGCTTCTTGCAAAGGCCACACGAGAGGTCAAAGGTGAGTTATTCGTCGTCAACGTACTTGGATTACTTGGGCGCTTGTGGGCGCTTGGACTCGTCCCTAATCACTGGAACCCGATAGCTTCCTTATATGGTTTTTTTTTTTGAGTTTTGAGTTCCCACGTCAACTTTCGATCATAAGGACCTCTCAGCCAAATTTAAACTCAGATGCGCAGGACTAGCTTTTTAGATGCGTTTCAAAAAGACCCGAATGGTCCGGCTTCCGATCCTCAAATACGTTCGGAACCCAGGCAAGTTTTTTTTTACCGTTGAAAAACCATATATAGCTCATATCTTGACAGACTTACAATCCACTAGTGGGTATGATAGGCTTTCGGATAACAATGCCGCAATCCATACCTGCTTCGGAGCACTGGGTCATCACTGACGTCTACATGGAGAAAGTCAAGGTGAGTTCCGAGTCATGAATTAAGAGCACGTCGTTGACTACGTGGGGTTCAGGAAAAACTTCAATCGAAGCTTAACGCTACCCTCAAGGCTAAGCTGTGAGAGGCAAGTCTTTGGGTCAAGACACATTCACTATGGGTGTCATAGGACTGGTGTACGGATCTCATTTCACGCATGTAAATTAATCATCCTGTAGGCTGTTGATTCTGTTGAAGACTTATCCAGGATATAACATCGTTATTGTGCTGAGTCAACATTTTCAGGTTCGGCTGTGAGCTCGATCTTACTCCCCAATTGAGCTAAACAGACTTCTTCAAACAGATTTATCGTGACAGGGTACATCACTATCGTCTTGGGACTCATCGGTTTCATTGCAGTACCAGATTCACCATTGAACACTCGTGCTATATGGTTGAACCAATGAAGGGAAGCACTTTGCCAGAGAACGCATGGAGCGTTCTGGTCATACCGTAGCGCGCAAGCTACCTCTGGAAACCATCAAGCTAAAGACCATAGGCACGTTCATACATCCAATTACTTGGCTTTTCGTGGTCGCGTACCTGCAGTTCGCATGAAGTCAGAGAGCGAATTCGTATTTCCTTTTGTTCCTCAAGGTACGTCACTGCGTCCTGTAAGGAATATGCGTGTTAACCATCAACAGGGCTTGACCAAGTCAGACAGGACTCCGTTGTATTCGACATATCAGGTCAATTTGCTGCCTCTTGGTGAGTGCTTGTGCAATTCGAGAAATGGAGAAAGTAGACGACGGAAATATCCAGGTGGTTACGCTATATCAATCGTGGCCAACATAGGATTCAACGCGATATCGGATTGGAAGCAATGGCGATGGCAGATGGCCGTATTTGTAGCGGTGAATGTGCCACGAGCTTTGCACCTGGTAAACTGATGTCTTGCTGTAAAGGGTATTCAAGTGATTGCACTCATACCGCTCTGTGTGCGGTCTTCAGGATACAAAGTACAATATGCATTCTACTTCTTCACCTACTTGACCGCAGCTTGGGGGTAAGTTTTGTTCAATATACTGTTTATGTGCACCTACTGATACTCCCTTGGTTAGATATTGCCTGGTCTCATGGTTATCGGATATCTATAGACGAGAGCCTGAGGCTCGAGCCATTTCAGTACGTTGTTTTCTCCTGAATCAGAATTTCTAATGTAAAACTCCGTCAGATTGGAACAGCTGTGACACTTGTTTATGTGGGCCACGCAACAATACCTCTTAGGGCATTCCGAGTGTCTGATAGTCCGCGATATCCGTACGTGTCATAGGGCTGCGAACCGTCACCGTACATAGTACGGTTGACGGGTACCGTAAGACGGGTCCCGTACCGTAACCGTATAGAGACTTAGGAGATCACCCATACGGTACGAGTACTGGACGGAGAGGCCCGAAATAGCCGTCAAGTTGACGGCCGTATGCGGGCGTAATACGGGTAACAAAAGATGGCTGGGTAGAACTGTATCAGCCCCGAATATGAAATAAGAGGCAGCGAAAATGAAGCCTGTTAGGCTTGAATTGCTTTGCTAATGATGACGAGGCGTGTTTCGCATTTGCACCATCGCACTCGGCTTGCACCTTGCTTCAACTTCTACTTCTTTGCTCGTCTGCTATTCTTCAGGCCTACTAGTAGGTATGTGAGACCTCTGAATCATGCAATTAGTCAGTCCTCCTCATTTCATTGCTAACCCGCGCTTACTGGTTACGGAGATAGAGCTGATAGCAATTTCAAAGTGTCAACCTATAAATCTTTTGTCTAGCTCGTTCTAGCAACCTCCAATGTCGCCTAATGTTCGCGTAAAAACCCGTCAAGTTATACGGCCGTAATCGTAATACGGTACGGTTCGCAGCCCTAACGTGTCATGTCCGCTATGTACACCTAATGATACTCATACTTTGACGATCCTCAGCATTGGATTCCCGCTATCCCTTGCCTTTGCTGTAGGCAGCATTATTACAATGCTCGCCATGAAAATCTATGTCTCAAAGTGAGTAGAACTTGGTCACGACTCTTCTCAAGGAAGTTGACGTCAGTACAGACACGAGAAACTCTTTGATCAACCATTCCTTGGCGCATGGACCGGAAATGTTCAGGAGGAGGAAGACGTTGAGAAGCTGGAAGATGATGAGAAGTTGGATGCATACAGGAGCGATGAACAGATCCAAAAATAAGATCGGAAGGTATACATACCGGCGACCGCGACTGCATCCCCGCTTTGGTTCAATTACATAGAAATATTAGACCGGAATTATATGTAGTACATAATACCAGTACGTCCACAAGCAGGCGCACAAAAGTCTGTTAGATTACTCTCATCCACGTCGGTTTTCGAAGACCCACATGCATCATGGTCGCTTATTTCGGGATTTGCGTGGCCGATGTCGTCCGACATGTGGTCGGTCGATAGGACTGAATAGAAAGCTAGGCCTGGTGACTACAGCTCGTCGACGTCAGCGGAAAGCCCCCGGTGTCGACGTGTACTGATATAAACCTGCGGCAGAAAGCCTCGACATCGATCTCGACGACAACGACATCAACCTGTATATCGGCGGGGACAGCCTGAAACCAGAAAGTTAAACGTTGACGTTGCTTTTCTCACATAACCAAACTCTCCCAACCTTTCCACGAACGTAGCACATCATGTGGGCGAGGCAATCCTTCCTGGGCCTCCGTCTCCGAAGCTCTGCAGTAGCGTCTAGAAGACATTTCAGCCATTCTTTTAGATTAGGTGAGCGCAAAATCAAGTAAAGATGGTCCGCGGATGTTAACCAGAGTTCATATAGAGAGCAACATGAACAAGATTGTCGTTCAGAACCCCGTTGTTGAGCTAGATGGCGATGAGATGACTAGAATCATCTGGAAGAAAATCAGGGAAGAGGTGCATGCGATTGAATGTTGGAGTATCAAACTGCCTTGCTAACCGCTTTACCTTTTCCGTCTCCGTGTCCCATTCACCGCAGCTTATACTTCCATATCTCCAACTGGACATCAAATACTATGATCTTGGTTTGGAATATCGGGATCAGGTGTGTCTGGATTCACCTTTCGCAGACTTAAGCACCTGACGAACCAAACTTCCCACTGTCCAGACGAATGATGAGGTCACCGTTGAAGCTGCTCAGGCCATTCAGCAATATGGTGTCGGAATCAAATGTGCGACTATTACACCGGATGAAGCCCGTGTCAAGGAATTCAACCTCAAGCAAATGTGGAAAAGCCCGAACGGCACCGTCAGTCCTTGGTCTCGGCGCTCATGACCTCTGCCCTGACAATTACTCGCATAGATTCGTAACTTGATCGGCGGAACCGTTTTTCGTGAACCTATCATTCTTTCTCGCATCCCGAGACCCATCCCCGGTTGGGTGAAACCTATTGTCATTGGTAGACACGCATTTGGTGACCAGGTATGTCGCCCTTCCACATCGTTCAGTATTGGCGATACTAATCCCGCTCAAAAGTACCGGTCGACCGACTTTGTCGCTCCAGGTCCTGGAAAACTCCAGCTTGTTTACACTCCAAAGGATGGTTCCCCTGCAACAACCTTGGATGTTTACGACTTCAAGGGACCTGGCGTTGCCATGAGCATGTATAACACAGATGAAGTACTCCTACTGACTCTCAGCGTGAACCCCTCTGGCTAACCTCACCCTCCACAGTCTATTACTGGTTTTGCCCATTCTTCGTTCAAGATGGCTTTGGCTAAGAAGATGCCTCTGGTAAATCGAGAGCCGTTCCCCACTGTAGACCCGACCCTGACATATCTACCCCGTAGTTCATGTCTACGAAGAACACCATCATGAAGAAGTATGATGGTCGATTCAAGGATATTTTCCAGGAGATCTACGAGAAGTACTGTACATGTTTTTAACTTTTCCTTGATCCTGACGTGATATACCAGGGAATACCAAGCCCTATTCGAGCAAGCAGGCATCTACTATGAGCACCGTCTGATTGACGATATGGTTGCTCAAGCCATCAAGTCTTCAGGAGGGTTCGTTTGGGCCACCAAGAATTATGACGGTGATGTTCAAAGCGACATTCTCGCGCAAGGTTTCGGTAGTCTGGGAATGATGACCAGTGAGCTCATCACACCGGACGGAAAGACTCTTGAGAGTGAAGCTGCACATGGTGAGCCACCTTCCGTGTTTATTGATTCGAGGGAATGACCGCCCCCCACAGGGACTGTCACCCGTCACTACCGCGAGTACCAGAAAGGAAACGAGACCTCCACTAACCCCGTTGCATCCATCTTTGCCTGGACTCGGGGTCTTTTGCACCGTGCTAAGCTCGATGACAATGCACCTCTGCGCAAGTTCTGCGAGGAGCTTGAGGTATCTTGCATTGAGGTCATTGATCAGGATGGTATCATGACCAAAGACCTCGCTCTGGCTATCTACGGAAAGGAGATGAAGAGGGAGCACTGGGTCATCACTGACGTCTACATGGAGAAAGTCAAGGTGAGTTCCGAGTCATGAATTAAGAGCACGTCGTTGACTACGTGGGGTTCAGGAAAAACTTCAATCGAAGCTTAACGCTACCCTCAAGGCTAAGCTGTGAGAGGCAAGTCTTTGGGTCAAGACACATTCACTATGGGTGTCATAGGACTGGTGTACGGATCTCATTTCACGCATGTAAATTAATCATCCTGTAGGCTGTTGATTCTGTTGAAGACTTATCCAGGATATAACATCGTTATTGTGCTGAGTCAACATTTTCAGGTTCGATCTGAGTCCGCGTGCTACTCGGGTGCAGTCATAATCAAGTTGAGTCGACATATTCAAAACCCCTAGGTCAGAAGTTTTACACATAGTTCTGCCATTAGACGTCCTCACTCTGGCTCTGCGATCAAAAATTCTCACTTGTGAAGCTCGGTCAGTCAAAAGCCGGCATGCGAGTGGTTTTTCTCTTTGAATGCTACGAACACGCATGCAGCGAACCGAAACGAGTCATTATCCGATGCTCAGCCGTGGGCGAGTGGCTGCGTCTTGGAACTAGCAGTACCTTCTCCCTAGTCATACGGTTTTCTGTGCGCAAGACGCTATAGACGAGGATATTTCCGCTCAAACTGAGCTACGAACCGCTGACAAGCGGTCAAGAGCTTCATGTCCAGGTCTTTGTTTTGCTTTGGGCTTGCTAGTTGGTACCGAATCATTCATCATGTGTTGATAGAGAAGCTATCGCGGGTACTCGGAAGTAGAGAAAAACACAAGGAAGAAGGTATATTCAAATCCCATGCATTGAACAGGCCAAGATCGTGTCTTCAGGGTACAGGCCGGCTCGTGCACAACTCAGCCGCTTTACTTTCTCCGGACATAGCTGCGCGTATCAATGCTGTTGTC
The DNA here is from genome assembly GCA_001466705.2 of Moniliophthora roreri. Lineage (NCBI taxonomy): Eukaryota > Fungi > Basidiomycota > Agaricomycetes > Agaricales > Marasmiaceae > Moniliophthora > Moniliophthora roreri. Next base: position 239,415 of record LATX02000180.1, read on the forward strand.
ATATTTGTCAGTCTGTCTCGTTCGCTACTGATTGTCAATACTCAAGGATGATCCGAAGCGTGGCCAGGCAATCTCTAATGTTGACTCCAGTAAAGTGAAAGTTTTCTGTCATGGAGACAGGAAGCATTCTCGTCTTGCCAGCTCATTTGCTTCAGACCTTTAGTTTGTGACTTACTCACTCTTCCACTTCTGCTTCAAGAGTTATGCGAACGATGTTGGTGTGCTGCAGCGCAATTTGTCGTAGCGAAGTTGTGTGAAGAACTCAAAATTGACTGCACACTAATTGTACTACTGAATGCTGTGTGTCCTTCACTCCCGTTATCATGTATGAGTTCTAATTTCTGCTGTTACCGAATGTAACTTGATTTTTTAGCCTTGAAGCTTGAAGCTTGAGGGTCAGGCGCTTGACCAGCGCCAACGTAGCTGAAGGTTCCCATGGAGCGTTGAATAATTTCATATCGAGATCCGTACCACTACCAGAACAGTATCTCATATCAGCGTCTCTGCCCAGGACCCGGACCAAAGAGCCACGTCCCCCTGTGGAACGAGGTCAAGCACGCGTACAAATCGGTTTTCTTGTTCCATACTTTTCATGCGCCTCTGCGCCTCCAAATCCAACACTGCCTAGACTTAGATGTTCTGAACACTCCTCAGGTTGCAATTTTACGGGGAAATATGCAATTCATGGTGCTCAAGAGCCTTGTTTCAACGCACAAAGTATCCCCAGAAGGACATTGGGGAAGGAGGGTACCGTGACGGCAAGTTTGAAGCATCGATAGTGAAGGTGATTTGATCCCAATGCGTTTCTCTTCATATATCTTGAGTATCAGTACTCACGCTCTGGCACTCAGGTGACCAATGGCGGTCGTACCCTGTTTTATAAATATGCAATTGAGAAAATGCAACAAATTAAACTGGTTAGTCGGTCTCCGGCGTCGCACACGAAATGATCTGAGAACTATGCTATTACAACTCGACGTATTCTCGACACACTCAGAAAAGGTACTGCTCGGAGGAATATCGGGTATAGAGTACATGTCAAAGCAATCCTTTTGTATTGCATCTTAATGAGAGTAGAGTATACGCCCTTGCCCCCTGCTGTAACTTGTTTGACTTCTACTCCATCACGGTGACGCCAACTTCTTCTCCAGCGCGAGGATCTCTTTCACAGAAGACTCCTGCATGAGTTTGGCTCCTCGGACTTCTGAAGTCGGCAAGAGTGGCCGCCGAGGTTTCGCGTTATATCCGAACACTTGGTTTAGAATATATTTCGTACCCGCAACCTATAAGTGAGAACAGACACCGGTATCAGCCATTCTGAATAAGAATGCAGGAACAATGTGATCGGTGGTAATGATGAATGAATTCAATGACTTGACTTACTCCGACTTTGGACGTGTCCCAGTCGGCTCTCGAAGCAAGAGCTTGCAACTCTTGAGCTTCCTTTGTCGCTTGCTTGGATGGCTCGGCGTTGCATAGCTCCCAGAGACGCCTGCATACGTTCTTTATGGAGGAGATATAGTAAACGTATCATCACTACGGGCTGCTTTAGTAGAGGGGTAGACGAACTAACAGGTGCGATGTTGGCCAGTCCCGTGATAGAGCCACTCGCGGCTCCCGCGACAGAGGGGTACAGGATATCGATAAATCCATCCAAGACGAGGAATCTAGATTGGAGTCAGATAGAGAAATGTCTACAATAACACTGGACGAAGACGTACGGCGCAGATTGATCCTTTCGCGGATACTGTTCTGCGAAACTAGAACTGCTCGACAGAGCAGTCACTCGTGTCAACTTGCCGACGGCACCACAACTACAGACACGTTAGTTTGAGCTGTTCTTAACTCTCAGGGAGAATACAAACGTCAGTTTGATCCCACAAACGTTTGGCGCCGACTTCGCGATATCACAGATGAGGTCACTATCCATATCGATGCCTCCGGTCACAGCAGGAAAGTTGTACATGAGACTACAAACAAACAGAGAATCAGCAGGTCAAGGGGGAGAAGGCATCCGCGGAACACGTACACAGGTACAGGGGAGGCAGCTGCGACATCCATGAAGCTGCATCAGCGATTATACCCCGAGATAATCAGCGTATCTGCGAAGTAGGTTGATGAAACACTTACTATTGCTTCACTGCCGCGTAAGCATCCTCTTTCAGTGCCTCGACGTAATAACCTGGAGGTATGACAATCACTTGGTCTGCTCCTGCCTCAGCCGCCTCTTCGGCGAACGCGATCGTCTCGCGCGTGCTTAAGGCTCCAGCGCCAGCAATGATAGGCACATCAGGTAGACCAGCAGAATCAAGTGCCTCTCTAGCCGCTCGAACAAGTGCTGCACGTTCCGGGTGTGTCTGGTATGAGATAGCTCGTTAACGCGTTTATTTAGGTTCACAAGATACTCACAAGATGGACAGCTTCGCCCATCGAACCACTAACGACTGGTTTGACACCGGCTTTGACAGTGTCTAGAATCGATTTCAGACCGATGTAAGAGACGACATTGACAGAAGGAGATGACCAACAGACAACATGCTTCTTGAAGGTTTCCAAATCTTTGGAATCGTCAACTTCTGGGTAATCGTTCAGTGTCAAATGAATACCAACCTAGGTCTTCATTGTCATCAAAGAAGCACGGTAGTGGCACAAAAATCCCCGGGGTCAAAGGCTTTGACATCTTTATCTCTTTTGCGTGCGAGCAAAGAGGTGAGTGGTGCGGACAGTGGGATGGAACTTTTGGCTGCAGTCATGGGCTTTAAGGAGAAAACAAGACAGAGAACGGCAGCTTTCGCGCCGGGCATTGTTTGGCATCTGAACTCGGTCCGTTACTCCACACTGTTTATCCGACAAACTTCTTTCCCTCAACCTTCTCCTGGCTTAATCCACCTGGAAAACGAAGGTGCCACTCGCTGGATCCAAGCATCAATTCTCAAGTGAAATATACATCCCAAGCTTTTGCGCAGCCACCCCTACGCGAAAATTGGCTAGTCGCATATCATTATTCCGAGCCTACTCCGCATATGGGTGACAGTGAATGCATAGGGTACGATTAGGCGGCTGATCCACTGTTCTTTCATTCAAACCATCCTCTCTGCAAACTTCTTCAGAGTCTTTCGTTATCACTCCCGACCCGTACTACTAGAGCCGGGCACTCGCGGCCTCTGGAACGAATTGCCAGGGACTTTCTCTTAGCCATTCAGCAAAGTTCGTGGCTAGTGTCATGACTCGACAGTCGGGAACGTCGTGATGTACTACATTGCTTTTGGTCACGGGTTTCTTTGCTTTGGTCATTGAGTACAATCTTCTTGACTTCAGATCCCCTCAAGCTTCAAAGCTCAGGTCCGAGAAAATTTACGCGTCTCCGGTCTAGTGTGATCTCCTTGTCTCTAATCCTTGCACAGGGCCTGTACGTCTCTTGAGGAGACCTATTGGAACATCGTGGACATCTCCATCGGTGTAAAGGACAGTTCCCGATCTTTCTGGCCGTTTCAGTTGTGCAAATATTAGGGAGTAAGTAAATGGAGAGCCATTCCGCTGACCCCATTGACGGATCTCCCGCCATAGCCTACTTGTTGTTTATGCTATGGCCTGTACACTGCAAGGATCCATTGTCGATGACGAAGCAGTTCGTGGGCTTGCATTTTAGGTTCCCGATGAAACTAGACGAGACTTCCGAGATGGCCAGCTACTGGGCTATGTCCTGGTATAACGTAGTAGGGGAGGGATATCCAAGAAGGTCGATCTCGAATCTACTAAGCAAGTGGCTTGAACATAGCACGTTGTGAGCGCCCCCCGCTAGCCCCGGAGTCTGATTTCATTTAGTTCTTTATATTCCGGTTTCTCAAGTGAAATCATTGCCTGCGATGAAGCAGATCCAAGTTCTTTTCCGATACTGATCGGACTTTTTTGGATGGGGGTGCTTCAGGCTTGAGTCCTTATCCCACGATTTGTCTCTACCTTGGGAATCGCCTCGGGAATCACCTCGCCAACCAATGTTTCTCTGGCATTGAGCTTTGCATTATTGCAGCTTCTGACAAGAAATATGGGACGAGAGACTTGCTCAAGGCTTCATTCTCAATAAGGTATGCATCATGAGATTTCCTTGGCCCTGTCGCATCTCCATGTGCTCCATGTGCTCACACTAGCGTCTATTGCGTACAGCGCTGAATGCCATCATTCTGACCCTTCTTTTGCGAGCGCCGTGATGCGAGGCTTACATTGGCTCTTGGTGGTATCGGCGATTCTCCGTCTAGTAAAGACCGAAGCACAGCGTTTAAAACGTTAACCTTGTCCTTTCTCAAATCCCTCCATAATCATATAAAAGAAAGGACAATCGACCCTATCCTCCACAAATCCCACATTTGAAACGATTATCATGACTGGACACACACGAGAGTCCACCATACTGTCCCTCACGGATACAGTTGTCCTCGAGTCGGAGGATTCATCTCAACCTATTCTCTTACTCACGGCGGGCGACAAAGCGTCACCACCCGCGACAACTGATGAAGCCACCCTACCGGATACACCACCTAAATCTTATTCACCTTTCAATAATTCTAAACCCTTGCCAGTCCGGAAAGAAGAGACCCTCGACTCCCGAATGGTACCTCCCACAATACCTCCAGAACACTCGAACAGAACCCTCATTGTCTGTTTCGATGGTACTGGAGACCAATTCGACTGTGACAATTCGAACATTGTCCAGTTTTTTTCGTTGCTCAAGAAAGATGACAAGTCAAAACAGATGGTTTATTATCAGGTATGCACGTTCGTCACATTTCATGCAATTCACCCGCGAATCTGATTGAATCCCATCCAGGCGGGAATAGGAACATACACCTCTCCGCAGGTGGCTACCCCTCTGATGTCCAAGCTAGTAAAGGTATGCAGTCTTGGTTGAGCCATGTCTTATTTCCGGGAGGCTGAAAATGCTGCCAGACTTTAGACGAGATGGTGGCGCTTCATTTAGATGCTCATGTAATGGGTAAGTTGTTTTAAGGTTAGAATTAGAGATTCCTGCTCTTACACTGACATGACAGGCGGCTATGAGTTCCTCATGCAGAATTGTAAGTGCTCCGTGTTTCATGCTCCTTATGGAGGGACGGGACTCTTACGGCCCCTACTTTGAACAGATGTGGCTGGTGATCGGATATGTATATTTGGTTTCTCTCGTGGAGCTTATACGGCTCGAAGGTATGTGGCGTCGGCGGCGCTGTCGGAAAGACGCTAACCATGTTTTACGTTCAGTCTCGCGGGAATGATACACAAAGTCGGACTCCTTCCCGCAGACAACTGGCAGCAAGTCCCGTTTGCTTACAAAATGTATACAAGGACGGATCAAGTTGGATGGGAACAGTCAAATGCCTTCAAGAGGGCGTTCTCAGTAGATGTCACCATTGAATTTGTGGGGGTCTGGTACGTTCATTTTCCTGAATGAATCAATGCATTCAGTTCATATTGATGGTGGTTCTTAGGGACACCGTCGATTCCGTTGGCCTGGTTCCTAAGAGATTACCATTTACGACTTCCAATACAATCCTCAGGACCTTCCGCCATGCTGTTTCCCTAGATGAGCGTCGCGCAAAATTCAAGGCTAATCTGTGGAATCGTCCTACAGCTGAGGAAGCTGTATTGGGTGCATCAGCTACGCATCTACCGCCCAATCACTCAAGCCGCGATTCGCCACGTTCATCCCCGGACTCTAAGAAGAAGGAAAAACAAGATATGAAGAAAGGTCACAGACCAAGTGAATCGCCTTTGCACTGGTTGGATGAAGATGAACGCGACCTCGCCGATAATGAAGGTCGATATTCCGCGCACATAGCCAACGCTAAACCGACAGATATTGAGGAGGTCTGGTTCGCAGGATGTCACTGTGGTATGAAGCAACTCTTCGCTCGAACTAGAATTGAAATCCTGACTTTCGATCCCAGATGTTGGCGGTGGATCTGTCAGTAATGATACAAGGCACTCCCTGTCTCGGATATCACTCCGATGGATGATCAGAGAGTGTTTCAAGACGAACACTGGCATCATGTTTGACTCACAGAAGCTTCGAGAAATCGGGCTTGATCCGACATCTCTCTATCCTTTCGTCACGCCGCGTCCTCCGCGTCTTTCTGGCCAAACATCTCGCATACAAACAGCTGCGTCACCCCGAAAACCGTTGTTGCAAGGACTCGTTTCAAAGGTTCTGCGCCGGGATAGCAACTACAAAGAACTACCGGTCGCGGATGTCAAGACCAATCCTGTTGGGCGTTTGACTGAAGAAGAGGAGGAGCTACATGATGCCATGGCACCCATATACGACCAGCTGGAGATCGCAAAGACTTGGTGGATACTAGAGCTTATTCCCATGCAGTTTAGATATCAAAAAGGCAGCAATGAATGGGTATCATGGTTTGGGTACGTTGTAAAATCAGGGTTATCTCGCGCCTTGTGGACTGACAAGCTATCTATGTTTAGTATGAATCTCGCTCGCCCACGCTTTATTCCGAAGCAGAAGAAGAACGGTGTGAAGGTTCATCGAAGTGTCAAAACGCGTATGGAGGCATCACATGAGGGGGATGGCAAGAAGTATCTTCCCAGGGCATACTTCTCTATCGAACCAACTTGGGTGGATTGAATGATTCAAATGACTTGACGATCTCAAGGATGACTATCTTTATTAATATCTTACGAGTAATGTCCATGAATGACTGGACGTATCTTATGCTACAATTTGACGAGGATACTAATACATATTGCGACTAACACTACATACTACAACTACTTATTCCGTAGCTTTTGAATAATGAAACGTGGAGATCAATCATATTCAACCTTTCCATTGCCATAGACCTCTCAGTACCACAAGGGTGGCATAACATCGTTGTGAACCGGTGGATGCTTAGGTTCTGTTGAGACCGTCGTCATAAATCAAACGTTAACACCGAGTCCAACGTTTACACCCACGCCAGTGAAGACCCCATAAACGATTCTCGGTTCTTGGATTACAGTCCGCGTCAACCTTGCAAGAACACAAGCATCAAGGAGAGGTACGGAGGTAGAGATGTATCATGGGGTTGCGGCTATTAGTGAACGAGTATATGCATTGATGAGAAAGCCGGGTACGATACATGCACCACCATGAGACGCAGGAGACGTGGACTGTTGATTAAAGCCGAAGGTCAGAGAGGCCAGCACAGTAGCAGAAGCAAAATACCGGGGTCTCCACAGTAAATACCACTGACGCAATGAGAGTGACGAGACGAATGAGCATCGTAGACGGGGAAATGAAGGCGACTGACCAGGAAAATTCAAGAGAAACTCCTGGCTTTATAGCATCCGATGCAGATTCGGGGGCTTGTGATGTAAACAGAAGAGCAGAGATTGCTAGTAGAGATGGGATTGGAACGGCACTGGAAGACCTTGTGGTGAAGTTGTGGAGGCAAGATACGGTGAGTCCCCGCCCCTGCTCAAATGAAAACGGACCACCCCCAATAGAATAATGCGGAATGCGCGTAGCTCTAAGTTCTGCTCTCGCTATCGTGCATCAGATTCAGATGGTCCAATGGGATACAAAGGGATGATACATACCTTCATTCCTCCCTCTCAATACCGTTGGTCTCAATGACACTGTGCCACTCCCTCGGCCAATATCGCGTTCCATTTTAGTTTCCACCTCAGCAGAGTCGCTAGACGTGTCATCTTTGAACTTGGATGCTGAGAAAGCTGCTGACATGGATAAGCAACTGCTGCAGGGAGATTTACAGACAAGTGAATGACGAAACGGCCCATTACCTGCCCATAACTACGTTTCTTCATGAGATACGTGAAAACCCCAGTTGATCTGCAGTGGTTGATTATCAACAAGTCCTCGTGCAGCTTGCAACTCAAGATTATTCCATGGACCTATTCAGCAGGCCTCTTTTCGTTGATAAGCTTCAATAATCTCGGTAAAAACAAAAAATAAAAACCAGTCTTGCCGCTTCGGATCTGGCCCCTAGAACTACACGTGAACGATGGCAAAACCATGAAGGCATCAGCTTTGTTCTTGAGTCTAGAGGAGCTCGAGAGCGAGGTTCGGTCTGCGAGCTGGCATGACTGCCATGAGAAGAGAGTTCGAACCCGGGACGACCTTTCCGCACATGCCACAACGTCGATGTTGATATCGATCCGTTCACATCTTCCTAAAACTATACCCGATATTTCAATGAAAACGTGAAGAATAATCCCAGAAATACAGATGCTTTAGGAAAATGGAGTTGAACCAGTGTCTGAAGGTTACGGAGAACAAACGACCATAAGGAGCTTGGAAGCTGGTACGTCTTTGAAGTCATTGCCGTGTTATAATCGACTCATTTGGTACGATAAATAATGCTGCAGCGGTTTTTAACTCGAATACGAACTTAATTTATGTATCAAATGTCGGCGACCAGCAATGACAGGCTATTGGTCTTTGCGGGTAACATTGTCTACAGATTTCTGGTAGCTGCAGTGCTCTGCGATTAACTTTACTGGTATAGGGAGAACTTGACACGTCATACTTCGTCAGTCCTTTCAAATTCCGGGGTTTACATGGCTGATACTGATTTTCGATCAGGACAAACGAATACCCGATGGGTTCGCCTCCGAGCACAGACGGAGTCATGGCGGTAGGACAGCGAGGTGACTCGTCTAAGCCTGATATGTATTGGGAAACTTTTCATCCGGCACTGCTTAGTTGCAGTTCAGAACTGGTCTCCTTGTTTCAGATGCAAATTGAGGCCGCTCTCGCCAATGCGCTCCCCTATGCGCCGTGCCTCGAAGATATCTCCTCTGAATACAATGCACCTGCTGGTTCGGTCACGGACCTTGCAAAAAGCATAACGGATACCTTCATTCTGCGTTTTGTCTGGTCCTGTTTCATGCTGGAACACACCAGGGACGCGTTCGCTTTCCAAGACGATATGCTATCTGAAATTCACCAAGCAATCTCGTACGCGTTTTCGTGCAGGGCAGGTACCGTGAATGTGCCTTATTCCAATCGGACTGTTACGCTATACGCACCTTACCATGGGGGAAATGCCGTAGTCGATTCTGTAGTCAAGGCGGCGGCATTAAAGGCAAACGCAGATGTACTCGTGCTTGATGCACTGGAATTAGCAGCCGGAGATTGTGGAGCTTTGGGAGAGGGTAAGCACTTTGTAAGATCGGCTACGGACTTGACTGATCCCACACCAATAAGCGGGTGCTATGATAGACTTTTTATACGATGGATTACCCATCAAAGGTTTTGCGGAGCACAATGATGTTCAACAATTCTTCTACTCTCTCGTAGAAGCCGGACTCGACACGCCAGCCTCGTCATCACCACGTCGAATCATCTATCTGAGAGACTTCGGTACGATATCCTGTGCCGCAGTCCCGTTGATGATCTATCTTCTGCGGACCATCGAAAATCTACGCCAAAGCCCTGCATATCCCCAACCACCTGCCATCATCATTGTCATAGGCGGCTGCCATCCATTGGGGTACCCAGGACGCCCTGATAAGTATTCGAATCAAAAAGGCTTTTGCACCTTTTCCACGAGTGTGCAGCAGCTCAACAACGTCTATTATGATCACCAGACACTGCTGAAAGAAGGGGGTATACCCAACGATGAGATGCCTCTTTTGGACAACAAGGTGTACATCTCCGATGACATGCCTTTTGCTAATCTATCTTCGGCATTCTTCGCTCCAATTCTCACACCGTACCACGACGAAATGAAGGAGTTATCTGTGTGCTATCGGCCATCAGGGAAGAGTTCCAATGGCGTATCAGGGCAAGACGATGCGGCGAGCGAACCCGCATTTTGGGAGGATCAAGTCAAGTCTCTCGCAACAAGTACTTTGGCTTTCAGTGTTTATTCGAAAGCCATCGATGCCAGCAGGCAGCACGCAGAGCTTGAAGAGAGAGCCTCCGCTGTCAATGCCATTCTTCTGAAGCTCTTGCTTGCACAAAAAGGTGTCAACGTCACCGGAAAACTTCATGGTGTCTCCTCGGGTGACTTGTTCGAGAAAAGGTATATCCCTATGTTTCCCCGTCTCTGCTTAACTCACGGCTCCGACGACGACAGAGAAGGAGAGGTCACGTACTCGATACTCTTGCCATCTTCTATCGACACTATTTTCGATATTCTGATCATGTTACTTGGCAATCAGTCAACGTCGGCAGTACCTCCAGATGTCGTGGTGGATGCAGTTCAAGCATGGATTCACCGTTATCAGCGGCTGGAAAGCTGGATCGATTCGGAAAATCAACGCAACCAATTGTAAGTCCTACATGATCTAGAGAATTGTCATTAAAATTATCTGTTATCAGAGATATTGGTGGTGATTCTAGCCACAACAACGGCGAAAAGCCAGGCATGGCTGACCCTGTGGTTGAGGCGGTCCGACGCTCCTGGGACCTGTCCTCCCATGAAAAGAAGCTTCTTTCTTGTATCGTGGATTCCTGTACGTTAGTGCGCTGAACTCTTGAGCCTTCACATGCTAATGCACTCCCTCTTTCACAGGTACACTATCCACTGCGTTTCAGGATGTTTGCCTGGACCGGAGAGTCATCGAAAACCTTCGTTCGATCGTGTCATTGCCTCTCTTGCACCCACAACAATTTAGATCTGGAATTCTTTCCCGCGAGTCGTTATCAGGTGTCCTCCTCTACGGACCCCCTGGAACTGGGAAGACTATGGTTTGTCGAGCGCTTGCCTGCGAGAGTGGTGCCCGAATGCTACTGGTCAAACCTAGCGATGTCTTTGACATGTATGTTGGGGAGTCGGAGAAGTATGCCAGAGCAGTTTTCGTAAGCATCCCTTGGTGGGTATTATATTTCCGGTACTAATCTACCCGTCTCAGAACCTGGCAGATCGCTTGGCACCCTGCGTGGTCTTTATCGACGAAGTTGACTCCCTCTTTGGAGCCAGAAGTAGTAGATCCGGAGGACGTGACGTACATCGAGCAATGGTAAGCATCTTGGGCTTCATCACAAGTGACTTGCTGATCTTCTCGACCAGCTCACGGAATTCATGCAATGCATGGACGGATTGTTGAGTAAAGATAAGGGTGTCATCATTGTGGGAGCTACGAATAGGGTATGTCTCTCGCTCCGGCTCTGCGCATACGGGGTTCTGAGTGGCTTTCCAGCCCTATGATCTCGATGCGGCCATCTTACGAAGACTGCCCTGTCGGATGTTGGTGGACCTGCCAGACGAACGTCAGCGGCGAAGTCAGTGTATTTTTTAAATTGGGTTTAACGTATAACTGAGCTAAACCGCCCTCAGATATTCTTCAGAGTCACCTCAAAGGGGAGATTCTGGATGGCGTAGACCTTGGCAGGATTGCGTCCCAAACAGAAGGATATTCCGGCTCAGACTTGAAGAGTAAGTGATAGCTGACTGAAAGCCTTTATCCACAGACTAATTCGTGGCATTCTGGTTCCCAGACTTATGCGTATCTGCAGCGATGGAAGCCCTCAAAGACTGCATCGGTGGTCTTGGCAAAGGTTCAATGTTCGAGGCAACGACAGCTGTTGCTGCGGAGAAGTCGAATCAGCCCACACCGCCCAATCGGGTGATCAGAATGGATCATTTTGGGCGTGCTTTCGCTCAGGTGACGGCTTCGTTCACGTTTGAAGGAAACAAGGCGCTATACGAATGGCACCAAAAGTATGGTTCGAATCCAGATGAAGTATCGCTCTTTGCCAAGAGGTGTATGGAAGATGGTGTGAAGGGAAGTCCTCCGCCGAAGAGCGAGAACGGCAACATGAATTTGGATGCGAGCCAAATTCAGAGGAAGTTTGCCAAAACGATGCTGACAATGACTTCAATGCTCTCTGGGATATATCATTCCAGTTAGTATTACAGTGATACTCTATCTTACAATCGCTTCAGAGTCTGCTGCTCAATAATAATATAAATACACAGGGTAACTTGATCGTCTATAATAGCCACCATCACCACTGGAGGTCCCTCGCTCACTCCCGTACCGATAGGAATAAGAGTTAAATCCACGTCTCAACGCATCCTCCGCCACTTGATCGTGCCCGTCTTCGACTCCACGACTGGACATATGGTCCAAAAGAGCTCGTAGGGCCCGCTTCAGCACGTACCGCGCAATCCGACCTGTAGTCTTATGCTCTTCGCCGTCTCCTAATGTATGGTTCAATACAGCTTCCAAACCGTACCTCAACGCGTACTCTGCTACTTGGACGAGACCATTATCTTCTCCAGACAGGTACTTCTGGTCCATGAATCGCGACAAGGTTCGCCTTAGAGCTTCCATCGCCAGTTGAACCAACTCATCGTTTGGTCCGTATCCGTATTGTGATGGTGGGCTCGAATACGACGAATGGCTTGGACTCGCGCCATAAGAGTACGACGAACTTGAATAACTCGGACTTGAGCCATAAGGATAGGACGAACCCTGAGAACCCGAATGCCCGTATTTCGGGTCGTCCTCCGGATCAGAGTGGAACACTTGATCGTAAGTGTCACTATGGTCCTGGTTGAAATCGTGAGGACCACTATAACTGTCACTGTAACTTCGGGGTGGTTGATCGTCGTCGTAGCGGTGGTGGTCATGATGACGATGGTGTCGAGGTTTTCTCGACCTGTTGTGTCCCCCTTCTCGAGGTGTGTCTGTGTATCCATATCCGGGTGCTGGAAAGCTACTGCCTACGGGCAAGTATGGTTCGGGATAAGGCTGCTGAAGCGGAGGAGGTCCTGCTGGGTATGATACAGGGTATTCACTTGTTGGAGGTATAATAATTCCACCGATTCCGGGAGCATAGCTCTCTGGAGAACCTCGATGTTCAATTGGTGCTCCGTACTAGAAATCATATGACATCAGGTTCAATTCAGATCTTTCAATCTGTAGAGAATAGCCCACCACTGGTGTGCCAACGGGTATTGGTACTAGTTGAGGTTGTACATAGTACGACATTGCAAGAGAAAGGAAGGAAGAAAATGATGAACCCATGCTCCGACACCTTCTCGCCTTTTAGTCTTCCGAGGGCCAAGCTGCAGTGCTGCGGGGAGCGCCGGGATTTTTTCTCTCAGCGCTGGTTGAGCCCAAGGAGCATGAGGTCAGAGGTATCCTAATCCGAATATACCTCGGGCTAAAAAGTCATTGTGGCATACTTACCAACCCAGCTTTCTTTGTCATGTGCAGTTAAAAGCACTGCCGCTTAGAGAGAAGAGTCTAAAGCTCGGAGCAAGTTGGGTGAGCAACGGTTGATCCGCTTCGAGGTCGGTGAAAGAGGAATTCGCATATCCACATTTAGATTGCTCCATAAAACGTTGATGGTTAACTAAGTAACATTTTTTTGGCCAGTGATATGTATAGTGCTACATGGTAATATATACACTCTTGTTTTTTTGCATCGAAATAAACCCCAAGAATGTAACAGCAGAAGTTATTTCCTGCTCGCAGGAGGAGGAGTGAGAGCCCAAAACGGGCGCTTCTAGTCGGATAGCAGTGGAGCTATCCATCATTATCCGGCAGCGATGTTGAAGTACCGCAAGTACTTGATGAGTCGATGAGCAAATCGAAACTCTTGTTCTCTGCTATAGAGGCATGATTGGGAACCCTTTTTCGAGTCCTACGTCGAGGCAGAGCCCCTTTTCTAGGCTCCAAAGCGCCTTTGGCAACGATGACCGGCCCAAAAGGCTTTGTCCCCTCGAGGACAATGGTGTATTGGTATCCTCGCCTTTCGCCGAGTGAACCAGATCGTTTTCTGGTGTGTTGATTGTTGGCAGGGGGTAGTGGGACTGCGGCTCCAGAAGGAGGTGATGCGAAAGTGGAGTACGCGTTGTCGAGCATTTTCGTGAGAGCTGGAGAGGTAGCAGTAGTAGACGGCCGTGAGAGCTGTAACAGTTGTTCGGTGGTCATGGACGACGATGAAGTGAAAGTGTGTTCGTATAATATCATCGTGATGGTGATAGTTGCAGTTAAGAGTTTGAAATAAAATTGAGCAGCCATTTTAAATTCGGAATCTGGGGTAAGTTTCAGCCACGGGGACAAACGTGGCAGACAGGTGGAGACTCACAGTGGCACGTACCCCCAGGGGGTAATAAATATTTTAGCACCTAGGGTTCCAGGAAAGAAAAAAAAAATCCCCTGCTCATAGACTTCGATACACCGTTCGGGAATCGAACCCGAGCCGCTTGCTTACTGAGTAATGGAAGGCAAGCATGATAACCACTTCACCAACGGTGTCCGAAGTACGGTGAAAATAACAAGGCCATAGTCATATGTTTAGGCACAGGTAGCCCCGGCAGGCAAAATTTTTGAGAACTCATCCTCCTTCAACCTTCTCTTCCAGCATGCCACCACTCAAACCTCAGAAACCTTCAAAAAGAAAGCTTGCGGAAGACCCAAATGCTGCGGAACCTGTCTCTCGAAGCAAAAAATCAAAGTCTTCAAAGTCTTCCAAGGTAGAAAAACTGCCTTCTCCGGATCCCCAGTCCTCGCATTCAGAAGAAGAGGAAGAACTCAAACTTCATGGGCTTACGAGTGACGAGGACTCGGAGGATGATGATGATGAGATGGGAGAGCCAGAAGGGGTTGACATTGGAAAACTTCCGACTATTGCAAAGGACGATGCTACTGTGAAAAGAAAACTAGAAAAAGCAAAACGGCAACCGGTATGTATCCCGTTTGTCTGTATCAGATGCATACTCATGATGCCCTAGACAGAAGATCGGGGCGTCGTTTACATCGGCCGTCTACCACATGGGTTTTATGAAGACCAGCTAAAAGGCTATTTTTCTCAGTTTGGAGATGTTACAAGATTAAGGGTGTCTCGAAATAAAAAGGTGCATCGCCTCAAAATAAGTCGTGAAACATTTCCTCACCGATATCAACCAGACCGGCCGATCAAAGCACTACGCCTTTGTAGAGTTTGATTCATCTTCTGTCGCTCAAATCGTTGCGGAAACAATGGATAATTACTTGCTCATGGGCCATATATTGCGCTGTAAAGTGATTCCCAAGGATGAAGTTCACCCAGAGTTATGGGTCGGTGCTAACCGCAAGTGGAGAGTGGTACCTCGAGACCGCGTTGCTCGCGTTACACACAACAAGGTGAACGATCTACAACTCTCGCTGTTTTCCACTGACCTGTATCCACCACAGCCTCGAACAGTTGAGGAACAAGTGAAAGCCAACAAGCGTCTCATCAGAAGGCAAAACCAGAAGAAGCAGAAATTGGAAAAAGCTGGTATCAAGTACAACTTTGATGCTGTCGCATATGTGGGCGCTCTACTTTCTTAGAACCTCCGTCGCATTCACGCTTCATTTACAGAAAAAGCCCGTGGCTACTGCATCATAGTCGTTCTTCCATAGAAATAGAGCCCACTGTATCTGATTTTGTACATATTACTCCACCTTCAGATGCAATCATCATCCGCTGTAGTCCGGTATTCCGACCGTGGTATCCCCACTGGTGGGCGGGATGGGTAAATGCGCACAATGCCCATCTGAAAGTGACGGATCTTCCATTGGCAACAAGAGAATGTCCGCTACGACCAACGACCAGGATCTCCTGGCGTTGTCGGGCACATCTCTTTGGTCCTTGAGTTACACCAGATTTGAGCGCATAGACTAGTGGCTTCACTGCCACCATCTTTTATTCCCCGGTCCGGGACCATCATCCTCGAGCTCATTGCAGCCTTGGTGGCGCTCATAGACTGACACGTCCGATGTGGTTGCTACAGTACCAAATGTTGATCAGTTGCTGTTCCTGCTACCAGCTATCTATCTGATGGGTAACTGTCTGCCCCAGATACTTAATAATGAGGCGTGACATCCCACAAGGTGGATCCCCGCTTCTTTTCCTCCACGTTGTGTTCCGCTCGAGATGCCCAGCCATGAAAGCGTCGTAAGTGGTTTTGATTTCTTATGCGCATCTCTTTGGCCCTCATTCAGCTTGAAAGGTCTTTACGCCGCTGGAATATAGCACGGGCCGGGTAATATACGAAGCGGAAGACACGGACCTAACGCAACGAACCAGTGGGTACGGGACATTCAAATCATCATTCTCAAGGAGTGTAGTAGACCTTCGTCAGTGTTACTTATATCAAACCATCACTGATGCTTACTGAGCTCATAGATCAAGAGAAACCTCGCATATCCATCTTCCATCTGAACCTTGACAACACCGCTTCAGATAGTAACAGACAGTCGAAACTGGAAATGTCTTCACCCTCTAGCTCTCCACCAAGCTCAACGCGTCCACCACGTATGCGAAACCGCACCATGAGCTGTGATCATCTCACAAAGGTCGTACACACCGTTCGTTCAGCTCGCGTGCCCAAGATCACCATTCCTTGTGCACAAGCGGTACGAAACATGGTCAAGTGCAGAACACCCGGTAGTAGCACGACGGAACCTCATTTCGAGATTGTCACTCCAGTGATATATGTACCAGTGGATGTGAAGATGGTTGACGATGAAGACGCGAGGGCTTCAGAGACGGAAACACCTCAGGCAACCTTTTTCCCGAGGTATCCTGAACCCATGCCCGTTCCTCAATCGGCACCACCGTCAATGTCATGGCCGAGGACGGAATCGAGTTCAACACAACCCTCGAGATTGACCAAGGCAAAGGAAAGGTCGATTTTGAGCTCGCCGCCGCCGGAGATATCGACAAAGGCAAAGGAAGGGTCGCTTTCGGACCAAAGCCACCCTGATCTGGTTCCTATTCCCAGTTCGGCACCACCAGTAGTCTTTGCGAACCAGACTTCGTTCCCGAGCGAGTCCGATCCCGTTCCTAGTTCAGACCCTCGACCAACGACACTGAAGAAACCGCGGCCGCTGCCAGTGCCTCCCGTGCTGAGCACGAGCACCACTGGTAACAAGACTGGCAAGCCACGACGGTGTAAACGACTTGGAGGTGCCGATGTATATCGCGAACTACCGCCTCTCCCAACGGCGTAGCGCTGTAGGCTTTGCCCTTGTCGCTCGGGAAAGTCTTGGCCAACGGCTATCATTGATTCTCCATGATCGGTTACTACTTATATTGCAGTACAGGTTGCAATCTATGGAATGTGGTGCGGTTGCGGTTGTACAGTACAGATGAGGTCCACGACATGTATATATGTATTTTTACAATGTTGTACAACAGGAAAGGTATCATCATTATTATCTTAGTGATAATTTACCTCCAAACCTCTTCTTGGCTATGCTGTCCATCTGGTCCTTCACATTTCTGAATGCATTCCACCACGCTTCACCTACTCTCCCTCTCTGTCGATAAGCTGGGTCTTCGTCATCCTCGTCGTAACCCAGTTCGAATGGTTCCCAGTATTTCTGGAGTAGAATGAGCCACCACTTCATAACCGCCAACGCCCTCGCCAACCCTTCATCTGTAGCTTCCAGGCTCTTCACTAACCATTTGGCGAAGAATTGAACATCCTTCTCATTCGGTGGCCAGTCTCGATGTCTCTCAATCCACATCTCTATCACACACTGAATATCATCAGTTTCGTGGAAGAAAAGTTTCTGTCCGTCCTGTCCTTGTTGCTTGAGTGTCGGAGGCTGGACATGATTCGCCTTTGGTGGAGGCTGGATAAACACCTCCCCAGGATCCAAAACCCTTGGTTTCAATACAACCCGTTGTGTTGGCCCGACAGGAATTGCACCCATCGTCTTGAGAATTCGAGCGGCGGTGATTTGTTCACGCTGAATGTTCCGAGGCAGCTGAACGAAAACTTCCGGGTCAATGTCCAATTTGCGGAGTTCGTGATCAGGAACTTTCCAAGCCGCTATACTTGGTCGTTTCATGAAGATGGTCTTCTTGTTTGGAGACCACGCTGCACCTCTACTCTTGGGTGCAAGTTGTTGGGTGATGCGTTTAGTGTTGACAGGGTTTGAATTAGTCTTTTGGGGAAATGGGAATGCGGGGCCATTGCGTGGTTTCGGGGGCGAAAATTGTACACGGGGAACCGCAGGTGGTGGAGTGGCTCGTACGGCGCTTTGTCCCCCGGTGACGTTGGGTAGAATGGGAAATGGAGAAGCAGACCGCCGTTTGTATTCACTCTCTAACTCCTTCCGAATGTCATCAGGAAGTGCATCAAACACCGTCCTATCAAGCTGAGAAAAGGAGGGTAGATCTGGCATTTCCTTCCGAACCACTGGAATGACGTTCGCCCTCGAAGTTGTAGGTATTTCATGATGGTCGTAAGAATCCACCACCTTCCGCCGATCATTTCGCATAGGGGTATCCTCCTGGACTTTCTGGAAGTGCAGACGACCTTGCCCGGGTTCTACGGAATTATCTCCCAATAACGGTTCCAACTTCTGTATCTGGATACCTATTCCTCGAAGTTCTTTGGGCTCGAAATTGAATGCTTTCAACATTCGCCACGCATGCTCTCCTATGACTCTGGGTTCGCTGGTAGCGCGGCCGTTGGGACCAGCTAGTGACGTTTGCTTGTTGAACACGTCGCATGCACCATGCCCGAGAAACTAGGGAATTGCACGTAATGAGCACCGTGTTCATCTTGGATAGTACGTACTCACTTTTGGTGGCTCTACAGGGGCGGTAGAATCTCTTTTCATAATCTTGAGCGTTATTGACCGCCCTAGCACTTGAATCTCGTTCATTCGCCTACTAACCTCCGCTGCCATCCGATGTATGAAGGCCTCGACCTGCTCATTGGTCTCGAACCGAATGCCGTACTATAGATGAATTAGATACGCTTGACGAAGGGAGCTATCAACACTTACATTGATGTCGCACGAGACTGACTTTCGTTTCTTATCACTCTCCAACTTCCTTTCATCGATGCCCCTAATCGCATTATATAGCGTTTCACCTGTAGTCTTGCCCAACGCATCGCAGAGCACACTTTTGCTCTTAAGAGCTAGCTCCCCTAGTTTTGTTGCTCCAACTTTATCCAACGCTTTCTGCTTCGCTGAATGACCAAAACCGTGCAGATCGGAGATGTCCAGCGGTTGCAGGAAAGCCTCGACGTCTTGAGGCATAAGATGAAAAGAGCCAGCCGGCTTGGCGCGCTTAGTAGCGAGTCGGGCGAGGAGTATGTTATGAGCGACTCCGATACTTACTGTAAAGAAAGAGTGTTAGTTCCCACCTAGCAACGAATCAGCATTCCTCACCTTCACAACCAGTAGCTTTCTTAACCTGTGCCCGAATGGAATCGGCCAGATCCTTAGCAGGATCAAAGGACAACGCCTTCTCTGAGAAAGGATCTATTTCAGCATTCCCTTTGGCGCGTAGCCGCTCGACTGTACTCGTCACGTCTATGAGGGCTTCGTCGACAGAAACTGCTTGTAGGTCGTCGGCATGTGACATCAATATTGTGTAGAACCTGAGTGAGAATTGTTTATACCTGAAAAATGCGTGCCTGTTAGTCTCTGTACTTCGACTAACCCAACGAATACTTACAATTCAAATTCATATGGAATCGTGATGATCATTGGGCATAACTTCCTTGCTTGTTGAAGACTTCGAACGACTCAGTGAATGTTTAGCCGAACATGCAAGGTATACCCATACCTCATTCCATTCCTAATCCCAAATTTCCTCGCCTCATAACTAGCCGATGCGATCTCACTAGTACTCGAAGTACCCCCTTGAGCACCTTGAGAGTGACAGACAACAGTTGGTTTGCCTTTCAGTTCAGGTCTCTTCACCAGGCCAGCGGAAACAAAAAAGCTGTCGAAATCGCAGTGCATGATTACGCGCTCTTCTCCGGAGACAACTTTCTTTTTTCCCTTATCCTTGCCAGATTTCCTAGGGGATCGAAGGACAAATTCTGCTCCACGCATGCTGACACCGCCAGGCAAAAGATCCGCCGGATCCTCTGCAGCTACCTTCCCAAAGGTCTCTTCTATCCCATCCTCATCGTCAACACCGTCTTCGCCTCTCTCGGCCCGCTCTTGGGCCTCCTTCAATAGAGACTTAAGTTCTGCTTTCCATGTAGAGAGGTGGTGTAATCGAGAGTTCTTGTAGAACCCATCGATAAAATCAGGTGCGACGGAAGTATGCGCTTTACGCCATTCTGGGTTATTCATAACGCGTTCTGCAATTGGATTGGATTTGTGTGCAGCATAATGAGGTACGCGTAATGCTTCTTGCAGGTTCTTGGGGTCGGTAGTGTAAATTGGATTTATAGTCGATTTCGAGGGTGAAGGTGGAAGTTTACTGGAGCTAGCTTCTGCATTCTTGAGTAGGGTCGGAGCACTGGGTTTGGAAGCGGTCTGTGTGAAAGTAGAAGGTAGACCCTGTTGAAGTGACTTTTTGCCTTGTGTACTTTCGGAGCGTTGATTTGGTCGAAATATGAAGTCTGTCCAAGGTAAAAGAACACCCTGTTTCGCACTTTCAACAAGCCATTCCGGGCGTACAACCTTCATATGTTTAAACTCTTGTACTTTAGCTGGAGTCAGAGCGCACGTAATAACATGGGTCCTATCAGCAAGTATTAAGCACCGTCAATTGTAATACCAAACGAATGCACTTACACCAGACTCTTCTTGGTAAGATACGCTTGAAATACACCTCCGTAGCGAACGACCAGTTCACGAAGTTCTTGTAGAGGGGGCTCTGTCCAACCGTTCACCTGGAAAATACCTCAGATTTTGTTATTCGTTAGCCAAAACCAATACGCACATAGATAGATATTCCTTGAAAAATCTTGCTCCGCGTCTCATCTTCCCCTATTCCAGCATTCTGAATCTGCAACTTTGCCCGCTTTCTCCTCATGTACTCTCCAAAATTTCCAAAATGCGCGGCACCGTAGATAGCTTCATCCTCTTCGATACCTTTCCCGCTGTTTCCGGTCTCCTTGGTTTCCTCCACGAGCGTGAACCTGCGCTTCAAGGACGGCTGAGTCGATGGTGGTGGTTCATTTTCATCGAGAACATATGGGGTACCGCGTTGCTGGGAAACTGATAGTTCTTCTGGGTCTTCTTCAGCCTCCTCCTTATGACTGTCCGCCGATGCTTGCGAAAGGTCTCCTGGTAGTCGAGTCTTGCCCAAAACTTCGAGGAACTGAGAATCTTCGGGCTCGAAATAATCAGAAGAGTTGCTACTGGTAGGCGCACTGATCATGGATGCCGTTGATAGCCATCGTTGATGCGGAAGGTTTGAGATTTGAGGCCACGAATACTATTGACCTTAGTCATCGCGACACCTTTTCCAGGCCGGGCCCCGATGCGTCAACTAGAGTTCATCCCATCTCATATACGCTTGGTCGTGTTCCTCCATATCTCACAAACAGCACCGATGTCATAGTAGCTGGAGGCTTTCGCATTGCCGATACTTCGTAGGCAAATGGGTTATTGACCGGCCTATTACTACCACAAAGTGCAGTTCTTAGCCAGGTAGGACTTCGGGACGTTATTACTTCGGTGGGGTGTTCTTACCGGCCAGAATGCCCCCGATGCATCACACGACATGGATACAGCACCCGAAGTTCAAAACGCACCTCCCGTTTCCGCTGTAAGTGTGACCCATCATCGAGAGCTTGGTTCATGGATGTTGTACTCGACGTACCGCAAAGTGAATCCCTTCCTATCATAGATCAAGTTCAAAGGAGCCGATCATAGTGCCAATCACTGGGGGAAAAATAGTCGATCTCACGAAGAACACCCACATGAAGAAGTGAGATCTGTGAGGAACCGCCGTTTGCTTTAACTTTGGCTAACATGGCATACCAGGGAGCACCAAGCCCTCTTCGGGCAAGCAGGCATCTACTACGAGCATCGCCTCATTCATGGCGATTTCCCGGACCATTAGGTCTTCAGAGGAGGGTCCGTTGGGGAATTAAGAATAATGACGGAAGTGTTCGAAGCGATATCCTTGCACTAGATTTTGGTGACCTGAGAATGATGGCCAATGAGCTCATTGGAAAGACTCTCGAGGGTGAAGTCGCCCATGGTGAGCCGCCTTCCGTGTATAAACTCACTCCACCTTGGCAGATTCACGAGTACCAGAAAGGTAGCGATACCTCCATCCCGTTGCATCCACCTTTGCTTAGTCTCTGCCTGGACCCACTGTCTTATCCACCGTGCTGAGCTCGAGGACAGTGCACCTCTGCGCAAGTTCTGCGAGGATCTCGAAGCACCTTGTATCGACTAGGACCACGTTATGATAAAAGATGCCGCATTGGCTATTTACGGAAAGGAGAGCACTGGGTCATCACGATGTCTGGATGGACAAAGTCAAGGTAAGTTCCATTTTATGAATCAAGAGCACGTCAAGAGCACATCGTTGACCATGCGGGTGTTAGAAAAGAACTTCAATCGAAGCTTGCACTCCTCCGGCATCCGCAAATAGTGCTGTAGGAAGCAAGTCTTCAAGACACAAGGTGCATTCATTACGGAAGTCATAGGACTATGGTGTACAGCACTAGCCTTATTTCACGCATACAAATGAATTCTCCTGCAGGCTACTGACTCTGTTGCAGTTATAGTGCTGTGGTTATGCCGAATCAACTTTCCACGCTCAACCTGGCAACCTGGGCGAGTCCGGATGCAATTTCTTCTCTTGATTAAGTTGAGTCGTATTCAAAAACTCCTAGGTTGGAAGTCTTCGAGACAGCAGGTGACCTTGTTCTTGCTCTGCGAGTACCTTGTCAAAGCTTCTCAATTGTGTAGCCCGGTCGGTCGAGAGCCGGCATGCAAATAAACCACTTGTGAGTAGGGAAAACACAAGGAAGAAGGTATACTAGACTCCTATAAATTGTGAATCTCAAGCTCTTGTGCACCTCGTCCCCAGCGACAATCCAGCACAGTTCCAGTACCTAACAAAGATGTTCACATCTGTTGCGCGCCTCGTCCTCCTCCTTGGGATCTTGACCCCTGCTTTTGCAGCCCCCTTGGCTGAACGAGCAGAATGCGCAGAAGTGATGGTGAGTACAAGTCCTAATACTAACAGTATAACTTGTCTAACACGTCGATCCGAAAGGTGATATTTGCGCGAGGCACCACGGAAACGCCACCCATTGGTATCTTCGTCGGACCACCCTTTGAGGACGCACTAGTTTCTCAGCTTGGAGGGAGGTCCTTGTCATTCCAAGGCGTCGATTATGCCGCAGATATTGCGGGGTTCCTGGCAGGGGGTGACCCAGCGGGTTCACGGCAAATGGCGATCGACGTTGGTTCTCTTTTCTGGTTTCTTGCATACTTCACCCGAACTTTCTTGCCAGATCACTAACACGGCTAATGCCTGCCCAAACGTGAGTCAAGGCGATGTATTCAAGCTGGTATTAATTTTATATCTTTGACAGGCTAGAATTGTGTCCTCAGGCTACAGTCAGGGTGGTCAGCTCGTGCACAACTCAGCCGCGTTACTTTCTCGAGACATAGCTGCACGTATCAACGCTGTTGTCATCTTTGTCAGTCCGCCTCTCCTATGCCTCGTTCGCTACTGATTGACAATACTCAAGGGTGATCCGAAACGGGGACAGCCAATCTCCGGCGTTGACTCGAGTAAGGTGAAGGTCTTCTGTCACGATGGAGATAACATTTGCGATGGAGGCATTCTCGTTCTGCCGCCTCATTTGTAAGTGATTTCCTTACAGACCGTGATCTTTGGTCCGTGGCTCACTTCCTGCCTCAGGAATTACGTGGTTAATGTTGTTGACGCGGCAAAATTCGTTGTGTCAAAGTTGTGAAGAACTCGAAATTGATTGACGTCCTGGTTACTAACTGTACTATATGCTGTCATCTCCTTTTATTCCGTTATCGTGTATGAATTCTGCTACTACCGAATCTAAATTGTTTGTTTTGAGATTCTATTGGCCCACTGAGCATTAGAGGGGGTATAGACAGATAGTTGTGTGGGCATCAAGTGGGGGCTTGAAGAGTGTGGCGCTGGTCAAGCGCCAACAAGTTGGAAGTCGAAGTTCCCGCCCACGCGCTTGACTTCACATCTGTGGTGGGCCTCCGTACCTCAAGCTCCTGGAATCGTTGTGATAGTTCATTTTAGCTCAAGGTTGTCACACTACTGCTTCATGTAGTCAACGCTCTTTCCTTCTGGCGCACGCTAGTCACTACTCCAGCAGATTTGCCTGCCATGACAATTACCGTTGAAGTTCATGAATAGGCCGTCGTAGATAGTAATAATATTCGATGATTCTACTATTGATATATGAGGGACAGCCGTAAGATATGTAATAGATGAAAGCACTATAGTACACCAATAAATACGAATCCCCACTTTCAGAGACCTTTACACAACAGCTTTCCTCGGTTCACCTGTGCCTTGCAAAGCGTCAGCTCAGTCGGGACAGCGACCAGCGCCGCTAGCAAGATTCCAGATGAATCTGCAAAGCCAATGGATCCAATCCTAAACTCCCTCTCTTGCTTGATACGTTCCAGATCATGTGTAGCCGTTGTGGGATCTGGTCGCTCCTGATTGATTCGGTAAAAGGTATTGACGCTAGTTTTATTCGTAAGATGGGTAGCAGGCACAAGTAGGATTTGAATACTTACTACGCCAAACCACCGCACGTTCCTTCCAAACTAATCAAAAAGAAGACAAGTATGATACTCAAACCTTCGGTATCTTCAGAGAAAAAGCCCCTCGCAGATTCAAACATTAGTGTTAATAGGATAAATCCTTGCACAATTGCTGGAAGAGGTAACAGTCTCTCTGGAAGAGGTGGTATACCTAGTGTTATCGAAGATCGAGAAAGGAAGACGGTCGTTTGGTAAACAAGCTAGAAGTGCGTTAGTAACGTAGGTCCTTTGAAGTCGAGATACATGACTTACCTGCCAAAGTGGATAGTAGTCTCGCACGGAGTGTATGATCTTGCTGAGGAGAGGATAATCATCGGCTGCGGGGACCGGGTACAACAGCGTTGGTGCTATACCCTGGAAATCAAGTTAGCACGCGTCGGAAACGATATGCCAGGAGCTGACCTGATTGATAGTGTACTCGAACTGAACTCAACAGTGTAAGAGCTAGCAGCCGCTGGAGAGATGTTCACTTACAAGATACACGCAGACTATCAAGGCCTTCAGCAATCATGACAACTTGTTCGGAGAGCGGACTCACATAGAGGTAACATGTATTTCGCCAGCAAGGGTTTGACCAGGTGCCATTTATCGCTAATCGAGAGCGCGACGTTCCTCTTGAGCTCAAGCGGTGTTCTTCCTTCCTCGCCGAGTTCGTCTTCATTTGTTGCGAGGGGAGTGTATGGTAACGTGGCAGCAGCTGACGATATACCGTATTCTTCATCCGATGACGGTATCGATGTGTATAGGAATGAGTCGTTGGAGGGTAGGAGGAAGAAATAGGTTAAAGGAATGATCAACGGGAGGACCTGGTCGGTGTACTATGTGAGTGCGGGCAAAAAGATCATGCGTGATTGCGACATACAGAAGACAGTCCGACACCAACGCGCACTCCGAATCCTCGTAGCTCCCACCAAAGGAAAGCGCCGACTAATCCAGCGGCACCAGTACCGGAAGCAAAGTATCTACAGCTGGTTGAGTTCAATCGTCCGGGAACCGAGTAGGAGACTCACCCGATGCTGTGTCCAGCAATTGACGGCGGAGCGTATGTCGTGGATAACTGTAAGAACGTAAGTTCACCAAGTCCTGCATGTCTTAGCCTTAGTAAAAGCCGAAAGGTGGTTAAGATGAATTACCCGAAGAGAACGAAGCGAGGCATATTCCGAACAGTCGAGCAAAGAGCGAATCGAAGAAGGCAACAACCTGGACCGTCGGCTGGTGAGTAACTTTGCACCACGTTAAAAGTGATATAGGGGAGCCCACCAGCATGCCAATGGAGCTCAGAGCGCAGCATCCGACCAAACGCTTCACGTATCTTATCCTTCCCTTCAAGAAATAAGGCCAGCCCACTTTGGCAACCAAGGCAGGAGCTATGTTGCAGAATGCAATGATGCCTTTTGGTGTTGACGGTGGTACCAAATCCAAGGCTGCTGACAGGATTATCACGTATAGCACTGTTCCGAATTTCTTAAGACGTGAGTTCCGCTAAGAGTAGTTGGATGACATACCATTGTTGATGAGCCCGAATAGAAAGAACGAGAACCCAAGTCTTCTCAACAAGGCCTGATCGTCTGAGGAAGTAAGTCAGCCTTGCAGTATGTTTTCATGAATGCCTGGGGTCTCCTCACCTTTCGGTGAACTGTCGAGCTGGTCGTTTATGAGAGGATCCGAGTCATTCGAAGCTCTAGTAGCCGCGAGTGTAAGGCCATGAACAGTTATTGGAGGTTCTGATTCTGAAGGAGAGGATATCGACCTAGGATGCATTTCGATCCAGGACGATGAGGGTGACGGTGGGGAACGAGGTGAAGAATGAGGTGAACGTGGATTCGGCATTTGGGTGACATTGCCCGCACAAAACGGTTGCACTGCCACTGGCACAGGATGACGGGCTTCCGAAATGGTAAGGCACGCGTAAAACAGTTTGGGAGTACTGTACCGGAGTGAACGGAGACAACCGCTGAGGCCTGCGTTACATCGCCGATGGCTGGAAATTTAACAACTCAAGTACTCATCTGGTACTACTAGTAGACTTGTACTGGACAAGAATCATCATAAGTCCCAAATTTCAGTGAACACACCAGAACCTGGCAACCTAAGGTAGAGGAGAACTCGGACTATTCAGGACTTCATTGTAGGTGAATCCACTGTTGAAAATGTAACGCTACTTTTCCTAACAACTGAGCCTTGTTACTGCGTTACGACCCCATTTACTACAACTTTCTGAGGCTGCCGCGTTACGCGTTACTGGTTGTCTCCATTCACTCCGGTACAGTATGCCACGTTCACCCTTTCTTGCAATTGCTGGGGATCGATAAATTAAGGAAATCCCCAGTGCCAGATTTTCTCCTTCAAGTGGAGCGAGAAATATACCCTCAAATGATTTACGGTTTGGTACCGCTGGTACTTTATCCGGCCATACTCGAAGAATTGAGGACATTGTCAAACAAATACGCTCTATTATGGGATGTGCTATATCTACAGTGCAAGTTATATGGTTAATGCGTCGGGTACGAGAGGAAAACAAGAAACTAGGCAAGATTAGAGGAAATATGACAGTGACAGCAGAAACGAAAGGAGGAGGCGGTATATAGTCAAAACACAAAAAGCAAGATCCTAGAGCAAATGAGAGCAGTAACGTCGATACATAATTACATAACACGGGAATACAATAGCGCAAACTTAATCATCCAGCATATGAGGGGTCCCAACCTAAAGTGACCAATGATCAGCTACAAAGTCTCACCATAGTGTGGAAGATATACCTTATACATGTACGACTGCCATGTCTCCTGAAGTCGCGGATCATCAGCAGCGATACCTCTCATAGCACCCTCTGGAGTGTACTGTTGGTACGGCTGCTGCTGCATATGCATCTGATGCATCTGTGGATGTTGATGATCCTGGTACGCCATGTTGGGATCTAGTGAATTATGCCAGTACTGCGTTTGATTCGGAGGTGGATGATGGGAATGATTTTGAGATTGGTGGTGTCCGTCATGCTGTTCAAAGGCAGGTGGCGGATACTGGTGGGTAGACGTGGCGGTAACAGGGGATGTCATGGTAGATTCAGGAGGGCTCGAAGTGGCAGAATGGAGGGATTGATACTGGTGATGCTGCATGTGGGGTGGTACAGAATACATTTCGTGTTGCTGAGGCTGTGGCGGTTGCGGTAGATGCGATTGCCGTGGAGGTAAGGGTTGTGATATCCGTTGCTGGGTGTGGGGTGGCATCCTTGGGTAGGGCTGATGACCATGTGTATGACGCTGCGAACGCGGTTGGCCTGATGATCGATCAATGTATTGCCGTGAGGCTTGAGGAGAAGTATCACTCCCTTCGGATGGCTGATACGTGTAAGGTGCGACCGGGGACTGAGGCGTGTGATGATAGGATTCGGGAGAATAATGATGATCTACGGTTTGACGAAGATTCTGATGGGATTGGGAATGCGACAGACTGGGCCGGTGTTCAAGATTGGGAGCGGAACCACCGTTAACACGGGCAGGAGGGGATTCGTACTGAGGTTGAGCAGGGCCGACATTATACGGTGACGACTCTGGGTGTGCAGATGGAGGTGGGGCATACGTCGGAGCCTTGTAAGGGTAATCCTGCGGATGTGGGTGCTGCTGCTGCTGTTGTGCTGCGAAAGCACGCTCTTGAGCAAGGCGTGTCTCTTCCTTCCGTCTCTGCTCCTCGGTATAGGCTTGCTGCCGATGCCGTTCTTGCTCTTCCATCTCACGCTGACGTTCTTTCTGCTCTTGCTGACGCTGGTACTGCAGTTGCTGCTGCACCAGCTGCTCATGATGCATTTGCTGCTCTCGCATCTTCTGCCTTTCCTGCTCTTCCTCGTTCGCTCGCCGCACTTCAGTGGGTTGTCCCATGAGTGTCTGCGTGAACCTGGCACTATCTGCTTTATAGGCATTTTGGATCTGAGCGTTGATGGTACCATCGAACCCATTAAGCTCATGTACCAAGCTCGGGTGAACACCAGCAAAATTAGGGTTGGTTGTCGTGTAGCTTTGCTCAGGCGAACCTGCAGGCGGCGACTGCGAACCCCGAGGACTATTATTGTTCGAATGGGACCGAGGTGAGGAAGCCGAGTGCGGATTGGACTTTCTGGACAGAGTATGCGTTTTTCCCCCAAATATCGACATTTCATCATTGACATCGTTTTCCGAGGAAGATTTGAAGATGTCATTGGGTATAGCCGGAGGAATGCCGTTGCACGTCTCGTAAAAGACCTTCTGAGCCTTCTTCTGCAAGCGTTGAATAATAGGCTATCGTTTTTTCTAGATTTAGAATAATGATGATAGCATCAAAAAGGACAGGGACATACGAGAAACTTTACTGCCCTTCCGCCGTGATCGGCGGCCTTCTCGAATAGGTCACAGGCAGAGATGACTTCAAGGAGAGCGGCTGGAGCAACCTTGGACTTGGGACCATTCATAACCACGGATGACAACATGATCTACAGTCATTCAGTATCACGAGTGATTCGAGAGGCTCATAATAAACACTGGCTTACCGTAGCGGAGAATGCATGCGTCCACAATACCCAGAAGCGGGCAATTTGTCGCGGAAAGAGCGTGAACTGCTTTCGCACTGAAGCGAGCAGATCGCAGGCACTACGATAGCCGGCCAGAAACGACGGTGCATACTGACTCTTGATAGGGTCGGCTGGGTTACTTCGGATTGCATGGGTGAAAAAGCATCGGTGAATATATAATAAAGCTGAAAGCGACAAGGTTACTAAAACTCGCTTCTTTGCGCTAGATTTGTAGCACTTACTCAATTCGCGGTAGTTAGTCGGCATGAAGTGGCTCATAGTCTTCCCGAGCCCAGCACCCTCAGGTGGTGGTTCTTGAGCATACTTAGGAAAGTCCATATCACGAACTTTTCGATCCAGCTCCAGAATGATTGAGTACTTTGGAGCTCGAGATGTCAGTGTGCCCTGGACGACAGCGGAGACACATTCGGCTCCGAATCTTGCTTTCCAGAATGGGACTGAATGTTGCCATTCCCAGAGTAGAAGCGATATTCGCCCCAGGACGATCCCACACGGATCATTGACATTATCCATTGAATGTCAACGGGCACAGATTGTCGTCAGATTACCATTTTGCGTCGAAAGCCGGGAACGTATGTCCATCGTCGACGTATTTTCGCGTTCGCGTTCGGATTGATAAAGGTTGACGGGAACAGAGTTTATCGATGGGTGAAATAGGCGCAGAGAAGCAGAGAAAAAGAAAGAAAACGTGAGATTCCCAGGTAACAAAGGAGGACAAGATACTTACAGCTAGGCTGGACAGTACCGTCATCGGCAATTGTTTGATCAGGATCGAAGGGTAACTCGCAATCCACAAATGGCAGGGAAAATGTTGCCAGTCTCCCAGTGGCGAGACTCTGCAGAACAATTGTGTTTAAGGTACCCCCTATTGAGCGGGAAAAGAGTGGACTCACTTGCCAACAGTCTGTGATGAACAGTTCCCAAAACAAAGCACGCCGTTTCTGGACCTCGGCTGGTGTCAATTTCCAACGCGCGCAATCCCGGTCTGTATACAGTCGTTAGAGTTCTCCCGTTCGATACAAGGTGAGATATCACTTACGTAGACCAATCTGAAGGATAAAGATTCAGCATGGGAAAAGGTACGAGGAAGAGAAAAGATACCCACACTTTGAGCCAATTTAGTCGCCATTCCCATTAAAGCCCACGTACTTTCGATGCTATTCTCACCACTTCTAAGACCCTCGTAAATCGCCATAAGCGACAGGGTCTGCACCGTTGCTACCGATGGTGGCCGGTCTAGAACCCCTTCTAAGGCTAGAGCGACTTTGGTTAAATCGTAGAAGTGTTCAGCGAGGGTATTCCCCGGTGCAGCAGGCAAGTTCATGTCTGTAAGCGCTCCGAAACAGAAGATAACGAATAGTAGAGCAAGGTCATGTGCGCTACCACCGTGCTTTCCATGGGCACCATTATTGGTGGAAGACGTTCCATCAGCCATGCCTATGTCCGCAGGCGGCAAGGGATTTGTAGCAGGTGGTGATACGCCGTTCATAGTACCCATTCCCATCCCACTTACTGGAGGCGTAGTAGTGTGGTCGGGTTTTTGATGAGGACTGATCACAGCCGGTGCTACAGCGGGTCTTGGCGCTTCGGAGTACCACATTGGTAAAAGTTCATCGAATAGTTGGCGTTGGGTGACCGCACCGAAGAACCAGGGTGCCTGTTCGAGATAGAGATTGCATAATCGCAGGGCTTCAGGCCAGACTGGTAAAAATTTTTCAGTAAGATACTCCAGATCAAACACTGTTTGGGAGGCTGGCAATGGGAAAGAGTGTGATAGGTTCGTCAGGATAGGCGGAAGATTGCTGTTTTCAACCTTGAATGTTGAATGTAGCCAGCCTTGCGATGGATTCGGTGAATTAATACCCAAACCGGCACCATTACTTGTGTGGGGATTTGAATTAAGGCTGGAGGTCGGGCGGGACTCGGGAGAAGAAGATGCGACTTCGCCCTGTTATTAAATGGTAGTTGAGTAATGGTCAGTTCTAGATTTGTAATAGCGCCGCAAGCAGAAAGGTATAGAACGTACGATGAGGATACTCTGTGAGATTCGTGCCCCAGAAGATAGCAAAGTGAACAAGTATTCTATTTCGGGATTATGGCGTGACATACCTCTTGACCAGCTGAACGACCATAAAAAGTCGCGGCACCATCATCTCTAATCGCAAGAGTCCCAAAGGCGTCGATGTATTGGGAGTCTTCTGTGTCCTCTTCCTGCTGGAGTTTCTCAGCTTGACCCTGGCTAACCGCCGCATGCAGTTCAATGATAGACTTGATCTTGAGTGCGTCGCGGTCAAGTAATGGATGCGGATCTGTGGCTCCAGTCGCTGAGTGGAGTATTGTCAACGCATCTTCTAACAACCGTATCCGGTCGCTCATTTGAGCAATCTTCTCATGCAGCTTCTCCGTATCGGCCAGTACAAAACTGCGAATTGAGGAGATTTAACACAGTCCTTCCTGAACAATGTGATAATTGACTCACCGCGTACCCTGCCCAGTAATAAGACTACCGTTCGGACATATAGCTGAACACCCTCTTCTCTTGCAACTGCAAGCAACCTATTGAGCCCCGTACTACCATAAGTAAAGCTTTGACCGACCTCGAACATGGAACAGTCTTGTCGCACTTCAACTTGAGTCTACAACAAAAGGTGAGCAGCGAAGGCAAAGACTAATGGGTACCAGACTGACCGTCGACATTCGGCACAGGACAGAGCGCCTGTGAATATGATCAAAATTCAAGTCGATCGCGAAGAAAAGATCACCCGGACACGAACCTCTCGCGCGCTTAGCCTCTTTGTCCTGTGCCCTTTGGGCTGCAGGATCCTTTTGAGTTGCCTGCGGCATTGCAAGGCTAGATATGGGGGACAAAAATTGGGAGAAACGAAGGGGAGACGTGATGGGAAGAAGCGAATGTAGTCAGTTTACGAAGCTATATCATCCGGCGTCTGCCCAGCCTGCCCTTGATGGGTTTCACAATTTACTCCGATTTCCTAATTTAGTTATTTCTCCATGTGCTTTTTCAAGCTCGGATTTTCTCCGGAAGGACTAAAAACTTGTCCGACTCGACGCTGCTGTGTATTACTCTGCCCTTATCTGCTAGCAACATACCGTAGCTTGCCAGTGACCCCCGATCTCGAAACCTCAATATGACAAGCAAAATTCACTTGAAAAGGGCATTTCGTCAGTACATCACATTGATCAGCGATTGAACGATCATTCATATGGACTAATCCAGTCAATTGTCAGTTGCTTCGCGACATTCTGATCTGAAGTATACAACAGGAACCTTGGCCTTGAGCTATCGAGTCTGAATCAGAGCTCATTGGCTCGATTTCGAGGCCGAATCCATCACTAAAACCATGGCGACGCTGCCAAAACTTCCACGTTTAGAAGAAGCGGGGAGTTAGAGAGAGTACCGTAACTCAAATTGGCTCCCAAAATTATACGATTTCAACAAGTCATCAGTACCGGGCTCACCGAGCGAGGCCGACGCACTATTCATATCACGTTCTTCCCCTCTTCAAGCCCAGTGACGCCGCGTCTGCCAGTGGCGTACAGTGACCACAGTGTTAACCTCAGGATCAAACTCGACGAATCACAACTCTCAGATCGCCTTCACTGCAAGCTTTCGAAGTCTCTTCCATCGTTTAAAATGCATCTATCAAGGAACTTTCTGCACTGCTGTGTCTGTCGGCCTCACTTCTTGGAACACATCCAGTGCACCTCGACCATTGGCTCGATCGCACCCCGTCCAGGAAAAAACGTCCACGACAAAAAACTCCGCAAACATCTAAAAAGGTTCCGTACATTCCAATCATACTCATTATACGCTCCAATGAAATGGCACATGTTGTCCTGTCCGTACCCAATGACGAGTAAGTGACCAGCTTCAATACTGCCTGTCAATAACGATCCTGGATTTCATGGCAAGGGCTGCTCCGTCTCCAACGCGCAAAACATGTACATATGTTCAACACTCGGAAGGGCTTACCAGGCCATGGCTGTGCACCTCGTCGATTATTGCCCTGAATCTACGTATCCATGACTCCCACCAGCTCCTACCTCGTGGAAGGAGTTCTCCTGTCAAACAATTCCATCAGAAAGCCTCCGTCGACCTTGTGGTTTTGACACATTACTAAGCACGGGCAAGTATCTTTCCCAAACATCACAAATTCCGAAACTTGTATTCGAGTTTTTGCCATAGTTCATTTCTTCCAACATCCCTCTTAGCTCAGTTGGTAGAGCGTGTCGTAAAGACAGCACGCGGCGTGAGGAGCGGTCAAAGGTTTTCCACGCCGTGTGTTGGTGATCAATGACGAGGCGGTCGTTCGAGTCGGCCAGAGGGATGTTTTTTTTTTGGTCTGCTTACTTTTCGACGAGCATTCATTGCCTTTCCTTCCCACGTAGATCACTGGAAACTAAGTAATTTGGGAACCCGATTTTTTGCGAAATGACAGCGGTGAGTGCCTTAAGCGCCCGTGTCTCAGCACGATATGGTGAGACAGCGCTCATCAAAGTTGGAAAACTTGAACCCAACGGGTGTGGGCATTTCGAGTCCTGCATAAATAGTCACCCGAAAGAATAGAAAAGGTTGATAAAGTCTAATCAAGTGGAGTGAGACAAGGTTCTGCCTTTGTGGATGCAGACCAATCTTTCAACAGAAAATCTGCAGTGGTACTTGGGACATGATCTGTACCGACAGGTATTTGCTCCAATGAAGTAGATTTCAGATCGGCGGGCGTCGAACTAGCTACAGTACATTTACATTACGATACATAACGTATAGAAAGCTCGAGTACTGCGATAATGCGAGAGCTGGAGAAGAGAAAAAAAAAAGGAATAGAAAGGCTATTGAAAATGAGATATGTAACAGAACGAGATGTAGATAGACAAGGAAAGAAAAAGACAGGGACAAAAACTTATCATCATCAAGGAGTTTAAATACACGAGAAAGCCGAAGATGAGGAAAACGAAAAGCAGATAATAAAAGGAAACGTTAATCGCTACTAGGCATCGACATCCATATCTCCTCCACTCGCTCTCACACCAACACCACTAGCCCGACTCTTCCTACGAGCATAGTACTCGCTCTGCCTGGCCCTCTTCTTCGCACTCAACATCACCGCACTCTCTCTCGCCTCTCTCCTTCCGCCTCCTGCAACACCGACATGACTGCGCCTTGCACCCACACCACTCTTGCGGGGTGCGGGTCCCCCACCAATGCGAGGACCAAGACTCGAACGCGTCGTGATAGATCCATTCGTTGCAGCTGGTGCACGAGACGATGATGACGAGGCTGTAGAGGAATTCGATGCTACCCGTTGAGATGCTAGCTTTGCGATAACCTTTGAGCGGGAAATTCTTGGTTTCCTTGCTACTAGTGATCGCTGACGTGTGGGTGCACCGGTGGGTACAGCTAGAACACCGGCCGTCGTCAACGTCGTACTTCCACTACGAACTGGACTTGGAATACCGGAACCAGGGGGAACAATCAAAGGCTTGCTAAAGATCTTACCAGGTGTACCAGGCGGTGGAGATTTGGCACCTGCAAGACTGTCGCTGTTCGTAATGGAATCGAATATCCTTGACTTGGGTTCGGACGAAGCTTCAGCGGGCTTCTCGGTCGGTGCACCCTGAGGCACAGGCAACTGCCTTAACTTATTCACCGGTCCTTGCGCTTTAGCCAATGAGCTAGCTGTGGGTGCCAACAGCCTTGAACCGGCAGTGTTGGGCAGGAAAGCCGTGCCGGCTGAAGTTCTGGACCTAGTTGATCCAGTGACTGCAGAACCTGTGTTTGAAGTAATGCTGCCTCTCACAGAACCACTAGAACGACCAGCACCCACGCTGGTTATTCTAGAAGATGTTGTGGGAGGTCCACCGACGCCCACAACACTAGTCCGGGAACTCGTCGTTCCGTTGCGCATATTGAGTGGAATGGGTGACCGAGATCTCCCTGTTGCGTTCGTTCGTGTGGTAGCAATAGACGCTAGCGTTCCTATCGAGCTAACAGTGCTGGTGCCAGATGTAACTCGTGGCTTCGCGGTTGGTGGCGGAACGTTCAAACCAGAAGATGGTTTACGGTGGTGACCTGCACCAGTCGGAATCGAGGTGAGCGAAGCCTTGCCCTGCGAACGTGGCAGTCCTGGGGCCGTATTGCTGGATGAGGCAGTGGGAGGACCAGAAGAGGTTGTCGTTGTCGTTGTAGAGACAGCAACTTCCGTGGCTGGCTTCTCTTTCTTGGATCCCCAAACACCTCGTACGAGTGTTTTAGCAGCAGTCGAGACGAAGCCGAAGCCAAATCGGGACTTGTTCGCTGGCGCTGGCTTTGGTGGGGCTTTCTCTGAGCGAGTCATCAATAGAATGTTGCAAATTCAAGAATCCTAGAATACTCACGCAGTTTAAGCCCACTCTTTCTCGGCCCACCAGCACCGACTCTTCCTACACTAACTCGTCCACTACTCCTTCGTTTTTCTCGATTTGCTGCAAGCCTCCTCCGTATTGCCTCGCGCTCCCTTTGGAGACGCTCCCGTTCCTTCTCATCGTCGATCTCCTCATCACCGTCTTTCGCGTCATCTTTGTGTTCCGCGAATTCAACGCGTGCCTTCTTCCCGCCTCTATCCTCTTCCTGCTCAGATTCGTCGTCATCATCACCGAATCCACCAGGAACGGTCCCTTTCGGTTTTTTGGCGGCAGCAGCTGGTCGTTGCTCGTCCACTGCAGGTTGCAATACGCTTGATTTACGCTTCCTACCAGCCACGGGTGCTGGAGCTGCAGGTGCACTACCCAAAGCCGTCGCGTTCTTCCTGTTCATATAACCTCCAATACTCTCCATCTTTGAAAATTCCTTCTCATGCATCCGGTCAAACTTGCTGGCAACGCTGGTACGAGCCTTTGGAAGAGGCTTGGTCACTCTTGGGCTACCGTCCTGGTCGAGCTTGTCAAAGGTCGTACCGTGTCGCAGATGACCCACAAGGCTGGTATTATCGCCCTCGGTGGTTTCTGATCGCTTGTACAACTCCTCCATCATAGCGGCCATTCGATCACTGTATTCGCGGTCGGTTACCGAGGGACGGTTTCGTGGATTAGGAGATCCGAAGACGATAGGTTCCGGTGGTGGTATTAGAGATTTTGAAGGAGTGGCGGCAGGAGGAAGGGATTCGGATGGTAACGCGCCGGGAACTTTTCCTGTCTGTCTCGTATCTGTAGTACTAGCGTCGCCATATACGAGATCATCCATCGGAAGGGCAGGATAGATACGTTCACCATCCCCACCGGGACTGGCCATGACCAAATCAAACGTCGGTTTGAATGGTTTCAATTGAGGCGTTGCTGGACCGGGCTTGCTCTCTGCAGACCAGCCAGCAGAGGATGCGATGCCGTCATCTCCAGTAGTAAGGTTTGATACCAGGCGAATCGTAGTCGTCAGCCCCACTTTTGGTTCTCCTCCGGGGGTAGCGGGAGTTTGCCCCATGCTTAACCTTGCATTGAGAGGTGCAGGCATCCCGGGACGCAATATATGACCTGGAAGGGGTTCGGGTTCGGCGGTATTGTTGAAGTCAAACTTTGCCAAAGCAGCTGCGGTTGGCAGATTGCCTGGGGCAAAGTTGTCTTGTTTAGGCATTGTCGATGGTGACGGTGGCGGAAAGGCTGAATAGGGTCTGGAGTATTTGGATAGCTCGTCTTCAATAAGATGAGATTTGGGGAATACAGGTAATGGTGGAAGGGTAGAGGTGGTGGAAACGGTGGAAGTGGTAGACTTTGTTGTGATGCTGCGTTTCAGGCCTAAAGAAGAGGCCAAAGCTTTGATGGATGAGCCGACCGAACTGGAGCTCGACAATGTTCCCTTTGAGCTCGCTGTGCCAAATTCGCCGGAACGGTGCGAAGTCATTGTTCCCTGCGAGGCCAGTGTCCCCTGCGACGAGGATTCACCCATTTCTGCAACCGTATCCAACTTTTCATCCACATCCATCTCGATGTCCCCATCCTCCTCTAGCGCCTCTTCACTTCTCGCAGCGATACTCAAAGCCGAATTCTTCGGCAAAGTTTCTGCCACCTGCTTTAGCCTGGCAATCAATTCAACATTCTTCCCTGATGCCTTGATAGAATGTATCTTGCAGAGCTTCACCAACTGATCTCGTTTGAGGGAATGAAGAGCGGGTGAGTTAAAGAGAATTTCAGTGGTCGTCGTTGCCATCGACATTGCCGACGCCGGAATCTTGACGGCGTCGTTCGTGGTGGTTCTTGTTGAGTTTGTTGAATCCCATGTGATCGCGCTGAGTCACGCGTCACTGATTTATTGGCCAAGAGTGGAAGGTACTTTCCACGGGATTCTCTTCCTCAACGTCCACCACCATACATACTAAAAATTACTTCTGCAGTCTGCTACCGTCTACACATGCACCTCATTGACATGAGCGACAGACTCAGAGAAGCACTGATATGACGGGACGCTAAGATGTACATCAGATTCAGTAGTAATTCATGATGTGGGTCAGGCGGCTGGTTCATAGCTCCAAAGTTTCAAACCACACCATGACCGTTCAAAATACTCCTAGCCATGATATTCATGCAGTTGAGCTATCGTGCTCAGACGGCGAGATGCTCGCGGTGAACCTATATCAGAGTCGTGCTGAAGTCACTCGCTTGTTCAAATTGACTGTAAAGAAGGGCCAGAATAACGTCGACATCAATGGATTGCCCTCCGTGATGGATAAGGACTCACTGAGGTATGTGACCTTCTGCCTTTCTAAACTGTCCGTGTTTGATATGATTGCAGAGTCGAAGGCCATGGTCCCGCTATAATCCACGACGTCAATCTCAAAGAGAAGAGGGAGACAACCAAGTCTTCTAAGCCAAGGAATAACCCTCTGCTCAATGAACTCCGCACGAAGAAAGCTAGCATCGAGAAGGCTGAGTCCAGGTGTACCAAGTCCCGCCTGACACTTGACGACTACGTTGCGGCAGCTAAGCCATGGAATACTAAACACGACGAATTTGTTTCGGTGATGGATTACTATGAGGTCACGGCTGCGCAGTTGGATGAGAAACTCCTGGATCTGGAAAGGGAACTAAAGGAGATCGATAGACAAATCAAGGAACTCAGTTCAGAGGAACGGGAGGGAGAAAAGAAGCAGATTTCTTTTGGATTTTCAACCTTTGGGCAGACTGTACGGATTGAACCGACTGAACGAACTGCATCGATCGGTGTGGTGGCAGAATCAGACTCGGACGTCGAATTGATCCTAATATATGGTATGTATCTCTGCTCATTCGCAACTACATAACCCGACTTAACTTCGTACCTTGAGCTGTTCATGGTGCCACCTGGAGAGCTGCCTATGATCTTCGCATTGACACCACCAAAAAAGACAAGCCAGTCACTTTGATTTACAAAGCTGTTGTTTCTCAGTCTACAGGAGAGGTAGGTGGTCACTCACCGATCTGTCTCTGAATGTCCCTCGACTGATTATGTCGTCTTTATTCAGTCGTGGGACAACATCTCGCTAACGCTCGACACTGGGAGGCCGACATGGGGATTCAACCTTCCTTCACTTAAACAATGGTCGTTAAAACCTCGTCCTGTGCAAACGGCGTTCTTTGGGAGCGGCTCTGCAAGCCCAAGTGCCTTTGGAAGCACGATGCCTGCGGCAGGGAGTGGCCTTTTTGGAAGCGCGCCTACCTCAGCGTCCATGTCCATGATCCGCGGCGCTCCAGATGATCGTGACCGTGAACGTGAACGCGATTGCGACCGTCAAATGGAGCATACCTCGTCCACAATCGCATCTCAAGGAAGTGTCTCAGCCAACTTCAAAATACCCGGTAGCGTCACCGTTCCTTCTGCCGAAGGAGAGCGTAGTTTTACCATTGCGACGCTGGAGCTGGATGCCCTCATGGCTTGGCTTTCCATCCCCAAGGTTGATAACCGTGTTCATCTCAAGGCAAGTGGTCTGCACCTTCTCAGGATTGTCACAGAAGCTAACGGTGCAATGATAGGCCAATATCCATAATGATTCTGATTACACCCTCCTCGTCGGCACAGCGAGTATATACGTAGATGGGAGTTACATCATGAAATCAGATCTGCCAGTCATCAGTCCAAAGGAGCGTTTCGAGTGTTCGCTTGGGTAAGATTCGCAAAGGACTCCGTGTTTTACCAGCTCATGGTCCTACAGATTGGATCCATCCATCCGTGTCACATACCACGCCCTGTCGAAGAAGGCCGCCACCTCCGGTTTCTACCAGAAATCGACAATCTATGTATACACACAACGCGTTACCATTCAAAACACCAAAACCAGTGCTATACCCTTCCTCAAGATAATTGACCAAATACCGGTCCCGGAGCATTCCGAAATCAAAGTCAAGATTGTCAGCCCAGCACTGAAAGACCCCAGTGCAGACGTTCTTGACAATGCTCCTCGAGCAAGTAACAAGCAGGGGTTCCACACCTCACTTTCGGAGGTTATCGCCGCGACTGCTGGACTGAATGTGGAAGTAGCCGATGGCATCATTGCAGTGTGGGACGGTGCTGATGAGCCCGATGCAGATTTGCGAGTCTTGGGCAAGAATGGCAAGATGAATTGGTTGTGCGAAGTGGCTGCGAAGGAGAAGCTTAATTTGATTTTACAGTGGGAGGTTAGTGTACCGCAAAATATGGACGTGATTGGATTGTAGACATTCCGTAACAATATTGATTTCCATCGTGTACACTTCAGTATTGTAATCCCTAAAATACCAAACTCTCAACCCAAAATATGATGACGCATTTCGACCTTGTTCTTCAACTCATGAGGCAGT
The DNA here is from genome assembly GCA_001466705.2 of Moniliophthora roreri. Classification (NCBI taxonomy): domain Eukaryota; kingdom Fungi; phylum Basidiomycota; class Agaricomycetes; order Agaricales; family Marasmiaceae; genus Moniliophthora; species Moniliophthora roreri. Next base: position 279,268 of record LATX02000180.1, read on the forward strand.
AAACTTGATCACGCTAAGACTCAGTCCGGGAACGTCGTAACTGAAGTTCTGGCCCACGGTGATGGTCTTCGTGGTGGGTTGAATGCTGTTTGGGTTGCTGGGCGTATTCGATGCCCCACTGTTGGCAGACAACACGTCGACAGATGCGCTGGAGGCAACATTGCTCCATGGAAGAGCGAAGGCGAGAGTTTGGGCGCTGGTGCCAGTGTTGGCGATCTTAGCAAATGAGATCATAGTTAGTATATACTTGATGCGAGCAAGACAAGCGGTTTTACCTTGATGATAATGTTGTTAGAGCCGCTCTTGACCACACTCCATTGGAGGGCACCACTCCTAGCGGGAAGAGTGCTGGAAATGTATTGATCCCCACGGTTGTTACCGAAGAGCTAGACTCAAAGGTCACCGACAGTCGTTAACCTTAGCGTAGATATCTACCTTCTGGACATAGTAACTGGCAGACTTGACAACGTTCATAGCGCTTTGGGAGTTCAAAGTCAGTGGTGTGACTATTCATGAACATGATTCACGTACTCATAGGCAACAAGGTTAGGGGACTTGCATAGAAAGGGTTAGCACTAGATATAGAAGGAAGCATGAGCGAATTACCCATTGGGTTCCGGAGACATGCTGTGAGTACAAGGATTAGTATTCGTCCACCTCATGTATAATATGGTGAACTGACGTTAAGCAAAGGAGCGTAACAAGCAGCAAACACGATATCGCTATTACGTTCGATACCAGTCATGTAGGCTGCTTCAGAAACAGCGCCTAATCACCAGCGATTCAACGAGCAGAGAAGCATAGAATCAGTAGAGATGCACCTTGAATAACAGGGTAAGGCAGACGGTTGTTCCAAATGTCACTGTCGACGGTAGAGATGACGGCGTATTCTCCCTAATTTAGAGTCAATACAGTCACGGAAATGATTTGGTTCTTTGTATACCTCAAAGTATTTTGTTCCATCACGCTGTGAACGACTTCAGTTATATCCTAGAGTCAAATTCTGAACTGGTCCTTACAGCAAGATCGTCGTAGAAGAAAGTGTTCTTGGCGAACCATGCTATGAGAAAGTACGTTGAAATAACCGAGTGAGTATAGCGGAGGAAATGGCATACAGGGACTCTGGTATACGTGGTGATCGCGTGCGGGAGGCTTAGGGCTGTAAGTTGTTCCCACATTGTCGGTGTGAATGAGAGCTGCAGGTGGTATTCGTCAGGGACATAGAAGGCACAGTACTTGATCGTGACACACTGAGTTGAGGGAAGGCAGCATGAATTGGATTGTAGAAGGCCCTCCATCGGTATTGGTAGCTAAAAGAACTTGAGATAGCCTTTTGCAGACGAGCTCCATTGGATTCTCACGTGGTGGGGTTAACGAAGTCCTTGATTGCACAGGTCAGCCACATTGCGTTTCACGTTACGCATTACGCCTATACACGTACCTCGTTTCCGATCTCAACGTATTGCAACTTGAAGGGTTCGGGGTGTCCCAGTTGTGCTCTCAGAGCAGCTGAACGAGCTCTTTTCAGTCTGCGGAAGTTTCGAGTGAAGCGACTCGTTTACCAGCGGAGCTCTTAGCAGGGTCACCGATTACGAAGTTGATCTAAAGAAGCAATGTTAAGAGTGCTCAACCGCAGAGGTAGTGGCATACTTGATCAATGGCTTCCTGAACATATGGTCCGAGCTGGTCTTCTGGCACGCTGCTACCAGAACCACCGCTGAGTGCGAGACCTGGCGAGGGTCAATTCACATGTCGGTCTATTGTGCTGGCTTGAAGACCTACCGGCCCAGACTGCCATGATTGGCTCCATTCCGCCATCTTCACACCACAGGAGATAGTCGTAGAGACCGAGGCCACTGTCGTCTCAAGTCAGTCACCCGTGCCACCGATTTGAAGCATTGGAATTATGTACTCAGTGTTGTAATAGCCCCAAGTACCCTGGCGTCCCGGACGGTCAATAAGATCACCGACTGTCTGACGCCACTTCCACCTGCCGTCTATGGATACGCCCTGGTATTTTGGTCAGTGACAAGTGAAATAGTACCCAAGCGTCCATCGCACCTCCTGTAGATCAACGTCAGTGAGCTAATTCGTATCAAAGCTAGTACTATATGACTTACGAGGTTGTTGCCCCCAGGGAATCGGAAGACGCAGGCTTGATGTCGACGAGAGCCTGAGCAATGTCAGCCCTCATCCCGTTCTCTCTGTTCTTGAAGGTTGGCGGAAATAGTGAGAGCATGGCGAATCGGATAGTCTTTCCGGAACCGGCAGCACCATCGATGGTTATGACGAATTTGTCCTGAGCGTTTGAAGCTGAAGTGGTAGGGGTAATGGAAGCAGTGACCTTCTTCCAGGTTGTTTGGCTTCCAGAGAGTGCGACATTGGCGCTTCCGAGAACTTGGCCACCATTAGTTTGAAGGCTGACGACGGCGTTACCAGAGAAAGACGTGGAGCTTGGGAAGCGATAGTAAAATGAAGCCTTGTAGGTTGAGCCCGCAGTGACTTTCATACCTAAAAAAAAAAGAGTAAGTAAGCGCTTGTCATGGAATGTCAAGTGACTGAACTCACCCCACCAGCCATCGTTGCTGAATCCAACGCCTCCGCTTTTTCCGCTCGGGATGGTCAAAGAAAGGGCATTCTTAAGGGAGCTAGACACAGCGTCTGCCACGACGGATATCTGACCACCATTTACAGCGGCCCAGTGACTCAAAGCTCCCGATGAACCAGCCTGCACGTTCTGGAAAGCACGATTTTGGAGCACTGTGATTGGAAATGAGAATGTGATGGCGAAAAAATACATGTAATAACCTACTTTCTCCGTAAAGACCGCCATCACCGCTCTTCGTGCATATCAGATCTTAGCGTCGGTTCTGAAGCGTAGAATATATAATGTTGCTTACGTGCTAGAGATTACCGGGTCAACACCACTGTCATCTTTAATGACTTTACGAAGAGACGGGGAACTCACGTTAATATCCTATACAGGGGTCGCGAGTGCATTTTAAGTGATTTAAGCGAATTGCTTCACAACTAGTTCCTCACCTCGAACATCAAACCCCCTTGAAACGGATGTAACGTAAATAGCAGTAGCACTCAACCCCGTAAACGGCTTACAGAGAGTTGTAGGGATCGGGTGGGAAGCAGTAGAGCTAACGCGGACAGTGGTTGCTGCGGGAGCTGCTGTTGCTTGAGTGGTTGGTGCTGCGGGCGGATTGCCGCTGCTCGGGAGACATTGGCTGTAGTCTAGCGATTTCCAGTCAGCAATGATTGGATGGCAGCATCAAAAAGAAGTTGACAAGGATTCTGGACCACACAAGAAGAGCTAAAAGGATAGTCATCAACTAGGATGGCCTAGGTTAAGCTGATTATTGCCCTCACCCGGAGGCGCAAGTCGTAGATCCACTCCAACCGATTCCACCACCTGCGAGATTATAAGTGATGTCGGATACTCATGATCGTGCATAAATAGACCCGTACATTGACTCCAAACGGGGGACTGAGCGGATGCTAGAGTAGCGAGACCGACAAGAGTTAGGAGAGTGAGCATGCCCGGTTGCAGGAGTTTACGTCGAAATATCACTGTCGAAACACGGTCATTTATAGACCCGGTAAGATGAAAGTCATATGCATGGTTACAGGATGACTAGAGAGTGCCTCGGGCGTTTACTGGGAGGAACTCCGGGGATGATCAAGGGGGACGCAATAGAGCAAGGTCTGCATGCATTAAAAGAATCTGTGCTCATATGCACTGAACAGGCACATTGGTCGCTGAAAGTTTTGATCAGCGAGAGAAGATGAATTCAAATTAGCAACTGACTTGTTACTCGCTTTCAGCCGTGTAGCAGAGCGGCCCGGGAGTAGAAGAGTAGCATTCGACCGTTATCATAAGGCAAATAGGTGTGTGATTTATGAGCGGCAACTTCAGGAAAAACGGTGACGGGAAGGCACGAGAAAACAGCGAAGAAGTTGTTCTGCAGAGAGTGAATGTTGGCATGAACTGGACGAGGACGGAATGGCAGAAACGTATAACCGCCTTGAACGTTTATGCGACTTGATTCGGAGAAATAGACCTGTTAAGGTGTGCACACGAGACCATTAAGAAGTAAGGTGCACGGTAATTGACGGTCGTCGAATTCTGACAAAAATGACTCGGATTTGCACGCGTATTATGAACGAAACTCTGCATCAAATCCTGTGAAAATGGTGAACCCAAGCTATATTTTCTGCGGAGGACGCACCAGAGCTCGAAAGGTTCAAAGAGCTCTTCCTTCGAAACATCAATGGTGCTGACAGTCAAATAGACGCCCAAACTCGTCTTTCTTACACTGACTTTCATGTTCCGATTCGCACATTCGGGTTCCGAGCCATCGGGGCGTAATCCTGTTAACGTCGATAGCGGCACCTTCCCGACGATAACTAGAGGGGTCTCAGCGGCAGCAGTGGTCTCACAATGGCCTTAGCTTACCAACCATCACTCATTATCAAGAACTGGATCGGGTTTGTCGTTCTAGTCGGATTTCTTCAAGTATAAAAGGCAGGGTAGCTCTACGACATAACGATAATTTCCATCTCTCCCTTTCTCACCACCACCACCATCGACCAGAAAAATGTCAGCTTTCGCGCCAGCACCACCTCCAGCAACCAAGCTCGGTATCTATCGCACCCTGTCACCTCGCGCAGGTGTACATCTCTCGCCTTTGTGCCTCGGTGCAATGAGCATTGGCGACAAATGGAGCGATTGGATGGGTTCTATGGAGAAGGAATCCAGTTTCAAGTTGCTTGACGCGTACTTTGATATGGGAGGCAACTTTATCGACACTGCCAACAACTAGTAAGTCGCTCAATACCATCTTTGAGATGGAACGATGCTGATAAACGCAATAGTCAGGATGAATCGTCTGAAGAGTTCATTGGAGAGTGGGCCGAGAAAAGGGGTATCCGAGACCAGTTATTCATCGCGACCAAGGTCTGTATATAGCCAGTGGTTCATCCTGCGAATCGATCGCTAACTCAATGAACTCAGTACACAACCTTGTTCCAGAAGATGGACCCAAAGATCATTCAGAAAGTTAACTACACCGGGAACAATGCAAAGAGCATGCATGTCAGCATCAATGCCAGTTTGAAGAAGCTTCGTACCGACTACATTGATTTATTATACGTCCATTGGTGGGACTGGGATACCTCCATCGAAGAGGTCATGGATGCGCTGCACGTCCTGGTCCAGCAAGGAAAAGTTCTCTACCTTGTATGATCATTCAGTTTATTTTCGTCACTCGATAATTGAGCTTGCGTACAGGGAGTCTCAGACACACCCGCCTGGATCGTTTCACAAGCCAATCAGTATGCTAAAGACCACGGCAAGACGCCGTTTGTCGTTTACCAAGGGCAGTGGAATATCATGCAACGTTCGTTCGAGCGTGACATCATTCCAATGGCGAGGTCACTCGATCTTGCTTTGGCACCATGGGGTGTTCTCGCTGGTGGAAAACTCCGAACTGATGCTGAAGAGAAGAAGCGACTCGAGAGTGGTGAGGAAGGCAGAAAGAGGCTGGGTGCAGACTGGAAGAGAACTGAAGAGGAAGCCAAGATGAGCAGAGCTTTGGAAAAAGTTGCTCAGGAGGTCGGAGCGAAGAGTATCAGTTCCGGTAAGCATTTGTACTTATTCATAGTTCGGCTTTGGCTGACCAACGCGCTTCTAGTTGCCATCGCGTATGTAATGCAAAAGACTCCGTACGTCTTCCCCATCATCGGCGGAAGAAAAGTCGAACAGTTGAAGGACAACCTTGAGGCACTCGACATCACTCTCTCCGCGGAGCAGGTCAAGTTTTTGGAGAGCCAGGTTCCGTTTGATATTGGCTTCCCTATCACCATGATTGTGAGTGTTCTCTTTCGCTGACGCGATTGATACGCTGTGCTCGTGCTGACCGAACCTTCTAGGGTGACGGAACTGAGCCTATGTTCTTGATGAAGATGGCAGCTAATTTCCAGAAGACTCCCTGGCCACAGGCGTTGGCTGCCCCGCAAATGCCATCGCAGTAGACTAGAAACTCTGAAGGTTGACTACAGTATAGATGAATTTTAATGGTATGTAGGCTATGTTGATATTGGATTGCGGATTGCGGTTCGTTCAAAATGTCAATGATGATAAGGATCCCGAAAACGTGCTGCTGAAAACCTAAGTATAACGTTGTACCACGGCATTATGTAGCACTGGTGATGGTCACGATCAACAGGCGTTCAATTGATCATTGCGTCAACGACGCGCTCATTCCTCGACTCCCAGGCTCCAGCGTCCTCATCTTATCTTGGATCCCCTTAGCATGCATCCCATTTCGCAGGACGCAATCAAGGTTACGTGCTTTGGATACAGCATGACCTGTCACGCAAGCCTTGGAATTTAGAGAGACGTAGTGCTTGATACTTCCCGTAATGAGTAACCCCGTAGAGGAATAAAGGTATGCACCAGCCAAAAATAACCAAGCAGCAAGTCATCAAAGTCATAATCTAATGATACATGGACAGGTTTCTCAACAGTAACGAAAAAAAAGTATATAAGAGGACAGCAAGATACACGTTAATAGACAATGTCGTCCCAAGGTTCCGCCGATTATCGCTTACCAACAAATCTTACTCCCACTCACTATGACCTAGTTATTCGAACCGACCTCAAGAATTCAAAGTTCTTTGGAGTCGTGGAGATCAACCTCAAAATAAACGAACAAACGTCGCAGATTATCCTCAACGTGCTTGATTTGGCCATTGGAGAAGTCTCTGTCGCGACAACCGACGGTCAAGTGTTCACTCCGAGTACGCATATCCCGGAGAAGGAGAAAGAGCGAGTCGCTTTTCGGTTCCCAAATCAATTCGTAGCAGGGTCTACAGCCAGGCTGATGGTCAAATTCGAGGCAGACCTTACGGATAGTCTGGCGGGTTACTACAGGTCATCATGGAAAAGTAAAGCAGGAGAAGCTGAGTTTTATGCGCTGACTCAGTTCAAAGTCAGTGTGCTTATTCTTCGCGTTGTCGTGTGCACTCAACCCTCTTCATAGCCAACCGCAGCTCGACGTGCCTTTCCTTGCTGGGATGAGCCTGCTTTGAAGGCTACATTTTCTATGAATATGATCTCCCTGAATGATACTGTCAATCTTTTCAACATGCCGATATCCACTGAGAAGAGCTACAATACCATGGGAGATCCTTATGGACTCTTTACTTCAGCATCACCTGAAGAGAAACGGCAACAATGGAAAATCACTCGATTTAAGACTACACCGAAAATGTCAACTTATGTTGTGGCGTATGCGAATGGCCGGCCCGAACACATCGAAAGTATATACACTAGTCCTCTGACTGGTAATATCGTACCTCTACGGGTCTATGGTACGTCCTTTTCTCTCGTGTTCCTTGCGGCCCCTGACATGCTAAAACTTTAGCGAGCTCCTCTAACATCCAACAATGCCATTATCTCTTGGAGGTTACTGGAAAACTCCTGGGCGCGTATGAAAAAGCATTCGAAATAGAATATCCGCTTCCAAAATTGGATATATTTGTAGTATGCCTCACCTTCATCTCCCAGTGATTGTTTGAGAGTGAATCGCTATATTTAGATCGATGATTTCGAGGCAGGTACGGATCAATACCGTAAAGATGATTTCATGGTGCTGAATCGCTGTCTCAGGCGCGGTGGGGAACTGGGGGTTGATTATTGGCCGTTCAAGCGTTTATTGCGTCGACTCAGAGACTGCAAGTCTCCGAAAGAAGCAGGATCTAGTCCATATCCAATCACACGAGGTGGCCCATATGTGGTACGTTTTTCTACTAACTTGTTTCGATTGTCGCTGAGAACAGTATGAGTCTAGGTTTGGTAATATGACAATGATGGAATGGTGGACGTACCTTTACTTGAATGAAGGTTAGAGACTATGCGACTTCAAGCTCTCACGTTCAAGTCTACTAATCATTCCGCAGGTTTTGCCTCTTTGGTCAATTTCCAGTAATTTTCTGGATATTTGAGACTGACGCAATAGCACCAGATGAGCGGGGCAATCATATCCAGTAAGTTGCTCTGTCCACCTCGATAATATGGTACTCACCTGGTCACCAGATAGGTAAGCGGTCCCCAACCTTGATTCACGCGCCGTTTGCCTCATGTCTTCAGACTTTGGCCTGAATGGAAAATGACTACGAGTTTCGTGTTCTTCCACCTCAATGCAGCACTCATCCTGGACTCCCTGCTGTCCGCACACCCAGTCGAGGTAGACTGCTCAGACGCAAAGAAGATTGGACAGGTATGCAGACACTCACAGTCGAAGCCGGTACGGTAGCTCATGTGGGGTCATCATAGATCTTTGATGCATTGTCGTACTCGAAGGCAGCGTCAGGTAAGATTCATACTATCGAAAGTATCGCTAAACATGGCATCAATCTCTGCAGTTCTTCGCATGCTGTCGGAACATGTTGGAGAAGAGCGGTTCTTGAAGGGTGTCTCGTTATACCTTAAGGATAAGTTATACAATAACAGCGTCATCCAGGATTTGTGGAAGGGTATCTCGGCGGCTACAGGTATGTTTCATTAATCTTAAGATTACAGACGTCGTTATAATGCTGTGTTGGTCACTGAAGGCTCAGATGTCTCGGAGATGATGGAGAGTTATATCACAAAGGTGCATATATACATTTACTGTATTCCCTGAGTGTCACTACAAACGACCTCCGCAAGTCGGGCTATCCGGTGCTTACAGTGACAGAGAACGTAAATGGGATTCACGTTCGGCAGGATAGGTTTCTCAAGACTGGATTAGCGACAGGCAGCGATAACGAAACCATATGGTGAAATCCTTGCACTTGCTCAAAAATGGCTATAGTCCACTCACTCGTCGTTAACATAGGCACGTACCACTGAACATCAAGGCAGTCAGTGCAGGTGGCGAGGTGATCGAAGACAAGGTCGTACTCCGGGAGCGGGAGGCTGATTTCGCAGTCAACACAAATCTACCTTTCAAACTGAATGGGAGCTCTAGCGGCTATTGTGCGTAACCTATCATTCTTCGTCCTTTCTCTGATGTTCAGACGAACTTCGTAGACCGCGTGCTATACTCCCCCCAACGCTTGAATGCCATCGTCACCGAACTGACAAAGCCCAACTCGCCCTTCGACGGGAGCGATCGTTTGGGTCTAGTATTAGACATCATAGCCTTTGCAAGGGTCGGTCTAGTTAGGTTTGGGGTTGTGCTGTCGACCATGTTCAAGTTCCAGCCTTGCAGAGAGTGTGAGTTCACTATCGCAGCTGTCTTGCTGGTCGGCTTATTTCTATGCAAGACCTGCCATGGAGTGTGATTGCCTTGGACTGGGCGAGGATGACCTCACTGTGGTGGGAGGATTCTCAAGTTCAAGAACTCCTCAAAAAGTTCGGAAAGGTACAGTAGACTTCCTTGAAGGGCAATACACACTCAACTGCCCATCAGGCTCTGTTCAAACCTCTGATCAAAGAACTGGGCTTCGAGACGTCCCCATCAGACAGTCAAGATACGGCACTCCTACGCGAGTGTGCAATACGCCATGCACTTCTAGCCGGAGATGAAGAGTATGTGTATTACTTTGGATGGTGGGAGCATGAGCGCTTGACTGTACAAAACCTCTAGCGTTATCCAAGAACTCAAGAATCGCTTCAACCGCTTTATGGAGACTGGTGATTATGCAACTATTCCTTCTGGTATCGAAGAGGCTATTTTCACCGCTGTATGCATCTTATAGTTCTTTTCCCTCCGATGGACTGACACGTACCTTTAGGCGGTACGCCACGGTGGTCCGGCAGAATACGAGGCAGTGAAAAAGCTCATCGACAACGCCCGGCGTCCGTCTAAAAGTTTAGCCATGTGGGCATGATGTTCTCCGCCTGTTTGCTGACCCCTAATGACGGACTTCCCAAAGGATGGCACTGTGTGCGACTGAAGATCCGGAACTCATTCAAAAGACATTCGACTACATGCTCGAAACAAAAGATCGGGATCTCTTCGACTACTTCAAGGCCCTCGGACAAAATGTGAAGACAAGAAGAAAGCTTGTTGAGATCTTTAAGGACAAATATGATGGTGTAGGACATGATTGTTGAAACTAGTCAATGCTTCTCACGTTTCGTACAAGCTCAATGCAAGGCTCAGGAATGGCTTCGGAATTGGGATCTATGTCAAGGTGATTCGAGAATTGCAACTGAAATGTACTACTCTAAAGTTAGCACACCCAGTTTACTTTCAACAACTTGAGTAGCGATGCGGATTACCGAGATATGCAAGAGTTCTTCAAGGTGACGGCTCTCTTTGCAATCAATGCTGACTGCCATCTCGCTGACATATCATGACTTTAGGATAAGGATACGTCTACTTGCATGTATCCCAGTCCCTTGATACCATTCAAGCAAACGCCTTGTGCATCAAAGTTCGTGTTTCATTCTATTTGTGGCTTCGATCGGCTTTCTCAACAAATTACGATGATCTACCAATTCACGGCAGACCTTGTTGGATGGCTAGAGGCTTGGAAATTGCAATATCATTGATACCGAGTAACAATTTGCCTTGGGAATTGGGGAGAAGTGGACGTAGCTGACTGTGTATGACTTCTCTTTGGCTCGATCCACTCAAAAATGGCAGGTCCATGTGCGTGAATTCACACGAGCGCGTCGACTACCTGTTTGGCGCGATTTTCGACCAGGGGAGACTAATATCATATGCCCTCTCTTTAGCTCTGCGTCTTTCATATAACACTACTCCAGGCACTTTATGCCCTACCGGTACAATGGACCCGAACCCCTTCGTAAGCGAATCAAGTGTTCCTGAGCCACCTCAGTAGAGTCGTGTGGTGGAACCATTGAAGAAGAAACCTGACTTTTTCCTATTATTATTATCATGAGGATGGTGAGCAATTTCTTTGTGCCACACTGCTGCCGAGGACGGGGCCTTTCGAAACTCGGGGCACTGGCACGACCTCCAGTGACGGCAAGTTGATTGATACACCGTCACGACCTAACTCACGACAAATGAATTAAGGGTTGAAATCACGTCCAATATTCGGTCCCTCCAGAGGTGATCTACCGCCGAAATGTCCCCGTCTTGCCTCAAGGTGGCTGAAGGCGGCCAGGCACGGTGAGAGCTTGAAGTTGAGTCTAAGGCTGCTATGGAGCAGTTGAGATCTTGAATCTTCCGAGCCAGATCCCCAGCATCATGCGCTGCCCTCTCCGTCTGTTGTCGCCGCCCTCACTGCCGTGAAGTGGACCTTCCTGCAGACTCTGTTATGGGCTCTCCAAGCGCGTTGTGTATAACTGCACTGACCCCGCCAGGGTAGATACCATTAGCACCTCCGCTCAATACTGTGATCTTCGTCTTTGTTAGCTACACGGGGAGTAAATCAATGGCCTCTGACACCCTCGCCTACATGGTGGAGAGGGGCGGGTGGTCTGGCTATCGCGATGCCGAAGACTATGCTGCTGGTTGTGGATGATCGCTAACTATGTACACGGAAATGTAGACTACGCGCCGGAAGCTCGTGCCCCGGTCCCCCTACCACAATGGCTTCTCAACACGCTAGTTAAGCAGTATTTTGAGAATGACACTAACCCTGATCCCGCACGTCAGCTGGGTATAAAGCCAAATTCCCATCGAGCATGTGGATATATAGGATAGTACTAGCAGTATAAAAGCAATACGGGCACCCGATTCCTGGGCTTATCTTTTAAGAGATACAGTCAGGAATTATGTTTTGTAGCGTAGGTGTATGTAACGTACTACATAAATGGTATCGAAGAGTGGCAGTCCAAGGTTGAGGTTCTGCTGGGCGCTCGATCGGAAGTGCCGCCTGCGGGCCCGGCAGGCTACATAGTCAAGACGCACCACGAAGAATATTTATGGACTGAAAAGCCCTTTACAGCCGACCTCTACGACCATAGAACCTGTGATGAAAAATGGCTTCTGAACGACAGGTAGGTTGGGAGATTCGGACCAAGTTGATTCCTTCGCTCATTTCAAACTTTCAGGCGGAATTTCCCTCAACTACTCAAAGTTTGAAGGACCAGGTACGTATGCCTCACTCTCAGACGTCTGCCGTCGCTGAATGTCTTTCAGGATCCTACTCAGGTAATTTCATCCTTCAAATCTTCAAAACTCGTTACTCAATAACATTATTATGAAGATGCCACTACCGCCGTCGCCTATCCCTTCGCACAGTGACCAAATCAGTCATGTTCAGAACGAAAACTCGGCCGGTCTACCGGAGAATCAGGTATGTGGATGTATCTCCACGCTCTCGTCACGCTGACAGGGCAAAACATATAGTATCAGAGTCCCTCACCATCAGCGACCTCCCAGCCTGTAGATGCTGCATACAACAGCCGGGGAAACAAGAAAAGGCCAACTGTTGATGAATCATGGGAGGTTTTGCGGAAAGCAGTAGCGAGGCATGACGATGACATGGTGAAGAATTATAAAGAAGACATTGATACACAGCTCGTTTTCGTGCGTATATGTTTCTTTTCGCTACGTTCCACCGTGAAGATTGATAATCGAATAGGCTGGTCTTTTCTCTGCCGTCGTCACCGCATTTCTTATCGAGTCATACCAGTGGTTGTCAGAAGACCCTGCCGACGCCACTGTCGCTCTCCTCATGCAAATATCGGCACAACTCAATGCATCCCAGAGCATCCCCGCTGAACGACCGCTATTCGAAGCCGATTCATTTTCGATCCGTATCAATTGCTTTTGGTTCCTTAGCCTCATACTCAGTCTCACATCAGCACTTTTTGGCCTACTATGCAAGCAATGGTTACGGGAGCACCAGAGGGATACGCAGACACGTACACCAGGCGAGGAATTAGCTCTTCGACAGCTTCGTCGAGAAAGCTTCGAGAAGTGGGGTGTATCGTCGTTCTTATCGGCATTGCCTATTCTACTCGAAGTCGCATTGCTGTTGTTCTTTGTCGGTGTGCTGGACCTACTGTGGAATCGGAATCGTATACCCTTCGTCGTTTGCTTTGTCACAGTCATGGTCAGTACTGGGCTGTACTTTGCCACGACGGTCCTGCCGACGTTGACGGTGCCAGGAGATCAGCAGGAGAGAATTTGGGATTGGGCTTTCAACGAGTTATCTTACCAGTTTGTATGTCCCTACAAATCACCACAGGCATGGGGGGTTTATTACCTGTCATGCAAATTTTTCCGTTTCCTGCCTCGATATGGACGTATCGAAAGCTTTCTGTCCAAACGAGCTCCAGGTTTGTGGGATCACGCAGTGGATCTGGTCACAGACTGGTCATCATTTGACCTTCGTGTGGTCAGACAATTTGACGCGGTTCCCTCTCCGTTCCCTGACTCAAGTGATTTCAGTCTGAGTGTGTACGAGTTGCGTGCATTTGAATGGGCAGTCATCATGTTCCAGGATAGCCCATCGATGATACCGCATCTACAGAGCGTTTTGGGAACGGTACCCACGTCGGTGGTGATGTCTGTGATCCTCGATAGGTGGAGGTATACAATGTGGGAGAACATACCAAGATCAGATGTTGAGTTGGAACTCAGAGATCAAAACGCATTTGTCGACTCAAAGTACAAGGTGAACTATTACATATGGGACGCATCAGAACCGAGAATCAATAACCGTTCCCTTCACTCCCTGGAAGCACTCCAGCTATTGTTCTGCCACCACTACTGGTTAGCAATGGCAAAGCAGCCTGATATGGGAAAGGGACACATTTCAGATCTCCTCTATGGATCCATCGACTCGAATCACACACGTCTGCAACAACGCACAAACCTCCGATTCGTCATACCATTTCCTGTGGTGGATACATTATGGACACATGAAGATCCAAAAGTTCGAAAGCGAAGCTTGAGATTACTTCGTTATTTCGAGGATGCATGGAGAACACATCCAGGGTACAACGAGTATCGGCACAATCACCAGCGCTTACCTTTCATTGTTGCGCTGACGAGGCATCTCAACCGAAGAGATCGAGTTTCCGAACTATTGACAAGTAGCCGTGGGCAAGAATTCATACGGTTTATTCATGAGCAGGTTACTTCTCGACGTTTATATCAATCGACTTGGGACTCGAATATAAAACGTCGGTCATTAATGTCGGAATGGACCAAAGCGACTCAAAGGGCTCGAGAAATTGGAAACCTCCCAGACGACCACTTCCTACCCATACCCAATCAACATGAAGATCCACCACCTTCGCTCGTTCATGTCGCAGACTCATCTGGCATTCGATACTCCATCGACTCTGAATATCTCCCCCTGAATGCAGAAGGCGAAAATCGTGGCTCTGGCTCTAATAATGATGTATTGGGCGAGAATGGTCGGGATGCAGGCACTTTGAGTGTAGCAGTACAGGAGGACACTGGTGATGAGATTGGGGGCAATGGTGCCGACGAGCGTGTATAGGACAGGAACATAACCAACATGTAAAGTACTACACAAACCGTATTGGAAAATGTCAGTCCAAGTGTCGTCTAAAATGAAGTGTCACCTGCGAGATAAGACGCAAGTCCGTTTAGAATGGCGGACGAGACATGTGCGAGAGCTGTATATTGGGATACCAAATTTGCGGTGTCCAAGAAACACCCTTCATACTGGACGACCTAGAGTTGGGTAAAAGATAACACTGCTGATTGCATCAACTACCACGCGACCGCCGCGCAATGAGAAAACGAGATCCACTCTTCTTCGTCAGGGACAGCAACATTGAGAAGGATGTTTCGACTCCCGAGGACGAACGGCTACAGGAAAAATACGTGGCATGGTGCAGTCAACTTACAATAGATGTGACCAGCTCGACCAAAACCCACGGACAGTTCTATTGTCTCCCAAATCAAACGGAACCATTTGGACCAGTCCTCAGACTTAAACAAGCGACTCAGTTGTTCTTTCTCCCCAACGTCTCCGAGGCCCTACCCTATCTCCTCCTTCCATCGCCCCATAGGAATCCCTGCTAAACACTCGGAGCTTTCAAATGAATGCTTAGAGGATAGCGGATTCTTTGGCGGATAATGCACAGTCAACAAACAACAATCTGACCAGATGTGTTTGCTCCCTTGTTCATCTCCACCATCTCCGCCTATAACTCCCATCGTCCTAAGCTTAGAGCTTGCTGTTCAAACACCCAGTACTAGCCTTGTCTACGACAAGGCCGAACACCTGGAGTGTAACAAGGTCTCTAGCGGTCATCGGCGAGGTTGGTTGAATTTCAACCATCGCATCGAAACAACCTTACCGCCTTCGACATCTCGTCGTACATCGCCTATCATGCATCGACGCACTTGCTCCACCTCCCACAAGACAACCGAAAGTCTCAACACCATCGACGAACACGAACCGAGCCTGAAGTGGCTCAAGCTCAACTCAACCGCAAACGACCCCACAATCAAGTTTGTGTCGACAACGTCAACAGTTTCCACCAGCTTTTAACACCATGTACCGGCGGTGTGGACCAACTGAATGGTGAATATTGGCTCGAGTGACGACTTGCTCAGAGTCAACGAACCCCGTGAAAAAAAGCGACCTTCACTTCAGCCTTCCTAGGGATGTTGCGGGCTTGGGCCTGGCCCGAGAGGGCTGCTCAGGCTCACCAAACATCTCGCCCGAGCCGTAGGCCGAGCCCGGCTTAGGCCAGGGCTTTTGGGTATCACTCGCCTACAGCCACAGGTTGCAGGGCCCTGGAATGCGCCAGGGGAACCCGTTTGACTGACTCCCCAAAGATGTCTGAACCCGAAATCCTCAAATTTGGTCGAAAATGTCCGAACTTCAAACGGGTCCTGGTGATCCGAGATCGCCGACAGCCACAAAGTTGGGAAGGCAAGCGAAAAAGGGTAGGTTTTCCGCCTCAGATTCAAACGAGGCGCCTCAAACGGCCCAAAATCGCGCTGACGTATCAACCGATTCGCCAAACCAGCTCGACCTAACGGTTCTTGGAGTGGTATTCATCCCTCCCACCCGCAACTTTTGTCCGAACATCAAACCGCTCCCTGTCGCTCTGAGGCTCAAGATGTCCGAACCTCAAATCGGAGATTAGCCGAAAATCCAAAATTTTGTCAGAACCATCAAACAGGACCCACTGTCACATTCCAGGGTCCTCGGGTTGCGCTTTCCGTCGTATCGTCTAGGGCTCAAGCCCCGGGCTTGGGCTTTCAGAAAATGCAAGCCCGAGCCCTAAGCCCGGTCAAAGTTCTACAGTAGGACTCGGCTCGGCTTTGCGAGCCCTGGCTTTAGGGCTTGAGCCGAGCCCCCAACACCACTATTCAGCTGCCTTCCGGATATCGCAGCATAAGAATGGCCGGTCGAGGCGTAAACTGAGGCAGGTAATAGAGATACCCATCCCAACTAGGTGGAGAAGTACATATTACCACATCGCTTGTGATCGTCAGGAAGTTTCGTCAGTCTGAATACTCGAGACTAGTGGAGAAGACGCCGAAATCGACACCGCAGTGACACGTGGAGTACGGAAAGGAGAGCGGGGAAGCGACTGTACGTTCCTGTGGATAAACCAATCATCCTGGAAGGCCATATAATCGACGAAGAACGGTCGATGACTCGAGCGCTCGGCGGTCAATCCTCTTAGCTATAGTCGTTGAAGCGAGCACAGCCACCAACTCCAAGATAGACTTTGCCGAAAACGAACGAAGCCTGGTCCACCTAGTGGTTTGATGGCTATAGCTGGATGGCATGCTAAATGGAGACGTAGAGCGAGGGAGGTGAGGATGGAATGGTCAGGACCTCCCCAACACCTTGACTACGGGTGTCTAGAAAAATGCATAAAGGGCAACTCGGATATTGGAGAGTCGACTCGGCTCACCATGATTCGGGATTAGAAGTGCAGACAAGGGTGTCTGTCATTCTAATGGCTCGCAGGAGAGACCTATCTGCAAGAAAAAGGCCGTGTGCCTTGGTGAAACACAGGTCCTTATTGGAAAAACCGTGACGGATGATAGTACAGCGATGGATTTCGCCTTGAAAGCGATAGCCTGCAAATTGCCTCGCTTTTGTTTCTGTCTAGACCGGCGGTATAATTTGAAGAAAAATGAGCCTCCTGAGGTGTGCTCGAGTTCCGAGAAACCACGGAGAGGCATAGTTGAAGATTATCATGGAAATCGGTGGCGATGGGACCCCGGTTTCTTTTCAAAACGGTCGAGACCCCGTTCGTGGAGCTATGCAATTCGACACGAAACCGATGTCACTGAAAGGTCCTGAAGACGATGCAGAGGCAACACACCTTCCCAGTACTGCACATAAATCCTCCCAGTACATCAAGCATTCCTCCTTCATGCAAATGAAGATGACCATCCATGCCAAACTTTTCATGGGTTGACATTGCTGGCTGCGCTAAACCTCTTTGCTTGTAACCACTTTCGCCACAAGTGAAGAAAGAGTCTGGAAGGTTCAAGAAATGTGGAGACTTGGCTAAGCGGAATACCTTCGAGTCACGCCTATGAAGTCTCCAAATGGAAGTTTGGCCTTTGACAGCCAATACTACACAGGATCGACAATTGGAGAAAAAAACAAAACTACTCCGAGCCAAGATCTCAGTCCTTTGTTCCCTTCATCCCTTCTTTATCCCTTCCTTTGTTAACATCACCAATGCTACCGCCATTGCCATCGGAATAATCCTCAAATTAGGACTTGTGGGCGCAGGATATGGACACATGCAATTGTCATTGTTTCTTACTGCAAAGGGCGCTGACACTTATTGTTGCCATCTAGAGCAGACAGCAATTCGCATTTCTTGAGCCGGGAACCAGAGAAAAACTTCCCAAAATGGACAAGACGGGTAGACAACCGACAACACAAGGGACACTTGTAGCTGCCAAAGCGGGTAATTTTGGGTCGATTGGCCAGTTCTCATTCCAAAAAGGCAATAGTACACGGATTGTAGCATAGGGATTGGACATTTTCCATGGCTCGCATGATTCGCATATTTATACGACAGCTCATTCGTTCAACATGTCCCGTCAACAACCCAAATCCGCCCCTTCTCCTCCTCCTCCTCCTCAATTCCCAGCAAAGTCAGCATGTTGCGCAACAGTAACCACTCGAAACGCATTTCTTCTCATTCGGAAAACTTGCCTCCGTCTACAAAGTTGTCCTCTCATAGGTTCAACCCCATTGCTGCTTCCCGCCGTCAGCGCCGTGTTCGCACAAATGGCGGAGCAGCAATTCACTCCAAATACAACGTCGAACAAGCCCGTCGTCGTGCTCTGAAGCAACCCGTTCGCTTCGAGGTTGCCTGCGCACCTGTAGTGCGACCTGCGACAGAAGAAACTTCCAAGCCAAAATTCACCGCCCCAGCTCAAGTGCCTGTAGTCTTGCCTCGAGCTCTCTCACAACCTTCCTACGTTGAGGTTCCCGAGGAGAACCTTTGTGCTGCCTTTGGCTCCACTTATAACGGGGCCCATCCGCAGTTCTGCAGAGAAATCTTCAAAGAATTCGGTCCAGGGTATGTATCATCACATTCAATATTGTAACCACTCACTGATCGATTACTATCCACAGAATGCTCAAGACTGTCATCTCAGTCACCGCCGAGGTCCCCAAGAACAAACTCCCCAAGGAGATGGAAGTCTTCGTGCACGATCCAAATGTCCTCGAGCTTCCCAGCCACATGCTCGCTGTCTATGGCACAACTCCCAGCGCTGCCCCCAACAGCAAGATTGACGTGAAACTCTACCCAGTTCACGCCAACCTTCTTGCTTCCCACTGTGCCAAACTCAGCCCTTTCGAGCCTTCACCCGTCGCATTGGAACCAGAAAACCCCATGATGACACTCGGCACTGGTGAACCCATCAAAAAAACACTCCCTGTCCGTTCAATCCGCCTCCCCAGCCCCCAAACCTTCCCCAAACTCTCCCAATACCTCTACACCCAACGCGCCGAGATCCTCTACGACGCCTTCCTCCCCACACCAGCCTCCAAATTCATCAACGCCTTCAATGCCGCCGGTACCACCGAACCATCCACCAGCCGCGAAGACACCGAATCAGCCACCTCCTTCTTTACACATCCACAAAACATGAACCGACAGCTCGAGTTTGCACAAGAGCTCGCCAGAACATATACTGCACACACAATGCTAGAAAAGTTGGCTGTCATTCACGGTGTTTGGATGAACGCTTGTGCGTTGGGTGTCTTTGATGAGCCAATGTGGGCTATTATCGATGGGTGTTACGAGGTGTTGATTCGGGCACTCGCGATGGGATCGGGTGTTGATCTTGATGCGCAGGAGAATTGATGAGCGATTATGGTGTTTTTCTTCTCTCTCTTTTTTTTTTTTTTTTTTTTTTTTTTTTTTTTCCATATGATTCTATGCTCCACATAATATGCCTCTCCACCACGCATCATGCATTTTCTTGCCATACATCGCGATACCCTCTACATCAGTCATACCCCCCATCTACGCACATGACGGTTTTGAGTAGTAGTAGTAGTATCAAAGAAAAGCAAAATGTACTTTTAGTTGTTTATGATTTAAATATTTGTATGTAGTACGCATTTGGCTTGGGTATATAGACGCAATAAAAAGCCAAAAAGACTTGTAAAAAAAAAAAAAAACGATGTGTCAAGTGTGATCTTGCCTTGAAAATACCGCTAGGAATTGCTTGAGTTGGTAAGAAACTTACTGGCTTAACAGCTACTAGTACTACACTCTACAACGCGCTGTACGTGCAATGTAATGCAACAATTAATATATTCCTCAACAACCAATACAGTAGCGAAACAAACAGGCAATATTATGTACCAAGTATTACTGAACAACTAGAAAGAAGCGAGAAGCGATCAAGATAAAAAAACCTCGAGTCGGTGGTACTAGTAAGAGTTTATACGGACCCCAGGGATCTAGGTATATATATGATAGCAAGGATAGCAAGAAGCAAAGGACTGAGAATCACAAGGACGAATATATATGATAGTATAATGAAATAAGTAAAAAGAGTCCATGGATCTGGAATATATCGTGCAGGATCGTTCGTGGTATAAAAACGAGAGCAAGGGTAAAAGGAATGATGAAAGACACCAACTGTATCTTCTTTCGTTGACTGGTCGCAGTCATCTCTAGTAGCATGATCGTGAAACATAACCGTGAGTCATGTGAGGGGGAGTAATGCCGATTGAATGGTAAAAGCAAAGGTTAACAGCTCGAGGTATCGTGGTTTGAATTTGATGACGACGGCTTGTATCCACGCATGATACATAAAGATGGCTGTTGAGCCCCGTCAAAGCATCAATCCACCCATCGACCTCTAGCCGACTTGTACCTCGTTCTAAGTCTCCGAGCCTCGGCAGCAACATTCCAAGCCGTTTTGACGACTTCAGCAATGGGTACGTCCCTTAACCCAAGAGCGAGAATGTTCTGCCAAAGTCCCTGAATAAACCGGATACGACGCTGAAAGATGGTCTCGTCGTCCAATCTTTCAGCGTACTCGCTCGAGTCTCGGACGCGTGCAGCGAATACCTGCGCCATTTCCGCAGCGTTGGGGAATTCCTCGATTACCTGGGACGGTAAGAGGCGAGTCGTCAGATAATGCTGGTTCGCCTCGAGACCCATTCCGTATAAAAGTAGAAGAGGAACTGAGGACGGGTTTGGGACGCACAGAGGTACGACGGGGAGTGTAACGACAGCATGCGGGCTCGATGTCTTAGAGTGGGGTACAGGTGACAATGTACCAGGAGGTGGCACTGGTATGACTTCGGAACGAAAACCACGATTGTACAAATTTGCGTCTACGGGTACAAGGGTCGGCTGAGAAGGGATTTGCGAGTTGTCGGAAGGCATATCGGACGGGTAAAGAGCGAGCAGGTGAGTGGGCATATGGGCATCACGCCGCACAGGCACGTCGATGGAGGAAGGAACGGAGGTCCCAGATGCAAATGTAGACGATATGTTGTACACGTTGAAATGTTTGTACAGGGCGCTACGAAAAAGCAGGATAAGCAAAATCAGTAAATAGACAATAGAAAGGCACCCGAATACGCACTCCAACGGCTCGTCGTTGGCCAGATATGACCGGCGTTGCATGATGGATTTTGGAAAGGTCGTAGAGTCGTGGTTTCAAGAACAAAATTATAGAACGCCTGTCGGCGACGTATTATAGGAATTCCGAGCGTATCGAGGTCGTAATTAAGATGCAGAGGTCTAAATATCGGATAATCCTGCGATGGAAAGAGCGACTGTCACAGAGCTTTGGGAGGCTTCCTCACAGGGAGAAAAAGGAAGATGAGGGGAAGGAAGAAAATAAGTTTCCTCTCCAGATGTATAAATCAGATATACGTACAAGGTCAAGTATTTTCCCCTTGACAGCTTAGCCGAGGACACGCCTATCGGACGCGTAAGGGTTCTATCAATTCGACGCGTTGCACCTCGTTCTACTGGTCTGGTACCCTCGAGGTAAATATCCGCCACAGAAGTTGCACCAATTAGAGTAACAAAAGGAAAGGAATCAAAGCGAGTGACGTGGTGGTGGTGGTACAGCAGAGGATTGGAAAAAAAAAAAAGTTCGGATTCAGCGGGTGATGTCCGAACCGGCAATTGCCGGGAGCTTTCCGCCCTGAATCAATGTCGACTTGTCGCTTCCACTTGCGCCATTACGAAAGTGTTTCCGGAGTATATAGAGTACTACTTGGAATTCTCCCGGTTCTGCACACCTCATGAGCGTAGCTCAAAGGTCGGACTTCATGGATTCTGCGATCAGACCGAATGATACGAGTAGTGAGTTCTCGGCGATTAGTTCCTCAATGGGACGTGTCACTTTCCTCTTCCTAGTACATGTCGCAAAATTGCAGAGCTGATACACTTTATCAAATTATCCCGCAGATACGTTTTTCCACTACGGCCAGGGACAAAAACCATGAAAGGTAGAGCGGTAGTGTATCTCCGATTTCCCATTTCCGAATCCCATTATGGTTAAATGTGTGCGACGAGTGAGTGCAGTCTACCAGTGATTACGACTAAAGCGGTGGATTATTTCGCCTTATTCTTGGCTTGGAGCGCCTGGTTTTTGTGTTATTATGGACAACGTATTCGGCTTGCGAGGGCCGTACCCATGCTCATGCTGGTTCGTCCTTACTCAGTCTCGGTGCTGGTCTTGGTCGGTGTACCACCAATGGTATTGAATCTACTCAAAGCTACATACTGACATGTAGACGCGCCGAGCTATTCCATCCCTGCCACTGCACCATTCTTGCTATTTCATTCCTTTCCATGCACCTCCGATCGGACACGTCCTCACGGCCTCCGCCTCCTCGTGAGGTGAGACGGTGCTCACCAGCCCTGGAGATCTGCGTCCTAGTCGGTCTTGACCTGTCTTGACTTTTGCCTGCTAGATTCCTTGCCCTTCGGGCTAATCGTCCATAGGCGTCGTACTTCATTTCTACTCTCCCGTATCCTAGAAACCTGAAGCAGGAGCACCTGCCTAATAGTAAAGCATCCCGGCCAATGTAACACACATCCAAGATTCCGTTCGAGACCGGATATCGGAATGCGGGTACAATTACACCTCACTTGCTGGTACTCGGCACTCTCAAGTGGCTCGATGGTCAAATGTTCGAACGTCCCTCGATCTGACCGAATCTTGATCGAGTTTCAGCTGTCCCGTAAAAAATGCCCACCTCAATGAGTGGGTAATGGTAATGTCCCTGCGTCTGACTCGATGCACAGGTGGCGGCGACCCTTCCCGGCGTTCCAAAATTGGATGGATTCCAGGGAACTCCGTCCCTAGTAGTACATTTGGACTGGTCAGTCTCACTCGAGAGTCGAGTTCCTCAGCCTCTGGCTAGGACCTGCTCACACACGAAGATCATTCATCATAGAAGCTCGGGAATCACTCTCGAGGCGTGATGGATGTCTGACGTGTTCTGGAACTCCCCCTCTGGCTTCTAATTCAACTGATGGATTATAGACCGAAATTGAACATGGCGCGACTTCCATGAATTTCTCTGCTCACCTCGGTCTGTGGCTTCACCTTTAGGCTGGAATTACCGATGACACTCCGACAAACTGGTTGAAGCTAACCGTATGGGGACGATTATAGAAACCAAGTGGAGAGTGGTATCTTTTCTTCCAGTCTTCTGGAATCTTGCCAACTTGAATCAATAGGTCCATCGGACAACGCACCGAATTGTAACTCTATCGTCAATAGTCCGCGGTGGCTTGTCACTCGGTATAGAGGTGCACGTCCAAGGTGGCTTTCGTAGTGATTCGTAACGGAATGAGTTACACAAACACAGCTCTAACACCTATTCTGTTTCCCGAAATCAGTAACGACATCTTTTGAATGAGTGGGCGATGCGCCCTCACCTCACATAGCGGCTAGAAAGCGGCCTTAGGCTGATAGTTCCTGTCAAAGAGAGTCGGGTTCCTGTTTGCTCGCCAAGCGTTGGAGTCGAAAACACCCAAAGAGGTGATGCCGTGGAGATATCGTACATTGGGGCCCCATCAAATAGGTCTTTTCAATGGCCGTGTAGTCGTTAGCGGCGGCTTGTTCAGTGTCGAGTTCCGGGTATCGACGCCAGTTCACCTCAAGCGAGATGTTGTATGGCAGCTGCCACACCGGGGCCACCAGCCTATTTTGGTAAAGAATGCAACATATAGAACCGACATGTTCAAACCCAGGTGCCTCTGCAAACCGATAGCGTCGATAAGAATTTTGTCCCTCGTTCGTGTCCACTTGGTTGACGGGTTTGACTACTTCTGTCAGTGTTGGGTAATCCAAACGTCCGGCGCGCATTCTGTAGATTACAAAACCTTGAGTTAATAGTTAATGAAACCAAGCGCTTGCCCCCAGGATGTGAAGGAATATCCAAACAACACCTGCTTTCCCCCGTCATTTATCATCCACAGCTCGTTCGTTTGACTAGACCCTTTGGTCTTACGGGTACTTCCTCTGTCCTCCCCAGTCTCTTTTGCAGTGGCTGTATCCTCCATCGTTCGGACTTGTTCCTCTGCAAGTGGGGCCTGTTGCTATTCTCCGCATCGCAAGGTCTGGGTCGTCCGAGGATGCAATACTGTCCACGATGAAGTCCGTTTTCACATGTCTTAAACAGCTTCGTTAGGTCAGAAGGCCTGGTAAATGGACGAGTGGAGAGAATCTGGAGATGATGAATAGCTAAGACATTCTCCTGAAAATGATCGATTGTCCATTAAGGTTTACATAGCCAATGGTATCGCAACGAAAAGTGGCGTTTGAACTTGTTTACAGTAACTAAGCTTGCCCTGTTTCGTTACACGGAGCTATTGGGCGAACATGCTCAGAATGTGCCTCATGTCTTTGTTCTTGGACCGCTCACCTTCTAAACCTGAGAGTCCTGATACGTTCCGGCAGATATATCGAGGCAGCTGGTTTGCTGGTCCGGTGACTTCAAAGTTCGAGAACTGAATGTCGGAGCATCCAACAGCAGAGCTACACTCGATATCAACAACTGTGGATAGATTTAATTTCAGACTGTTGGTATAGATAAAGAGTAAATCACTTTTGTTCGTCAAAGCAGTCCCAGTCCAATTTTCGAAACGCAAATCACTGAACATTAGCTGTGATGGAAGATCGCCACTAGTATGAGAACTTCAGCCTGGGACTGAGAATAGGAGGAAGCAAATATTCATACGAGTGCCCGCCATTAGTCTGATAAAGGTGGAGGGGATTATTGACTCGATCCAACACTACATCCCGAGCAGTTAAGTTGCGCACGAAACCTACCACACTAGATTGAGAGAGAGATCGACCAGATCTTAAGGAATGCTCAAACCTCCGCCTCCGCCTCCACCTGTTGGTGGCGCGCCATTGACAGAACCAGTCCAACTTTTAAAATAAACCTATCGTCATTTGAGTGTCAGTTTCGATAACATGTCACGAAACGAAATGGCGTTGCTAACCCCGCTGCCCATATTCGCTGAAAAGAAGTCATTATCTTTGGCGTTAGCAATACCTTCTCAAGTACTCACGTTGTATGTTAGAGTCGATCCGTCGAAGCTGTCGATATATCGCTGTACTTAGGAACACCAAGACTGCAAGTGACACGATGCTTACTGTCGCATTCTCTAGCAGCACGTTCTCAACAAGGTCACTCTGGCAGGAAACGTCAGATACGATAGTATGATTCATTGAGATTTGCTAACCAAGTTGGAATATTGACCCAATGAGCCAATGGCAATTCCGTTACCCCCACGGCACATAATGTTCCGGGCTACGACATTTGACGAGTTCTGCTCTTTATGAGGATTAAGGATCCTAAGATTTGAAGTAAGCTCACCCCTTTGATTGCCAAACAGTCGTCTCCGCAAGTTATATCCCAATTGAGCATCGTGACTTCGTCGCTTCTGTACGTGTTGATGCCTAGAAGTCGTCAAATTCAGACACTTCTAATTCTCAGCAGTTTTGCGTTACCATCAGTATTAGGGACGATGCTGCAAGACATGAGCAAAGCGCACACAAGCAAGGGAATAACTAGACCTACTTCTTTCCGGCATACAGCGGATCCTGATTCGTGGCATTGCAAAGCATTCCATCGTAGGTGATGTTCTTGGAATGTGAAACCGTGTTGCACCAGAAAGGCTGGGCTTCGATACGGAAATCTCGCACAATCCCGTTCGTAGCATTGTTAATAGTCAAGGATATTGGGCGTCCATCCCCATCTTGTCTCGTTCTGTTCGCGAAATATGACCACCAAATCTGCAAGAACAAAAAAGTTGTTAGGTGAACTAACAACCATAGGATGTAACGCACCTGTCCATTTCCATCTAATCCACCTTCTGAGTGCCCATCAATAACAAAGTTATTTCCAGTGACGACAAACCAGGACGCTTGGCTCTAGAGTCACCAGGTGAGCGTTCAAGTGGTTAATAATGTGGGAGAAGGTGGGCGCTTTGTCAGCGAAGAACGGTTCTCCTTTCAATTCCTTCTAGCAGCCCACAAACTACTCGATCAAGATGCCGTGCATGATTGAGACCCACCTGGATGAATACCACGCGGTACGTGTTCTCGGCGTTTAGCCAATATTCGATATCTGGCTTGAACTAATTGTCCCTGACGTCAGGACGCGCAACCTTTACGAACCGAAAAAGCTGACCTTCAAGACACCGCGAAGGTCTACCTGTGCATCTCGCAGCTCCCATGTCATTTTCCTTTTGCTCTTTAGGATTGGCTTTTGCGGTTTTCGTTTGCACTCACCTGGTGATATTGTATGTGCCAGGTTCAAATGTCGTCAACCCAGATTGCCCGCATTTCGCTATCGCAGCTTCAACCTAATACAGCCAACTGTCAATCTCGGTTCTAACTGGCGGCTCCCAAAAAATGTACGCTAACCTGGTCGGTATCATCAAATCCATCCCCGAGTGGCGTTAAGACGCAGTTGCTCTCGAAAGCCGAGCCAGGCCTTTGGTCCCTGTCCTCGACCTTGGCAGCAAAGGATGGGATCGCCGACCAAATGGCAGCACAGACGAGCCATTTATCAAGGATTAGCATCTTGTTTCAAGGGATTGGATGAGAGTCCGAATTGCAATCTGCAAGTGGTCTAAATATCTTCGACGGTAGGACTATCACGGGGCATCGTGCAACGGACCGTAGGTCTCGTTCAGCTTCTGTAAAGCATGAATGATCACTATCACGAGTTACTTTCGCGATTCACTGGCTCCGTCATTGCAGGTTTTCATACTTCTGTGGAGCATGGACGACCACTACCACGAGCTACTTTCGCGATTCACTGGCCTCGTCGTTGCAGGTTCTCATACTGTCAGTGAGAGCGATTAGGGCATATGATGTTATAAGCTTTGGAGTCACTCGCCCGTACCCGGCCCGTTTCTTGCGGTGGTCGTGCGGGCTCGATTGGTGACGTGACATCGAGGTCTACCTCCCTGCTGGTTTATCTTTTTTTTTTTTTACAAACGACAGATGGCTCTCATCCCATTTCAATTGTTTGTTGTTGCGCTGACCGAAAGGAGCGGCATGGTTTTCAATATCACTCAGGGACTATATTCGCAGGTTCTCATCTTATGTCTTCAGTCCGGGAATCATGTAGGTACAATCAATACACGGGAAGTCCCCTTACATTATCTCTTACAGCATACAAGCGAGGATAATGACCGCAGGCACGGGAATTTATTATGTCTTATCCGCTGAACTTCCGACATTAGCTGCAAGAACCGTGCGGTCCTGTTACAACCTATGCAGATTCGTCTTCCACGTTGACTATGGTCAGTCAATATTCTGACGGTGGTGTCGTGTACTGACAAGCAAGGACCTTTGGAGTGCAACTCTTCAAGAATGGTATTGTAGGGGGTTCCGAGAGGTTTGTCTATAGGGGGGCCTGGAAGTCGTACCGCAGACCCAGTTCCGGACGAAATGACACGAAATCCTGCCTTTCTTTACAGCTAGTAAGGATAAAAAAGGCTTGTAAAAGGCTCATTGACGTACGATAAAACATGGTGCCCCTCCATATACCTATTT
This sequence comes from Moniliophthora roreri, assembly GCA_001466705.2. Classification (NCBI taxonomy): domain Eukaryota; kingdom Fungi; phylum Basidiomycota; class Agaricomycetes; order Agaricales; family Marasmiaceae; genus Moniliophthora; species Moniliophthora roreri. The sequence goes on from LATX02000180.1 coordinate 306,741, forward strand.
TGATCACTAGCACAAACGACGCAGAAAAGCAGCCTTGGTTTGAAAACAGCAGATTCTCGCGGTGCTGCATTAGCCATGGGTGCGTCCGATGGGTGTGTAGTCACAGGCTCTGTTTCGTTTGGCGGAGTACTGATGTTCACTCCTGGTGCGGTTGCGGATGCTGGTGCGGGTGCAGGTGCAGGTGTTTCCGATTGTACACGTTATAAACGATGATCAGCATGGCTCAGCAGAGGGTCTTTGGCCCTTCCAGGATCCATGATATCCTGAAAGTGAATGAGTGAGTAAAGGAATAAGAACACAGAATGATTTTGCTTCAGCAGTATCTAGAACATTTGCTGGTCATTGTCTCAACCCAGAACTAGTCATTCTTGAATGGGTAGATCGTGATTCCACTCTGGATACTCCAGCCGGTATTGTAGCGAGGTCCTTGAAGTGGCAGAGGAGATAGGCGCGACCTCGTCTAGGTACATCGACAGTCGACCACAGTCTTGCAGTCTTGGATTAGTCTCGAGTATCCAGGCTAACGATACACATTCACGATTGCAAGCCGCGATGCGTGGATAGCCCGGACGCGCAACATTAAGCACTCGAGGAGAACACAATACCACCCAGCGTTCCGTCCTCACTGAAAATGCCGTTGTGGGTCCATTGTACAGGATACCTCGAGAATTCATACTTGAGGACACCTCAAGCAAACCGATTCATGAAAGAATATGAGACAAATCCATGTCGGGAAGAGACCACATACTGTAAACATTGCCTTTGTATATTCAGTCATGGCTGCCGTTGCTCCCATCCTAGAAATCTCACACGCGTCTACAGAATTGGGTGATACAAGCTCACCATATTACTTCCTTGCCACCAACGCGTCGCCAACTTCCGACAGTGAATATCTTCCAAGAAAGAAACATTCGAAAATCCGGAGTACAGCTTCGCATCTCTCCCTGACTTCGAGTTCATATCTCACTTCCGTTTCACCTGAAGGTCACCCATAAGAACGACAGCAAAGTCGCGCGTCTTCAAAAATAAGCCAAAAACCATGTTAATCTTTGTTCTTATAATGGACACGAACAGCATGCACAACTTTCTATTCTTTTAACTGCGGGATTTTGGATAGCAAGCTGTAATCTTCCTTCCCATTATACCTCACCAACGGAGCCGGATTCGTTGGCGGGGTAGCAACATACAAGGACAAGAGGTCAGGACGAGAGCTATCAGTCACACAAGTCAGCCATAGATGCGCACAAGTCGACATCATGAGAGACATACTAGTGCCCAACGGGATCCGCCATCAACTTTGCAGTCTTGATATGGTCCAAATCGATGTCAGCATACAGAATCTTCTCTTCTCCAGGATCGACAGGAGGTGTCAATTGCACTCCATCAGGTCCATATATCGCTGCATACCCCCCGCCTTTCTTGGGATTCCATGGTGTTCCATCAAGCCTGGTCAAAAGCACATAAACCAATCTAGACATTAGTAGTTGGGAGCTAACACATACCCGCACAAGGCTGCATTTTCCGGTCGAAGAATGTGAGTGCTCGAGATGACGAACATGGGTCCTTCCATTGCTGCAAACCTGGAAACGGTGGTCTGGAAGTCAGAAGAAACTTGCGGACTTGCCCCATCGGCAATGGAGCCAAAAAATGGCCAGCTTGCAACGTGAATCTGTACACCTTGACTGTAATGATGGAATCGCAGCAACGGCTGGATATTTTCCCTAGGTATAGAACATTCAGTAAGAGGTAGCGAGGAAGCAGGACAAGGCAAACCAGCAATTAAGAGCTCCGATAATAACACCATCAGGTCCCTGAACAGCGGTCTTCAGTGAGTCGGCTGGGATTGTACGTTAGTATGAGCAAACGACCCTGAAGTAGTTTGCGCACCAGGACCTTCACCCCAAATTGTACGTTCATGACCTGTCGGCTTGATTTTCCTTCGGTGCAAGACGACTTCGCCCGTAGAGCTAATAATGCTTTGTGCAGCGTACATGGTGTTCCCATCAACTTCGACAAACCCCAGGACCACCCTATAGTGTGTAAGTCCATCGTCAACGCTGTCGTGATAAAATCCCGTACCATATGCCAGCATCTTTTGTAGCTTGCAGGATACGCTGATATTGAGACGATGTGACACTGAGCGATGCCTTCTGAAATTTCGTGAAGAAGACGGGATCGAAGGCTTCAGCCCAAACACGCATGGGATATCCAGGAATGAAAGCTTCAGGAAACCCTATGAGCTGTGCTCCATTCGCGGCCGCTTCCTTGATGATGGACACTACTTTGTCGACACTAGCTTCGAGGTCGAACCAGGCAGGCTCAGCTTGTACTGCAGCGACTCTGTCAGCAACCAATTAGTCACAGAACGGATATGAACGTAGGAGATGACACACTTCATCGTGTGTTTGTGTTTGGAGCAGAGAAGCACATCTCAGGTCTTTAAGTATCTTTTGCCCACTGATAAGCGCCAAGGACAGCTGACTGGGATGAGGTTAGCAAAAGGGCTAGTCGGTGGGCCGAAGACGGCGAATATGATTCGATATGGTGCTTTGTTCACTGGGCACACTGAGAATTGAATAGTATGGATAATTGTGGTTGAAAATTGCGAATATCTTGGGCTCGTCAGAAAAGAAAATGCTTACCTAGACGCCTCCGCTTTCTTCGCGTATTGACTGAGTTGCCAGGGAAATGACTCGTGTCCTACCAAGCGAGCTACGGGCATTCGGAAAATTTGCCTGGAGGAGACTATGTGAGCCGCTTACGGCGCTAAAGTATCGTCTCACCGTGTTGTTGTTGCCTGGCTCATTTTTGTTCCGTTCGAATGGGATAGCAAGGGGGAAATCGGAAGGAATTCTTTCAAAGCAAGATCATGAGAGGTACATTCAAGCTTTTCCGCTCTTCCAGGACGACGAGAAGACGTAACAACGTATCGACTCGTCCCGATTCATCCGATACCTCTGCAAACTCTGTGCTCTGGACATTCGGAAAATTTGCCTGGAGGAGACTATGTGAGCCGCTTACGGCGCTAAAGTATCGTCTCACCGTGTTGTTGTTGCCTGGCTCATTTTTATTCCGTTTGAATGGGATAGCAAGGAGGAAAACGGAAGTAATTCTTTCAAAACAAGACCATGAGGGGTACATTCAAGCTTTCCGCTTTCCGCTCTTCCAGGACGACGAGAAGACGTAACAACGTACCAACTAGTCCTGACTCATCCGATACCTCTGCAAGCTGCTCTGTATCCAATCCAATATCCGTGCTCTGTTTCTTTAACGTGCTCGTACGGAACCTATTCGGTACTGATTGGTTTTGGAGTATGCGTGATGCTTCGCTGCGGATGTAGCCAGCGGGTCAGCTTTGTGGTATCGTATGGAGGTGTGTTTTGATTGACCAGGTCAGTCGACCCGTTGTGACCAATGTTGTTAGGCTATGGTATGGTTTTGATTAAAAAACGGTCGTTACGGAAAGCAGTACTTGACTTACCTAGAGTATAGTTATGAATTGACTTGAACTCCAATACGCTGGTATCGGCGTTGGTGAAGGTGAATTCGTTTATTGTATGCATAGCACGTGGAAGGTGGCTGTGCTAAAAAAGCGATTCATTCCTTGATAATTGCAACCCTCAAGGACAAGACCTCAATTCTACCTGCCTCAGGGAGTATACAACAGCCCAGACGTTGCACCGAGAATCTAGCATACTGTACACTGGTGGTAGGGCTCCAGGTNTGCTTTGTGCAGCGTACATGGTGTTCCCATCAACTTCGACAAACCCCAGGACCACCCTATAGTGTGTAAGTCCATCGTCAACGCTGTCGTGATAAAATCCCGTACCATATGCCAGCATCTTTTGTAGCTTGCAGGATACGCTGATATTGAGACGATGTGACACTGAGCGATGCCTTCTGAAATTTCGTGAAGAAGACGGGATCGAAGGCTTCAGCCCAAACACGCATGGGATATCCAGGAATGAAAGCTTCAGGAAACCCTATGAGCTGTGCTCCATTCGCGGCCGCTTCCTTGATGATGGACACTACTTTGTCGACACTAGCTTCGAGGTCGAACCAGGCAGGCTCAGCTTGTACTGCAGCGACTCTGTCAGCAACCAATTAGTCACAGAACGGATATGAACGTAGGAGATGACACACTTCATCGTGTGTTTGTGTTTGGAGCAGAGAAGCACATCTCAGGTCTTTAAGTATCTTTTGCCCACTGATAAGCGCCAAGGACAGCTGACTGGGATGAGGTTAGCAAAAGGGCTAGTCGGTGGGCCGAAGACGGCGAATATGATTCGATATGGTGCTTTGTTCACTGGGCACACTGAGAATTGAATAGTATGGATAATTGTGGTTGAAAATTGCGAATATCTTGGGCTCGTCAGAAAAGAAAATGCTTACCTAGACGCCTCCGCTTTCTTCGCGTATTGACTGAGTTGCCAGGGAAATGACTCGTGTCCTACCAAGCGAGCTACGGGCATTCGGAAAATTTGCCTGGAGGAGACTATGTGAGCCGCTTACGGCGCTAAAGTATCGTCTCACCGTGTTGTTGTTGCCTGGCTCATTTTTATTCCGTTTGAATGGGATAGCAAGGAGGAAAACGGAAGTAATTCTTTCAAAACAAGACCATGAGGGGTACATTCAAGCTTTCCGCTTTCCGCTCTTCCAGGACGACGAGAAGACGTAACAACGTACCAACTAGTCCTGACTCATCCGATACCTCTGCAAGCTGCTCTGTATCCAATCCAATATCCGTGCTCTGTTTCTTTAACGTGCTCGTACGGAACCTATTCGGTACTGATTGGTTTTGGAGTATGCGTGATGCTTCGCTGCGGATGTAGCCAGCGGGTCAGCTTTGTGGTATCGTATGGAGGTGTGTTTTGATTGACCAGGTCAGTCGACCCGTTGTGACCAATGTTGTTAGGCTATGGTATGGTTTTGATTAAAAAACGGTCGTTACGGAAAGCAGTACTTGACTTACCTAGAGTATAGTTATGAATTGACTTGAACTCCAATACGCTGGTATCGGCGTTGGTGAAGGTGAATTCGTTTATTGTATGCATAGCACGTGGAAGGTGGCTGTGCTAAAAAAGCGATTCATTCCTTGATAATTGCAACCCTCAAGGACAAGACCTCAATTCTACCTGCCTCAGGGAGTATACAACAGCCCAGACGTTGCACCGAGAATCTAGCATACTGTACACTGGTGGTAGGGCTCCAGGTTCACCTTCATTGAGTTGTAGCTGCCGTAGACGCTTCTATAGGCCCCGTAACAAAAAACATAATGCAAGCATACCTCATAGCAGTGGAATTTTCTGGGGCGGAGAGTAGCGTGTATCAAGTGGGATTGAGTGACTTTAGAAGTGGTGTCGACTCATGGACTCGACGCTTGGACTGCCAATGATCAACAATTTTCGATAGAACTCGTTCTGATATTACACGGTACGTTACATACAGTTGGACTACGAGACATGATTGCTGGTTGGTTATGTTCTTCAAAAAAGGATAAGGTGTCCGTATCGCTGAATCCGAAGAGTGCTATCCTGTCCTAGACACGCTCGTCGGCACCATTGCCCCCAATCCCACCACCAGTATCCCCCTGTGCCGCTACACTCAAAGCGCCTGCGTCCCGACCCGATTCGTTATTATCAGAGCCGGGGCCACTGTTTTCGCCTTCTGCATTCAAGGGGGGATGTTCGGAGTCAACGGAGTATCGAATACCAGATGAGTCTGCGACATGAGCGAGCGAAGGTGGTGGATCTTCACCATGATTAGGTACGGGCAAGAAGTAGTCGTCTGGGAGGTTTCCGATTTCTCGAGCCCTTCGAGTTGCTTCGGTCCATTCCAATATTAACGTCCTACGACGAGGTATATCCGAGTTCCAATTCGTTTCATATAAACGTCGAGAAATAACCTGTTCATGAATAAACCGTAAGAGTTCCTGCCCACGGCTACTCGTTAATAGTTCGGGATTCCGATCTCTTCGGTTGAGATGCCTCGTCAGCGCAACAATGAAAGCTAACCGCTCGTCATCGTGCCGATCTTCGTCATACCCTGGATGTGTTCTCCACGCATCCTCGAAATAGTGAAGTAATCTCAAACTTCGCTTTCGAACTTTTGGATCTTCATGTGTCCATAATGCATCCACCACAGGAAACGGTATGACGAACCGAAGATTTGTGGACTGTTGCAGACGTGTGTGATTCGAGTCGACGGACTCATAGAGGCGATCCGAAATGCGTTCCTCTCCCATATCAGGCCGCTTTGCCATTGCCAACCAGTAGTGGTGGCAGAACAATAGCTGGCGTGCTTCCAGGGAGTGAAGGGAACGGTCATTCATTCTTGGTTCTGGTGCGTTCCATATGTAATAGTCCACCTCATACTTTAATTCAATAAATGCTCTTAGATCTCTGAGCCGCAACTCAACATCTGACCTTGGTATGTTCTCCCACATTGTATACCTCCACCTATCGAGGATCACAGACATCGCCACTGACGTGGGTATCGTTCCCAAGACACTCTGTAGATGCGGTATCATCGATGGGCTGTCCTGGAACATGGTGACTGCCCATTCAAATGCACGCAACTCGTACACCTTCAGATTGAAATCATTTGAGTCTGGGAACGGATGGGGAGTCGCGTCAAATTGTCTGACCACACGGAGGTCAAATGATGACCAGTCTGTGACCAGATCCATTGCGTGATCCCACAAACTTGGAGCTCGTTTGGACAGAAAGCTTTCAATGCGTCCATATTGAGACAGGAGACGGAAAAGTTTGCATGACAGGTAATAAACCCCCCATGCCTGTGGCGATTTGTAGGGACATATAAACTGGTAGGACAACTCGTTGAAGTCCCAGTTCCAGATCTTCAACAACTGATTTCCTGGCACTGTCAACATCGGCAGGACCGTCGTGACGAAATACAGCCCAGTGCTGACCATGACTGTGACGAAGCAAACAACAAAGGGTATACGATTCCGATTCCACAGCAGGTCCAGCACACCGACAAAGAACAACAGCAATGCGACTTCGAGTAGAATAGGCAGTGCCGATAAGAACGATGACACACCCCACCTCTCGAAGCTATCTCGACGAAGCTGTCGAAGTGCTAATTCTTCTCCTGGTGTACGTGTCTGCGTATCCCTCTGGTGCTCTCGTAGCCATTGCTTGCATAGTAGGCCGAAAAGTGCTGATGTCAGACTGAGTATGAGGCTAAGGAACCAAAAACAGTTGATACGGATTGAAAATGAATCGGCTTCGAATGGCGGTCGTTCGGCAGCGATACTCTGGGATGGATTGAGCTGTGCCGATATTTGCATGAGGAGAGCGACAGTGGCGTCGGCAGGGTCTTCTGACAACCACTGGTATGATTCGATGAGAAATGCGGTGACGACGGCAGAGAAGAGACCAGCCTATTTGTTTGTCAATCTTCACGGTGAGACGTAGCAAAAAAACAAAATATACGCACGAAAACGAGTTGTGTATCAATATCCTCTTTATAATTTTTCATCATGTCATCGTCATGCCTCGCTACTGCTCTGCGCAAAACCTCCCATGATTCATCAACGGTCGGTCTTTGCTTATTTTCTTGGCTGTTGCTTGTAGCATCTACAGGCTGCGAGGTGGCCGGTGGTAAGAAGTTCTGATATGTTTTGTCCTATTAGCATGATGGAAATGCGGAGATACACCCACATACCTCATTCTCTGGTAGACCTGCCGAGTTTTCATTCTGATCGTGACTGACTTGAAAACCCTGGTCCCTGTGCGAAGGGATGAGCGACGGCGGTAGTGGAATCTTCATAATAGTATTCATTGAATAACGATTTTTGAAGACTCGGAAGATGAGATTACTTGAGCAGGATCCTGGAAGACATTCAGCGACGGCAGACGAGTGAGAGTGGGACATACGTACCTGGTCCTTCAAACTTTGAGTAGTTGAGGGAAATTCCGCCTGAAAGTTTGAAATGAGCGATTATAGTAACTTGGACCGATTCTCCCAACCTACCTGTCCCTCCAAGTACTCGATGAACATTGGTATCAAGCGCCCTCCTGCCAGTCTAATTCTCAAACGTTGAGAATTCTAGGCGTGTTATTCTCCCTCCCTGGCGATGGTGATTATGTTTGGAAACATTCTCCTGCCGAATTTCCGGCCAAGATACAGTATTACGCGAGCACGTGCAAGAAACGAAACGGCTTACACTGACAGTCAAAGGGCCAGAAGCAGGAGAAACGGATATGACTGATCAGGGGATGGAATCTATGTCTGGTTTCTTGACTTGAAGGCTACTCACGGGTTGATTCAGGATTCCCGTGAGAAACGACATGCGCCTGTCCTATCCCAAGTAACCATATTTCTCCGAAACCTTGCTATTGTGTTATAGTATACCTCCAGCATTATGCTGCCCTTTTGCACGACTCACTATAGACGTGCCGAGGTCACAACCATCTCCGATCTTACGCCAGCTCATCGCCAAGTACGCGTCGACGCTAGCAAATGAAGGCTTCCTCGAGGGAAGGAGGAACGAGAAGAATAAAGACAGGACGGAACCCTGGAGGAAGTGTGGAACAAAACCACGATTGTGACCTTATGTGGCGGTGACCCCATAGCCCGTATACGCCCACTTTACTCGCAATCAACCATCGTTTCTGACACTTTCTCGGAGGTCTTTGTTGCCGGCATAATATACAAAATTTAATCATCGTCATTGCTCCTCCTCTTACACTTGTGCCTTCAGAATTACCCAAAGTCACAGCATGCCTATGAAATGTCTTCATTTTCAATGCTGACAACGCAGGCAACAGAAGGACCACTTACAATACACCTTCAAAACTTGACACCACCGGGACAGTAACCTCGCTACTCGGGCTGATCCATGTCCTAGAGCGCGATGCACAAGTCACAGAGTCCAAGGTTGAATATTCAACAACTTACTCCATAGTCGCGCTCAAACTCTTCGCGTTTAAGTTCCTCCCAGCTAAGGTGTATCTTTTCATGGTCGCGCAGATCCGACTCCCTTGCGAACGTTTCATCGCATGTCTGCAAAGATACATTTAGACACCTAATCGTGTCAAGACAGTGTGCGCATTAACTGACCTGGCATTTGAAATCTCTTGCAGAATGAACGCGACTTTTGGAGGGACGCGACTTTCCGGTGCGAACATTGTACTTGAGAGTGGCATATTGGTTCCATAGTATGGCTCTTTCAAGCGCGGTCAAGGAGTTACAGTAACTGAGCTTCTGTTGCAGATGGACGGAAGAAAGCATGGTGGTGGTTCAGAAGGAAAACGAGAGCAAGTGCACGTTCAGTAAAAACGGGGCTTTGCCTATGAATTTCAGGACGTTGGGGTTTGCCGGCATGGGAGAAGGCGGAGAAGGATCGTCGGTTGCCATCGTCGCAAGCAGTTGGACGTCTATCGGTCCCCATGAAGATGTATAAGTCTTCGAATATCACTCAAAGTCCGCTGTGAGCCTTGCATTTTTGGGGAAATATTCAAAATAAGGCCCAGAACAGAAGCTGTCAATAGAAACCACCAGTCCGTCCGAATTTGTGGACAGACGAGTGAAGATGGTGGATCCGATGGAGATGCCTGTCAGCGCAAAGGTCAATTCCTGAAAGTTCAGTGACGCACTTTGTTTCCAAGCGTATAGAAAGGATAGGATGCAGTCATGGAATCTCCGTTGCATTAGAGTCTCAGCCGATACTACGAGGGCCACAGGGAGAAGAGGACTAGCACTAGGAGGCTATAGTCGATTAGTCCACCTCGGAAGGGCCCGAACGCGGACAGCTGTCAAGATAAAGAGAGATAAGAAAGACGATGAAAGACGAGACGTCATTCATGTAACATTAGATAGTAAAACAACAAATAATATCAGCAATTCTGAAAAATAATTATTGAAAGAGGCAAGAAGGTGGGGAGCGCGTCGGGGGCGAACGCGCTTCTTCTACTTCTTCTCTGCTCTGCTTATTCGCTTCCAGACAAGGCACAGAATGAAGAGTAGATCTTTATTACATTTCGATAGGCGCGTTTTCATAATTCTTGACGGTGGCGCATAGAATAATGATTCAAATCACTTCGTGCATCGTATACTTGCAGGAAAAAGACTTCGCGAGTGTTCCCCTCCAGCAAGCTGGAAATAGTGGTTTTGAACAGGTCATGGGTCCATAGCTTCTTAACTGACGTGACAGATCGTCGCTCACGTCTCCCAGCGACGTTTCTTCTGTGACTGGTCAAAAAATCCGACGCAAATGGAATTTGGGGAGCTCGACGAGAGAAACTGAACTTTGGGGCATCTGGTTAAGTCCAGCGCTTGGAGTTAGTAGCAGGACTTAGCAGGACTTAGCTGATCAGTCAGGCTACGTCATTCTCCTGTTATCTCTCTTTATCTTGACAGCTGTATCCGCGTTCGGGCCCTTCCGAGGTGGACTAATCGACTGTTACCAGCTAGCACGAGGGGAGAGTATACCAAGAAGCAATCGAAAGGAGGGCTTGTTATCATAAGTGACGCTGTTCATCGACATATCGGCGGAGAATGCGTCAAAGGGGATTGTTCCGAGTTCTACGAATGCCAAAATGTCAGTTACCGACCGAAGACAGTAAAAACTCATCACCTCTAGCAGGTTTGCATAGTATTCAACGTTAACTGAAACTTTCGATTGTGTCCAGTCGTAGCAGGTGGAAGAAAGTAGAGAGATCCTTCCATTTTCAGGTTACGATACATTGCACTGGTACTCTGCCAAGGTGACCGAGATACAACAATTCTAGTTACAGAATGAACGGTATTACAATCTTCCTTTCGCTTGGATACGCCTCTCCAAACTTGTTCTTGTACCACAAATGCCCCTTGTAAGCTCTCGGGAACATCAAAACAACCTCATTGAAGAGGAAAATCCACGGAGGTGTCAAACTAGGTACCAACTGTGACGAAGGTGAAGTAACCAGGTCAAAAAGACCAACTTTGAAAAGGGAATCCAGGGAAATCAAAGGGGCAGGTGAAGCAGCCAACGCAAAACCCAACCATTCCAACCATTCACATGAATAGTTTGGAAAGGACACATAGTCGTAAAGGAGGCCGTTCGGAATGGCATAGTGTTCTCCCTGCCCGTCCTTCTTCCCGCTCTTCTTGAATTTTCGTCTAATGTTTAGCAAAATCTCGTCGTGTACCACGTTCCCGATGAATCCAACTGCCCATAATACGAGACCGATGTACCACACTGGGCTAGACCACGTATTGGCATCATTGCCTAGATACGCTCTAGCACCAGGAGACGAGAGATAGCTGCCCAACAAACTCCCGTTGATGACATTGAACAGAATGGCCGAAAGGAGGACATAGAGGTGGGATTTCGAACGTGATGGTGTACGAAGAGGCGAAATGAGGGATCTGTTCGTGTAATGAACGAGAAACATCCCAGCCAAGATATTCTGTGCAATGGTGTGCTCGGGAGTACCGGTGCTGAGCGGAGACGAAAAGTATGTGTATGTGAAGAAGATGGGAGAAATGATTTCCATAACGATCCAAGCTTTAATACCTGGACAAAGTTAAGTACCCAATAATCTGATGAAATCTTGAAGACATACTTACCGTCAATCAGGAAGATGCTTCCGCTCGTTGATGCAAATCGACCAAATGGCGCATCAAATACAAAGCTTAAGGGAGAAACGATGGCGGCTCCCAGGAAGAACCATTTACGAAAACCTGATGAAGACGAGCAGGATTTAGCAAGAGGTATTCAAGGGTGGAGGTGAACGTACAATCATAGTGGAACTGGGCTCGAGCAAGAGGTAAGAAACTAGGCATGGTATCGATATTTCATTCACACGGGTATCCTCCTTTTAACTTACCCCTTTTCCGCTCCACGTCATTGATCAGGGATTAATCGATTACGGATAGTATTAAAGATTTTTGACCTTGGCTAGCGAACCGCAAGCGAATATGGGTATACATTTGAAAAAAGTCATAATCTTACAAGGCTAGTAGAATGCTACTGCGTGTAACAAGCTGTGAGGATGCCTTTGTTGCTGCGCCTCCAGAATACCACCAATCTCTTCGTCAATATCCTTGGCAGCTTCAATCTGCAAGGGAGTCAGTCCCGATGAAAAAGGTCTCAAAAGAAACCTGATTGCTCACCGCCGATGCGAGATCGAGAATCGCCTTCCCTGCAATCAACGCTTCTTCATGGTTGTCCTTAATCTCGACATTGATAATATGGACAGGCCGGTTGAACTCTCCACCGCGGGTCAGCAAGTCTGTTGATCGAAACGAGTCACTTCGGTTGGTCAGTTGGTCGCCGAAGCTCGAGGATAACCCACCGTCGCACACAGCATCAAAACATCTTTCTTCACACGTTATAACGACATCCACAACAGTCCTCGTTTCTTGCCATCGTTCCGGAGCCAACTTTATACGCCGATTACGGTCGAGCATCTGTAACAGGCCATTTGCGGTGTATCTGTGGTACGGTCAGTCAATATTCTGAGGGTGGTATCGTGTACTGACAAGCGAGGGTCTTTGGAGTGCAACTCTTCATAGATGGTATTGTAGGGAGTTCCGAAGGAGTAGATGTTGGGTTTATCTATGGAGGGACCTGGAAGTCGTACCGCAGACCCAGTTCCAGACGAAATGACACGAAATCCTGCCTTTCTTTACAGCTAGTCAGTATAGAAAAGGCTTGTAAAAGGCTAATTGACGTACGATAAAACATAGTGTCCCTCCATAGACCTATTTTGATTACTAGCACAAACGACACAGAAAAGTGGCCTTAGTTTGTTGACAGCAGATTCTCGCGGTGCCGCATTAGCCATGGGTGCGTCCGACGGGTGTGTAATTACAGGCTCTGTTTCATTTGGCGGAGTACTGGTGTTCACTCCTGATGCGGATGCGGGTGCGGGTGCGGGTGCGGGTGCGGGCGCAGGTGCAGGTGCAGGTGCAGGTGCAGGTGCAGGTGTTTCCGATTGTACGCGTTGCAAACGAGGATCAGCGCGGCTCAGTCGAGGGTCTCTGGCTCTTCTAGGATCCATGATATCCTGAAAGAGAACGAATGAGTCAAAGAATAAGAGCACAGAATAGTTTTGCTTCAGCAGTATCTAGAACATTTGCTGGTCATCGTCTCAACCCAGAACTAGTCATTTTTTGAACGGGTAGGTCGTGATTCCACTCTGAATCATCAAGAGGCAATTTGACAAGGCCAAGATGTTTACTTACCTGGAGATTGTGATTGTAACTTGTCGAAGATGATGGTGGTCAAAGGTCAACATCATTCGGCGCTTATTTCAGGACGTTTTTTCTTTGTTGTCGCTGACCTACGTCCCGCTGCCGACGCCAGTACTCAGAGCATTTTGACAAGAACCAAGTCTTACAAGTTCACGTACTAGTCTCACCAATGGCATGAAATCCTGGTGCCAAGAAAGCGCATATGCATCAAATCCTGTCTCGCCTCCGACTCATGATGGTTATCCGTTTTAATTAGGATGAACAGTAACCAACCAGGTCTCCTGCGGTTCAGAACCTTTCAGAATCCCTCAATGACCTCGCAGCCTCGGATCTGACCCACTTCCTATCAATCCGTCCTCTGTTCCCTCCTGTATGAATCTAGTACAAATTGGGGGATGTTTGGAGCCCGTAGTAAATCACCTCCAACTGAGAATGATCACCTATGTCGTCGAACGAACGCTCGAGTCGTTATGTTTCCTAGACTATCCGCCATAGGTTTTCTCCTTGGTGTTATAGTGACCAATTACTTGGTTGTTCGCCGCACTACTGGCTAACTTGGCTCGAAACACAGCGTGCCCGTTTACTACCGCACAAAAGACTATCCGAGCAACACGAGGAGCCAGCAAAGTAAGCTTATGGAGCTCACTAGACTCTAGTCTATATTGATTCATTGAGTGGTTTAGCTTGATATCGATGTCGCTCTAGCTTGACTTCAACTGATAGGATCATTCACCTGTTCTTCAGAACACTGATTCGATGAACGGCTCGATGAAATCGGAGTATCTGTTACCGCGTATTGCTACTTGCCAGTGTACTACAAGTACGTATGTGTGTGTGTGCGAGAGAGAGGGAGGGAGAGAGAGAGGACAATGTCAGATACCGAATCCAGGTTGCTACAATTCATGCCAATGTAGAAGCAGCAATGTATCACAATGCAAAACAGATTTTATTACAATCAAGAGTTCTACAGTATTCGAGTGTCCATACATACAACGAGAGAAACTGAATCATTACAAACTAACGACTGCTAAAAGCAAAGGACATCGAGAAATATATGGTGTAGTAAAGAGCGTGGCTGAATCTCAAAATCCAGATAACCGTCTCAGTTTTTTCCACAGACCGCCCAAAGAACGCCTAGGCAACGGAGACGGAGACGGAGGCGTAGAAGGCGAAGGGGTCTTCTCAGATTTTTGCCTTTTCATCAACACCGAAGCTCTGCGTTTCCTGGGTGGAAGCGGCTCACTCTTCGTGCTGGTCATTAATGGTGGCGGCGAAAAAGATTCACTAGCCGTTCGATATACATCGCCACGCGCCTTGGACACACAAGAGTTCCATTCCGTGTGCCTTGTGGTGCAGCTAGATCGACTCGGGGCACGCTTTACACCTGTGGATGGAGTAAAACTAGCCCGACGATCCATGGCGTTCAAGACTGATATCGTAAGCTCTTCCTCGAGCGTCCATGATTCCGATACCTTCCTCATGCGCTTGTCATTGAAGGTACTGGCTGTTCGGTTGCCTAGCTGGCTTGGAGAGGTAGTAGTAGAGTTCGCATTATACCTGGGCAGCTTCTGGTGAGGTACGCTGGGATAGCTCGGCGTCCAGGCCGGAAGCGACGTTCGACGGTCGTGCGATCTCGACCGTGAACCATGACGATCGTTTATGAGTGGAAGGGAGAGGTGTGCCTTGTTCGGATGGTGTGTGTGGATGGAGTGGCGTGTCGATGGTTCGCGCTTATCACCGGCGTCGGTAAACCGGGGACTAGATGGATTTCGGGGAAATGGTGCTGAAGAATGCCGGAAACGCCTCGACAGGGACGACGATCGGACATCCGTGTTTGCGTGATTGATCTGTGTATGGCCAGCATACGCAGCGGGTGCGTTAGATAACCCGGAAAGGGTTCTACGCTGACTTTGTGATCGCGGGATCATCAATTCCTCGATAGCAGGCCGAGGACTAAAAATGGCTTCGGTCAAAGATGCCACAGGAGGTGACCAGGCTCGGCTGGGGAGGGAAACAGCATCTCGCGTCTGTTCTTCCTCAAAATCAATGTTGGTGCTGTCACCATCGATGAACGAGCTGACATCGGCCTCGCACGATATATCGACCAACGATTCGTCTGAGCAGAGTGATGGTACTAACCGACGAATACCGGCGAATTCGTGGACTCCAGGAAGGCTATTCTGTCGGTGAGATGGCCCATGTTGCATTTTATGAATGGTACCATCCGCACTGACCGAGAACATGATCGAAGCCGTAGATGGAAAGGGTTGAATCTCACTAGCGTCCTCGTCCAAATCCACGTCCTCGCCGTTTGAGCCACTGCTACTCCCAGCCATATCTCCAAACCCTTCCGACGACTGCGGCGACATTGCAATCCCTGAATCACCGTCCCGCAGCCAATCATCCTCCTCCCGAATGCTATCGTTGCACCGACGAGGTACAGGCCAAGTGACGCGAAGACCAGCTTCTTCAAGGAGATTATCAGCAAAGGAATGGTCTTTCCCCTTGGCATCTTCCGCTCGACGAAAGAGTTTGGGGTTCATCGACAGTGAGATATCTGGATCCAAGGCAGCAGAAGAGGGGAACGGTAGAGGAGGATGCTGCATCCCGGCTATCTCGTCCCAAATACTCGAAATGGCGTCAAAAAAGGCGTGGGTTTTGATGTCGTCTCCAGTGAGACGGTCGCTTGCCTGGTGAACGAGGAGCTAATGGGAGCCAGAATCAGCAAGCGCTCTATAAGTGTCACCGACCAAGATGGCGTGGTCTTTTACGCAATAGAAAAAATTACTCACGGCTTTTATGAATGATTCTAAATGGCTGCTATCCAAGGCACAATCGGACCCAGACTTTGTGGCGTTGGCGTACACGAGCTTCTCCAGCTTTCCGAAAGCTAAACTGAAGTCACCAACGCTCCTTCGACTCCTTGCATCCACCATTGGACCCTCCGCCTCGAATGGCAGATATCCCGTAGCGAGCTCATACAACAGCACCCCATAGCTAAACCAATCAACTCTTTCGTCGTATATCACCAGGTTAGCATCGTTTCGATGTAGCAGTTCCGGTGCCGCATAGCGTGGAGTAAAAGTGACGATATCCTCTCCCTGTAAAACTACCGGATGATACGTCTTGGTAGCTTTCGCACTCGACGAAGAGCTAACGGGGAAATCGTCGTATTCCAGAGAGAAAGGAAGTGCAGTTGAAGCGCCAAAGTCACTTAAAACGACATGACCACTTTGGGATAACATAATGTTGTCAGGCTTCACGTCTTGATGAATGATGCCATTCTCGTGAAGGAATCGAAGAGCCATAAACAATTCTGCGGCCAGGAGGCGGAGTGCAGTCATCGAGTTCTCCTGAACGTTTTGATAGGGTGGTGGAATCGTAAGCGGTAACGAAACAGATACAGGAAGTCTTTGTCGCTTGGACTTTAAACGGAGACGAGAGCTAATTTCCGAGTTGGCCAACGAGACTGGGTGATATTCCTAAGCGGAAATCGGTGTTATTGAGTGAGACGTAAAAGAAGATACTCATTTAGACACTTGCCAGAACTATAAACACGAATCGCTCGTTTTGAAAACTCGCTGTCATTTTCTGCAAGAACGGAGCTTGATCCGTATCTGCGATCCAACGCAGTGCTCGTAGCTCGCGTTTGACTTCTTCAACGCCGTACTGATTCATGTCAGCCTTTCGAAGAACCTTGATAGCATGTAGGTTGTTGCCGCTATTAGTATCGTCCCCAAGGTAACCTAGCAGAACCTTTCCATAGGCCCCACAGCCAAGCGTTCCCATGAGGTGAAAGCGTGAAATTGAGGGATTGAGAAGCGGTTTTGGGGAGGAGTCTGGTTTAGGACTAGGACATTCATCCGAAATGGAGGGTAAGTCGGAGATCATAGGTGGCGAAGGACAATTGGATGGCGACGTAAACGGTAGAAGAGGCGTAGAATGGGCAACGGCGTGTAAGAATGGTGGTGTAGAGCTAGCTTGAATTTGATGCTCCCATGCAGTGAGATATGCAGGAGAAAGCTCGAAGTTGTAATCTGCAAGAATTTCCGGGCTCGCTGGGAGCAGAACAGGCGATTTCAAAGATTCTTCTGTGTAGGGAGTTGAATGAAGGTAAGGACTGCATGGCAAGTCCATCAGCACAGGACCAGCCATAGCAGATTGACCCTTGTTTTATATCTTGAGGAAAGGACTGGGCGAGACGAAGGAAAGGATTATCGACGACGGAAATCGGACCTTGGTGGCACTGGAAATTGGTCAGAGTATAAGATCGTGAGAAAGTTTTCAACTCGCTCCTTCAATTTTCGACTCATCGCTGCTGCCCCCTCCTCAAGCCAAACAATGCCGCCTACGAGGACACAGAAACAGAAGAGAAGCAAAAAGGAGGATGATGGTGTGGAGGAGATACATGAGGAGGAGGAGGAAGCGGTAGCGCAGGACGAGATGACCGAGGAGCAGGCAGAAGACAAGCCGGAAGGCTCAAAAATGACAATGGAGGAACGGAAAGCGAAACTGGAGCAGCTGAAAAAGAGAATGGTATATCCACTGCCTTGTCCTCACACAACATGAACTAATTTTCAAACATAGGCTGCATCATCGAAAGCAAACCGAGCTTCACTCATAGAGGAGAGTGCAAAGTCTAAAATAACAGCACGAGATGCTGCACGGCTAGAGCGGCAACGAAAGCTTGCTGAAATGCTGAGAACCAAGGCAGATGCCGAGGAACGAGGAGAGGACGTGGAGCGAGCAAAGAATTGGGAATATACAATAGAGGAAAATGACAACTGGGAAAAGAAGTTGGCACGGAAAGCGAGGCGTGCAGACTTTGAATTCCATGGTGAGTGCCAGGTCCATTCAGCTGGGAACTTTGGCCGACCCCTGGCCCAGACGATGCACATGCTTCTCATCGCAAGTATAAGAAAGACCTGGACATGGTAAAACCTGACCTGGCTGCGTATCAGCAACAGAAAGACCTTGCGTTGGGGGTAGGGTCAAGTGCTTCTGGGACATCTTCATTACAAGTGCGTGTCTTGTCCGTGAAAGATTTGACTACAGTGACTGACTAGTGCCCGGACAGGTTCTACCGACGAGCCACGAACAGCAGCTCGCTGCAGAGAACCTATACCGTGATGCCAATACTCTCATGTATGGAGACAGCAAACCTTCTGAGGAGGCCATCGACCGAGTGGTGTCTAAAATCAACAAAGAGTATGTTCTTTCGGTCTCTTTAATCTTCCCCCTTTCTCACAATTTTGTAGCATCGACAAGAGGGGCAAATTCTCACGCAAGAGACTCAACGAAGACGAGGGCGATATCACATACATCAACGAACACAACCGCGTATTCAACAAGAAGGCAAGTTTTTATGCGGCATCTCACAATGGCCGATGTCATTGACACGATGTTGTTTGCAGATCGCCCGATACTACGACAAGTACACGACCGAAATACGGAATAGTTTCGAACGTGGTACTGCGCTATGATGTATATGAATGTTACGTTCCAGGAGGGCTTTATTGTATTATCTGTATGGGCTACTAATGAAATACCATCCCGTTCGCGCCCATTGCTCTCCATTCTGTCGGTATATGTACATTCCCCGACGGCGGGAAGGGAAAGGAAAGATGATGGACAGTGGCTTGGCATTCGCACACGCTGTTTGCACGCCGACATAATTATAATGAAAGATGTTTCGGGCTGATGTCATGCAAGTCGAAGAGTAAATGAGACATCAGCGCTCAGCCCGGAACAAAATAGCAGTTCCATTGTCTTCGCAAATGGCTGTGACTCACTAAAAGCACGGGCACAGTCGCCGAAGGCGGGAAAGAACAACCGTGTAATAGTCCACCAATTTTACATTACGTTTTGCAGGCGATCCACATATCCATATACAACTACGAAACATATAGACTGAAGTCACGGTAATCAAAGCAAAAACTCTCCACTCAGGGCCATGGAACAACGGGAACACCAGCTATTACAAAAACGTCAGATTCGAGTTTCAGCGTATACTCCTTGGGGCGGGAGTCATGGCCGTCACGTACCAGCAGTACACTGTTGTGCCTGGAGCCCCAGCATTGGTTCCCTGTCCGCTGGGCAACCTTCAAGACACTTGTGGAAAGCTTCTTGGTATACTGGCGAGGTGCAGATGCATTGGAAGTCCTCACTGGGTAACATCCGTGTCAGCACGACGTTGCAAGTCGTTTAAAAAGCAGGAGAGGACTCACGGGCCACTGCACTGCGCAATGTCATGGGCTTGCTTGTCGCATGGGAAGAAGCACGGAGTCTCGTCTTGGGCGTAGACAAGTGCAGCCGAGAGCAAGGTGAAGAGGAAGCAGGTGGCGTATTTCATGATGCTGACAGCTAGTGGGAAATAGGAGTGGAGTAGAGAGCTACAGCTCGCATCTCATTCGCTTTTATACCCTTGGGTGCACAGGAACGTCACGTATAACCGGTTACGAGCGTATTTGAAACTAGGCAACACCCCTAGCGCGCCTGGCCTGCCTTGGCCGTCGGAAGAGTAGCTCTCCCGTCTTCGCGTAGTTGCTATGTTGGTCCTATGCTCCTGCCTTGACTTTGCCGGATCTTCCAACGGCGAGCTAGTCCTAGATTCTTGTCTCATCGAGAACCCCGAACGAGAAAAAAAGAAGACGGTGCCTGAAGGCTGGACTTGTCATTGGATATGCTTTCGTAACTAATACATGAGGGAAAAAACATATTGGGAAACGGGTTCCTGTGAAGCACCTGTAAAGATGGTTTCAGTAACAGGTAAGTAAGAATGATGGACAAGGGAAGGAGAAGAGTCAGCATTGCAGAAGTAAGGGTCATCAATGGACATAAGACTGTTGAGCTTGATTGTGAAATTTTGTTCATCTTGGGGAAAAGGCAGTACGAAGAAAGATGCTACAAGTACTCACCATGATGGGCAACATGATGGATCGAGAGCAGAAGAAAAGACGTCGACTAACAAGTGAGCTATATAGAGTAGTGGTTCAAGCTCCGCTGAAACAGAGCCGCAGTGCCGAATGCGGCACCGACACTTTCTCCCGTAACCTCATGTCCTCAGCCTCGCCCGCCAAACCCAGGAGAGAGAAGGAGAAGAAGGAGAAATCACAGCAGCAACAAGGTCTCGAAAAGCTCAAGATTGTTATTAGAAGACTACCGCCAAATCTACCCGAAGATATCTTTTGGCAGAGTGTACAGAACTGGGTCACAGACGACACAGTAACATGGAAGGTCTACTACCGCGGAAAGTTTCGTAGTCGGTATGCTGTGCTGTACTTGTTTCTGAAGGATTATAATGAAATGGATCTCTAGATTGAACAAGGAGAATGTACCCAGTCGTGCCTATGTCGCATTCAAGACCGAGGAGCAGTTGACAACGTTCCACCGGGAGTATGATGGCCATGTCTTCAGGGATAAATCTGGCTAGTATGATCTTTTTTCAATCTTGATAGCAATCTCACATTTGAGCAGGTAATGAATCCCAGGCCGTGGTCGAGTTTGCACCGTATCAGAAGGTACCATCGGACAAGAAGAAGGCCGATGCTCGGAACGCTACCATTGAACAAGGTGCGTTTGGAAATATACTTTGGGAAATATAAAGCTGAGATAGGAATCCTTGTCGTAGATGAAGACTACATCTCATTCGTTCAATCTTTGAATCAACTTACAACGGAACCGACGTCCATCGAGGTGCTCAGTACGTCATTTCTGTCTAAACACCAACCCCTCATTCACGATGTGTCTACAGTTGCTGCCAGTCAAGCTCCACCGCAGCCCAAGACTACCCCCTTACTCGAAGCTCTGAAAGCCGAAAAGACTGCCGTGAAAGAGGCAAAAGAGTCGAAAGAGAAGATGATCATCATGCGCAACCATGCAGCGGAAACTCGGAAGGAAGAGGCGAAGAAGAAGGCTGCAGCCAAGGCTACAGATTCTCCGCCGACTAGCAAGAAAGCCAAGAAGGCTGCTGCTGCCGAGGGTGCCGGAAGGAAAGGGCCCAAAGCACCTCGAGTTATGCGCGAACAACAGTCTGCATCAGGCCAGTCACCTGTGATGGCTACGAAACCGGTACCTGCTTCGCCGTCAGCAGCGCCCAGCCCCAGTAACGAAACTTCTACGGGTGCTCCAACGACTGCAGCCCCTCGTCGTGGACGACCTATCTTGGGTCTGGGTTCTCGACAGTTCGAGGCAGCTCTTATCGGTGCAGCTGGCGTCGGTGCCAAAGCCAAAAAAGAGCGCGAGAAGGAGAAACAGAAGGAAGCTAACAAGGAGAAAGACCAGGAGGAGAAATCCAACGAGCCTTCCGTCAGTGGCTTCACCAGCAACCCCAAGGAACCACCTACTTCTCCCAAGCGCGATAGAACGGCCAAGCATAAAGATAATGCTAGTGCTAGTAAAGTTCAAGCTCCGGTACCCAGCATCCTGCAGCGTAACGATGCACCAGCTATTATCTTACAGCCCAATAAAGCTCCTGTAGCCGGTAAGGCGCCTGCTGAGCAAGGTGCTGCGGTGCCAGGACCGCCTCCTGGCTTCGGCCGTGGTAGAGGTCGCGGCCGAGGTCGTGGGGGCAGGGGCGGCCCGCCGCCCGGAAGAGGTGCTCCAGTCTAAATTGTCGAGAAGCGCAGTGCGTTCTACTGAGGCCTTTAGCTGAAAGTCCACTCATTTCTTTCTCGTTTTGCAGATATCAATTCATTCACTTCGATTAGTTGCACTCGGTCAACGAGTACCAATGCTATGCGTTACGCTGGCAACTCAAAGTCTCCCTGAGACGTCGAGCTTGGACTCACCCGGCGTCTGGACAGACATATGAAAGAGCAGTGGTTTTATGGCTTTATGGCTTATACCTCTCAACGGCTTTTGTCAAAGCTGGTTCTGCGAACGTCTTTCTGCATTGTCTCTCAGCCTGTAATTCTGCTTTCTGAAATGGAACCCAAGTATACATTGTATCAAAAGACTTCCTGGACGTGGTGGCTACCCAGTAAGCTGTGTCTTTTGTCCACTGAATACTAAATCCGCAGCGGTGTATCCTTTCCATTGTCCGAGTGTCTAAGCTATTTGGCCACACAAAAATGAAGACACATAACTGCCTGTGGCAAACAATGGCCATAGAGTGTTCTCTTCTACCGATATGTTCACAATAAATACTGGATGTGGTACACTCCAGTCCGCATTCCAGGTATTCCGAATACTTTCTACCTGCAGATACGGCCTACAATATAAGCCGACATGTATTCTCGCGAGAACCCCAGATCTTCATCCAAACACAAACACAAACACAGCGTAGCACCGACTCATGATGCCGTAGCTCCTCAATCGTCTTTAGGATGTTTCTCGTCTGTTCTTTCCAAATCTCGATCATTCTCTTCGCTGCGCAAAGTGGTCGCACCCCCTCAAATTCAACCACCTCTTCCACCACCAGTTCCTACCATGCGCACTCCACCAAATGCAGCGGTTTCCCGGCCACCTCCGCTCAAGAACATTCCCAAGACGGTAAGTTATTTGGAAGATGCTCTCTCCTCAGCTTATACATTATTTCCTCTGTAGTCCTATGTGGAGCAACCAATTATGAGTCCGCCTCCTTCGCTGGACACCTTCCGTCCACCTCCCACGAGCGGCTACACACGTCCCAAAGCCGAACGGCGCGTTCATGTCCCGAAGGACCCATATACAAATGGGCCAGTCAGCAAACAAGGCGGAGGGTATTTCGTTGGGCCGCCGCCTCCACCCGCTCCCTCCGAGTCATCGAACGTTTACATGCGATCTCTGCCGAGCCCGCATTCGAGACGCAGGCGCTGAGGCCTGGGTCCGATGTTTCCGAGTTGACTTTGACTTGTTTTTTCTTTTTGTTTTTCCTCACGCATTATACCTGTCGATGTATTGGAACACTTGTAGGACTCATAACTCTACATGTATGTAGTTAATGGCAACCCCCGATCAGCTCGGATGGTGGTCCGAATGGCTTGCAATTTCGCGATCGAGGGTTTCTTGTCTCAATTGATATCGAGGCTTCTTATTGATAGGCAACGACAGCGGCTTTAGCGGTGCTGATAAGGACAAAAAAAGTAGATAAGAGCGGATACTCTGAATATATGACAATCCCGATTTTACAGCGTTTTGAGACTGCGGGACTCTTTCCGCTGCCACAAAAATAAAATATAGTAACGCCTCGGACAGTCCTCGTCACCCACGCAGTTGTAGGGAAGAATGGAATGAGTAATGAACAAGGGAAAAGGGGGAGCACGGCAATGTCGGCGAGGCTCAGACTTGTCCAAGGTGTTACTATATTCGGAATTATTTTACTTTATTTTAAAAAGTCTGAAATTTCTTATTACTACTTGCGAGGAACCAAAGTTTCGCGACCGGAGCCGTTGTCAAGCGGGTGATCAACCTTTTTCCCTACACATTCCCTACTAGGCCTCATGGGCCGAAACAAAAATGCTTCATCTTGACTCAAAACCCTCACATGCTGTAGTCCTTGGACACGCCGCAAGGAACACCCTACGATTCGTCTATTAACGCCTGCAACTCATGGTCTTTGTCCTTCATGGTGGCTTGGAGAACCGCCATGAGTGTCCCAGTCCTCCGGATTTCAGCTCGTATACCGCATCGCACCCAGCAAAGGAAAAGGAACGTCTTCGGCTAGAAATTCAACTCGACAAGGAATGCATCGAGCTGAAGGGTACTGGTGTCGACGTAGAACCTGCGAGATTGTCTGGTTATGTCGCGTTATCCCTTTCGGAATCGACCAGTATCAAGGAAATCACTCTGATATTCAGAGGAAAGGCTCGATTGCCTGTTCCTGGTCACGAAACGTGCGTCCGAGTCACTTAGTCTTTTTTCTTTCAGTATACATACTCATTTTTTTCTTTCTTTCTTTTTTTCCCGGTTGTAGGATGACCATAAGCTCGTCACCACTGACGTATATTGTCTGCAATCATGAATGGTCCTTTCTTGAAGGCCCTAAAGGGCATTCGCACACTCTCAAAGCTGGAAAGCACTTCTTTCCTTTCCAACTTCAGCTTGGCGGAAGTTTACCTTCTACCCTCTCAACCTCGTTGTACGGAGGTGCCAGTGTCGCGTACAAACTGCGTGCAAATGCTGTCCGTCCTGGTTTCTCCCATAACCTCACCTCCGTTCATCCTGTCGTTTTGCTCAGAGGGTTTGCACCAGAAGCACTCGAATATCAGCAGACACTCGAAATTGAGAATACCTGGCCAGAGAAGGTCATGTATAGCATCATGATCCCTCACAAAGCCTGGGCAGCTGGTGACACGCTTACAGCACTCGTCAAGTTAAGCCCTCTGCTGAAAGGGGTTGGCGTCCTCAATATCAATACTACCATTAACGAAACCGTCAAGATTTATGCACGTGGGGGAAGCTATCAGGAGAACACTCGTGTTGTTGGTCGCAGTAAGCACGAGATTGTCGGCCGCAAGGCTGTTGAGGTGCAGGAACCCAATTCGAGCTGGAGTAAACCTCATACATCTGCTCAGACACCTTCGATCTCTTGCACGCCACATCGGACGTCTACGGGTGGCGGATACTTCACTTTCAATCCTCACCCAAATTCATCTCCTACTTCAGACCAGGTTGAAGCTGGCCCTTTAGCCCGATCCGCAGCTTCACCTCCCTCACTACCCACGCCGCCCCTACCATCCGGTTTTGAGTTATCGCAGGACGACATCGTTACATACATCAACACGCCTCTACCACCACATGCCATTACACCCACTCACGGGCTGGACCCGATTCATGTATCACACCGTGTTCGATGGTCAATTCTGATTCTCAATCCCGATGGGCATACATCAGAGCTCCGATGCTCACTTCCTCTACACCTCCTCGATTGGCGCTTACTCGATGAAGCACGGACACACACTGCTGCTACACGTCGTCTTCTCATCGGCGGCGGCCAAGCCGAGGAAGACGAAGACGAAGAGAATGACCTTCCAAGTTACAACGCTCATGTCAGAGATCGTGTGGCAAACATGTATCTACCGGAGAGCGCCACGATGCGTGTTCCAGTAGGTGCGTGCAGCTCTAGTGCTGCAAGGTCAGGGGCAAGTTCACCAATGGAGTCGCACGGAGGCTTGGACTCTACTAGTCTGGATTGGGTTAACTCGGAATTGTTGCTCTCAATGGATGAAGAATACGAAGGTGCTGGCGCCTCACCCCAGCCTCAATTCCAATCTATGCCGTCCTCATTGTATGGTAACACCAGTGCAGCCCACTCACACTCAACCTCAAACTCACATTCATACGGTCATTCACCAATACCGACCCCGCCTGATTCCAGACCTCCTTCGCGTGGCCGTTTATCACGCTCACATTCCATGCCCACCTCACGTCGAACATCACCCGAACGACATCATCATCATCATCACGAGTCCGAAGGTAGCGTATCTGCAGGTGGAACATACATTCATTCAGGGAACCAAGCATCCCGGAACGTTCATCAACTGTTCAAAGCCTCTATGAAGCCATTAACGTCACTCAGCTCTTCATTTGGTTTCGGTAGTCGAAGTGGGTCACATGGAAGCCTTGCTTCATTGGTCTCGCACCAAGCATCAACATCGCCGTACGCGCATTATGCGAGTGGACCATCATCGTCGAGACCAGGTTCGTCGCATAGCCATTCTGCTTCAGGGTCACATTCTCCTCGGATACTTCCTTTGTCGCCGGGTTCGGGAGCACCTACTCCTCCGTTGTCCTCGTCCCCGCGTACGCCCGATTTGAACACTGTGCCCGACTACCGAACGGCTAGCAGAGGCTTTATCGGTGGTGTTCCGCCTTTGAGCAGTATGAGAGGTTTGCCTAGCTACGAGGAGAGCAATAGTACGGTACAAGCATCCGGCGGTGCAATGGCACGCACCCGGAGTGATGGAGATCTAGTCTCGAGCTTTAGCGCGATGAATATGACGGGTTCTACTGACCGTGACAGGTCTTGATTTTACAACCTCGTAATCTCGTAATCTCCTTTAGTTTCTTTCTTGGTTTCTCGGTGAATGCATTTCCTATTTGTTCAGGCATTAGACGTCCATTATCCCCTCTCGCTAGATAGACTGATAGATTGATAGATAGACTGATACTCATGTACAAGAATAGAATGTATTTGTTCATGTATATACAAGGTTTTGCACGTAGAAACAGGGCTCCACTTTGTAAATTTACGACCCTCCGATAGTAAATTTTAGATTTGATCAGCCGACAGCAGGACGACGACACGCTGCTACCACCTTGTTCACCATCACCCTCATTGTCAATGCAGCAGTATGTGGCCCAATACGAGGTATTGCACAGGAGACCAACTCCCCAACCAAAGCAAGCAGGGTTTTGTATCTCAAGGGAGTGTTATCGGTTTCTTGGGCCATATCGTAAATAGTACGTACTTGTAACTCTGAAAATAATTTCTGGTTTTGTCTGGACAAAACCTGTATATACGCGATCAAGTACACCCTGATACTGTAATAGGAAGTAATACAGCACATTCGAGTCGTTTAATGGCGTCCACTCCGACCGGACAAGCACTTCCGATCAGTACATTTGACCGCGCTAAGCTCTATTCCTTCAAATCGTATAAACAAAATTGAATGGGTATCAGATAATCACTACAAATACAATGGAGTACAGCGTGGTTCCATAAATAACCCGATTGCAAGTGAAGCTCGCAACCACAGCTGGCTTTGAGTTAAACTCATGGTGATTCATTTGCTTGGAGACTGCTGGTAGGACTGACTCGCGGAGGAGTGTACGAATACCAAAACTTCTCGACTTGCAGCGAGCATTCAACATCTTCAGTGATGTCTCTTTCCTGCAAGGCCAAAGAGAGAGCTTCAATAACTTGTGGATCGACTAGACCCACTGGACACTCACCACGGTCAGGAACGAACTCCCTTTCTCTTTCCTATCGAGATGATCTTCTGTGGTGCCAGCTTCGCGTTTGGGAGATGTGGGAGAAAGAATAGGATGATCGGGATCACTAAAGAATGTCCGGAAACGGATCTCTCCGTTGGGTCCTTGGGTGGCCCATTCAATAGTGCTTTCACGAAACGTCCGCCCGGGGACAGAAAGTCTAGAGTTTAATGTCGCCATCATGCAATTCGCGTATCTGAACAGCATGGTTAGCATTCAAGTGGTCTGGCAAGGCTTAGACAGCAAACCTACAATTTCGGGAGCATGTAGAACCTAGAAGGAATGCACGTCAGTC
Organism: Moniliophthora roreri; assembly: GCA_001466705.2. NCBI lineage: Eukaryota > Fungi > Basidiomycota > Agaricomycetes > Agaricales > Marasmiaceae > Moniliophthora > Moniliophthora roreri. The sequence goes on from LATX02000180.1 coordinate 334,156, forward strand.
AAGGAAAAAGACCCCACATGGAGCGGCTTACATGATATAGTGAATGAGGCTATTCCGGAAGGCCAGGAAAAAACCCAGCTCGATCAAAGCTCCGATTGCGGTGACCATACCGGTTTCGACAGCAGTTGTCATAACCTTTTCGACCCTTGACTTTGTTCTAGATCGCCTGATTTGCAGTGTTGCTTGGCGTAACTAGGATGAGGTTCAGTGGAGGTATCAATTATGCAGGCGGACGTCACATACGAGATAGAGCAAAGATCCTGCGATGATCATGTCAGTCAAAGCACTGCCTGCTAACCACAGCTAGAGATCAGGAACGGTCGTTGTAAGTGTCAAGTCCTAGTATTAAGCTGGCAAGACACACTATGTTGATCGAAAGCAGAGCCGGGTCGTCCTTTGTTTGGAGCCCTATACCTAACATAGTCTGGGAAACGAGAAATTGATACAAGCACGAAGGCGACATATGCTCTGCCCACCTTGGTTCCAGAGAAGATCACCGCCGCACATTGCGTGGCAGTTAACTGCAGCAGACAAAACGAGATGGTCATTGACTGTACCACGGAATGTCGAGACTATGAATGCTTACCACGAATATGACCAAAATGATGCTGATGTGACCCCCGAGGACATGGATGCGCCAGGCGTAGAAGCCATGGACGATGAGTGTCACTGTGAGGTCCAGTTAGTAAAAGTGTCACCTTGTCTTACGTGCGACGACAGACGTACCCAAACCGCAAAGCGGCGCAAGAGCCCTAAACAGCCACAAATCTGGCAAACCCATCAATGCCTGGAATTTAACCAAGCTCAGCAATGCAGCCGTAGTAGCAAAGCTAGTCGAAAGACATTCTATGAAGAGCAGGGCCCAGACTGTGAAGAAATCAAAATGGCGCTCATTGGCATCATAGAGCGTAGAGAAGACACACCTGTGAATTTGATATACCGAGCGTCATTCGGAAATGAAATACAGTAGATAACTTTATATCAGAGAGAATCAGTATCAAGGCGTGCATGGCTTCGACTCGTTGACTCACAGACTTGAACGATCATTATCCCTTGTAGAAGATAACTTGACATATATCCCAGAAACTGTACGCCGTCGCATGAACTTCCTTAATACTGCAAAAAAAAAAACCGGTAGCGCTCACGAGTGGTAGGTCGCTGCACAGAAAGATACAGTTAGCTCAGAAGGAGAGTAAATACCAGAACTACTCACGTCAAAGCATAAAGCTCAGCTTCCGAAGTGTCGTCATCCACATTTCCTGCGGCCATTGTACAACCTGCTCCCACAAACGCCCCAGGCGTTGTTTATATAAGAGCAGAAAGGAGGGTGAATGTTTAGGAAAGTGCGTCGAAGGGAATAAAAGCGGCCGGAGGACGTCGAGTCCCACCAGAAATACAATCCCAGTCGACAGGTAACTGAGAAGCTCAGCGCAGCTGGAAACCGGGCATACGGGCGCGATTGAGAGAAGGCGTCACCAATCCCCAGAAAGTGGCTTCTTTTACCTTTTTCCCGTGGTATCCCCAGCGTCTGTGCCTTTGTTACTATCAGTTAAAAGTTATAATTAAATTGATCATCTGGACTGAAACCATGGAATCAACTGGATCTGCCAGTTCACAATCATGCCCACTTTCTTGGACCACTTGTGCGGTATCAATTGGGCGGCATTCGGCTTGAACAATCCTGCGTTAAAGCAGGTTCGTTATGCCATTACATTCCCATGACTCGAGGATAGTTGAAAGGGCAGAATTTCGATCCGGAGGAAATAGCGAGAAAAATGCGAAGGAATCGTTAATTCGGGTAGGTCCCGGCGAATTCGGGTAGTCGTTCGGTAGTTGACATAGAGCAACCCGTTGTGCAGTTGAAACGCGCTTCGGAATACGCGCACAAGTCGGAGGAGGCTGTAGACGGTTGAAATGCAGAGATAAATGAACGAACTTTCCAGAATCCAAAAGCACAGCAGCCGCATAGCAGTTTCCAGAATATCATTGACTCAGGACAGATGAAATGGCCGGCAATCCGTAGAACAATGATGATCAAGTTTGCTGGGCTAATGTTGAGCCGTTGAGCCATTCAATAAGGAGCAATGTTTAAATCTCGAAGAACACTTCACTAGCCAACGAGGCTAGGGTTGAGGTCAATGATCAGTAGATAAAATGGGGGACCAATGGATGACGCATACGTGTAACAAGCGTATCGCCACGTCAACGCTCAGACCCCTCGAGTTTTTAGACTAAGACAGCTTCACAAAGTTCAGAAGACACTTACAGCTTGTCAAATGACCTTGGTACTTTCTGCATGTTGAATAATTTATCTCGACTGTCCAATTTGTAACTATACATGAAGAGAAATAGGTACCCAATAAAAATCCGGCTACCTTCCATCAAGCAAAACGACGAAAGCACTCTAGCAATAATGATAAACAAGAACAGAGTCCTATGCGTGTAGGGGGTAATGACGGATATGTAGAGGGTTAAAGGTTGATTATGGCGGATGGATGAAAAGGCATGACGGTTCCAAAGCATTTTGGCATCGTCGAGTGCGTGGACCGGCTCTAGCGCATGCTCAAGTCGGGGGATGAGGGGAGGGGCGTCGAGGGATGTATGCAGGATGCGAATTCAGTGATTCATGTTAGATCGTGGGCGTAAGATAAGGCGTGCGGTAACGTAAAATGCGGGTTTTCCTTCATTCGCTATGCAGCGATAAATGCTTTATTATATATAGAATGTTTATGTGCATGATGTCAGACCATAGACTGTGGTCGAGACGATGTGGGAGGCGCAGATGCTGAGCGTCGAGGCATCTTCTGGCCAGGCCGGCGGAATGTCTAGAGCGAGGCACAATGAGAAAATAAAGGAGAAACAGAGGGCTTGGACGCACATGCCGTGACATGATCATCTTTGCCATTGAGATGGGTTCCTGGGATTGATATATCGCCGGTACTGCGGGGGGTATAGTCAGTAACAGCCCCCCAAGTTGATGATAAGCAACATACAAGGTTGCTCAAACGATGGCCCCCGTCGTGATTGCGACATAACAGGTTGTGGTTGTGATTGGTTTATGGGGCCTCTTGGTGGTGGTGGGGGTGGTGGTGGGGGTGATGATGTCCGTGAAACGGGTGCGACGCTAGCGCTAACGCCTACACCTTTGCCAACCGTTGTATTCGGTGGTGCCGTCAGTGTTACTGGGAGGCTGAGAGGTAGACCGTCCCAAATAAAAAGACGCCGTGATGATGACTTCTGTTCCAGCTGTGTCGTTCCTTGACTTGTCCGTTTCTCCTTATCTCCTGGTATTGCAACTGGTGTCCGAGAGCTTCGATAGTGCAAACCATATCGGATGGCAAGGATGAGAAAAACGGCAACGAAAAAGCATAGAATTAAAGAGCAAGGGGAAGGGAATCGAGAGGGAAACCCTATGAGTTGCATATCCGCTGTGGAGCTGCACGGGAGATGCATGGTGACGGAGTGAATGCCAAAGGACAGGAAGCTCGAGTATAGGGGAGCCGAGCGTTGACGATGACCTTGATGGCGACAAGGAACTGTTTGACGCTGCCGAGCACGTCGAGGTCGTGGTTTAAAGACGATGGGGAGACCGTGGGCAGCGTAGTCCTTCACAACGAGTGCACGCTGGCTCCTTTCACTGCTTTTATGGAGCGGCAATCAGGTGCTGGCCGTGATTAGCTAAACGTGTGATACCATGTGCTCAAACTCCGTTTTTCACACACGTCACAATCGGTAAAAAGTGTCCAAATTGTTCTGCACATTTTCACATCCTCAAAGGCTGTCGCAGTATCCCTCCAGAAATCCCGTATTCCTTGCCCTTTTGCAGCGAAAATTTGAGCATTTTCCCTGTCTGCAGCAGACATGAACTAGATCATATCAGTTTCCAAGGCACTAGCTGATGTTGTCCCCCAGATTCCTTATCTTCTCCGAATGTTTGCCGATGACCCAGGACATCACCTCTTCCTAGCGATGTCATTTCCTAGAATACTCCGTCGACGTTTGTTTTATCGGCGCTGCACATCTTCAGCCAAATGTGCACTTGTGGAGTCGGAATAGATATCTTCCTTAAACAGCGACTGAATCCAGGGAGTCCAGAGAATCCCAGGAAATTCCACGTCTGAGACAGCGAAAATTGATCTCGAAAAAGCGACATCCTTGCGTTATCTCTTTACGTGACTCCAATCATTACATTAACCTCCTAAAATGAACGGGAAGGGTTGCAGAGTTCGCGATATTGCATGGAACGATTGCCGTACCAGAAGCTGTTGCATGACTCTCTCCAGCCTCCCGAGCAGAATGCATTGAGAATGCACATGCCTGCATACGCAGGTGAACGGCAGGTCGCCATGGTCTCGTAGGTCACATGAAAGAACACCACCATTGGGAGCTCCCGAGATGAAGGCACTCCATCCTACTAAGTTAGAACCTATGACAACGGTAGAGAGGGCTGAAGCATAAAAAACCCGAGGAAACTTTTGAATCCACCTGAGAGTCAGGGAGTGAGGTTGACGTCACACGTGAATAAAATTGGATATTTCAGTATAACCCAGCACTGAAAGTAGATCTATTTACACTTTCCAGGCCTAAGAGCACACAGGAGCATTGCAAACAGTACCTGCGAAGATGGATCATAACTCCATAGGAGCCAATGAAATGGTACGATTTTATGTGTACTGGAAACTACATTCGCGGTGTTCACACTGTTCAGATGAATCCTCCTGCCTCGGCAGTCGGACCCAATAATAGCCTTTCCCATTCGCATCGACGAGTAGGAGTTGCATCATATCCAGGACCTTGAGTATAAGCACGCAACCGGAATAAACAAGGCACGGGAAGCAGGCGCACATAAGGTACTTGGGCTCGCCGGAGAGGGCCGTTCCTGTTTCAATGAAGGTTAGTTGTTGTTATCTGCGCTTGTGCAGCGGAAATAGATTGTACGAGCCAGTGGTAAGGTTTGGCACATCGAAAGTATATGCTCGTTTGTGTCCGAGCACTCTTAAGTGTAAATGGTTCGGAATCGTGGGTTCGAATATCAGTTACCTTGGTCTTCCCTTTATACACGTGACAGCGGGCAGCAAACATCGACAAGTTGAAGCATCGCGAGCCAGGTTCAGATGTTCATGTGCCGACGCAAATGGCTCTTCTCTAGTTCGCCAAAGTCGTCTGCATATGTGGCATGATGGTGCACATGACAGTCATAATCAACTGCTAGTTAGGCCAGTATAAGGCCGCTCTTCTTTCGCCTAAATGGCTGGAAGGTGAGGACTATCGTGTTATGGGCCATGCCTTGGAGTTCAGGAGTCGCGTAGACTCGGAAAAACCACCGTGCCTTCCCAAGTGCCAAAAGTTTCAAGGTGAGTAGTAGCAGAAAAGCTGGATTGTCGGAGTCGAAATGATGAGGATAACAAGATTGAAGGTCGACGGCGCAAAATGCTCATGATTGTATAAAGCTTGAGAGTGGCTTTCGAGTAATGAGTACATGGTGCACCTCTTCTTGCTACACGAGGTCTACGTTTTATGCTGGCGTATAGTTTGACGTGTAAGCGGTATATTCTCCTCATCTTATTGAGGGGATATGTGAGCTTGAGCGTTCAGATAGCCTGTTTAGCACTCGTCTCAGGATTCTCGTGGACGACAAGAGGTTTTTAGAACGCACCTTTGGGGCAACGGCAGCAATTTTACCCCAACCCTTGAGCTTCAAATCCGCATTGACTACACCACCAATACGCGTGCCCAGCATTTCCCGCTTGTTGTTCAGTAATACAGCCGCATTGTCGTCGAAACGTACAAATCTGCCGTCTGGTCTTCGAACAGGCTTTTTCGTCCGCACAATGACTGCCCGGCGCACGTCACCACGACGAACTTTCACCGCCGTGACTGAAGCCTGAGTTGCTGCTGACACAGGACGTGCGCTCTTGACAACACAAACTATTTCATCGCCCACGGAACCCCAGCCATTGTTGACCTTGTTTTTGAGGACGTTGACGCATTCAACAATAAGTGCGCCTGAGTTATCTATGACCTGATGCAACTGTTCAGTAAAAGGACCGACTTCTTCTACAACAAACTTGACTGACATTGAGTGTACTTTTGAGACCAATCATTGGCCTGGCCGGGACGCGGTGCTGCCTGATGCTGGTGGTTTGGAGAGGAAAACTTGAGCCCGAGGTAAGACGTCACTGATCATTTGACAAATGGGGAACTCCGAGCCCCGATGTTTCCAATCGACTCCATCTCTTTTCTTCTGCCATCATCGTCCCCGACGTCCTTAGCACTCGATAATCATCTCTAGTATCGCCCAGCATGCCATCATCCCGTAGAGGAAGTGGCAGTATCACCCTGCCTAGCGGCCAGACCATGGCTATCCATACGCGAACTCACGAAGAAGAGGGTCTTCCTCATGCGACCAAGAAGTATGGGCTCGCTTGAAGCTCAGATCGAGGATCATATGTTGATATTTACCGTCTTAGGACCATGGCAGATCATTTGCGAAGGCTTGAGAACCTGTTGGTATCAATATCACTGAGATAGTTCGCCAAAGCTGATATACGCGACTTGAAGGTTCACCTTGACGCCCCAGAGAATGCGAATGATTGTCGAAGCCTTTAAGGATACACTAGAACTGGGTTTGCAAAAACCGGGTCAAGTCGTTGTATGTACGCCTCCATGTCTCACGGGTTCTTCGAGCTTCCCGCCATCATCAATCGCGTTCAGCGCTTTCTGATGTACTTTTCTTCAGCCTATGATTCCAACTTTCGTGTTTGGATGGCCATCCGGGCAGGAGAAGGGTGATTACTTGGCCTTGGACCTCGGTAAGGTCGATGTTCTTTCCCATCCTGGGAATCCCGCTCAATTTCCTTCTATGTACAGGTGGAACCAACCTTCGAGTCTGCCTTGTGAATGTTCAAGGAGACGGAAAGTTTGAGATCACTCAAACAAAGTACCGTCTCACTGAGGAACAGAAGCATGACGACGGTCAGAAGTTGTTCGACTTCTGTGCGGAGTGTATAAAGACCTTTATTGAGAGCAACTTTACCAATGATGGCGGGGAACTGTCATTAAAGGAAGGAGAGCTTCTACCTCTCGGGTTCACGTTCTCCTACCCCTGCACTCAGAACAAAATCGACCATGGTGAGCTCATCCGGTGGACCAAGGGCTTTGGAGCTACCAATACCGAGGGACGTGATGTTGCAGAAATGTTCCGCAAGTCTCTAGAGAAATACGTGCGCTCCCAGGCATTCATTCATTCGTCTCAATTTCTGACCTGCAATGCAGAATGTACCCGTTAACATGACAGCCCTTATCAATGACACGACTGGTACCCTTATTGCATCACACTACGTGAACCCTCGAACCAAAATTGCCGTTATATTTGGCACGGGTTGCAACGCCGCATACATGGAGAAGGTCAGCAACATCGAGAAGATTAAAGACCTGGGTATAGATGAGAACGACGAGATGGCTATCAACTGTGAATGGGTGCGTGACCTTCGAACAATCTTCTATTTGTCGCGTTCTGACCGTGGATTTAGGGTGCCTTCGACTCTTTTGAACACGAACATCTGCCAAGGACAAAATACGATGTTACAGTTGACGAAACCTCGAACAAACCTGGCGAACAAGCTTTCGAGGTGAGAATAATTGGGATTTTCAGCAACGAATCGCTCATACATTCGGTTAGAAACTGATTTCTGGTCGATACCTGGGCGAGATTCTCCGTCTGGTGATCTGCGAGCTCATTGACGAGGGTGTACTGTTCCTTGGTCAAAACACTTACAAGTTAGAAACGCCATACGTCTTCGAGACTGCTTTCCTATCTCTTATGGAGAGGTCTGTTTCACGCGTTCCGAGTCATTTTTGCTAAACCTCAACGTACTCCTTGCAGTGACCCAACAGACGAATTGCTCATGATCATCGGTATCTTCACCCACTTCTTCGCACTCGAAACTACATTAGCCGAAAGACAATTCTTCCGTGCTCTTGCGAAGCTCATCGGACGACGTGCTGCTCGTCTGAGTGCATGTGGTATCGCAGCTATCGTTAGTAAAATGGGATACCTAGATGAGGGTTGTTCCGTGGGTGCCGATGGATCTTTGTACAACGTGTGTCCTTTTGCTTTGTGCGCTTTCCGGCTCTGACTTTAATTTACAGAAATATCCCGGCTTCGCCGATAGAGTCCACGAAGGTCTTACTGACATCTTTGGAGATAAAGGACGGTATGTCACATCCTGCCCTTCCTCTTGCGCTGTAACTCATATGTGAGCAGCAACATTATTACCCACCACGCCGAAGATGGAAGTGGAGTTGGTAGTGCTATCATCGCAGGTAAGTCTCTGTCTCAGCTCTCAACCTGACGCTGTTCTCACTGACTCTACTCCTTCGTTCAGCCATGACCAAGGTCAGACGCGATGCTGGCCGCTATGACCACGTCTAAGCAGCCAGAGGGCGCGAAACGTTATCAGATAGTGGATGGACGCGATCTCGGAAGGGAAGGAATATCGAACAAGACCTAATAAGAAGAGAACTTGAAATGTTGTATGTATCTGTCCTCGGTGTACTCTATACCTACTCTGTCGTGTACCTGTCCGCCAAATGATCAGTTTACCTATGTAGAGGCGTAAATACGAACCTTCCTCGGACATTTCTTGCCTGCCGTATGTCTGGTGATGTCAGCCCCTTGGGCCACTGTCGCCTCTTTGACCTTTCACCATGTGGATCCATTGGATCCACCTCACCACGCTCGACATACGGTCCGTGCAACAAGTACTGTTGACGGACCGTAGTTCAGGTGTTGATCATGGCTTGCAGCAGCATAAATATCGGTGATGAAGACCACGAATATTCAGGATAATTGCTATGGCACCACTTCGAGCACTACTTCTTCTCCTGCCTCTATACTGCGCTTCAGCGGCTGTCACTCCTCAAAAAAGACAGGACGGTTCCTGCACCCTGACGGCCGATCCCAGCGGAGATGATGCTGCACAATTTCGGGAGGCAGGGCAGAGTTGTTCGGTCGTAACGATTCCTCAAGATATGACGCTGAACATTGCTACGATGCTGGATATGACTGGAATGTCGGATACACATATTGTGAATGACCTCTCTGGGGTGATGCTGATGAGGTCAACTGACGAGTATGCTTTTTCGTCAGAGTCTCGAAGGAACCATTCGTTTCGAACCCGACATCGATTATTGGATTGCTGTCAGTTTCCAGAACTCCGTTCCCTCATTCTTTTACTGAGGGCTTTCCAAGAATGCCCATCGGTTTGATTTCCAAAACCAATCTACCTTCTGGCTACTTGGAGGCGAGAACATTCTGTTGGACGGCGGAGGAACTATTGATGGTGCGGGCCAGGTGATTACAGTTTTTGTTTTCGCTCTGAAAATGGATCTAAAGTGCCATCATAGGCCTGGTATGACCGTTTGTGAGTCGACCAGAATTCTCCACGGTTGAAGGAAACTCATCAACTCCCAAAGACCGTCCAACTCAACACTCCAACGGCCTATCTCTTTGACAATATACCAAGCTACAAATGTCGTGGTGAAGGATATTGCTATGATCAACGGCCCTAACTGGTTCAACCTCGTACGTTCAGAGTTTCTTGTTTTGACTTGTCCAAAGAAACTCATAAGTTACCGAAAGATCAATGAATCCCGTAACGTCACTTACAGCAACATCACTATCCATACCGAATCCACATCCGACAACGATCCCAAGAACACCGATGGTTGGGACACATACCGTAGCGATCTTGTGTTCATCAAGGACTCTGTGATAGTAAACGGCGACGACTGTGTCTCTTTCAAACCGAGTATGACATTCACCTTAAATGTGCCTCTCCCTTTCTCATATCTATTTCCCAGATTCTACAAACATCCTTGTAGCGAACCTGGATTGCACTGGCTCCCAGTGAGTACTCCTTGTATCTTTTCCTGTAACCCATCCTGACCTCGCGTCCAGCGGTATCTCAGTTGGGTACGGATGTCCTTTAAATACCTATCCGGCGTATTCTCTAACGTCATTGTAGGTCCCTCGGACAATATCCGGAGTTCTACGATATCGTAGAGAATGTGACAGCAATGTGAGATCTTCCAGTAGGCTTTGATTCAAGTCGACTCAATATTCACAGAGATATCCATATGACTGACGCCTCCAACGGAGCACGCATTAAAGCTTGGGCTGGTCCAAATGTCGGAAGCGGTATTGTTCGGAATGTCACCTTTAAGAACTTCGTCGTGGATAATGTAGAAAACCCGTTGACGATTGACCAGGTATGCATTTCCACTACGCTACCCTAGAAACTGACTAAGAAGGATTCTTAGTGTTACTTCACCGATGCTGATGCCTGCTCTGCTAACCCATCCAACACTTATATGGAGGACATATACTTTGACGGGTGCGTTCTCTTCTAGCAACCTGGAATGATGTATTGAGCGCCTTGATCCAGATTCTCCGGTACAAGCTCGGGCTCTACTGTCGCTACTCTCAAGTGTTCTCCAGACGGCCGATGCAGCGGCATCAATGTGAATAACCTCGGACTGAGGTGAATCAGACCCTTTTCGACTTCTTCGTCGGCTAATGACCCTTGTTAGCCCTAAAAACGGCGGTACGCCAAAGTTTGTCTGCCAGAATGTGGAACTGATCGGCAATGCTGCTGATCTGTTTCCGGAATGCACGGTGACATGATATCCTGTTTCTCTGACGATTCCCGTTCAGGTCGCGTTGAAATTTTACTATTACTATTATAGCCATTTGCAAAATTGACAGTCATCTACCGCGGCTCTCATTCTGTGTGAAACAATTGAACTAAGAAGAATTGACCCACAGGTCGACTTTTTTGCGGAGTTGCGTTTCACTTGGCAAAGGCCGGACGCAACATCCCCCGTTCCCGGGGAGGTTTGCACCCTTTTAGGCCCCGCTCGGGAACCCAAGTCAACTCACCCTGGGTCAGATTTGGCGGGAGATGAGTTGCGTCCCAGCCCACGCGAGGTTAGCGGAAAAGCTCAACCCCACCCTGCGTTCGGAAACTGGAATTCAAAATCAGAATTTTGTCCCACCTTGGCACAGCATCAAAAGTCAGGCTGAGGGGCTGTATCCAAAATTCTTTCCCTTTCCCTTTCCCTTTCCCGCTCCCTTCTTGTTCTCAAGCTTGCACCACGGCATCAGCCTTGTTTGTTCTGGAGGGTACAACACATGTGGTGACCATAGGAATTGAACTTATTGCATGCATACTACTGTGACAAGGTTGTGACACGATTAGCCGAGGGTTGAACGGCTCGGCAAATGTGAACCCGACCCGCAACCTAACCCAGGATGAGTTGACTTGGGTTCCCGAGGTTGCAGCCGGATGAGACTCATTTTAATTTCTCAGTCAAGCATATACTTTTCTCTCTTGTACCCACCTCGATACTCGACGACTCGACGCACGGTCCTGGTAGCAAGCACTGTTGAGGTACCGGATGTTGCTACTCTCCCCTAGGCGACTCATATAACATGAGGGTGTTGCAGCTGTATAAATATCGACCATAAACATTCAGGAGAATATCCATGACACGACTTCCAACATTACTTCTTCTCCTCTCTGTGTACTACGCTTTAGCGGCGGTCACTCCTGAAAAAAAAAAAGATAAATCCTGCACCCTGACGGCCGACACCAGTGGAGATGATGCTGCACAATTCCGTGAGGCAGGGCACAGTTGTTCGGTCGTAACGATTCCCCAAAATACGACATTGAACATCGCTACGATGCTCGATATGACGGGATTGTCAGATACGCATATCGTGAGTGATCTCTTCTGGGGCACTGACAACACTGGCTAACAAGTTTCTTTCTATAAGAGCCTGGAAGGGACTATTCGCTTTAAGCCAGACATCGGATATTGGCTTGCTGTCGGTTCCTCCAGGACTTTGTGCACGAAATACCCTTTTACTGAAGTTTGAGATTAGAATGCGCATCAGATCGAATTTCAGAATCAGTCAACCTTTTGGCTACTTGGAGGGAAGAATATTGTGCTGAATGGCGGAGGAACCATCGATGGTGCTGGTCAAGTGCGTATTATGTATTATCTTTCCACTCTGAACAAGCACTTAAAAAAACTATTTAGGCATGGTATGATCGCCTGTGAGCGAGGAATATTTTTCTTACAGTTGAACTGGAATCATCCTGTAATCAGAGCCTCCAATTCGACACTCCAACGTCCTATCTCGTTGACGATATTCCAGGGTACAAATGTCGTAATAGAGGATATTACTATGATCAACAGTCCCGAATGGTTCAATCTCGTAAGTTCAGGAATATGCGTTAATGATCAAAGATCTAATCCAATCTCCTTCACTACGTGATAGGTCAATGAATCCCGCAATGTCACGTACAGCAATATCACAATCCATACTGAGTCTACTTCCGGTAATCCTCCCCGCAATACTGATGGATGGGACACGTATCGTAGCGATAACGTGGTCATCAAGGACTCTATGATAGTGAACGATGATGACTGCGTCTCCTTCAAACCGAGTGAGTACCTTGACCTTGATAAACACTCTTTGTCTCTTATCCTTTACACCTCAGATTCAACGAACATTTTTGTGTCAAACTTGAACTCTACCGGGTCACAGTGAGTCTACTGGCGTCTCTTGCTGCGACTCGTCCTGATTTTGTCTTTAGCGGTATCTCAGTTGGGTGGGGATACGCCTTCTACAATGACTTCTGCGCGATTTGTTAATAATTCACTAGGTCTCTTGGGCAATACCCACAATATTACGATATCGTGGAGAATGTCACAGTGATGTAAAATGCTTTTCCTAGGGACTGTTTCTCGAAGCTAATACGGTCCGCAGAAACATATATATCGCTGACGCTCAGAACGGAGCACGTATCAAAGCCTGGGCCGGTGCAAACGTCGGTAGTGGTATCGTTCGGAACATCACCTTCACGAACTTTGTCCTGGAAAACGTGCAAAATCCGGTAATCATTGACCAGGTATGCACCCCGGAGTCTGATCTAGAAACAAGTTTATAGAAGTCCCTGATATTTAGTGTTACAAAACTGATGCTGACGCTTGCGCTGCCAACCCATCCAACACCTTTATTGAAGACATCTATTTTGATGGGTATGCTCTCTCTTTTTGGTGTTCAATAAAGTTCTGAGTTCTTTGCTTCTACAGAATTTCCGGCACAAGTTCGAACGAGACTGTCGCTTCGCTCAAATGTTCTCCAGGTGGCCGATGCAGCAACATCAACGTGAATAACTTTGAACTGAGGTGAATCAAATCCTCTTTGACTGTCTCGCCGCCTAATATGATCTCTTTTAGTCCAAAAAGCGGCGGTAAACCAAAGTTTGTCTGCCAGAACGTGAAACTGACCGGCAATGCTGCTGGCCTGTTCCCGGAGTGCACGGGGAAATGATTACTGCGTCCTTTATTCTCCTTCTCCTGCGATTCTCGCCCAGGTGGCGCTGAAGATGTGTTTTCCAATACCTATAGCCTTCAATCACCCTCGGTCCGTGACTGTGATTGAAGCTTTGAAGGAGGTGGCAGAGCTAATTGTGCTCGCATATCGTCTCTGAGTCTAATTACCGTCTTCTTGCACAACTGTCCTTACCTAGTTTTTTTTTTTTTTTTTTTCGTGTTTTTTCTCCTCGAGACAACAAAATCCGAGATAATCTGCGCGAAAAAAATGTTATGTTAACCTCACTCCTTTCATATATTGACTGTGAAGGACTAACCTGAATTGAGGCAAAATCCGGGATGCATCGGCCCGTGTTCAAGTCACCAATTCCGGGTTTCAAGTTCAGCCTGAGATGGAGTCACACAAATCCATGGCATTAACCCTTGATATCCAGTGAAAAGAGCCCAGCCATCAACAAGCGCCGCCCTTTCTAACGGACAGTACCCGATGGATTCGATTGTGATAGGTTCGGTTGTCTTTGGACTATGATTTTCATTGGATAGCATCGTATAGAGTCAGAGAATCCGATGTATTTACCTATAGCTAAGTACACAAAGCTGACTAGCGCAAGACCAGCAAGCCAACTCCGCCGCCGCCGCCTTTGCCCGATCATGTTCCCGGTTCCGTTTGTATGGTGTACCCCCGTTTGCCTTGGCCATACCCCCACACTATATCAATCATGATCACCCCGACTTTGTTCTCTCCATCCTGTCAAGTCCATCATGATCGTTCATATCTACCCTTGCGTGAAATACTCGGATTTAGACAGCGCACCTGGTTGACGGCTTAGACCAGGATTACTGCACTTGACAAAAAACGTGTGAATCTTTTTACCGCCAAAGAGGAAGCCTCTCTTGAAACAATGGGCTAGGACGTTCTTGAGAGGTGCGGTTCGGAACTTGAAATTTGACAGCGGCATTTCGGCACAGTGGGTTCCTTCAGTGTAAGTTATATCAAGTTCAAAGCGCCGAAATATATTTTGTCCGGGAGTCCCTCCAACTCTCACAAAGCTACATCGTGTACGGACGGTGTGTGTTCCCGGGTATAAATATGTTCTCGAATAAATCGACGTCTTATTCTGAAAGAATCGCAATTTGCTGCCCCAGGGGAAATCTTCTACGGGCCGCTGGTCGAAGGCATGATGGTGTGAGACGTTCTTCCCAGTCGCCCTATGATAGCCGCTGTCAACTTGACCCCTCGGAAATCCGTCCAAGTTTTTATAATAAGTGAATACCTGGAACGTCCATTGTAAAGGATTGCATCAAGGCTAGCACTGCGGTATTTCTATGTATGACCTTACAGGTGCTAGCTACCGTGGAGTGGGCGTTGATTGAGATTCCAATCTTCCCTATTTCAGTCAATTCGTATGGGGGTGTGTCATGTGACCAGGTGCAATGGAGCTGTGACAAAAATCTCGTATAAGCGCCCACCTTGACCCACCACTGTACGTCTCTTTTTGGTCACAGCTCATGGTCAATTCGTATTGAAGCTCAGTGACCTGTGACCACCCAGGAATTTTCGTAGATTTGGAGGCCTGTGACCATACGAATTGACTGAAATAGGTCAGTATTTATACTTCTCTATCATGTGGACCTTGTACCTACCTCAATACTCAATGCACGGTCCGTAACTCAGGGTTGCAACCGCATAAATATCGACCATGGAGAATCAACATTCAGGAAAACATCTATGGTGCGACTTCCAACGCTACTTCTTCTCTCTGTGTACTACGCTTTAGCGGCGGTCACTTGTCAAAAAAGACAAGATAAATCCTGCACCCTGACGGCCGATCCCAGTGGAGATGATGCTACACAATTCCGCGAGGCAGGGCACAGCTGCTCGGTCGTAATGATTCCTCAAAATACGACTTTGAACATCGCTACGATGCTAGATATGACGGGAATGTCAGATACGCATATCGTGAGTGATCTCTTCTGGGGCACTGACAACATTGGCTAACAAGTTTCTTTCTATAAGAGCCTGGAAGGGACTATTCGCTTTAAGCCAGATATCGAATATTGGCTTGCTGTCAGTTCCACGAGGACTTTTGCGCGAAATGTCTTTTTACTGAAGTTTTGAGATTAGAATGCGCAACAGTTCGAATTCCAGAATCAGTCAACTTTTTGGTTACTTGGAGGGGAGAATATTGTGCTGGATGGTGGAGGAACCGTTGATGGTTCCGGTCAAGTGCGTATTATATATTATCTTTCTACTCTGAACAGGCACTTAAAAAAACTATTTAGGCATGGTATGATCGCCTGTGAGCTAGAGAGATTCTCTTACAGTTGAACTGAACTCATCCTGTAATCAGAGCCTCCAATTCGACACTCCAACGTCCTATCTCGTTGACGATATTCCAGGGTACAAATGTCGTAATAAAGGATATTACTATGATCAACAGTCCTGAATGGTTCAATCTCGTATGTTCAGAAATATGCGTCAATGATCAAAGAAGATCTAATTCGATTCCTTCACTGCGTGATAGGTCAATGAATCCCGCAATGTCACGTACAGTATTATCACGATCCATGCCGAATCTACGTCCAGTAATGGTCCCCACAATACTGACGGATGGGACACGTATCGTAGCGATAGTGTGGTCATCAAGGACTCTGTGATAGTGAACGGTGATGACTGCGTCTCCTTCAAACCGAGTGGGTACCTTGACCTTGATGAAATACTCGTCTCTTAATCTTTACATCTCAGATTCAACGAACATTTTTGTGTCAAACTTGGACTGTACTGGGTCGCAGTGAGTCTATTGGCGCCTTTTCCTGCGACTCGTCCTGATTTCGTCTTTAGCGGTATCTCAGTTGGGTGGGGATACGTCTTCTATAATGACCTCTGCGCGATTTGTTAATAAATCTCTAGATCTCTTGGGCAATACCCACAATTCTTCGATATCGTGGAGAATGTTACATCAATGTAAAATCCTTTACCTGGAGACTGTCCCTCGAAACTAATATGATCCGCAGAAACATCCGTATGGCTGACGCTCAGAACGGAGCACGTATCAAAGCCTGGGCCGGTGCAAACGTCGGTAGTGGTATCGTTCGGAACATCACCTTCACGAACTTTGTCGTGGAAAACGTGGACAATCCGGTAATCATCGACCAGGTATGCATCCTGGAGTCTGATCTAGAGGCAAGCTTATAGAAGTTCCCAATTTCTAGTGTTACATGACTGATGCTGATGCTTGCGCTGCCAACCCATCCAACACCTTTATTGAAGATATCTACTTTGATGGGTATGTTCTCTCTTTTTGGTGTTCAATGAGGTTCTGAGTTCTTTGCTCCTATAGAATTTCCGGCACAAGTTCAGGCTCGACTGTCGCTTCGCTCAAGTGTTCTCCAGATGGCCGGTGCAGCAACATAAACGTGAATAACTTTGAACTGAGGTGAATCAAACCTTCTTTGACTGTCTCGCCGCCTGATATGACTGTTTTTTAGTCCCAAAAGCGGCGGTAAACCAAAGTTTGTCTGCCAGAACGTAGATCTGATCGGCAATGCTGCTGGCCTGTTCCCGGAGTGCACGGCGACATGATTACTGTGACCTATTCCTCTAACGATTCTCGCCCAGGTCGCGTTGAAGATGTATTATTAGTCCATCTTCCAATATCTATAGCCTTCAATCATCAAAATGTCGGCGTGCTGACCGTCTCATAGGATAAGCCATGTATCCTTGCTTGACCTCGACCACCAAAGCAGATATGCGAACAGCATCGAAGGCGGACAGGAGGTTGGCTATACCAAGACTCGCTTAAACGCGAGTATTGCAGCCGTTTAGGACGTCCGGTGTTGCATTGGCTACCGTTTAGCACGGCGCGCCTATGGTGTTCCAGTGTGAGCCGGGGAAAATTGAGATAATCTCGGGTCAGCATGACTCGGGGAGGGAGCACCGCGGTGTATCTGTGTACGACCTTACAAGTGCTAGCTACCGTGGAATGAGCGCTGATTGAGAGATTCCAATCTTCCAATCTTCCAGTCAAGTATTTTCATACTTCTCTATCATGTGGACCTTATACCTACCTCAAGACTTGACGCACGGTCCGTACCCCAGGGTTGCAGCCGCATAAATATCGACCACGAAGAATCAACATTCAGGAAAACATCTATGGTGCGACTTCCAACGCTACTTCTCCTCCTCTCTGTGTATTACGCTTTAGCGGCGGTCAATTCTCAAAAAAGACAAGATAAATCCTGCACCCTGACGGCCGATCCCAGTGGAGATGATGCTACACAATTCCGCGAGGCAGGGCACAGTTGTTCGGTCGTAACGATTCCCCAAAATACGACGTTGAACATCGCTACGATGCTGGATATGACGGGAATGTCAGATACGCATATCGTAAGTATCCTCTTTTGGGGCACTGATAACATTGGCTAACAAGTTTCTTTCTATTAGAATCTGCAAGGGACTATTCGTTTTGAGCCAGATATCGATTATTGGCTTGCTGTCAGTTCGACGAGGACTTTTGCACGAAATATCCCTTTACTGAAGTTTGAGATTAGAATGCGCAACAGTTCGAATTCCAGAATCAGTCAACTTTTTGGTTACTTGGAGGGGAGAATATTGTGCTGGACGGTGGAGGAACCGTTGATGGTTCCGGTCAAGTGCGTATTATATATTATCTCTCTACTCTGAACAAGTACTTAAAAAACTCTTTAGGCATGGTATGATCGCCTGTGAGCCAGAGAGATTTTCTTACGGTTGAACTGAGCCTATCCTGTAATCAGAGCCTCCAATTCGACACTCCAACGTCCTATCTCGTTGACGATATTCCAGGGTACAAATGTCGTAATAAAGGATATTACTATGATCAACAGTCCTGAATGGTTCAATCTCGTATGTTCAGAGATATGCGTCAATGATCAAAGATCTAATCCAATCTCCTTCACTGCGTGATAGGTCAATGAATCCCGCAATGTCACGTACAGTAATATCACGATCCATGCCGAATCTACGTCCAGTAATGGCCCCGACAATACTGATGGATGGGACACATATCGTAGCGATAGTGTGGTCATCAAGAACTCTGTGATAGTGAACGGTGATGACTGCGTCTCCTTCAAACCGAGTGAGTACCTTGACCTTGATAAATACTCCTCGTCTCTTATTTTTTTTACACCTCAGATTCAACGAACATTTTTGTGTCAAACTTGAACTGTACTGGGTCACAGTGAGTCTATTGGGCATCCTTTCCTGTGACTCGTCCTAATTTCGTCTTTAGCGGTATCTCAGTTGGGTAGGGATACGCCTTCTACAATGACTTCTACGCGACTTTCTAATAATTCTCCAGGTCTCTTGGGCAATACCCACAATTTTTTGATATCGTGGAGAATGTCACATCAATGTAGAATCCTTTACCTGGAAACTGTTTCTCGAAACTAACACGATCCGCAGAAACATTTGTATGACTGACGCTCGCCGTGGACCGCGTATCAAAGCTTGGGCCGGTGCAGACGTCGGAAGTGGTATCGTTCGGAACATCACCTTCATGAATTTTGTCGTGGAAAATGTGGACAACCCGGTAGTGATTGACCAGGTTCGCACCCTGCACGAGTCTGATCCAGAAATGAGCCCATAGAAATCCCTGATGTTTAGTGTTACAAAACTGATGCTGACGCTTGCGCTGCCAACCCATCCAACACTTTTATTGAAGACATCTACTTTGATGGGTATGCTCTTTCTTTTTAGTGTACAATGAGATTCTGAGTTATTTGCTCCTACAGAATTTCCGGCACAAGTTCGGGTTCGATCGCCGCTACGCTTGAGTGTTCCCCAGGCGGTCGATGCAGCAACATCAACGTGAATAACTTTGACCTGAGGTGAATCAAATTCCTCCCAACCTCTTCTTCGGCTAATATGACTATGATGAAGCCCTGTAAACGGTGGTACACTAGAGTTCACCTGCCAGAATGTGGAACTGACTGGCAATGCTGCCGACTTGTTCCCTGGGTGCACGACAACATAAAATATCGTTGAGCAAGATGCCTATGCTGTTTCTGTTGCAATTTTCATTCATTTCACGTTGTAGAGGTGTATGAATAGTCTGCAATTCTAGATCTATAACCAAATTTAAAATACATCAGTGTGCTGACCCATTTCCCTGTTTTTGGTCCTCGTAGAAAGGATAGTCTACGTATCCCTTGGCATCGTTGGTGTAAAAAGTGCTTCGATCGTATTTCGTCGAAGGAAGATCTTCCTGCAACCTACGGATCAGGTCGGGCTACCAGGACGTCATTAGTCCTCAAGAATGACGTTCCAAGAAATTCTCTAACTCACATTTGAAATAAATTGTCTACCAAAGGCGATGAGCTCGTTCGTATGTTTCTCCGCCTGTTGTATGGCAGACTCCCGGGTATATCCACCAGCCGATATAAGAGGTTTCGGTTTCCAGATCTCTCTCAAGAAATCATTAGAATCGCTCGATGCAACTGGTTTATCGAGTACTTCAGACCCGGAAATCCGAGGCTCTATGACAGACAAATATGCAAAGTTGGGATACCGTTCCCTGATCTCTCGAACAACATACGCGTGTTGAGGTATGGGGTCATCCATTCTCGTATCTGAAAGCAAGTCATTCATCAGTGGTTAAGGAGGTAGAAGATAATGCTCGCCTTGAAAGGGACTCCAAGGCGATACTCTGGCCCCAACGTGTTCTTCACCAACCGCCTTGACCACCGCTCCGACCACCTCCAAGGGAAATCTGGCTCGGTTCTCAATATTTCCACCGTACTCGTCCGTCCTGTGATTTGCAGTGTCTGACAAGAACTGATTCAATAGGTATCCATTCGCTAGATGCAACTCGACACCATCAAACCCAGCCTTGTGCACGGAATCTGAGGCAGCTTTTGCGAACCATTGCACGTATTCGTGAATCTCATCGACAGTAAGCGGACGAGGTGTGTCTTGACCGGTGTTAGGAATGGCTGATGGACCGACAAGTTCGGTGGAGAGCGAGGCGAGTATGGAAGGGGAAGCGACACGGCCGGACGCGAAAAGTTGAATGAAGATGTAGCTGCCTTTTGCATGGACCGCGTCTGTGATCTATAGGATGTGGATGTAAGCGATGTATCGCGCCATGATGGCCAAAATGCCCATACCTTCTTCCAAGCAGCGATTTGTTCATCGCTCCATATACCCGGTCCGTTAGGAAAGGAAGCAGCTTGGGGCTTGATCGCCGTTCCTTCGGAGATAAGGAGAGTACCAGGAGCACTCCCCCGTTGAACGTAGTATTCCTCAGCAATCGGAAGTTGAGGTACGAGTGCAGAGTCACCTCTCATACGAGTCAGAGGTGCAAGTACGACTCGGTGTTTGAGCTCGACTGCTCCGAGTTTGATTGGTTGAAAGAGGTTATGACTTGACATGATGCTCTTGAGTCTTGAGTCTTGAGTCTTGAGTCTTGAGGGTGGTCAAGGTATCGTCGTTTTAATATCGTACCAGTAGCCTGGACATCATCGCCACGATGTCGCCATCGTTGATAAGCAAGACATGGGCTGAGTCAGGGCATTAATCAGCCGTGTCCATGAATAGCCAGGCGCGGACGGAGAAAGTCTCGTCGAAGACGTGATAGTCGTTAGGGAACTTGGTTAGGGGCTCCGACTCGGACATACAAGTAGATCTCAAAAAGCATATTTCATAACTTAACCTGCTTTATACATTAATAAACATCCAGAATACAAGATCTAGGGTGTCCCTGCCTTTAACTATACATTTAGTTGTTTCTTCTTGCCACACTATCCGTCCAACCGTCTTACTCCTTTGCTTCCACAAATGCCCGGTAGAGCACCAGCTCTCCTTCCGTGCACGTAAACTTGATGGCCGTCTCAGCACCTACAAACAAGACATCTCCACTTTTGATTGAGGTGGTCCCGTTCCATTCTACACTTCCCTGGCCATCAATAACAACAATCAAACTTGGACCTCCAACCGGGGGGTGACTCTCAGTGGCCGATACCGCAAGCTTGACTTGGACAACGGAGAACTCGGGAATGGGTGGATCGAACAACGCCGACGTAGATGAAGACGATGAGGGCGGGAATGGTACTGGTTTCACTTGGTGCCTCTCCGGCTCACCAGGAACGTACGTGAGTCCAGCAATAAGGTTGGGTATATCGATCAGTTTGGGGGTCAATCCAGCCCGAATAACATTGTCGGAATTGGCCATACATTCAATGATATCTGATACCACCAAGTTGTTTAGTCGTAGTGCAAGTCAGAATGGAGTGCCACGTACCTCCAGCCACGTATGCATGTGGTTCTCCGGCTCCCAAAAATATCGCTTCTCCTGGATTGAGCGTGACGTGGTTCAATAAGAACACACAGAAGATACCAATGTCGCCTGGGAATTGTTCACTGAGTGTCAGTACCATCTCCACATTGTCTTTGTCTGCGCCACTACCACTTTCGCGGTATCTCGCCACGAGATTTTCAACCTGTTCTTTCACTAATTCCTTAGGTGCTGTCATCACCGCACTAAAGAGGTCCCGTAACGCAATTTTGGCGGCAGGGCTATCAGGTGTGCAACCGGTTTGAGAGATGGCGACAAAGGCTTCGACAATTGTGGGAGTTACTAGCGCTGCGAGTTCGGGGGTGCTATTGAGGTTATTGGCAACCCGGGTGAGTGGTTGGAATCCACACAGAGCACGGAATGGTGTAAGTGCGAGTGCAAGTTCGGGTTTGTGATTAGGATCTGCACGAAAGTCTGGTCTTTAAGATGTGAAGAATGTACGGTTAAAACGTACCTTTGTAGATATTGGGCTGTTCAGCATGGAGTTTCTCTGCGGTGGCTTTGTCCGGATGGGTTTGGATCGACAAGGCCTTTTCGATCGAGAGTACCTGCAATTCGATAAAGTTCAGAACATGGCGTATACGCATATTAGTTGACAACGTACTTTGAACAAAAATGGCAGATTCCCTTCCTTTGCATCAGGAAACAGCTCCGCAACCCGTGATCCTATTAGCGATGGGTTCGATTTCAGGTATTCTGAGAGCTTGGTCGAAGCAGATCCCGAAGCAGAATCCAGCAAGTGAGATGGCGAAGTCGGATGGGTTCCCATCCATAGCTGAGAAAGTCAACATTTCTGTCCTCATGTCGATCAAAAAACGATCACGTACTTCGGCATAAGGTTTACTTTCATCCAAGAAAAAATTTGGTATTTGGGACGCAGACGCCAGCTGGGCAACCTTGGACTTGGATCCTCGTTTTCCCCAGTCGTATTGCTGAGTGGTCGGCACAATTTTGAAAACAGCGGACATGATGGCGGTTGAAGAAGAAAGGAAGAAAGTTGAAACGTTAATGATGCAGGTGATGTATGATAGACACCGAATAGATAGATAGATACAATCTCTACACGCTGAAGGCAGAACGTTGGGTAAAATTCACGATAGATATATCTGGTCTCTGGAGGCCATAAGATCACTTATACACATCCACTCATGCCACTACTTTTCTCAATACTGGAGCGGACAAGTGCGGATGCCATGAGCTTGGACTACAAATGTAGTGGAGCTAAATCAACCGCCGGAGAAAGAAGCTGTGCTGCGTCCGAGCAGTCGGTAGATGCATAGCTTCCATCAATTGCGACTGAGTGGCGGACGAGGCAACGGAGATGTCAATGGAAATTAGATCCAGTGTACAGCATTATTGTATGATATAAACTAGTCTGCTCCTCAATTGAGTATAGATTAAAGCTGTTCAGATTCCAAATCATATCTTGCCTTCGTAGTTCCACTTCTCCGGCTAGATGACGCGTAGACCAGCGTATATCTCGTCTTCCCTTACGCCTTTTCCTCATCCATGAAAAACGCGATCACATGATCAGCGAGCCTTTAGGCACTGTTCTCTGTCTCGAGCTACCTTCACTGTACTCGTAAGACCAATCTTCTCCGCCTCACTCTGGCTGATGTGTTCTTCACGCTCGCATAGCTGTCTATAAGGCAATGTTGCCCATCTCTCGATGCCATGTTTCTCTGCAATGACCAGCATCTCAACTGGGCTCATTGGAGGAGATAGTTGAGATGCAGCAAAGTGAGCATCCATGGTGGCAATGGCATGTTCTCGACTCTTTTGAAGCTTGAACTGGGTTGAGACGGAGAGTATGTTGATCCATGTTTGAAGTGGAACGGCGGTGGGTGATAAGTTATACATTCTACGAATTTGGGGTGTCAGGTAGAGCCGAGTGTTATCGCATCAAGATGCACCTGTCATAAAAGAATCCCAGCAAACTTTCAAACTCGTTACACTTCAACCCTTGAATGACATAACTGCTGTCTGTCCCGGTAGCAGGTGAAGCTAAAAGATTTTTGAAAAAGATGGAATCCCTCTCCAAAAAGTAACTATGTATCCAGAATTTAAGGTGACTTTCGACCTGTACAGTATGTGCATTATCAGTCCATTTGGGTGAACATCTCAAGAAGAGACATACCGTAAAAGAGATTGAGCCATCCTTGAAATAAAATTATGTTGGGCACTTGCACCCTTGCTGCCAGTCAGTCACATGTTTTTTCCCACAGCCTGACTGCTGCCTCGCTGTTGAAAACTTACACTGTTTTGACCTCATCCAAGTCCCAGAAGGGATTTGTCTGTTCTATGTCAGAGCTGAACAAAATTAAGTACTTCAACTATTTCATGTACATAGTAGCTGGGGTACTATCTTGATAAGTACACTTCATTTTCTTTGCTGACAACTCCCGCTCTATTTCTCCTCCCATCTTGTCAATGATATCCCATGTGTGCTTTATACCTTGGTGTAGCTTTGGATGAAGACCTTGGGGATTCTCAGTGAGAGACATAATAGTTGCCCAATGTTTATTCAGGTAATCAATCTCGGCACACAGGACAAAGACTGTCTATAACAGGAGATAAACATTGATGATATGTTCTATCAGAAATGACAGAACTTACCTGAATCTTGGAATCATCAAATGGTCCTGGCATCTCACAGATGCCTTGTTTAGGCTCAAACTTGTACTTGGGTATGTTGGTTTTTTCATCGCTTCCTTGCTCTCCTTTGCCCCCCAATAATCACTCTTGTATCTCTTCTATGTCAAACATTGAGCTTGCCCGACTTGAGCTCCTGGTATGAGACTTCCGTATGGTTTTGTTCCCTGATCCAAGCACCATCAACTCAACTTCTTCCTCTTCATCAGCATCAAAAATCTCTTCAGGTGCATTGATACCAGGAAGTGTTACGTTTTCTTTACCCTGTTACTTATGCTTCCCCTTTTGATCAGACACATCCACCTTCCCAGCCTCCTTTTTCTATATCTTCCATGCTTCTCTTTTGATCGGACCTATTACATACTCCCAGTTCCCCTTTTCCTATCAGAATCATGACTCATATCCCGACAGCATTGGATATTTATTATCATATCATCATAGCTATCAGATATTCACATAATGTAGTTTACATGATAGATTATAACGTATTTAAGTGCTCAAGCAAGGACTCTAAGTCCTCAGCTTGACCTGGTTTATCATAACTTGTGTTGCAAGCAGAACTGAAGGATCTCTGAACTTCAATGTCCGTTGAATGAACTCTAACTTGAACTTGAAGCTGCTTTAAAAGGGGTTTTACCTTTTCTAAGTGGTTAGTTGACATTGCTGCACAAGTAATGTAACACAAGGTCAAGCTCTTTGATTGCCAACCTATCCAGGTTTGGGCATCATCTAGGAGAACAAGACACCACTACAGATGGAATCCCAGGTAGAGAAAGACATTGCAGAAGCGGAGGAGCGCTGGTGTGGATTACTAACCCAATCCATATCAAATCCTGGTGGACAAGCTATTCCGCCGTTGACCAGAGCATCTCACAGAGAACTAGTAACCACCTCGCCATTGCCATTGCCAACAAGTCAGCCACTAACTGAGACACTAAGAGAACACTCCAAAACAAGGAAAATCTTGACCCCATTATCAATCATGACTGGATTAGAGGAGATCAGGTTTGAAGAAGAAACATTGCCTACTACACCGAAGAAGCCTGAACTGGATACATTGAATACCTTTTTGACCTCAGCAGAGGAATTAGACCCCTTCCAATGACTCCTCCATGCACTGAAAAACAGCTCCAGATCAACGAAGCAACCTCAACTTGAAGAGATGTCAGAAGACAAGAAACCTTTGGGAAGCAGACCAAAGGGAGAACCGATAGCTGAAGAAGCAGTAATTGGTGCTACAGTACCCATGCAGGCGGTAGCGGCAGAGAAGGAAGTGAAGGCGGCATTGCTGAGAGCCTTTATGGGATACCAAAAAGATGTGAAGAAGTTTCTCTGAGAAGTACTGTTGTACATTGCTCTCAACCTCAAAACATTCACCACAGACCAAACAAAGAAGCTCTTCCTTCTCTCCTACATGACCAATGGACCAGGAGAATTCTGGAAGAATGAGAAAACAGACCTTCTGCTTGCATTAGATCCAGAAGTGGAAAAGGTCTTGTGGGGAGACTTCGTAGAGGATTTCAAGACGTCCTTTGAACCTCTTGACACAGCCCTAGAAGCTCAGTTAAAGCTCCGAGATTTGAAGATGAAGGAAAGGGCTGATGAATACACATATCAGTTCTCTTATTTAGCCAAACAAACGGGATACAATGATGTGGCACAGATTGTAAGATTTAAACGGAGACTACCCAAAAGCCTAGTCTTGAAGATCATGATGCGACCTGAAGGGACCCCTTTCAATATCAAAGATTGGATGAATGCCACAATCCTCTTTGACGAAAGTTAAAAACAGGCCCAAGAGTATAGAAGGACATGGGATGAAGATAACGGGAGGAAACCACAACAAAACTTCTGAAAGAAGGAAGAAGTCGCTATCAAACAGATCTCAGAGATAGATTGAAAGGAGTATATGGCAAAAGGCTTATGCTTCCAGTGTGGAAGAGCTGGACATCGAGTGAGAGATTGTCCAGACGTAGTAAAGAAGGAAGAGAAGAAGAAGAAGGAGCTGAAGAAGCTCTTGAAGGAAGAAAGATTTGCCAAGATTAGAGCCTTGGTTAATGACCAAACGGAGGAAGAAAAGAACATGCTGATCAACCTTATGGAACAGGAGGGTTTTTGAAGTGGCAGAAGAGGACGATGTCTCCACTGCCCCTAACTATTTCACACTTTGTACTAGCTAAGATGGACTGAAATTCTATGCACATTCCTCTCTAGTACAAAGTGGGAACTCAAATCATTAAAACGCAGGCTCTATTAGATTCAGGAGCAGGAGGACACTTTATCAGTATGGCTCTAGCCAGAAAACTAGGGAAAAGATGGATCCAACTCCCGGAAAAGATCAAGGTATTCAATGTCGATGGGATGCCAAACAAAACAGCATGGATCTCACACGTAGTAGAACTTGAGTTCAGGATAGCAGATAAGGAGTTCAGGGAAAACTTCATAATATCAGGAATCAGAGATGAAGACATGATCCTTGGACTCCCCTGGCTCGCTATCATAACCCCTGAATCGATTGGGAAACCAGAGAAATAAAGTTTCTACCAAGGCGGAAATTGCAGATTAAGAAATTCATGGGTGTACTTGACAGCACCCCAGAAGAAGTCCTGATCGGCGCAAAAATCACGGCCTCCCAAGAGTTGGCACATCAACAACAGGAGGTTAAGAGGGAGATAGATGATCTAATTCCCTCCTATCTTCAAGGGTATTGAGATCACTTTGAAAAAGGAAAATTGGAACACTTTCCCCCTTCCCAAACCTATGATCATGCCATAGAACTAAAGCTAGACTTTGTACCTCAGAATTGCAAGCTTTACCCTCTAAGCCCAGTAGAGCAAAAGGAACAGGACAAATTTCTAGAGGAAAATTTGTGAAAAGGCTACATTTGGAAATTAAAATCACCAATGGCTTCCCCTTTTTTCTTTGTCGCTAAAAAGGAGAAAGGAGCATTGAGGCCCATGCAGGATTATCAGAAATTAGGAACAGTAAAGAACACTTACCCGCTACCTCTGATATCGGAACTTCTTGACAAGTTAAAGGGAGTGAATGTCTTCACAAAGCTGGATCTCTAAAACAGTTACAATAACGTGAGGATCAAGGACAGAGATTAGTGGAAGGCTGCTTTCAAGATGAATCGTAGGCTGTTTGAGCCCACAGTTATGTTTTTCGGGTTAAGCAATTCGCCAGCAATGTTCCAAGCCTTCATGAACAATATTCTCTCCGACTTCATCGACAAAGAATGGTGTGTGGTCTATATGGACAACATCCTCCTCTTCTCGAAAAATTGAATGGAACATCAGGAACACACTAAGAGACTGATGTGTCAGATCAGAGAACATGATCTTTATTTCAAACCCGAGAAGTGCGAGTTTGATGTCATGGAAGTTGTATTCTTGGGAATGGTAATCCGACCTGGTTACGTAGTGATGGATCCTGTGAAGCTTGCTGGTATAGCAGAGTGGGAACCACCAAGAACGGTGAAGGGAGTACACACCTTTCTAGGGTTTGGGAATTTCTATCAGAAATTTATTGGGAAATATGCACAGCTAACTCAACCACTCAATGATCTCACAAAAAAGGCACAGAAATTCGAATGGACAACGACGTGTCAGATCGCCTTCGATCTTCTCAAAAAGAAATTCCTTTCAGAACTGGTACTTCTCATGCCTGACATGGATCAACCCTTCATTATAGAAGTGGATGCTTCCAAATGGGCCACAGGAGCAGTCCTTCGACAGCAGAGAACAGATGGTGAATGGCACCCATGTGGATACTTATCAAAATTGCTATCCCCAATGGAACAGAACTACGAGATCTATGACTGGGAATTGTTGGCTATAGTACGGGCTTTAACGGAATGGCAACACTATCTGATGGGAGGAAAATACAAGATGGTGATCTTATCTGATCATAAGAACCTTACATACTTCTGGATGGCTCAAAAACTCAACAGGAGACAAGCCAGATGGAGTTTATTCCTTTCAGAATTTGACCTGGGCCTTGTTCATGTACCAGAGAAATCACTCACTCAAGCAGATGCCCTCTCCCAGCGAAGCAATGAATGTGAAGATGAAGACACTGATAATGAAAACGTGGTCCTTTTACCAGAGCAACTCTTTGTAAAAGGGATCAACTTAGAAATGAAGACCAAAATCATGGAATGATTGGGCCTGGATGACTTTCATAAGTCAGCCTTGGAGCAACTGCTTCACCAAGGCGTGCTGCCAATCAAGTCTGCATTGTCAGACTGGAGAATTGACGATGGGCTACTCTTCTTTAAGGGATGGGTCTATGTACCGAATGATGCAGAGCTCCAATGAAATGTCGTGAGAGCAGTGCATGAGACTCCAGATGTAGGTCATCTGGGACAATAGAACACTCTGGAGCAGGTTCAAAGGGACTTTTGGTGGCCAGGAATGGCTAAATTCATCAAAAGCTTCATAGATGGCTGCATACCATGTCAGCAGTCAAAGATCAACACACACCCAACAAAGACCCCCATTCAACCACTACAACTGACTCTGGATTCCTTCCCCTTTCAGGTTTGCACAATGGATCTCATTACGGACCTTCTGGAGTGCGACAGAATGGATTCTATTCTTGTCGTGGTGGACCACTCCTCTATGAAGGGGGTAATTTTTACACCATGCATGAAGAAGTTGGATGCCACGAAAATAGCAGAACTGCTAATTCAACATGTGTATAGATGCTTCGGACTTCCAGATCAAATTATATCCAATCAAGACCCCAGATTCGCAGCAGAGGTATTCCAAGAAATGGGAAAACAGTTGTCCATCAAACACTTGATGAGCACCGCCTTTCATCTGCAGACTGATGGAGAAACTGAACAGGTCAATCAAGAGATCGAAGTGTACCTCTGTGTTTTCTGCTCAAAAGAACAGATGAGATGGAAGGAATACCTCTCTCTAGCTGAGTTTGCACACAATAATCAGACTCATTCAGTACTCAAGAAATCCCCCTTCTTCATGATGATGGGATATCACCCAAGAGCCTTTCCGACAGTGTTCAAACAAACCAGTATCCTGTCAGTAGAAGAATGACTTCAGGAGCTAAAAAGAGTCAGAGAAGAAACTGTTAGCTTATTAGAGCTTGCACGGCAGTGGATGATAAGACGAGAGAAACAGAAACTAGAGACATTCAACATAGGACAGAAGGTATGGTTAGAAGGGAAGAACCTGGCCATAGGGTATCCAACCAAGAAATTAGCACCGAAACGAGAAGGACCATTCAAGATTCTCGAAGTTTTAGGGCCTGTTACGTATTGACTGGACCTACTGCATCAATGGAAAATTCACCCTGTTTTCCATGCGGCTCTTCTTACACCGTTTAAGGAAACAGAGGCTCATGGGCCTAGCTTTATGGAACTACCCCCAGATCTGATAGAAGGATTCGAAGAGTATGAAGTAGAAGCAATCATTGGACATAGACCCAGAAAGTGACCCTGAGAGTTTCTGGTGACATATATGGGTTATGATTCGTCCCACAACCAATGGATTGAGACCAAAGGGATGGCCAACTGTCTAGACCTCTACAAAGACTATATAAAGAAGCACAAACTGAAACTCAAGGAACCCATCCCTACTACTGTTTAAACATGTCAAATGCAACTGCCTCCTCTTCTTCCACTTCTGCTTCTGGTAGCCAGCCATCCAGAGTCCAGAGCCCTGTTCCTACTGTGGCTGGAGAAGGACGATATGGAGAAAACCTCACCTATCTGAATGGCCTCCAACCCAACTCCTACCAACTGCTTCATCTGTTCAACTCTAAACAATACAACGACCAAATCTGAGCTGCCGCTAATAGCAACAACCAACTGGAACCCTGTGTCAAAAGCCTCTTTTTCCTCCAGTCCCAACAAAAGCTATTCGAGAAAATTGTTGAAAGTTGCAGCCTGAAATTGCAAATCAGGTCCTCTTTGCATGCAACTACCACATTAGACTAAGAGGGCCTGTTACAGTACTGTTCCTCTTCCCGCCTCATTCTCATTTGTCCATGCCCCCTCCCACAGATCCCCAAGCAATGTTGGAGTACCCTGATCCCCTCTCCTTTAGCCTCCTCGACCACCTCAGACAACAAACCGATGGAAATGGGTATCCCATCCCAACGTCAGCGACACCAGGAGTCTTATCTCCAGACTCACCTCCAAACCTCAAACTCTCGAGGGACAACTCACTGCCCCTCCTTGTGAGGCCACTGAACCCACCACCGACAATGCCCTCCTTTATCCTGACCCCACTCCCAATCCTGATGTCAAACCTAAGATCGAGCCGACTGATAACGCCCCCTCAAGAGAATCCACTCCCCCGAATGTCGTCAACCCCTGTATTTTCCAGACCCCTGAGGCCTCAGTTCCACCCTGAAGCCAAAATCATACCAGCAGTTGGTGGGGAGGCCCCATCAGAGGATGTGGACGAGGATGTGGAGAATCAAACCCTCTTAAACGACAACGACGCCCTACTGACAACGAGCTTGAGGCCTCTGACTCCAATCCCAATCCCAATGACCCAGCTTATTGACCATGTCTCTGCCCTGTGTGCGGACTGGAACACCATTTTGCCAGGAATTGCCTGCAGTACATGTGTCGGAGATGCTTCAAAACTCAGCCTGGGCATACTTCTGGAAACTGCCCTAACCAGCGAAGGTCTCGCCGCATTGCACACAGAGGGGCTCATTCGGGTACAGACTCTATGTCGGATGATCACAATTATAACAATGAACCTTACAACAACCTCGGTGAAGAATGCTGAAGAAGAGATGGGAGACAGGGATGAAGGTACAAACCTTTTGTTCTTAGGGTCAGACCTATGGAAGGTAGGGAGGTTTATGGGGTTACTTTTGGTAGAGCAACAAGAGGTGGCAGGTTGGCAACCGGCAGGGTATGTGCCAGCCACACCTAGGCTTCAGGACATTGATGACATGCTGGACACATCAGAGGACTACAATACGGAACTGTATGGAGATGGAGAATCTTAGACTGGCAATACAGAGTTTTGCCCTTAACAGAGGGGTAATGTTACATTTTCTTTACCCTGTTACTTATGCTTCCCCTTTTGATCAGACAAATCCACCTTCCCAGCCCCCTTTTTCTATATCTTCCATGCTTCTCTTTTGATCGGACCTATTACATACTCCCAGTTCCCCTTTTCCTATCAGAATCATGACTCATATCCCGACAGTGTCGGGTATTTATTATCATATCATCATAGCTATCAGACATTCGCGTAACATAGTTTACATGATAGATTGTAATGTATTTAAGTGCTCAAGCAAGGACTCTAAGTCCTCAGCTTGACCTGGTTTATCATAACTTGTGTTGCAAGCAGAACTGAAGGATCTCTGAACTTCAATGTCCATTGAATGAACTCTAACTTGAACTTGAAGCTGCTTTAAAAGAGGTTTTACCTTTTCTAAGTAGTTAGTTGATGTTGCTGCGCAAGTAACATAACAGGAAGGATAGTATGGGGGATAATGATTGTGATGCAATCTGAGGAAAAATGAGAGTGGAGTAGGTGTTTCTGTCTCACCAGCCTTTCTGACAAGGTGTTTGCAGAGCAAGAACCAGCTAATCAAATATGATGGACAGCTACAAACCCATTCTCCAAGGCTTATGTAGTATTCGCCTCATGGATGTGCCCTTTCTGCCTCTAGCTCTGCTTTGACTTCTAAATGCTGAAGTCCCTTGAGTGCCTTCTTACCCAAATGTGCCACCTCCCTCTTATGTGCTCACTCATTATCTGATTTGAGGCAGTTTTTCCATGTCAAACAAAAGTCCTCCTGCCAAGGGGCAAGAGCTACTGGTCATCCCAATTGTTGAAGGCCCTTCAAGTTCACAATCTTCCTTTTTACTAGTGGAAGCAAGTACCAAAGAACCATATGAACTACCAGATCGAGTCGAGGCCAGTTGAACTGTGGTAAGTCATTTTGTTTAAGCTGTTTCCATGTACTCTCAACAATCATAGTTGTTTTGATTCTTGAAATTGCTTTGCATGCAGCCCATGCCCACAGGATCCACTGTTTCTGAGTCCACCACTGGTTCCACAAATATGCCCATGCCTGCACAAGGTGGTTCTTTTGGCAGTACATATACATTTCCCTGACTGCTTCCTTCCATATGTCGGTGGGTAGTCATTTGGTACCTGACTCATCAATTGGAATTGATTCGTGCAGATGGAGGTAATGTCGGAACAGCTCAATTATGGGTGATTGATGTTCAGATGGGCAGAATGGCGGTAAGTCTTTAAGACCCTTCATTGCTGGCAGTGATAGCCAAAATTTTATTTGCTTATTACCATGTTTCAGGATGAATAGTGGTGGACAGCATGTTTTCTCCTGACAAATATAGCAAGTTGATATCCATTTACTAGACTGCACAATTTTATTCACCTGTGCTTGGTCAATTGTAGTAGTGACTGGGACTTTTTCCATTGGTGCTGCACCATACTTGAGGTCTTTGAGCTCTGCCTCAAGTTGTGCAATTTTAGCATCTGATTCATCTTCCTTCACTGTCTTTGTAGCAACCAGGTTTCCTTTGAGCACTTTTGGATCAATCTTGATCTTCAAAGGCTCTGCTAGACACTCAGCTTCAACATCAGCTTCATGTACCCCTTCTTCCAACCAGCCAAGTGTTACACCAGGTGCCCATGTTGGATCAATGAAACTGAAGGCCTCATTTGCAATGCAGGAATCATATGCAGCAGGTGGTCAGTTCTCAGTAAGTCACTTCTCAATGTAGCAAATTGCATGCCAGTAACATAACTGATGCTTCACATCAGGTAACTCACTCTGGCAGGCATTTATCTCTGACATGTCCTTGTCAGAGAGTGTGAACACAATGTTCAGGCATTGTGTTTTTATGAACTGAAGAAGGTCCCACAGTAAAAGGTCTTTAGCACCTGAGTCGGTGGTCTTGTCATGTGTTGTAAACATGAAGGCAAGGGGAATAGCTTTGCTGTTTGCCTCTCCAATGACTTCATATAGCTTGTATCCCAAAGTGTTCATTTTCTCTTGGAAGTTAGTCTATGAGTATTATAATAGAAACTGAATAACTATTCTCACAGGTTGAATTGATAGCAATCTCTTCCGTTGTACTATTAACATCATCCAGTATTTCCTTGAAGCCAAATGCAACACTTGAAGTTCCCTGTAACTGCTGGATTCTGATTTCCTTGGTAATAAGGTCACCAGCATGTTTCTCAATGAGTTTGATGGCTGATAGAACCTGGTCATCATCCAAGCACCATTGCCTTTGGCTCAGCTTTGTCCATTCCTTCCAGACTTGCTTTTGAGAGACCTCTGTTTCAGGGTCATCTTGAAGGATCACACTCCATATCTGGTAATGCAGGTGAGTTATACAGATAGCATTTCAATTATTTGCCCACACCTTTGATGCTAGTAAGTCATTATCTACTCCATCTTGTATTGTCTTTTTATGTTTTGTGGGAATGCTAATGTCCACATATGCAGGATAAGGATGGTGTCACAACTCGATACATGCTTCATTTGGCATTGACTTGCTCATCATGATCCTCAAATAACTATGGCAGTCATATCGCTTCATGACCATGTGCTCATGTCATTTATCTGGGTCCAGGTGTAGTCACTGTTTGGTCTTCTCTTTTTCGTTCTGTGCACAGAAGAAGACAAATGACTTGAGGTCAGTATGGCACTTGCTTTCGTGACATGCTTTAAAGCTATCATAATTATAGGTAAGCTCTATGATTCCTTGCTTGAGAATGCTGAACGAACATGAAGCGGTAGCCTGACTCTTCATAAATCTCCTATGAAACCTGCTGTGCAATTGTTCTGATTCTTAACTTGAGTAGATCCTCTTCCACATTACTAACTTCATCCTCCTCCAAGGTATCTTTCCACCTTTCTCTTTCCTCTAGTGGACAGTCTCTTATTCACTCCTCTGGCTCAGAATAGAGACTACTGAGGTTCACAACAGTGTTCAACACAAAGGCCTTGTTCTTATTCTCCTCTACCACAACCAGTACATCTTCCCACTTCATTTCAACCTCAGGTACATCTTCCCAGCTCCATGAATCTGGTGAGTTGCTGGCTGTATCACTAGCAGCATCTGCTGATGGTGGTACTGAATTTGTGCTTGTCGAAGGTGTAGTAGGCACAGTAACTAGAGTATTGGATGCACTTGGATATGTAGAAAGGTTTGCTGCCCTTCTTCTTTCTCTCTGTCTATCCTGGTAGACCTTATCTTTATCATCACAGGTTTTGCACTTTGTTTTGTACCCAAGATCATTGATATGTCAGGGAAAAGTCTTGACAGGCCCTTTGTATGAGCACCAGATGCATTTTCTTTCGGAATCTAGGTTCTCAGGTGGTAGCTTTTCTAAATGGCTTTTAACCACAATCTATATGGTAATAAACATATACTCTTACTATGAATGGGTTTTGAGAATGCATTCATCATGAAGGTAAAATGTTGCACAGATGTTGTTTGGCTCACAAAAAAGAACCATACTTCAACTGTATTCCTTTCAGACCAATAGCTATAGCTTAAGATAGAAAATCTTCTGATTAATTTATTCTATTACAAGTGTCTTAGATCTCTCTAACAGGAAATTTTCCTGCCATCACAGAGGAGGTAACTTGGATGAGGTAAAACAGTGTAAGTTTTCAACAGCAAGGTGGCAGTCAGGCTGTGGGAAAAAAACACATGACTGACTGGCGGCAAGAGTGCAAGTGCCCAACATAATAAAATTTAGGATGATCCAGAATCACATTTGACGGTCCCACCTGAGCATGAACAAGTTGAGATGGTGCTGTGATCAAAGGGGGTCTCAACACCATTGTGGCTGATGGTACAGCTGGAATCCTGACAGGTGACCTTGGTACTGGCTCAATCTGAGAATAAACGGTCAAAAGCAGCACTTTCGATGCTGCTTGTGCTGGAGGTGCTGGAGTTCTTCAAACAGGAGATCTCGACCTTGACCAACAACTGAGTGACCATGACTGTGAATGAGGCTGGTAACGGTGACCTGGACTTTCCACAGACAAAGATGCTCGATATTGATACCTATGAGGAGGACTCAGAGAACGAGTCCTCCAAGATTCTGGGCATGTTCCGTTATAACTATATTTTCAAGGCAAAGGAGAACAACACTGCGAAGGAGAGAAAACAGATCGGTGAGGTCGATTTGACGCTGCAGGAGCTGGTCTGAGCTATTGCTGAAGAGGGATTCTAGGTTGCAGGAATCCAGGTGAACAGAGAGAGGCCTTGAATTGAGCCATATCCATTATATTATTAGAGATATTTCAACCTTCCCCAAGGCGCCTAGCACACTGTGTTGACGTAGAGGTAGGACCACTCCAGATGAGATTCAGATGTATTTTCAGTCGTGTGCAGGCTATGCATGACAGTGCAGCAAATACTACTATATACAGCAAATCTGCAGTGATGAAACAACAGAGCACAGTGCACAGGATTCACCAGGTAGATTGAGCAAACCCATCAACCAAATTCCATTCAGTCCTGACTCTGTGCAAAGGATGAGTAGGTAGTAGTAGAAAGCACTGGATAGACTTACAGTTCACTATCAGCAGGATGTACACTGAAATTTCCGTTGAAAATTTGATCAAAAGTCAGGATTCTTGAACCTGAGGTGCAACCAGCCTACATAAGTAGCAGGTAAACAAACACATCAACATGTCAATGTTCCCGAAAGCCAAAGACAAACTCTCTGCCATGGCTTGATCCATACAGGTGGAAGCATGTTCCCCAGTGAAAGGTACCAAGTACCTTTTTGAAAATCCTGGTACTTTAAAGGCACCATGTAGCAGTAAACTTCCTGGCTCAGCACTGCTTGTAGAAAGAGATCAGACAGAATTGGCAACTGGTTGCAGTGGGCTTGGACAAACAGGATTCTTGAACAAGGAATCAAAATGGGCAGAAACTCATCTTGACCCGCTATCAGACAAGGATTGGGTGGGTGTGGATGGTAGTGAACTTGCATGCAAACTGGCAGCACTGTAAATTACATTGTTATCTTCAGAGTCTAGTGGAGGTCCACAGTGCTTCAGGGAGTCATGAGGTGCATCAGTAATGGTTAACATCTCAGCAAGGATATCGCTAATGGAGAGTATTCAGTTCGCTTTGAAACTAATGAGACATAAATACCCACCAGGATCTATCAGCCATCTGATATCTAGTCAGAAGCATTGACGTGAGTAACACTGAACCAATACAGGCGACTCCATACCTTCCCTCATATAGAGTTAGAAGCCTGAAGCATTTGTAACTATCACACAGCTCCTTTCTAGCACCACTGAAAGTATTCATTCATCTGCCTCTCCAGATGTTCAACAGAAGAATAACCTGTATTATTGAAATGTCAGAGATTACGTGCTTTCAGTGTCAAGAGAACCTTCTGGTAGTGCAAGTGTACACAGCATTCTGCAATCGTTGTCGACTGGTACAACTGGCTCTTCTGAGGATCCAATATGGCAGCAGGATTTGACTGTATTTGCATGGATACTTAATGAGAGGAAGGTTCAAACAGGTTCAAGTTCATCAGTTGGCAAGATAAATGATTTGTGCACTATGATTTGGACCCGGCGATAGGTAATATAGAGCATAGCTGATCGGTCAAAGAAGAGTCAGCTCTCTCAGTTGAGATCCTAATTCTAGGTCCTGTCATGATTGGATTGGAGCCGCAGAACACAGTGGAGATGTTAGTGCACCAATGTTTGTTTCAGTTTGCTGCAAAGAGACCCAAGGCACTCTTGCAATTTGGATGGACAGGCAGATTTGATCGCTAAAATCATTTTGTTGAAACTTGGTTAGAACTTGAGCTCAGAGGATAGGACTTTATGAATGTCTGATGCATTCTCTGTGATTGAGTGTATTGGTTGATTTTTACGGCCACTCCTAAGGCATTGTAAAACATTGTATCCTATCAGTCAGAAATACATGCAATTTCAAATTACTTACCCTTTGGAGGGAGTGAGTCCACTCCGTCATGAATGGTGTTCTGTACCCGATCTTCAGAGGATGGTAGTATACTACCAACTCGGCAACAGATGTCATCAGTATGTGCTGGATCTTACACAGTGGTGCCGTTGCCTGTATGCCTGGTGTACGTTACAATGTACACCCAGTGTACACACAAGGAAGAAAAAAATTATTTTGTTCATCCATTGATGTTCCCTCCTCCCTGTAGTTGGAATCACCCTTCTGGAAGTGAAATCTACCGTTTGGTGCTGAATTTAACACTGGAAAGGGCCGGGGATGCCAATTTCAAGCTGTAGCATTTTCCTTCAGGGTCCAGTCACGTGCGTAATGTACGCTGGGCGTACACACAATGTACGGCTGGCGTAAAATCTAGCACGTACTGATGACGTCCGTTGCCGGGTTGGTAGTGTAGGTGTACTAGTGAAGTATACCTATTCGGACCTATCGGTGTAGCCGAAGCCGATGTGGCCGGGCTGTAGTGTAGCCTGTGGGGCCGAAAAACGTGGCATTCAACACAGGCGCCCAAGATGTTACACCTCTCAAATGTTCCAGCAAACTGGCAATCTCTGCCACCTTTATAATCTGTCTCCACTTCACCTTCGTCATAATGAGGACTTAAAGTGGATTTTCTCACAGAATGAACCGAAAGGACTGCTTTGCGCCAACAGAACCCCGATGCCGACTGACCGCGGAGCCGATCCTTTTGTTCATCAGTCAGATCCAGCAGTTTCTTCAGTTTTATGCCCCAGGTGGTCTTGATGGTTACTCCCCATTTCAAAACTACATCATGATCAAGCGCCGAAAGGTTTGTTGACAGATCGACACTTTGATCCCAAAATTGATACTTCGTCAGCCCACATTAAGGATCACCGCCCTGATGAATTTAATCTTTATATAGCGTTGTCTTTACAACTATAACACCCCACTGAATGCAAAACCCCACCCGAACGACGTCTCTACAATGGAGGATATAGGTTACACCAAGGTACGCTGTATTAAATCACGTCCCCGCTACTCTCTGCTGAATGAAATTGTTGACAGTCCATGCTGGTTGCACTATGGGTAGGCTTCATGCGTTGTGATGCTATCGGATTCTGACACGCTCTCTCACTCGTCCAGGTGCAAACCATGTTCTATGGTACGTTACACCAAGCTATTCTCCCGCCGATAAGCCTGACCGACTCCGCCATACAGGCATGAACACTGTCCTATACATCCTGTGCATCTATGTGCTTGTTCAGCGTGCCAATAAAAGGCAGTTCCCAATCAATAAACCTCTTATTGCGACCGCTACATTGATCTACCTGCTTTGTACTGCTCATGTTATCAATGACTTTGGCAGAGCAATCGTTGCGTTCATCACCTATGCGGATCGACCTGGCGGAGCCGCAGCGTATTATGATGAATTGTGGATATGGACAAGTATTGTTAGGGAGGGACTGTACTGCGTAAATACGTGAGTTACTCCTGGTTACGCTTCGTGTTCTCCGAGTCAGTACTCATGTTTTCCAGCATGGTGGTGGATACTCTACTGGTATTGCTATAATTTCCAACTCCGCCGCTCCTCGGTCTAACAATCGGAAGGTTTACCGCCTCTATGTCGTCTCTATGGGTAATCTGAAGGTTATCATCGGGCCTACCATCATTCTCCTGGCTACTACTGGTCGGTACAGACTTGTTAAGCTTCATCATCTGAATTGGAATATTGTTTATCACTAGCATCCGGTTATCGTGCTGTATGGGGCTTCAGCAACACTCACGAAGGACAAGATACATATAACGATGACATCTTCCATTGGGGAGTCGCGCTCTTCTCACTTTCTCTGTGCCTAAATGTCATTGTGACTATTCTCATTGGTGGGTTCATCGTGTTTAACGACCAGACGCTAATTGAACCATACCTAGCCTGGTATTTCTATCGATACGATCAGAGGATATCCAGTGCAATTGGCCGTGGCCATGGCCAGAGGTACAGGCAAGCACTGGCTATCGCGTGAGCACGTTTCAAGCTCCGGCGTTCCACTTGCTGAATCATTGACAGCGTCGAATCGGGGGCCTTCTATTCGGTTAGTGTTTTGGTAGTATTGGTTACATATGTCACCAAAACGAATGGAGTGGTAAGTCACTTGAACTCCTCCACATGCACTCTCTGATGCGTTTCAAGTACATTGCGTATGACGCTGTAGCTCAGATCATGGTGCGTGCGGCGTCTTGCGTTGATAGTGCTCCGTCAAGCTGACCTCATGGCTTCCTTGTAGGGCATGAACCCGATTCTCATCATAGTTCGAGTTGGGCTTGGGCTGTCAAATAATAATTCAACGTTTGATGGCACAACCTTGAACCTGAACACAAGGCAGAACGATACGGTCTCAGTTGAGATCCATCGAGTCACGGACGTTTCTGTAGACCAAGGCTCTGAATTGGTTGATATGTCCCGATCTTCGTTGAAGTTGCCCAAGCACAGAGGACCTTCCCATGGCGATATTTGAAACTCGGACTCGATTTTTTTGTTGTTGTATACTAGTCTTTCAACTAAAGCTCTCATACTTTGGATTGGTAGTATTATTCGGGCATCCAGCCCCTTCACTTCGAGAATACCAAATATGTAAATATGATGATTTCCGAGACGTCCCGCCGCGGCGCCGCCAGACATGCCTGGCGCTCATTCATTTCGTTCGTTTGCACCCCCAAGATGGTTGCACAGAATAGCGATTCCGCGCGAAAGAAAAGACTTCAGAATTCGTGCGATGCCTGTAGATTAAAAAAGGTCGGTCGGTCTTTTCCCCTGTAGCCGGTAATACCATCGCTCATCGCTGTGCAGGTTAAATGTACTCAAGTTCATTTCCCATGAGATTCAAACTACTAAGGAAATACTTCAGGTGACAGTGCTGAAATGCCTGGCTCTAATTGCTCTAATTGCTTGAGCGTTGGAACGCCTTGTACACATGTGTTTGCAATGGAGAAGAAGGTACGTGTTGTGCGCTGTTGTGTTGTAGACCTCGGTCTCATTGTCGACAGAAACGTGGATCGCAGGTATATGGGCCCTGGATCCTCTTCGACCAAGAAATGAGCTTAATATATGTTTTCACCAGCGCACCAGGATTTCACGTTCGCTCCACGAAACACAAAAGCTCGTAGATTCTATTCTTTCCGCTTCCAAGCCCTTCGTGGTACCTCGAGACACACAGACCGTTCATCAGCTCCTCGTCGACTTGGCTCACTATGCCAGATCACTGGAACAAGGACAGTCAGCCAGTCAATTAACAATGTCTCGAAATACATCTCCATTGCCCACAGGCAACGAGCTAGCATATTCGTACACATCATCGCTCTCAAAGCTTGCAGGTTCCTACATTAACTCTGACGTATTCTGTGTGGAAGACGATTTAGACTCTTTCGCTGACAAATTCAATCACCTCAGCCTTAATCATGGCGCTGCTCGACATTTTGGCCCATCCAGTGCCCTAGCGTTCACGCAGTCTATATTCGCGTTGAGGCAGCGCATCGAAGGATCGAGTCAACGGATACCCAAGAAGAGACCTCAGTTCTGGCATATTTATCCCGTACGTGTCGATTCATATGCGTCCTGGCGTTTCACAAACTCCCTCCAATCTCATAGTGGCAAGTAGAGAAAGAGGAGGCATCACCAGATTATGATTTTCCGGAAGAGGACCTACTGAATGAGTTGATTGACCTGTTTTTCAAAAAAATCAACTTCGCTTTCCCCGTTTTACACCGTCCTGTCTTTGAGAAATGTATTAAGGACAACTTGCATCGACAGAACCGTCATTTCGGCGCTACAGTTCTCACTCTTTGTGCAGTGGCATCGCGGTATTCTGATGATTCTCGTGTCTTCGACGATCCCGCGGAGCCATCGAGTGCAGGTTGGAAATACTTTCGTCAAATTCAGCTGATGAGATCGACATTCTTGATACCGCCAACGGTTTACGAGCTGCAAATGTACTGCGTATGTTTCCTCATACTTACCAGCGGTGCTGTTGATACTAACACTCCTCAAAGATCGCCATGTTGTTTTTATACTGTACTACTACTCCCGAAGCATGTTGGATACTTCTCGGCCACGGTGTTCGTTGTGCTCAAGATTTGGGCATTCACCGGAGACCACCGGGGAATGTAAAACCAACGATGGAATACCAGCTATTGAATCGGGTATTCTGGTGCTTCTATGTTATCGATGTGATCCTCACTATGGCTCTCGGTAAGCCCCGGGCCATTCATACCGAGGAGTGAGTAGTGCTTGATACAGGCTTGCTTCCCACAAAGAACTAACAGTACCAGATACGACGTTCCTCTTCCGTTGGAGGTTGACGACGAGTACTGGGAGGTCGAAGATCCCGAAGATGCTTTCAAGCAACCTGCTGGCAAGCCATGCAAAATGAGCTTTTGGATCTCATTCTTGAAACTGTCTGACATTGCTGGCTCCGCTCAAGCCATGGTATGTAAATTCCATCCTGCTTGCTATTCGACTTCTAATCACTTCAATAAGCTCTTGGCGCAAAATTCAGATGTGGGGATGGAGTGGAGGGAAAGGAATATTATCGAGATTGACTCCCGCTTGAATGCTTGGGTCGACACGATACCTGATCATTGTGCGTACGCTCTGTTTTCTTCTGCAAAGATCCCACGTCCAATGCGGCTCCCAGTGAAATGGGATCCTGACAAGGAGGATCCGATATTCTTTCATCAATCGGCTATCCTCTACACACTATATTATTGGATTCAGATTCATGTGCATAGATTATTCACTGCACCCATGCAAGTTGCATCGCCATTTCCTTCTCAGGTTATCTGTACGAATGCGGCAAGATCCTGCTGCCATATTTTGCAGGCGCAAAACCGAAAGGATTTTATTGTCCATCCAGTCTCTTTGGTACGTTCCTCTTTACCTTTTATTATCACTTTTTACAGAAACACTGACGTACAGGATTCAGAAAGCCGCGTATATAAGTGGCGTGAGCCCTGCTTCTGCTGGATGACGTTCGGTCGAGTAACGATTCCCTATTAGATCATTCTCTATTTGAACGTTGAGACAAGCAAAGAAATGCTAGACGCGGCAAACCTGAACAAAGAGATCAATAATTGCTACAAATGCTTTGAATGTTTCGGCGAATGGGAACGAAGGTGAGTATTCGGATTTGGATAACTTGCCTTGCTTCAGTTCCTCAGGGACGTTATTTCTCAGATTTCAGATGGCGGGCTATTTCCGGTAGCATGAACGGTCTGTCTCTTCGAATATGACTGGCTAATGGTTTTGTAGCGATATTCTTGGGGAGATCTTTAGTGATCTGCCCAGTCATCGTCAGTCCCCGAAGCATCCACTCACTGAACTGGATGCCGACCACCCGCAGTTCCCGGACGCGGCTACAGTTCAACACAACTACCAAACACCTATCCCAACTCAGTTTCCTTCGGGTTCGGCTGCCTCCGGTTCGGTGTCAACAGCGCTAGCCCCAACGTCTTTGCCTATATACAGTACTGACCTTGCAAATCCGCCTGCTCAAGATGTTTTCCATACTCCGGGTTATTCAGACCTGGATCCCTATACCTTGAACGTCGACTGGACGGCTTTCGACACTTCGAATTCTGGCCCACTGACCGCAGGCTCATCCGGGACGATGGAGGCGCAAGAATCAACTTATATGCAGCGTTTCATAGACGAATGCCTATGGGGGCCTTTAGGTCAGTTGACGTCTCTTCTTTGGCTGACTCAACTCACCATTACTGTCAGGAATTTCGGACACGTGGAATTCTGATCCTGGATGGAACGGAGGAAATCCTTCAAGTTCTAGCGAGAATCAGCTGTGAGTGTCCTTCCTTACTGCTTCGAAGAATGAAGGCCCATAATTCTACTTGGTATCAGGCCCTGGACGGGTTCTGGATCCCTGCAACCTTCATCGTAAAGCTTTCGGTTCACTGTGTCCTAGCCTTCTACTATAACTTTGATATTCCTGGT
This sequence comes from Moniliophthora roreri, assembly GCA_001466705.2. Taxonomy (NCBI): domain Eukaryota; kingdom Fungi; phylum Basidiomycota; class Agaricomycetes; order Agaricales; family Marasmiaceae; genus Moniliophthora; species Moniliophthora roreri. The sequence goes on from LATX02000180.1 coordinate 377,513, forward strand.
TATTTATCATTTGCACTAATTATGTACTATACACGGTAGAATAGAAACATACGGAGGAACATTCAGAAGCCGTTGTCGGCGGCCCCATCGTGCAGGGAGAGAATCCTCCTTCAAGTTATTGGTGAAGAAAGTCGAATCCACAAGCCGTCCAGCTGGTAATGGCAAAGGATTGTAGACTGCTATGTAAGACCCGTACCGAGGACTCGAGCGACGCGGTACATATCGGAACCCCCTCGGACCTCTCCTATGCCCCAACTTCATTGCCAACCTTTCTTTTGCCTCGCTCGCAAAGTCGGATTAAGATTGGTCGTATCCATTTCTGCACGTCAAATTCGACCGCGATGCTTGGAGGCACCCGCTTTGCAGAGTGAAGAGTGAAAGGGTAGCACGGACTCGGAGAGCACTCGGTGATCAGATTCAGAAAAGTTAGCGTAGACGTATCATTCCTGTCGGCCACGATCTCCTCTTCACTAGGGGCGCCTTTCAAGTCACTTGCTCCCAGTTCTAGATAAAATTTGGAATCCGAACGCCGAGTCTACAACATGAGAGAACCAGGCGATGGCTTTTTCAACTCGTTGAGTATACCTCGTTCTACCTGTTCTACCTTGTGTCTTACTTCATTTGTACTATTATTCAGACACACCAACGAAAATCCCATGCCCACGCTTTGAGAACCTTATCACTTCCCTCGAGACCCGGGGTCGGCCATCCGACACTCATTTGTCATTTCAACTTCTTCCACCCTCGCTTGGTTTGCATCTTTGAGATGGTTGCACAGGATACCCATTCCGCGCGAAAGAAGAGACTTCAGAACTCGTGCGATGCCTGTAGGTCGAGAAAGGTCGGTCGGTCGTTTTCCCTCTAGTAGGTGATCACATCGCTCACCATTGCAGGTTAAATGTACTCAAACCCAATCCTCAAGAGATTCAAACCATGCTAAGGAAATACTTTAGGTGACAGTGCTGAAATGCCTGGCTCCAATTGCTCTAATTGCTTGAGTTTTGGAACGCCTTGTACACATGTGTTTGCAATGGAGAAGAAAGTGCGTGTTGCGCTTCACCATACTGTTACTCTCGGTCTTATTGTCGACAGAAACATGGATCACAGGTACAAGGTGTCACTATGAGCAAGAAATAAACTTAATCTATGTTTCTATCAGCGCACCAAGATTTCACGTTCACTCCACGAAATACAAACACTCGTTGATTCCATTCTTTCTACTTCCAAGCCCTTCGTGGTACCTCGAGACACACAATCTGTTCATCAGCTCCTTGTCGACTTGGCTCACTATGCCAGATCACTGGAACAAGGGCAGATAGTCTCGTTTTCCTCGACTCCCCGAAATACATCCTCATTACCGACGGACGGTGCGACCCCCGACTCAATGCGTTCGTACGCTATGCAACCCCGACCCGCCGGCCCCTACATGAATTTGGACTTATGTCGCGTGGAAGATGATCTGGACTCCTTGCAAGAAAGGTTCAACCATCTTGACCTTAAACACGGCACTGCCCGTCATTTTGGCCCGTCTAGTAGCTTAGTATTCACGCAGTCTATACTATCTTTGAAGAGACGAATCAAAGGTTCCAAGCAGTGGATATCCAGGAAGAGACCTCAGTTTTGGCATATTTTTCCCGTATGTGTCGTTTTCCATATATCGCAGTGTCTCACGCACTCCTTCCGATCTCACAGTGGCAAATAAAGAAGGAAGAGGTATTGCCAGATTATATCTTCCCAGAAGAGGACCTGTTGACCGAGTTGATTGATCTTTTTTTCAACAAAATTAACCTCACTTTCCCCATGTTGCACCGTTCTGTCTTCGAGAGGTGTATTGCTGACAACTTACACCGACGGAACCGTCATTTTGGTGCCACGGTTCTTGCTCTCTGTGCAGCGGCATCGCGATACTCTGACGACCATCGTGTCTTTGATGATCCTGCGGAGCCGTTGAGTGCCGGTTGGAAGTACTTCCGACAAATTCAACTGATAAGATCAACATTTTTGACTCCACCAACAGTCTACGAGTTGCAAATGTATTGTGTACGCTCCTACGTTTTTGCGGCATTACTGATGCTGACAGTTCTTAAAGCTAGCCATGTATTTTGTGTACTGTACTACTACCCCCGAAGCGTGCTGGATACTTCTCGGCCACGGTGTTCGTTGTGCTCAAGATTTGGGTATTCACCAAAGACAGCCGAGAAATGCAAAGCCGACTGTAGAATCGCAGCTATTGAATCGAGCATTTTGGTGCCTTTTTGTCATCGACGTGCTCCTCTTTACAGCTCTTGGTAGGCCACGGGCCATTCACCCCGAAGAGTGAGCCGCATTTAGTATCTATTTGCCCGCCAACAGCTAATAGCTTTCAGAATTGACGTTCCTCTTCCTTTGGAGGTCGACGACGAATACTGGGAGATTGAAGATCCAGATAAGGCTTTCAAGCAACCTGCTGGGAAACTATGCAAGATGAGCTTTTGGATCTCATTTCTGAAATTGGCGGAGATTTTTGGCTGCACCCAATGGGTACTGTGTGGTTTCCACTCACCCACTTATGCGGACCCTGATAAGAATGAACTTGAATAGTGCTCTGTGCGGAGTTCAGACATGGGTACGATGTGGAGAGAAAGGAATATTATAGATATTGACTCTCAGCTAAATGCTTGGGTCGACACGATACCTGATCATCGTGCGTCTGCTTCTTTGTTTCTTCCTCTACGAAGACTAATGTAAACGGCTAGTGAAATGGGACCCTGACAGGAAGGATTCATTATTCTTTCACCAATCGGCTATCCTTTATACATTATATTACTGGATTCAGATCCATGTGCACAGATCGTTCATTGTACCCATGCAAGTCGTATCACCATTCCCTTCTCAGGTCATCTGTACGAATGCGGCAAGATCCTGCTGTCACGTATTGGAGGCTCAATACCAAAGGGATGTCATTGTCCATCCAGTCACTCTGGTCAGTTCTTCTGTATCATTTATAGTCACAAAAGATGACATGCATGGATCCAGAAAGCTGCATTTACCAGTGGAGTGAGGTCTCCTTTTGTCGAACGACGTTTGGACCAGTAATGATTAATGATTCCACGTAGATCATTCTCTATTTGAACGTTGAGACAAACAAAGAAACGCAGAACACAGTGGAACTGAACAAAGAGATCAATAACTGTTACAAGTGCTACGATTGTCTTGGCAAATCTGAGCGAAGGTGAGCATTCAAACTCAGTTGACTAGCTCCGCTTCAGCTACTCAGGAACGTTGCTTCTCAGATTCCAGAGTGCAGGCTATTATCGGTAGCACGAATGATCTGCCTCTTTGAATACGACTCGCTAACGAGTTTGTAGCGATATTCTTGCGGAGATCTTTAGTGATCTACCCAATCATCACCAGCCCCAAAGCGAAACACGAGCTACACGGCATGCCAACAATCGACCGCGGTTTGGGACAGACGTCAATTTCGAGCCCTCGGAGACTACCGCTCGGCGCGGCTACCAGACATCTGACCCAATTCAGACCTCTTCAGGCTCAAGTGCCTTTGATCTGGTGTCAACAGTGCCAGCCCCAATGTCCTTGCCGATATACAATACTGATCTTCAAGCAAATCCGTCTGCTCAAGATGTTTTCCATACTCCGGGTTATCCAAACCTAGATGCCTATAACTCGAATTTTGACTGGACGGTTCTCGATGCTTCAAATCCTGACCTATTGACCACCAGTTCATCCGGGACGATGGAGGTGCAAGGATCGGCTACTATGCACCGTTTTATGGACGAATACATATTGGGCCTTTAGGTTAGTTGACAATCTCCTTGGCTGATTCTGACTCACCATTACTATCAGGAATTTCGGACACATGGAATTCTGGAACGGAGGAAATCATTCAAGTTCTAGTGAGGATCAGTCATGAGTGTCCTTCCCTACTGCTTCGAAGTATGAAGGCTGATATCTGGTATCAGGCCCCGGACAGATTTTGGTTCATCATACAAGCTTTCAGTTCACCGCGTTCAATTCCACCGTACTATAGCACGTACTAGTTAATTGATGTTTGCACCGATTATATATACTATACATGGGAGAATAGAGACGAGTAATCGGGCAGGTACAAACGGCCGATAATGTAGGCGAATGAGATTTAGCGATATACAGGGGTATCATCGGCGGCCTCTCTGTGCAGGAAGAGAATCCCCCTTGTCATTGGCGAAGAAAATCGAGTCCACAATCCGCTCAGCTGGCAATGGTAAAGGACTACGTGATCGAGACCTTCGAGGGCTGTAGCTCCGTGTTGGGGAATAACTCGAGGGGCGCGGTCTCGGTATCCTCTCTCTCAGTAATGCCTCTCGGGCCTCCGTCAGCTTCACCAATCGCTCTATTCCAATCTTTTCTGCCTCCGCAAGCTGAATAGGTGCCTCTCGCTCGCAAAGTTGGATCAATGCTGATCGTATCCATTTCTGCACGTCAAATTTGACTGCAATGCTTATCATCTCTCCAGGTCCCAGACGGTTCTGAGAGGTAAGTTGACATGCATCGATAGCAGATATAGCATGCTCGCGTGCTTTTGGAAATGTCAATTGCGTAGAGATGGATAGCAGGTTCACCCAGGATTGAATGGGAACCGCAGTTGGTGAGAGGTGGTACATTCTGTGGATGCACCATCAGGGTTCAAGGCCACTGAATCAAATAACGTCGACACGCACCCGTCATAGAAGAACCCCAAAAGACTCTCAAACTCTTCACATTTTAACTGCGAGACGACGTAGCTGTTTTCAGGCCCGTTAGGTGCTGATCCCAAGATGCCACAGAAAAAGGCCGAGTCTCTGCGGAGGAAATGGCGATGAACTCGGAACTTGACGCGGTCTTCTACCTGCGTGAATAAGGATGTCAGGGTAGCTTGGACGAACATTTCACATCTGACTGACCAAAAAGGTGACAATTTCGTCGTCAAAGTAAAAAGTAGGATGCTTTTCATACTTTGGGGACGATGCTATGGTCGGACTGGAAGAATGGGAAATGTCATTGCTTGGAAGCGGATCCCCCGGAAGAGATAGATGAGATGGCTTTGTGGCTTTGACCATCACTCAGTACTGGTTACAAGTATCCAGATAGGTGTTGTTTGGAAGGTTCAATGATAAGGTGGAAGATACGAGTACTATATATGTGACAGAACGACATAATAGGCACGAGGCCATACTCAATTACAGTCTTTTTCTGCGATACCTCAGGCTTTCCGCTTTCGGAAGAACATCTCTACAGAGGTATTGGGTATGCTGATAACGCCGTACCACTCACTGCTTGGAACGACTCCTTCATTCTCCAGCTTGACGTCGTAATTCAGTAGCACGTGGGACACGAGCGCTTTCAACTCGTTCACTGCGAAGAAACGACCAGGGCTGCAAGATTGGATAAGAGATCGTCCCAGGTTCAGTAGTCAATATAATAAACTGACCAGGCATGTCGTCTACGTGATGGGAGCATCAGATTCTGAACAAATCACAGTAAACATTAAACTCACCCAGTACCAAAGAACATGTATTCAGTCCCAACGGCAATCATTTGATGCTTAACGCCTTCTCCTTCGCCCTCACGCATATCTGAGAATCGGAAAGGCTTGAATTCGTGCGGGTCTGAATAGTATTTCTAGAGGTCACACGATTTAATGAAGTGAAAAATTGATGACACAAGGTGGCTCACCCCGTCGTGGTGAATAGACCAGGTAGCGGCGCCAACCATCGATCCTTTTGGTACTGTTGTACCGTCTGAGAATGTAAAATCTTTCAACGCCTTCCTGACAACGAATACTCGAGCGAACGTTAGCATGTTGCACGTCAGGTTGGGGTCTTGTTGTGAGCTTACCGCTCCCGAGGCCTTCATGTCTCGTAGCCTCTTTCAAAAAGCTATCGAGTTTACGCATTTGTTGCATAGCGGCTTTAGTCCAGCCATGCTCATTGATGATGGACTCGACCTCCTCACGGAGCTCAGCCACATACTGAGGATATGCCGCGAGGTAGAAAAGGGACAGGGAGAATGTCTAGGCAGGGGAGACTAAGTTACGAAAGAGCGCTTCAACATAAGCGGCCTTACCATTGTCTGCGACGCGAGGAGTCAGAAACTAGTGGGGTCACGAATAACATCTCACATACCGTCGTGTGAATAGCAGCGAAGTTAATCGTCAGCACACGCATCACTAGATCGTGCACCGTTCGACGCTCGGGAGAGCTAGCCTCCTCCATGAGCCATGTCAGGAAGTCGTTCTGGGCGGAGAATAAGATATGGTTTGACAAAGATAGTATTAGATGTACTGGTTTATCTGGCCAGTCATGACCATGTTCTTCCACCATCTTCCAACGTTCTTCGATGATAGGTTCTAGGTGCTTCGTAGCCAATCTAATAGTCGCGTTGAGAGGTGTGATAAGCTTGCCAACAAGTCTGTTCCACAAGTGCGTCAGATTGATCATCTCTGATCAACTTTGAATATACTCGCCCCCTCATGAATTCAGGGAATAAATTGATTATCCTTGCAGCCATCACGACCTGTACTGTAAATTTCATGTTGATATCCTGCTCAACTGTGTCAGTTTGAAAAGCGGTGCAACTGGTAACCTTTTATCCTCACCATAAAGTCAGGGCGCCGGCACAGAGGCAATCCAACGAAAAGGCGGTTACTAGTTCTCGCAATCACCTTCATAATAGTGCTGTTGAGATGAACCTTCGTCCAGTCTACACGAACTTTTCATATAGAACTTTCGTGATCTACCTCTAGCACTCACCATTTGTCGCCGGGAGAAGTTCGTCGAAAGATGCCTTAATCTCGTCCCGAACCTCAGGAAATTTGTTCCCCAGGTTCCTGGTCATAGAGCCACGCACAACATCGATGTGATAGGGATCTAGATACATTGGCGCCCCTAAGGTGTGATCCATCTGCATGTTCTATGTACTGACTTCAATAAGGAAAAATTATCAGGAATAGTCTGAATACGTACGTCGTTATTTGCTTCTGTGAAAGAAAGCACATCATCAGGTGCCTTCCGCAGCTCATCGAGAAGCTTCGGTGTAGTAACAACTATTTGCCAATGTTCCAGAAGCGGTATCTTGAACACTCTTCCCTGGTACTGCAATGCCAAAGCGGTCAGGTATAGGAACATGAGAGTATAGCGAATACGCAGTTCTTACCTTTTCGTATCCCTGTTGCACCAAAGATTGTGCATGGCGGAAATACTTGATGGCCGTAATCCAGGAAGAGATAAATCCTGACGATCCTACTGTAGGTATTGCTTCGAGCTGTGAACCGTATTAGAGATTGGGTATATAGAACAGAGTACGCTGGTCGAACGAACCTTCTTGCTCTGAGCTCGGAATCGCAGAAATTTGGAGGTAATGAAGAGAAATGAAAGTACCACAACGGTATGTCCAACAAGAATAGGGTCCATTATGGTGCAGAGAAGCACCTGTTAACATGACATCCGTAGTTCTACTTATACTAGTTCGCTTGGGTAGTAGAATAAGGCGAATTGGTGAACGGGCGCCGTTCTGACAATATAGCTCCGGTTACGTGGGAGTATTAAAAGAGGAAGATTGTGCGCTTAGGAAGATCTTAACGATTTTGGCAGATGTTCTTTGCATTATGTTGTATTATGAGCGCGTCTGGGATTGGCAGTTAAGTTTTAGTGGATATCGCGTTGGAAAAGATCTACGAGTTTTGAGTCAGTCGGCGAGTCGATGCAAGAGAAACCATACCAACCGGGTAACAACCTGTCCCTGACCTGTCCCTCCTATCTCGTGTCCCTCCCGTGGTTGAATACAGTCTGAGTCTCATTTTTGGCCGGATGTTTAACGTTTATGTTTAGTAGAAGACTCCAAGAGTGGATTGGGTCGATGGGAAGGCAAAAATGACGGTACAGATGATAATACCCAAAAAAGGAAATATGCCCCGAATGATTCCGGAGTCGCTCCTCTCGTATGCAGGAGTAGAAGCGACCTAAGAATACGTCAATTCCAAAAACCGAGAGAAATTGGAGGCATGCAGCAGGAGGAGTGGCCTCGACGCTTAGCCGGAGAAGGGCTCGCCTGCATGAGTACCTGCGATTTTTGGGTACCAAATACGTTCATTATGTTCGTGAAGTTCTTCAACCTGCTCAATGTACACATACTTGAATACGATGAGAAGACGGCATATCCCTCTCACTTCTGATGAGTCAAACCGATCCACTCAATATATCTTCCTTAGACCCCAGATAAAACACTGGGATGGAATCAAGAGTAGCATTCACATTAATCGTATTTCCGCCAGGACCAAATTCCTCATCTGTCCACCTGTAAAGGAACCCGTTTGTCATGTAAGACACGATAGCTACAAAGGAGACTAACCAATGCCTCCAAGTATCTCCCGTGAGATTTTCAGGTATTAGCGGCAAGTACACATCCTTCATCATCGCACCGATTTCACCCACAGGAGCGACCAGAAGTCGTTGCCCTGTGCTCCATTCATCAACAAGGCATGAACTCAAAGGACATGAAGTATTTACCAAACATATATTGGTGCACAATGGAGGGATCATTCGCCTTTGTACCATTAACGACGAAAGGATCTGAAAGAGAAAAGTCATAGTACAAGGGGCGCATGATTACTTTTCCAGTAGCCTGTAGCTGCTCAAACAGTCTCTTGACGTATGGGACGAGCTGGTATCGAAGAGCGATGTACTGGATAAAGGACTGAGCTAATTTCGGTTGAGGAGATAGAGTGTCCCTTACTTTCTTGAGAATGACAAAGTTGTCTTCTCCATACGCCCATGGCTGAGTGAAAGAACAAACTGAGCGAGCAAAAGGGGTGTCATGTCCAGGGACGTACTTCATTCGGACAAGCATTGGCGTTTGATGGCGTGCGAGGTGTCGGGATACTGCAGTCGCGATCACTACAAACCAATGGTATTAGGCCACCGAGGTAAATTGAAAGTCCCTTCACACACCCATGAACTCTCATCTAAAGGCATTATTATCAGTTTTAACAACTTTGGAAATGCAAAGGAGACCGACATATGGCAGGAACGTTCCCATCGCAAACCACCTCACAAATAGTTCACGGTCCTGTTCACTATGAATTAGCGAGCGAACTGGACGGAGGAACACCGACTCACTGGCTCGGATTCAACATTCAACCCAACAAACCCTCCAATATCGAGTGTCCACGAAGAAATACCCGAGGCAGCAGCAGACACTCCGACTGTAACCTGCTGCAACAACACATCGGGTCACGACTGAGTGTCACCACTCCACAAGTATGAACAGAATCGTTGCCCTCCGACAAAAGTGCTCCTTGTCAGAGACATGTATTGACACGAGGTAGGAAGATTTTCCAGCCCAGTCAAATTCTGGAAGCCTTCGTCGATGGCTTGTTGTTGAAACCACGGATACATCTTGCCGGTTGCCTCCTGTGTTCCGGTGTAGTATTGCGTAAAGGCGCGGGCGTAGGGAATATTAGAGACGTCGCCATCACCGACTGTAGCATGTGTAAGGTCACATCCGTGGCAGGATGAATGCTGAAGGCTCACTATTCTCAACGGGTTCACCCAAGACACCACCTGACGTGAAATTTTAGGTTCCTGCCCAGGAAGAGATAGACGGAGAAGGCTTACCATCCGCCTGATCTATCCAGAAATTGTGAATCCCTTTTGAGAAATAGCTCTCGTTGAGCCGTCGCCCTGGAGTACGGAATGAGTAATCCGATGCCATATGAGAACAGAGAAACAGAAGCACATAAGAACTCTCGAGCTTCAGGATTGGTCGGATCAACTGTAGAAAGAGACCTGAGTCAACACTCGGCAGTAAGTAGAGTAATATAGAACCTACAAAGCCGAATATACACTCCAGTGGATGAATCATGTACACCAGTACCATCTCTCGTGGTCGCCAGAAGACCTTTTTGCTGCAATGCATTATAATTGACCGAAAGATCCTCCACGCTTGGCCATACAGACACCATCATCTCCGCTCCAGTCAACTCTTTCACCTGCCTTGCCATTCCTTCGGGATCGGGCCAGAATTCCGGATCGAACGACCTGGTCATGAGCTGGTTTGAAAGCTGCAGTAGACAGACCAGGGAAAACGTACCAATCCCCTTGGAACTTCCACGCGAAGAAGTCTGGGGAAGGAATGAAAGTCAACTACGATGGGAAGAATCATTCATTTGACATGGTTCCTGCTCACCTACAACGATGAGTGAGACATTGACTTGCTCGTCATGGAAACGCTGAGCGATGTCGATGACCTGAGTTTGGTTGTAGTAGCGTAGCTTGGATTGTTGGTAACCGAGCATGAAGTCTGGTGGAGTGGGTTGACGCCCAGTGACGGCTGTGAACTGTTGTTGCAAAGCGTCATAATCTCCAGGACTTGCAGTAGTTCTGAATGTGGTGCTTTAGCGTCGAATCGTGGACAGATATTGAGGCCGAATCACATGTAATAGTCTACAACAGTAGTCGAGCTCGTCGTATACCTTGTTCGTAACGGGCTGAATTCTAGGTAAGGACCTTAGGACGACTTCTTTTGTCAACTCTGATAACATACCAACTCGACCTTGACTCGGCAAGTTGAAAAATTGCAAATATCCCTGTAGCAGGATTCCTTGAGCCGAAATTGAAGCTGCCCTGAATCATCATCATGCCTACCTTGTTTGACATGTATACTGGAAGTGTAACATGCGAATTATAGTTGATCAAATCAATAACTTGTCCCTTCTTATTTACCGAATTATCGTCACAGCATGCTTGCTGCCCAGCTCCGTAAAACTGTTCGTCAGGATCAGAGCTAAACGAGAACTCTGCAGCGAAGCTGGATGCGAGGAACTGTTGGATGTAGTATCGAGGTGGGAGGGATTTAACGTCGCGATATTCACTTGTCAAGTGAGTAGTGCTGCCGTTGGTTTCAGCGCGTAAGAAGGATATGGTGCCATTCGTCACTTGAGCGATGAGGTCTCCGTTCCGAATTGTACCAGAGCCCCTATAGGGGATGATTATGTCATGCCTCAGCCCTTGACCGCCTCCAGGGCCTTCGAGCGGGGGATCGAGCAGCGTAGACCACTCGTTTCCAGTCGGGTCCCGCATAATCGACGTTCGAACGCGGAATCCGTGGTTACCAAAAGGCTGTATACATTATCAAAATTGCCGCACTGGAATGAAAACATATAACCTACCTGAATAAGAACACGCTCAAAGCCGTTTTGGATCTTGATACCAGTTGAGTTGGGTTCAAAATAATCTGCATTGACACGAAAACTGAGTAGAGCTGCCACGACGACTGCCCACCACATGCTTGGAGTCTTAAAAAGCATTGCAAGAAGTACGTGCATGGTTCCTTAAATGCAGTCGAGGATGTACTCTGAGAATGTTTGGGGTATTCTTCGATGATGTGTGACGCCAACAGCCTGCCGCTCCATGACCAGCTGGTACAGGGAGCTGAAAGGCGGTCCGAGAATGTGTAATGGTTAGGGAAGAGAACTATTTGTTTCTCATCGTTGAAGAAGGGCCTTTGGCTTGATATCAGAAGTCGAAGGTGCGGCACCACATAACGTCAATTCACGTGTTCGATTCTAACGAATCATATGTCGCCGTCAATGGGTACATGTTCAGCCGGAAGTTTATCGCTTCAGAAGGAAGGGAGATGGTGATTGTGCTACTGATATTGTACGCCAGCTTGCTGCATAAGCTCCGCAACTTCCACATCTAGAGGATCATCAATTATCCGCAAATGAGGAGCCGAAGGTGCAAGCTTACGATCTTCAGTGTGTTGCATGAAATGAGCGTAACTACAGGTATTCCCTACATGAAGGCCTCAGTAACCATAGGACACCCAGGGGTGAACAATCTTGATACCTGGGCCAAAGACAAAGTCACCACCAATCTGCGAAACATTGCCTTGCTTTCCTATCAACGACGGATTCTTCATAAACTCCTACAAGGACCAATCAACGACCGGAATCCAAAGTAGCATACCAGAACGTATTCTCACCGCCATGCCTCTCATGACATTTCCAACATAACTACCTGAGGCATAGCTTCGCTTCTCTTGACCAGCAGGTGTGGGAGACGTGGTTTCAATGTCCATTCCTAAGGTATGATAAAGTTCTCGGGTTGATTCGGTGTAGATTCTTCCCTTGAAGCCAGTCTTCCCTACAAACGACTTGAATCAGCACCATACAGGATACAGATGCAAAGAACACGCACCGGCATAATAGCTGATAGCTTTCCACTCTCCGCATCCAACGACAACAATATCTGTACCCGCTTGCTCCAACGCTTCTTTGGGAACACCTGCCAGCTGCTCTACGTAGCTCTGAGTCACCGATGAATGATGGTTCTGATTATTCAAAAATGAATCAAACTTGCCTGACAACTCTGTCGTAGCAACTATGAATATCCGGGAATCTTGTAGGTGTGTGTAGGAGGTCGACTCACCCCACAGAAGAAATGTCCTAGTCGGGGTTGGCATGAACATCAGCATGTCGAACCAACTTGAACTGGTTTTGACGAAGACGAACGAATAAAGACCACAATATTTCTCTGTGTCGCAAAAATGCTTCCAAATTTGGTTTTATCGCCATTCGAATCGAGAACCTCGATTTCACTTGCTTTTTCCACCATGCCTTCGTCAACTACCTTTGTCACCATGCCTTGATCTTATTCGTAAAGAGAATACTGCTAGATGAGAAATGACTCCACACACCTGGAAATATCTGGATTGAGTTCGAGCTGGGAGTAGAAGGCCAAAGAAAGCCACCTTCCCATTGTGACTGAAACAGGACCGTATGACGCGCGCTGCTGTGCGCGCCCTGGCATACATAACTTGAGTCCTAGCTCTCACGGTGAGACTCCGAGAAAGCCGAAGCAACCCAGTTAACTCGTATCGTCATCGGGCTTTCCGCTTATGCCTCCTGGGACATGTCCTGTTACGGTCCCTGGCTCCAAAACAGCATGTGGAAGAGTACCTTCCGGGGATTTCCCTATGGCGGAGGACTCGATGGAGTAGTCTCTTTCTTGCAGAACGTTCGGAAGCTAAGTAAAATGGCTGAAAGATATATATTCTATTTCGGTATCCAGTAAGTCTGCCAGGTATGGTTTGGTGTTGAGTATCATATAGTTTCACACCAGTCAAGCACCTTTCCTCCGACCCTCTCAACCAGTCCTTCATAATCAAGATTCTGACCGGGGATGAACATGCCGCAGTGCGCAGCTACTTCATCATCCACACCCGCAATAAGCACCTTCTCCCATTTATCGCCGCCACCAAGGATTGCGCCTAACCCAGTTGGTAGTACCACGAAATGTCTCCCGACCTTCTCCTTACCCTTCTCCCTTGCGGCAGCTCTGGCGGCAGCCTTGACCTCTTTCGCACGCTCCTTCTCAATTCTTTTCTGCTGTTTGAGACGTTCCTTCTCTGCCTTTTGTTGCTCTTTCAGGGCTGCCTTTGTCGCCTTCTCATCTCCTTCTTGATCTTCTCCCATAGATGGTATAGACGACTTCGATGACGTCGAGAACGAAAGGGACGGCTGGGAGCTGTGCGTACTTGAAGTGTCGAAAGATATGTTGTCAGCAACACCATTCTCCATAAGGGCTAGATTATTCTCCTTAACCAACGCTTCCCCAAGTTCAGGAGACGATGCAGACAACGACCCTTCAGATCCCTTGTGTTTCGGTAACGTCACGGTCCAGTAGTTGACCCAGGGGCCATTCCATTCCACGAGTCGAGTATATCTGTCCTTGAGCCCGCTCGGATCGAACATGCACGAACCGAACTGAAAGTATTCAACGATCCACTGTTTTCCCGCGCTAAACGGATCGTCGGAGTGTTTGCGAACCCATTTCACAAATTGGTCGTCAGAGTGTGAGGAGAGAAAGTTTATGGTGCGGTCAACGAGTGAGTTGGGAGATGGTGAGCGTGAATGCAAAGGTGACGGGGATCGAGGTGATAGGGTGTCTGGGCCACTGGAGGCTTGCGGTGAATGAAGAGATGACCGGGAGATATTTCCTGTACGTAGAAGCAGAGTTTCAGACGAGTTCCTTGATGCTTAAGGGCCACCTACGGTCAAGGCTTCTCTTGTACCTTTCCCAATCGTCTGTAACCTTATCATCAACTATCTTCACATCCGGATCGACGTTCATGTCCTTCTCAGTCTTCCCATCTTCGCTTTTGTTGGGTAAAAGAGACGCGATGCCGGTGATGACAACGTGTGGATGCATCCCCAAGTATGGACAGTCGAACGCAATCATCCCAACAATTCGACGAGGGCGAAGACGTACGATCGAAGGGTCGGTAGTTGCTTCTGCTGATAGAAGGCCTCCCATTGAATGTCCAATCAAAATAACAGGACCAGGCGGTTGTGTAGCTAGCCTTGAATGACTAGATCAGTAAAAAAAAACCACCCGCAGCATTGACCACGAACCACTCCAAAAAGTTCTTCGTTGCATGAGATATCGGCTTCCGACTTTTATACGTCGGATACAGACTTGATTGAATCCTGAGTCCCAGGCGGGAGGACACCTTTTCGGCTAGATATTTTTGTAGGTGCGTTGGGAATGACTATGGAGTCGCGTCAATGACATTGAGAGGGAATACACAGGGAATTTGCCTGGAAAGTGGTATCATTTCCTGAAGCGCATTTCCTGAGAACATGTGGAGTCAAACTGTCTGCTTCAAGTACCTTGAAATCCGTGAATATAGATTATGTGAAGTAGCCTTTCAGAGGTCATGGTTGTAACGCAGAAAGAGCGGTGATTAGATCATTGTCGTCGCATCAAAGTCCGACCTCGATTTCGGTATTGCACTCGAGGCCTGTGGCTCGTTTCATTCACGACACTGATAAGTATGAGCGCTGAGCCTAGCCAAGTTCATTTGAATACTGGAAGTAAGTATGTCCCTAACGAATCTACCAAACGAACTGCAGAGCACGAGTCTGGACCAGATGCGATGAGGGTCACATTGTCAAGTTGTACATCCTCACCGTTCCTCCTCTAATCTAGCCGAAGTGAACCCTCTCCCTGGGCCACGGAAGTATGTCTTCAAGGGCCAACCCATGACTAAGAGGCTAAGTAAGAGCCTTGATGCATGAGTTCCTCGAGACATCATTGGTTCAACTCAACCAATCAAAGAGCTTGCTCGGGTTTATGCAGTGATTGCCAGCGATTGGTACCTCAAAAGTGATGGGCTAGGCCCTCCAGACCCCACGAGAATTCAGAAAACGTCGGCCGCGGTCTGGCATGTCGAAATCTCCGTGTATTTGGATGTTGAACCACAGGATGTTGCAAAAATCATTCTATAGACATGGTTCGTGAGTCAAGTAGCATCATCCATGCTCTTCGCGTACCATCGATTTCTCCGCGAAGGCACCGTACCTGCGGACAATACGAGGTGATATTTCCGCCCTGTTTGTGAATTTGAAATCCGGATGAGAGTAGTGGCGCCTTTTGTGGGTCGACTTGCTCATATGTAACTCCCCGTGTTTTCAGACTGGACGATGATGATCATTTATCTTCGTTGTGGTCCAATCTAGTCAGAGGATATGGCGTACCTGAACAGTTCCTGGGCTGTGAATATTAGAAGTGAAGTTATCTTTCGGAAAGGCAGAGGGCGGTTGCAGAACAGTGTACAACTTGACATGACATCCTTCATGCATCATTTTTCTGGGTGGCCGGACTGTCGACGAGTATTCCGGGGTGTCTTCGTTCCGCATGCCACTGTTCAAAGCCTTGAGGTGCCCATTCTATAACGAGTGAAATACAGGGGCTTTATCAGATGCAATACCTGACTGTCCGTTGCAATGCCGAGCGGATACTTCAAACCATCATTCTTTAGACCTGAGATATAACTCCGTGGAGGTTCGCTTCCCTGGGACAAATCGAAAGACAGCCGTAAGTGCACAGACTGTATTTGTGTGGACATCGTTTGCGTATGTGGCTGACCTGTGAGATGAGCATTTAAAAATGTTGTCGCCCCCGCATTTTACCGGTTGAGACTTTGACAGTCTCGTCTTCGTCCCTTCCAGAATGAGAAAAATACAGGGGTTCTCCTGAAAGCAATACTAGTCTGTCCGTCGTATTGCCGAAGGTACTTCACACCATGTCAATCCCGAGGCCTCGGGGTACGAATGATTCCGGAATGAATGGCTGTATTCGGTCTATAGATACAAAAGAACGGGGAGTGTAACACGTCAAAGATAGTACAAGATAGCACACCGGTCATGCGTCATCCATCTCTGGTCTACTATCTGTAGGTAGCGTGGGGTCCGAAAAGCTGTGATTACATTTCGTGCAGACGAAGAAGAGAATCATGCGGGTTTCTTTGCGTTTGGATTGATCTTGGTAGAAGACGGCACTGGGAAAGAAATGAGACGCGTGAGCCGCTGTCATATTGATGAACCACCCACTCTTCGTTCCCACAACGCGGGCAAGAAATGTTCGAGTGCGCCTGATGAGTGCATGGCGGTCAGTGAAGTAAGGGTAGAATGACCAAGCTTACTCACCAGTGTCGGATCCGAGCCCAAGTCCGTCGTCACTCCCACCTGCTCTCTTTGCTGGGGGTCAATCATAGGCCTGCCAGAGACCTCTTCCGTGCTCACTTGGTCACTGTTAACAAGTCATTCCGATAGACACATTTGTTCTCGCCGATTTCGTCGTAACTGCAGATTCGGCAGCCATAAACCATAATGCGTCTTTGTGGGTCGGCCTTTGGATAGAGTAGATTATTGCATTCCGAGCAGAATTGTAAGGATGCCTGTGAACAAAAGGTGTGGTATAAACGCGTTTCTGCCGCAACAAGACTACTGACCATGGGAGAATCAGAGACGAGAGTAGTATTTGTGCGTGTTTGACAAATCCATCAGAAAATAAATTTTTCCCCCTTATCTTATCGGCTCGGCGCTCTCTGCACAGGGTCACGTACTGTACAGTAAATTGAGTTTATATCTTTTGCTAGTGCCACATTGTCGCTCTGACTGTTTCTCAGTCTTGCTCACAAGATGCGTCTTTCGGGCACCTCCTATTTATCTCTCTGGAATAATTTGAACAGTATCTCCGAATAACGGGTGGCTGTAGGCTGAAAATGTTCATATGAAGAAGGACCTTCAAGACTCTTTTTACCCGTTGACCTTCTTCGGTACAAGATAACAAGGGTCGTGCCTTTGATGATGGATGTGGAGCTAATTGCGTGGCTAGCAAGCATGGATATGACAATTTATGACGATTACGTTTCTCAAAGACTATCGACAGTTTTCCGGTGGCCTTCCTCACATTTTCTGAGCGCACTAATACCCTGATTTACAGGAACTATCCCATCTCAACGGTCTTCTCCGTTGTTTTTGGATAGATTGCGACAGTTCTTTTGAGGCTGCACACTTCACGCAAGGTGATTTGATGGAATCTGGTCCTTTTTCTGGGCAAGGGGTCTGGGGGCAAAGTTACCAAGTCACTTCTGCGCTTCTTGGTACCTAGGGTGTGATTGTTAGACATAAAACCATACATCTCTGCACTGTCCGATGCTGAGTCTTTTTTTTTTATCCAGCCGCTGCAACGGATGTCGAAGGCCT
Organism: Moniliophthora roreri; assembly: GCA_001466705.2. Lineage (NCBI taxonomy): Eukaryota > Fungi > Basidiomycota > Agaricomycetes > Agaricales > Marasmiaceae > Moniliophthora > Moniliophthora roreri. The sequence goes on from LATX02000180.1 coordinate 395,079, forward strand.
CGACACTCAACAGCTGATGCAAGCTTGAGAATGTCATTCCGATGCTGTACCCGTAGAAATCGCCGAGCCATTGAACCTTAACGAAGATCAGACCATATGTTGAGCGTTGCCGTTGGCACGATTTCGGAGATTGACTCGTTTCGTCGTTTCACACAAAATTGCCACCATCATGATTCGTCTTGGCCTGCCATGATATCTCCCGAAGGCGTGTACACACCTCGGCATGCTTTTGCTTAATTATATACGGGTTATCGTTGGAGTAATGGAGGGTACAGCGGTGTTGCAGGGAGAAGTTGGAGCGTGCTTCTCCAAACGCTCAAGAGGCATGGGTATTCGGGGAAGTAAACAAGAAGTAAAGCTCTTTGAGCAGGTGAACGGCTTTATTCAAGAAGGGCCATTATCATTTCGGCATGGTTTGGCACGGTTCGACTTTCACGGAATGCGAGAGACGCAGGAAGTTCGTAAGCGATGTCCATCAGGTATTGATCTCATTCACTTTTTCGAAGCAATTCACACGTTTCGGTCTAGCGGAGAAAAAACGGACAGTATCGTATAAAAAGTTCTGATCCTTTATTTTCACGGTGAGATATTGCCTTCTCGCTAGCTTCGTGTCCCTTCCTTGCGGTCGCTCCAAAAATCCTCCGACTAGCCATGAAAGTCACCTCTGCCTTTGCTTTCGCACTTGCTGCTGCCTCGGCTGTCTCTGCTATCCCCAAGCCAGAGACCAACGCAGAGCGCCTTGCGCGTGGACTCCCGCCACTCCCGCCCACGCGTCGTTCGAGTGGAACTGTTGGTAAGTGACGCCCAATCCTAGATGTCTTGTTTTATTCACAAGCGTACTGGCAGAGGCCCGCGCTGCTAAGCCATCTAGCTCTCCAGGACAATGCAACACTGGTCCCATCCAGGTAAGAATATTCCAAGAACGAAGGACGTCATGTCTAACGCGGACCCTAGTGCTGCAACTCACTTGGAAAGTCCACGGACGGCCCCATTGCTGCCATCTTGAAGCTCTTGGGCGTCGTTGTCCAAGACGTTACCGCTTTAATCGGCTTGACCTGCTCCCCAATCACCGTCATCGGCGGCGGAGGCAGTTCTTGGTACGTTCATGCCAGTGGACCTGGTTCGTCGGCTTCCATTCATCCTCATACTGACATGATCATTTTAGCTCGTCTCAGCCTGTCTGCTGCTCTAATAACAGCTTCAATGGTCTCATTGCTATCGGCTGCACACCCAGTAAGTCTTATCCTAAGCTTCGGCGCGACAGGTACAGACCGCTTACTCACATCATAATACAGTTAACATCAACCTCTGAGCGCTTGAATAGATGACTAGGCTTTCAGATGGCCGGATGCGGACATGGACTCTTTTTCACCCTTTTACTCGGATACACACCCTTGATACATAGTGTCGCTCGCTCTATTCTTAACATTCTTTGATTAATGATGATGTCGAATGCCTGGCACGGGAAGTGTGTACTGACCTTGTTTTTTTTATTGGGACTCTGTTAAGTAACCCTGTACATCAATTTTACTTTTGGGTTTTCGGTGGATGATAGATGTTGACGTGCGGATGGTGAGTTGTCAGGCTTCTGATCTATCTCCGGTATAAAGTTGGTGAGACTTTGAGTTAGCCGACGTCTAACTGATAGGGGAGTTTGACAGCACTTATACACGAATTCGACTGGCTTGGGAGGCGGGAGTAATGTCCTCCTTTCCTTCTCGCAACAGGAAGAGTACTCTTAGAGTTAAAACGGGGGGACCGCAGTAAGAAGATGATCAGGTTGAGTATGAGTATCCGACAGCTGCTGTTGCAATGAGATGGAGATGATGATCAGCAAAACAACCGCCAGAGCTATAGATATCTCGGCTTACCGTGTTTCACCGTTGACGGTAGTGACATTGGTCTTGACTTTGAAACGTTTAGATCTAGAGCGAACCGCCAGGAACAACCAAGAAGAACATGGAATCGCGACGGCACCGACGTCAGGCTATGGCATCAGAGTGGCGAATCAGACAACCATTTCAAGTACGCACCTCATATCAAGATTCGGATCCAGAGATTTAGGACATTCCTATGTAGGTTCAAGCAACCCTATCAAAGAAGGTGAGAAATAAAGACGGAAGAAGTTCATATAAGCGCCATGACCACAATCTCTGTCAGTGGATACAAGCCAGCACGTTGTGAAGGTGACAAGGCTCCTATCCTGTTAGGGTGAGATTAAGAATACATTATGTATGATTCTACCAATATATACCAGTTTTCAGAGGGGAAACGAATCGATTGCGAGGTCTGCAAGGGTGGCTGCAGTCGTGTATGAGGCTCGGAATGAGGTCGCTAACTAAGCAAGGGCAAGTTTGTCCCGGCGGAGCTCGAACCTTATTTCTGCAACTAGCAAGCAAGCAAGCCACAACGGAAAACGCCGAGTTCCCAAATTCTGTCCCTCAATCACACTCACGGTAGGCAAAAGCATCAAGGCGTCGCCCTCCTCAACATCAAGAAATGGTCAAAGGTATGCTCATTGATTCATTAACCTCTACAGTGCTTGATGCTGACCCTTGTACTTATGCAGTCTACAAACCCGGGAAGGTACTATCAAAAATGTCATGGAAATTCGGGAACCAAGTATACTGAAGTCGAGATATAGGTCGCAATCGTTCTCCAAGGCCGTCAGGCTGGCAAAAAGGTTGTCGTGATCAAACAGCTCGATGAGGGTACCAAGGAGAGACCTTACCCCCACGCAATCGTCGCTGGCATCGAGCGCTACCCCCGGAAGGTGACCAAGCGTATGGGTCAGAAGAAATTGGCAAGGCGGAGTAAAGTCAAGCCTTTTATCAAGGTGCGTGCGGTGATTTCTGCGTACTGGGATAGACCGTGAATGCTCAGCAGGTCGTCAACTACTCCCACCTCTTCCCTACACGTTACCAAATTGAGCTGGAGGGTTTGAAGAACGCTGTTGTTGCAGACACTTTCAAGGAGCCAACACAAAGGGAGGACGCAAAGAAGAACATCAAGAAGCTTCTCGAGGAGAGATACACGTCTGGCAAGAACAGATGGTTCTTCCAGCCTCTGAGGGTGAGTTCAATAGCTGCGTTCATTGGTTTCTTATAGTACTAATTTCCATGTTCCAGTTCTGATTTCATTGTGCTGGTTGTTATGCGGCTTTCCTCCACTTAAAAGTACCTCTGTATGATTTTCATGGCACTATGCAACACAGACACACATGCCTGCCAAATACGAGATTATCGTTGGAACTATCGTGCTTTCGCGTGGCCTGCATCGTTATTCACGAATGCATGCATTGTAGACAGTCAATACAAGTTGTTCAGAAAGATCCGATCCGATATTTTGTCGCTATGCTTGAGGGATCTGTCCTGAACTGGAAGGCTATATTGAACCAGATAGGTCTGAGATATTACTCTGGCTACTTTAGTGAGCGTCTGAGGTACCGTAAAATCAGTATAATATCCTGAAAACAATCATTTCTCTCCGCGACCATCAGCCTTGCCACTGACCGTCACGGCCTCAGCGCCCAAGATCTCTTAAAAAATTATTGAGTTCACTGCCGATTCTAGGGTGAAATTCCAAGTACTGGTCGGTCCTTTACGGTCACGCTTGTTGAACTGAACCGCGTCAACCACCTTGCTATCTTTGCACCCTCACCACCACTTCAAAATGTCGTTGTTTGGTGCTTCATCCAACCCTGGAGGCAGTAACATTTTCGGTTCCTCAAGTACAACGCCAGCTACGGGAGGAGGCCTCTTTGGTAGCCAACCGCAGGGTCAAACGACATCGATCTTTGGGAACACCCAGAATACTCAACAGCAGCAGCCAACATCGTCGATGTTTGGCAATACGCAGAACCAGAATACGGGTAATACAGGAGGAGGAACCTCGTTGTTTGGGAACACGAACCAGCCTACAGGTACAGGAGGGACCTCATTGTTCGGTCAACAAAATACTGGTACAGGGAATATATTTGGGAAGCCTACTACACCGACCACGGGAACAGGGATAACGGGTGGTGGGCTATTTGGTAGTACGTCTGCAGTGTTTCTTTCAACGGATATCAGAAATCCTGACTTGTTTCTAGATACCAATACCAACACCAACACTACTGGTACCACTTCTCTCTTTGGGAACGCAAACCAGAACACGAGTGCCCAACCAGCAACTGGAACGGGATCGAATAGTTTCTTTGCTACCCCACCAGCTGGACAGCAGAACCAGAATCAGGCCAAACCGAGTATATTTGGGAATACATCGACTTCGACGAATCCCCTGTTCGGTGGTGCCAATACGAATACGAACACGGGCACGGGAACTCCTGGGGGAACGCTGTTCGGAAGTATAAATACCAATACTCCCAACACGGCGCCAAACACTCTGTTTGGGAGTAGCACAGCTGGTGGTGGAACTTTGTTTGGTAATTCGGTGGCGAATACCAACAACGCTGGTACGTCGGAATACAGGATTTTGCTTATAGGCATAAGCTGATCAATGGCAATGACTGCAGGTGGCAACGCTTTCGGAAGTAGCACTCTCGGGACTAACAATGCTCTAGGCAGTAGTACCCGCGGAACGAGTGCCCTTGGAAAACCTGCCGGTAGTACCCTGGGATTCAGCACCCTGGGTACAAGTACGCTTGGAGCTCAGGCCCAAGGTCAAGATGCGCAAATTCAATTTGTCCGATTACAAGAAAAAATAGAAGCTATCGTCGGAGCGTGGAATCCACAGAATCCTCAGCTGTGTCGGTTCCAGGTAAGAGGGTTTTGTATAGCTGATACAGCGCGGTGACTTGAAAAAAATCGAAACAGCACTATTTTTACAACCTCGTTGATCCTGCTCAAGTCAACTTGTATACTCGACCACCGAATGCAGTCAGAGAAGATTTATGGCAAAGAGCTGTCAGAGAGAATCCAGACCCGAGTTGGTAAGTTGCTCACCCTATCATACAGCCCGTTCGACGAATTCTTTTAATCATTTGGTACATAGTCTAGTCCCCGTTCTAGCGCTAGGATTCGATGATCTTCGAGACCGTGTCGATGCCCAGACACAGCAGTCAACAGCTCATCGGGAAAAACTAACAGATTTACAGGCTCGATTACGAACACTTACAACGCATCATACAACTGTGACGATACCTCGACTACAGCAGTTCTCGGCGCTTCAGACGCAGCTACTCCACCGAATTCTCAAGCTCGTGCAGCACTTGCACTTACTCATACCGAGTATTAGGAGTTCGGCTATTGGAGAGAGTGAAGAGGAGCTCAAAGCGCAGCTGGAGGATATCGCTTCCGAGGTTGGAATCACTCGCGGTGATGGTGCGGCGAGGAAAGGCGGGAGGTTGAAGAGTAAGCTTGGCGAGCTGTGGGCTGTTATCGGGGCACTCAAGGCTAGAGAGGAAGGTTTGAATGCGATGACTGGTGGCGGTGAATGGAAGGTAGTGGACGAGGAAGGATTAGCCCGAATTACGCATGTGCGATACTTCTCTTCCCGCATCAGTTTTGGGGTTGACCATTTCATTTATCTCAGGTCCTTGCAGAACAGCAGACAGGATTGGCCCATCTGACCAAAATCCTACAGAAGGATCTGAGGGATCTAGCTATCATCATGGGGACTGAGACCATTCCGACCTGAGATTCGGGTTCTGAGTAACTTACTTACCGATGTGCTTGCATCTCCCCAAATATGCTGCGCCGGGTTTTTATGTACTTATTCCACTCTATGAGAATAAAACGAATGGCGACTGAGCAGAATACCTAGCGTCAGCATGGGCGCTAATCAAGGAATCCAACATTGGATTGATTGGGAATTACAAACATTAGCCAGCCGTTGGCCTGGGTTCTGGCATAGTGTGAGACTCGACCAGCCTTGCTCTCTGCCACGACGACATTGTCCTTTCCTTCCGCATCCCTTTATATCACATATTCAAGGTGCTCATTTCCGCCTGGAAATCGGTACCAAAGACGATATTTTACTCTGGGCAAGTCATCCTTTGTACTTGACCTTTGACAACACATAAAGACTTCGAGCGCGACGACGCACAGGACGACTTATTTCGCGTCGCTTTTTCGTGTTATTGTATTGAACGCAAGGTATGTGTGGGCTGTATTTGTATAGGTATGCGAGGCTGATGTCTGTTTAGTCGATTTTTGGAATAGCTTTTTTGATAGGCACCCGTTGCCTAAGCCTTTCTTAATACATCTCACGTCCCTCAATTCCCCACTTTCGACTCTTGAATCCTTTCCAAAATGCGATTCAGGACACTAGAAATCCGGTGGCACGACTCAAAGGCCATCTCGACCTGTGACTTTCAGCCAATCCCCGTTTTCAAGAAGGCGCGACCGCCTGGTTTGGGCTCGTCAGACGTTTCTCAACAGGAGTGGACAGAGAAGTGGGCTAGTCAGTCGTACAGACTTGCGACAGGTGGAGATGATAACCACGTCCGGGTACGTCCCGATTCTTGTCATCATTATTGCCATTGTGGGCGCACACCACCCACTACGGACCATGGATCATCTTTCTGTACATTCAAACTTTGAGTTTTTGTCGTTTTTGAAAAGCATTGCTGACTTGGAAATTTCCATTTGTCCTGTCTAGGTCTGGATGGTTCATCCGAACATACGCCCTACTACGGCCGCTGCAGCTGCAGAAGCTTCTACATCTACCACTCAAACAGCGCCAAGACCGCCCCGCATAGAATACCTCGCTACCCTGAGCAAACATTCAGCACCTGTCAATGTTGTTCGATGGAGTCCGAATGGTATGAACACCTTGTATTGTGTATACAATGCATTGACGTATTCAAATAGGTGAAACGATGGCTTCTGCTGGGGATGGTCAGTATAAAATTTTCATTTGACTTGTCACTTTACATCTTCACGATCGCAAAACTAACTTTCTGAACTCAGACGGCATGATCATCATCTGGGCTCCCTCTGCTTACGGAAGTGACGTAAACCCCGACGAAATGTCAAACGAAAAAGAATTCTGGAAACCAAGAATAATGGTTCGGTGAGTATCTATAACATACTATGGATCTTCAGGGCACGTCATACTAATAATACCACCGAAGGTGCACAACTATGGAGGTCTATGACCTTGCTTGGAGCCCTACTAGTGAATACATCATCGCTGGCAGCACCGATAATGCTGCCCGTATCTTCCATGCCGCAGATGGTGAGTTTTACAAGCTTTTTTCTCATCCAAATATTTCGCTGGGCTCACACCACGCCACCATCAACGCCAGGTAAATGTATCCACGAGATTGCGGATCATACACATTTTGTTCAAGGGGTTTCATGGGATCCCTTGAACGAGTACATTGCTACCCAATCCAGTGATAGGGCTATGCATGTGCATCGTGTTACACATAACCACCACGGTGGCTCCTTGGAAGTTCATGCTGTTGGGAAGAATAGTCACATGAGTCTTCAGACAGGCTCGCACACGGGTCGAGGGCGTGCTCGAAAACATGCGAGGACCTCTAGTGTCGTCAGTAATACTAGCCATACAGAGGGTGGACGGGAGAGTAGCAGGCCTCGCTTTTCTAGAAGGGAGAGTATGACGAGCGACGTTGAGAGCGTTTTCGAGGAATCGGGAGCAACAACAAGTTCCGCTTTGTTCTCAAGCGCTACTCCCGAACTCCCAAAAGAGAAGGAGTTCAAAGATCCGACGGCCTTACCGCATTCTTCGAATGCACCGCTGACGCCTTGCACGAGCGTTGCGAGCACTCCAATCATACCGCCGATAGCTTCGGCGTTGCCACCTCTTACTGTCCCTCCGATTACTACGTCCTTGTCCTCAGGCTCCACGAGCTCTATGCTACCACCGCCATCCACTCCCATTGACAAAGAAAAAGGTCACGTTCAGCCCTCATCGCGTCGCTCATCGTTTAGCAACGCGTCAAATGCCCCCGCATCGCCGGCCTTCTCTGTCAGCTCACGCTTCGGACGTTCCCCTAGTCCCATGCCGGCCCTTCCGGCGATCCGCACCGCTGTCCCTTCGTCACATTCATACCCCACACCAAATTCAAGGACAGGAACGGATCAGTGGAAAAACATCGGCCTGTACGGAGACGAAAGTTACACTAACTTTTTCAGAAGGTTGACGTTTAGCCCTGATGGAGCTTTACTTGTGACTCCAGCTGGGCAATTTGAAGACCCAGAGGTCGTCGTTCTACCGACGCCAGCTTCCGAAGAAGGAAGTACTACTCCTGCTAGAGGGCGAAAGGGACGTCATGAAGAGGCCGCGGCCGGAAATTCCTCAAAGGGAAGCGATAATTCTTCGTGTGTGTATATCTACACACGAGCCAATTTTGCGAAACCGCCTATCGCCACCTTACCGGGTCACAAAAAGGCGAGTGTGGCAGTTAAATTCAACCCGGTGTTGATCGAGTTGAGGGAAGGTGTCACATCGACGCAGGAAGGATCAAGCGCAGGCAGGACGGCAGCACCCAAGACTGCTTTGTTGAGTAACGAAGTCAGTCAATTGGATGTGGACGTTGTTGGACCTATACCATCTCAGCCATCCCAAGCCGAGGTGTCGAACACAGGGATGGGAATGACACTTTTGCCGTCGTCCCAGAGGACTACACCTACCATCGCTTCGCCATCGCCGCGTCATGCGAGTGCAGCCGACCCAGCGGTACGTCCATTAACACCTGCTGCATCCAAGCCAGGCACCCCAAGTCAGCACCACCTTACGCCCGCAATGGCTCCAAGCACTCCATCTGTGTTTGCATTGCCATATAGGATGCTATTTGCGGTCATAACCATGGATGCTGTAGTCATATATGATACTCAGCAGTCATCACCCGTATGCATTCTCACGAAATTGCATTACGATGAGTTCACCGATGCTAGCTGGTATGTGGATCATGTCTTTTTGCTGTGCAGTCTAGTGGCTAATCCTTTTCTCGTCGTCTAGGTCTCCAGATGGACAATCTCTAATGTTATCTTCCAGAGACGGCTACTGTACCTTGATCGTTTTCGACGAGATCTTCCCAGCCTACCACAAGCAACAACAGGCATTACAACTGCAATCTATTGCCCAGCAGCATTCGGTCCCTATCACGCCACTTGCTTCGTCGTCCTCTCAACACGGTGCATCGAGAGCCGGGACACCAACTGCTACGCCTGTGTTCAGCAATGTCGGTTTACCACCTGCAGGGTCATCCTCGACCGGATTCGTAAGAAGTGTGACGCCATCGCCTACGCCTACAGCTGTTAGAGCACGAGTCAATGCCATAGATCGGCCTCCCACGCCCTCAGCGGCGAATACATCCGATACCGACGCAGGTGGTCCGTCGGTGAAGAGAGGTCGCGAATCAGAAGAGAGCAATAACACACCTGATAACGAAAAGGCGGCAACAGATCAACCACCCAAGAAGAAGAGACGAGTCGCGTTGACTCGAGTTGGTGATTTGGGATCATGAAGTTACAAAAACTGGCATAGCTTTTCTTGTGTATTCATGTTGCTCCCTGCTACTTATCTGCTTTTCATGTCTATACACAATGTAGTAGTAGTGTCCGCTGGCGAGCGAGTCGTCTGCGGTCGTATTCTTGAACCCTGCAATCATACATGATATATGATGCAAGAAGCCTCCTTGGTTTCTTGCTATCTTGCTATCTTGCTACCTCTGTTATATGTACATAGTGACTCGAGAACCCCGAATTCTAGGCCCAAACCACCGCATGCACATGAATACGGTCATTTATGTAATGGACAGCCCTTCCATCAAACCTCCACTTTGTCCCCTCTCTTCGTCCACCCCGTTGTGCGATCCACTCCGTTGTGCGATATCCTCCAAAGAGCTTGTGCACCTTATCGATGGGACAATGTCCGCATAAATTACCAGAATAAGCACCTACTCTGAGGACACGAATCCGTACGCGTCGATTACCTTCGATTTCCCGGAGCAAATGGAAACGTACCCCAAGCTCACCCAATGGTGGATGTCCATATTCTTGCAAACTGTGACTACTGAGGTACACATTTCAATGTGATGTTATCGCGTCCTATGTGATTCGGTACTCCCTGGTCAACCCGATTATTCGTTATCCCCGTAATGTAAATAAGCTAGGCTTCGTTGTGTCGTCTGGAAGAGTCATTCCATAATATAACTTATTGAATTACACTATTGTTTCGTCTACGTAACCAGCTAATTGCTGAATAACATGCGGTAGATACGGACGTGAAGTGGTGCTTGACGACGCTCCGCACGATACTGACGCATCTCTTCCACTGTAAGCCAGCTTTTTCGTCCGGTCTATTCGTCGTTATAAAGTGAGAACGATGTCTATACTGAAAGGAAGAGGCACATACATCAAGATCGATTTCATACGCTCTACGTGGCCTTGTTCGTTTCCATCCGTAACCGATAATCCAGAAGCAAATGATGATTGGCATGGCCATGTATGCCTCTGTAATATCAATGAATAGTGAGCACGACCACGAGAGTACCAAGGGACCAGCTTACTGAAGAAGCTCTGAACACGTTCCATGGGTGTAACGTCGCTGTCGAGCGGCCAGACAGCCTACAGATATTAATCAATACCCTCAGAAAATGGGTACATTAATAGAAAACACGTACGACATAGAATTGGGAAATGAGAACCAGAATCATGAGAATGACACCGAACCATGAGCCATAAACACCGCCCATAGCCTGGAATGGGAGCTCCTCAATCGAGTGACCTTGTGCTTTCCAAGCTCTTCTGAATCGGATGCTATGCCTAAAGTCAGCTAGGTTCGAAAGCTGACTGAGGGACTACTCACTGGCACACGCAAACCGACAACCAGGTGATAACGGTTGATAAAGCAGAAATTGCGAGAAGCCAATCGACTGAAAATGATTAATGAATAAACAGTATAGAGTAGAAAGGGGAACCACATACAGACTTCATCACCACTACTGGCAACGTTAATGTAGGCAATAGGTGCGGTCGCAAGGAAAAGAATGACGCTTGCGAGCGGTCGGCTAGACTTATCCACTGAAACGAAGTCAATGCTTCATTTTGGAACACCTTTCAAGTAACCGGCTCACCGTAGGCGAAAATTCTTGGAGCATATCCGGTCTCACCAAGGGCAGTGAGCGTTCGAGAGCCGGCATAGATACTCGACAAACCGATCGAAAGCACGGAGATACAGATAGTGGCGTTCACAAGATCTACGAAAGGGTTAGGAAAAGGTACGAAGAGAGATCACTGGAAGGACTCACGATTCAACCCGGGTATGTGGGCTCTATCCAATGCAATGACGAACGGAGAGGCATCTAATCCCACCGTGAGCGTAACTTCGACAACTCGCATAAATCAACGTACCAGCACCACCACCGCCCATGAGTCTAGGTTCGGTGTAGGGTATCAGGAGACCTTCAGAAACAAATTCTGTTGAAAAAAAGCTCTTGTATTCCTTTGTTCGACACACCAATGATTGTCAATGAGGACATGTAGATGACAGTCTAATCGGAGAGTCAGTCTAATGGGAGGCAACGACGAGCAAGGCGACGTACGATACGCCAGAATGTACCCTTGACGGCACCAGGCATGGTTGCCCTCGGGTTAGGGGTCTCGCTAGCAGCCAGACCAATGATTTCAGTTCCAGCTATCGGTCCCGGCGTGAGTTGACGCGCAAAGAGAGGTGCAGGATGGAACACGAACAGAAAGAGAAAGCAGCTACGTTGGCAAGTCACATCAGTCGCAATTCCCAAGTCTCCACAGAAGGACATACCGGTGACAAACACGGCGCACACTCCCTTGAAGCCGTTGGCAAAAGCGCCCGGATCCTGCCAGTGCAAACCTCCGATGTAGTGACTATACTCTCCAGAACTCGGTCCTCCGCCGCAAACGCAGATTATCCCAATGAAAATGAACATGACAACGACCAATAACTTCAAGCAAGAACTCCAGAACTCTTCCTCTGCAAAGCCAAGAGTACCAAAGAGGCATATGACCACTACAAAGGACGTGAATCACAGCCAACGTATTACAGAAAGGACTCACTCAATGCGAACCAAAAGATAGTGATCCACGCCGCTATTGGCACGGCGTCTGTCCAATATCGCACAGTTTTAGCAGCGACTGTTATCTCCAGTGGAACGGTGACGAGCCATTGCAGAACATAGTTCCATCCCATAGCAAACGCAAATCCAGGGTCCAAAAAGCGATGTGCCAGCGTATAGAAACCTCCCGAAACCGGGAAAACAATAGCCATCTCTCCTAGCGCCTGCGTAACGTTGATTAACATGAAACCGATGAGGCTCCACGCGATGAGAACTCCAGCAGGGCCTCCTTTGTTCAACGCGCCACCTGACCCAACGAACAACCCAGTTCCGATACTTCCGCCTTGTTGAAGGTTAGCCCGTTCTTGGTTGAGCCAGAGAAAAAGCTACTGACCGACGGCGATCATGGCCAAATGCCGAGGCTTCATCTTTTGTTGCAGCATAGGTGCATCGGCCTTAATTCTTGCGAGCTCGGCCTCAGACAGGTTACCAGCTACGATTTGGCCACTGAAGGCACATCGATCAGTAAAGAAAGCCAAAAAAAAGAAAGACAGAGAACGTACCCCGTCACACCAGGTGCGCGTTTAAAACTTTCAAAGTTGAGACCGAGGCGGGTCCATATCGACTCCTTTGAGGGATCGTAGAACTCGATCTGTTGAGCTCCCCCAGAATTGTTGCTGCTGGTGTCCTCATACTTTTCCTTCAGCGGATCCATGATGGGCAGCGCTTGAAGGGCACTCGAAGGGGAGGGGGCGACGCAGTGGTTGTAAGGAAAGGTTGGGAAGGAACTGTGTAATTCCGTGGAGGAAGGTGGACCTTTTTCATAGTGACATACGACGCACGCGATCCTTTATCTTACACTTTTCCTGTTGTATCATATCCAAATTGTAATTCGGAAGCATATTTTGATCACCCCTTGATAGCCTTGATAGGTCCTGCAAATTGTGGGGATATAGGGCAGTAAGGAAAACCCGCGTTGTCAGCCAAGGAATGCGTCAGAAGAGCATCGATACTTCCGAAGTTGAAGATTCCATCGCGAATTGTAGACTCTGGAAATTGAATCTATATGAAACCCGTCGAGATTAATAAATTAGTGGACAGGGTTGGGAGCTGGGAGAGCGTGGGCCGACAAGATTACTGATCAAAGAATCCCAAACCATAATTGGGCCTCGGCTCACAGGCGCTCATTTTCTTCCGGGCGTTTCTGAACCCACAGTTGTTATCAAGGCGGATCCTCGCGGTGGACCTCGCATAGGTCAGAGAACATCATTGCAGCGCGCGGCTAGATAGCATAAACTAAGTGCCTGGTGTCAACCCGAGTCACTAGTAGTATACATACGAGTTGTAACATTAACGCATTACAACTTGGTGTTCCCAAGCAGTACTCCAATGCTTTGGGAGACCGGCCGGTAGAACATATATGAGATGGTGCATTTCGAATTGTCTGCTCAGCTGATGAAGATGTTGTGGGGCTTTGTACAGTGAATTGGGAGGACCCGGGGTAGTGACTAGGGACGGGGCTACGCACAGAGAAATGCCTACAAAACCGTACGTCAGAATCTCTACACAAGCGGTTCCAGAGCGGTTCCTACGTTGCATAAGCTATTACTCCACTACCAGCCGTTGTCCATCGCATGCGTCATGAGTGCTTCGACCATTTGAACCACATACTCCATTACCGCCCAGTGAATAATCAGAAATGTTCGCAGGAAAGACCAGTATCAGATAGCAGACTTCAAGCCAACCTGTTGCAATTTCCTAGCTTTGAAACCTGCTTTAGAGGGTACTGTGAGCTGCATCTGTTATAGTAGGAGCCGCAAGAGACAGACTGGGACGAGCCTGAGCGTGACGCTCGCGCCTTCAGATGAATCCATGAAATCATGGCCGTTTCAAAAGATACCGCCCATAAATCCACCGAATTTCCGAATTTGGGGTATACCAGTCGAAATAGTACAATATAGGCAGCAAGCAGATAATGGTTTGGCCATGGTTACCAGTGTCGAAGAGTTGTCGAAGTAGAGCGTCTACCGAGCGTCAGAGCTTATTGCGCTAGCCAAACACGGGCAAACTTGTCGAGCTATCTCAGAACAGTTTACCAAGGACCATCGAAAATGATGAGCCTTAGTCTCCCTCGTTTTCCGTTATCCCCCGGAATCTGTTTTACAGAGCATGTCGAACGATACGAGAGGTAGCGAAAGTCGCCGACTTGTCAGGAAGATCGATCTACTGTGTGCGTCCAGTCTGGTTACTACTAGGGTCGAGTTGCACTGATGCCGACGCTAATTTTTCAGTGATGCCGATCCTGACGGTATCATATGGATTGCGTTGAGTAGTATACTGATCCTCCAGAATACTTTCCCTAATGAAATTTCTTTAGAATTCTATGATAAAGCTGTTTTAGGATCAGCCTCTGTCTTCGGCATTATTGAAGATCTGCAACTGTCGACTACTGTAAATGGCGTAACAACCACAGAACGATACTCCACAGCAAATGCCGCTTTCTATTGCAAGTCCAAGTCCGAAGATTTTGAAGAAAAGCATCGTTGATCCCGATTTTCTCGTAGACGGTTACATTGTGGCAGTTCTCCCTATCGCGCTGGTGCTTCAACGGCTACCTTTGATCAAAACGCTTTCCACTATGATATTTATATGGGGACTCGTATGCCTGCTTACAGTGGTGGTGCAATCGTATGTGGGCTTGGTGATCCAGAGGGTTTTCCTTGGGATCGTGGAGGTTAGAATTCGAAATCTACTTCACTCGCAGCTATTAATCATGGCTCAAAGTCCTCCGTATCGCCTGGGTTTGTGCTCATCACATCTCTCTGGTATACCAAGGAAGAACGTGAGTATCTCTGCCACTACTACATTGAACAAGTCACTAATATCCGACTCAGAAACATCGAGAGTAGGATTCTGGTACGCATCTACCGGCATATTTAGCATGTTCTCCGGTGTTGTGAATTATGGTCTCGGGCATGCCGGGGGGCCACTGGCTACTTGGAAGTATATGTACGTACCCAGAACCTATCTAAACAACACCGCGAAGTCTGAACACTTCATCATCTAGGTACTTCTTCGCTGGAGCCTGGACAGTCGTTTGGGCGTTTGTGGTATTATGCTTTATCCCAGACTCGCCTAACGCTCCAGGCCGCCGGTTCACTGAGGAAGAAAAGATTCTTCTAAAGCAACGATTGGCATCGAACATGACCGGGAAGGATCAAACTCAGTGGAAATGGGATCAAGTCATCGAGGCTCTGAGAGATCTCAAACTATGGATCTTCATGCTCTGTGGAGCTGCGATCTATGTTTGTAATGGCGGTGTTACTGCAGTACGTGCCGGAAATCATGCAAACTCTTCTATGGCTCACAGACTTCGAACAGTTCGGTGCTCGTATTATCAAATCTTTCGGATACAGTTCCCTTGACTCAATTCTACTACAAATCCCAGGAGGTGCCATGACCTGTGTTGCCATTTACATCGTCGGCTACCTTACAGGAAGATTCCGAGATGCGAGGACCTACATTCTACCACTATCTTGCCTTCCTGTCATGGCCGGTGCTATTATGATCTGGAAGGGTTCATGGGTACATAAGGCATTGCCACTTTGGGGATACTACCTTTTACCGACATTTGGTGCACCATACGTCATGATATTAGGCATCGCTGCCTCAAATGTTGCCGGTGGAACGAAAAAAGCGATATGTAATGGGATGATCTTTATCGGGTACAATGGTGCGCTGGTTTCTGCGTGAAATGCATCTCGATGACAAGGGTTAACCTATCTGTAGTGGGTAACATTGTCGGCGGATACAGTACGTTGACTCAGCTTTTAACTATGGTCACGCTGACAAAGGCTTTGCAGTCGTTTTCGCCGATGAAACGCCGGCTCACTACCGCTCTACTTGGGTAGCCATTAT
This sequence comes from Moniliophthora roreri, assembly GCA_001466705.2. NCBI lineage: Eukaryota > Fungi > Basidiomycota > Agaricomycetes > Agaricales > Marasmiaceae > Moniliophthora > Moniliophthora roreri. Next base: position 411,001 of record LATX02000180.1, read on the forward strand.
TGTCTGCATGTGTTGTTCGTGCTCATCATATTCCACGTCCTTCCGGGCCATTCTAACGATTCGCCATAGTCGTCATTGCTGCTTCCTTCGTGCTGCGATATATTATGGCTCGAGAAAATCAATTGCGAGTTTCTGCGGCGGAATCATTTACTGAAGAAGCAAAGGACAATGATGCCCAGACTGAAGTCGAGAGTGAGCAGTTTGATTTCCAGGACTTGTCAGATTGGCAGAGGAAGGAGTTTAGGTATGTTCTCTAAGGTTACTACACCAGTATTATCATGTATCATACACTATCCTGTACTTTGTCCCAGAGTTCTGAATTAGGTATGACTGTCCTTCTAATGATAAAACAACCCCTCTCTCTAAGTTGTCCGATGAGGAACCCTTGAAGGTACCAGAGCGATGTGCTGATGAGCACAAGATCCTCTCTTTTCCCTAGTTCCAAGGCTTCACGACGAACTAATGTAAGTAGTTTCCCATATGACGTGGAGATTACTTTGAAATCGGCAGATTTCAGTATCTCATCTGCGGTATGTAGAGTCGTGCCGCACACCAGGCAGACGAGGACACGTCGAAGTTCGACTTTGAACACGTCCTCAGATATGTCTCTGACACGATCGAAATTTATGACGCCCATCGCACAAAACTGCAAAAGGTCATAACCCGTCTCCAGGGGGTTATAACCCAGGTCCCCGGTGGTTATAACTGAGTTATGACCTTCTGCAGTTTTGTGCGATGCCCTTTGGTAGCGAATTCCAGATTATAAAACTTGATCTTCGGCAGGAAGATCGCGACCGCTGAAGGTGCGAACTCGTGAAAGAAGTGTTGATGAAGCAGATCTTGGTCAGTCTGTGTGTTCCTCGTCGTCGTTCCCACGCACATCAGCAAAATCCGGAGGAAGTTATAACTGGGTACTGACCCTTGAGATTGGTGACAATCCCCCATTAAGGTCACCATCAATTATAGCTGCAACCATAATCGATCTCCAGGGTGATATAGCACCCGATACCCGGCACCAATGGTCTCGAGGATTGTGACGAGTTGCTGGAGATATAATGGGTGAGGGATAATACAATGAGTAGCAGATAATACAACATGTATGGTGTAATATGACGAGCAGCAAATGATATAGTGAGTGACAGGGACTAGTGCTAGTAACAGGGTTTACAACAAATTTGAAGAGTTATAATGAGTTTGGAGGGTTACACCAGGTTATTAGGGGTTATAACCAGTAATGAGCACTATGGCTACTCAGGAGGGACTCAACTACTTACTAGACTTCTTACCAGGAGCAGAGGATATGTCACATATCATTCCTTACATCACACTTTGAGTGTCAAAGCAAAGCATGGGGAACGCGAGTAAATTCGTAACAAATGAGAGTACATAATGATGTAAATTATGAAGAGAAGCCCTACATGACCACATGAGAGATAACACCTGGTGAAATCATTAGTATACTGATTCATCCGGAGGGGGGGGATGGGGAACAAACCTGATGAGCACAGTGGCTTACAGATCGCTGGTGTCCACCTGCAGCATCACATACCAAGAACATCAAGGAGACTCAGTCAGGCTGCAGAAAAGAGTAGCTATTAGCAGTTGAGTCAATATTAGTCTCAGAGATGGACTTACCAGATAAAATGACTGACCCCAAGGGTCATTTATGTCAGTGGCACTATTGAGATGTGTCAGTGCAAGTCACTCTGACAAATGAGGTATGACTGTACCTCTAGAATGTGCAAACATGATGAAGAGCACAATTCGCAGCATCAATGAGCCAGGTAAGATGGCACATTGAGATGATGACAGATTGTGATACATGGGCTATGACTCAGAGAGAACCAGAGCAAAGTAAGCAGAGATGTAGGACAATGCTGGAATACAGGACATGGGCATGGGCATGGGTATGTTAATACACCAATTTTATAAACCTTTCAAATTCTATACATATAAGCATCATTTGGACATATTTAAATGGTTGAAATGATAAGAAACATGGAAATAGAAGGACTGATATGAGCCTGAGTAGTCAGTCAAAACCTATATATGCCGCTTGATGGCATGAAGCTATAAGTTAATGGAACTTATAGTATGCCCCACATGGGTACCAAGTCACTTATAGACTCTCAAAACTGTGCCTTGAGCCTTCCAAAACCTGTAGGGACCTCTATACAGTGTGTTTAAGAGAGACACATTGGTAGTTGAACATATATATAATGTATCAAGGGGATATTTTATGTTTAAACAACCTTCATTTACTCTCAGAGAGCTCCTTCAAGCTCAGGATAATACCTACGATATACCAAGAGAAAAGATATGACGATATCCAAATCAGATATACAATGGAGTATTAGCTCAAGTATATGATCACTCTGCATTCTGAGATGGTGATGCAATGATCCTCCAAAGATAGGAGGAAAGTGATAAGACAGAAACCAGATAGGAAGGATAGATGAAGCAAGAAACATGGAAGATAAGAATGAGTCAGTCAGATAGGACAGACAGAATAAGAAAATACTTGATGACTCCTACAGAAGTTGAGAGTATTTCCAACCATTGAAAAACAGGATAAGGAGCTCCTATGCAGTAGCAATGGATTCTGAACCTAGATACCCATATACTGCATGGAGGGCCTAGCTCAAGTCATGCTTCTGATACCTGAGATTGTATTTATTGGTGACCTGCATACCTATATATGGTATGGGATTACTATTGTGACAAGGGACTGAACCTATATACATTCATTTTGTGATTTTTCCTGTGACCAGTATGATATATACGTATTATTATAATTTTATTGTAGATATTTGTTTCCAGCAGTATATAAGGACAGCCATTTTGTAGGTAGGAGCAAGAGGAATCTGCCCCACTACTACATGATATTTGTATGTGGCTATTGTTTGTGTAGAGAAATCACATTTGATCAGATTTTCCTCCTCACATCAGGCCCTAGGGACTCAGAGTAGACCTAGTTGAGATATAAGACTATATACCAAACTTGATAGTGACAGCAAAGCCAGATATTTGTTCTGTGCTTTAGCAGATAGTCATTTTCAAGTCAAGAGAAGACTTTGTATCAGAAAGTTTTGGTGGCTTTCTGGAGGCAGCTAGTGTTTTGCTAGTGTCAATGCATCTTAGAGAGGGCTCAGGCTATGAGAGTAGAAGTTTTCCTGCTTAAGTGTGTTCTAAATTGAGTAGATGCAACTTAGAGAGGGCTCAGGCTACTATAGTAGAAGTTTTCCAGCTTAAGTGCATTACAGATCACAACCAAGAGGGTTGTATCCAGTACAAGGGGTACTGTAGTCTTTGATTGCTTGGGTTATCACTTCAGGGTAGTCTTACTATCACCTCAGTGCAATTAGCTGTTGTATTTAGGCTTGATTGAGAGAGTAGAAACCAGAAAACACACAATAAAAACGATTTATTAAACAAATATATCCTTGTAGTCTCTATGTTGATAAATGAATACACACTTATTCAGATCACAAACATCAAATAGAGTCTAAGTGTGGTAATTTGTCTAAGATAAGACTAGTGGAAAACTACCCAAAAGATAACCTCCAAAAGTTCTATCTCAAGTTGTTGTGCAAGTGTGGATCAACATGATCAGAGTTACCACACTTAGAATGCCAACAAAACTCTTAGCTAGGTTGATTCTCTCTTATTGAAGCAATCTACTTCAAAGTGTTCACCTCTAGAGGAGTATATATGGGTTTAAAAAGGGTTTATATCTAAACACACAAACACACACACAAGAACACAGTGCACAAAGCACAAAACACAAGACCTACAGTCCTATACAAAGACTCAATAGCTGATATAGCCTGACTCTATGGAGTTCAAGACTTCCTCAAGACAACTACAGCACACAGTGTACTGGAAAAGGTCCTAGACCAATTTCTACAAAGAACTCAGCACAGGCACACCTCTTGCTAAGTGTGTCACAACCTGATACCCAACACAGACCACACTCCAAGTGCCCAAGGCTCCTTCTTGGTGTAAAGTGTCTCTTAGGAAAGTGCTACAATGCACTTGAGATGTTATTCTTAGTCTCTTACAATGCAAGTTTGTTATCAGATTCTATCTCTCTGGAGTCACTCAGGACCAATCTCCAGGGCCTGAAGTGAGGAAGCAAAACTGGAATGGCACACAAATTTATACACCAAACAAACTCATCATGTATTCACAATCTGAGGGGGGCAGAGTTACTTGTTTTTGTACAAATATCTAGCTGTCCTTATATATGGTCCAAGGAATATATCTACAGAAAAATATAAATAATGTCTGATAATTCAGGAAATAATAAATGAGTGACAGAGATGCTAAAAGAGGGAAGATTTGGCTGTCACAGAGTCTGGCCACTAGGGTATCCAACCATATCCACATGGGTATCTACATCTCCAGGTGTTCTGGACTCTGTAATTTGTATTTTCTCTTTTTCTAAAGCAGGTATCTACAAGTGGATGGCTGTATCCATTCCGTTTCTTTACAGCATTTCTCTTTCTAGTATCTACACATTGGCAGAAGCCTAGATGCCAAAGTTTCCAAGGCTGGAACATGCTGTTACTGTTCCTATCTTCTTTGACAATGCACACTTGGTTTTATTTAGAACTTCTTATGCATTAGATATTCTTTATAAGTCACATCATATCTGTCTGTAGGTAGCTGATGTCTTTCAGAAGTGATTTCCTTCTTTCTGAGATGACTTTGTACCTCTTTAGTTTATTTCACATATTTCGCTGCTGGTGAACTCTTTATTAAGAGATTGCCCACTTTGACTTTGATCTGTAGATTGACTTTGGAAGAGGATTGTTCTGTGATTGTTCCTGTTTCTAAGTTGTCTGTCTGTTTTGATGTCTCTGCTAAGTACCTCTGTACTGTTTGACTGCATGTTGCACTTTGCAGATGTCATAGAAAGTTGAAATAAAAACAAAATTCCCATTGATAGCACTTTGGAGAGTTCAGTTGACTAGCCAATGCATTCATATAGTCATAGTTAGGTTCCCTACAGGTTTTGGGAGTGATCTGCTTTGGATCTGATACATAGATAAGTTAAAAAGTACAGCTTAGACACCTCTGTATAGCATATCATATAGCTCTTCATATTTTCCAATGACCATAGCTTCTCTAAGGCAATGACTAGCAGACTGGGCTCACTCTAGTCCTTATTACCTATTATCTTCTGTCATATTAAAGTGTTCCAATTCAAAAGTAATGTAAAATGAATAAAAATGGGTCTTCTCTAGGTTTGCCATATTAACACCAGCTTGAGCCTCTTTAACACAAGTGTTGATATAAGGCATGAAAGCATGATCTTCAACCATAGGAAGACAACTGCCACCAATGATTGAATCATATTCAGCTTGAGCCTTCTTCAATACTTCTGGGTACTTGATGCAGGTGAGGATGAAGTTCATGAGGGTAGCATAAGTCTGAATAGAAACATCAGAGAACAGTCACAGAAGGGACAAGAAAAACACATGGTCTCACTACTGGCAGCATACATGCAGCCAGAAGTCCACTGGATGACATGCTCCTTTTCTTTTGTGCTCACTGCTTTTTTGTTCAAAGCCTCAAAGTTTTCCATGCAATCCAAAGTCAAAGACAGCCTAGCAGTTCCAGCCTCCTGTGATGCCACTGTGAACAATTGTAGCAGCCAAAGGTTGAGTACAGTACTAACCATTTGAGACTTGACATAGTTGAAGGGACGTTCAATCAGATGCTGAATCTTATCCCATCCTTCTTGTCCAGCTTTGTGGAATGTGACACCAGGAAGCCAGCTTGGAAGATACCTCACTAGAATATTTGTCAGTCACATAATCATAGGCAGGGCACAGATGTTTCCTTACAAGCAGGAATCAGGTCAACAATGAATGCACCAGGCATGGATCCTCTGCTAACAATATTAAGACATTCCCCTGCCCCTGTGATATACTATGTTGCAAGTTCAGTAATCATCTAAAGGGAAAACAAGTAAAATTTATAAGGTCATTAGGAGTCTTTGCCAACAATTCATAGGTGACATTTATGACAATGTGACCAGTAGCACTATGGAACTATATGTGAACCTATAGTAATGGTGATCAGGATCAGACACTTACAGGTGAAGTTCATTGGCATATTTCTTGAGCTTTTCAATTAGGCTTTGGAGGAACATTGCCATAATCTGGCTTTGCAGGACATGGTACTTCTTTACTGCTGCAATAGAAAGAACCAGGTTAGCAAGTCTCCACTGCTTTTTCCAGGCAGAGCCATAAGGTAACATAGGCATACCCTGCACAAAGCAGTGAGAATTAGCAAAGTCCAGTGGATCTGAGAAGTAGGACTGATCTTATTCACACATCATCTTACCAACAATGACCAGATTCAGTCAGTTTGTAAAGTTGGAGGCATGCTTCTCTAACAGGTCATTTGTGGCCTCAAGAGTGTTGAGGATAACCATGGGCTTTCCTAATGCCTCAGCATATATGACATCCTCTGGGAGGAACCATGTGAACAAAATTTATAGAAACATTAAGCCTACTTACTATATTGATCCCTCCATTTGGTGAATTTAAACCATGTCTGTAGTCTTGGGAAATCAAGGGCATTTCCAATGAGCTGCAAGGAAAGTCTGTTAGATAAGACAATTTACTTGAAAAGGGCATTAACTTGCCCATTTTCTTGGTGGACCTGATGGCAGATTCAGAAGTGTTCTCTTCTTAAGAAGATAGATAACTGCTGCACCAAGGGTGATAGCAGAGAGAGTGTAGAGCTGGGTACTTTGGAAGAACTGTTGGAACTTGAGAGAGATGATGAATCTCTCAAGCTGCTGGAGAGAGCCTTTTAAATGATGTTGCCATTCATTATGAAGGTTAACTTTGAGGTGGATCTCCTTTTTCATGCTGAACCATCAACAGAAGCACAGGCCAAAGTGACAGTTTGTCAATGTGAAAAATATGTAGTCAACAGCCAACTGGGTGCCTTCAGGTGCTTGTCCCAAATAATCAAGCAGCACACCAAGCAGCACAGACTAGTATAGCAGACGCCAACTTTGTCCCTCATCCTTCGACACATAACTGCAAATTATCCATCCCATGCATTGCCTAGACAGGGCATAAAATGAAAAGAGAGGAACTCAAGTCTTTCGTTCCTTCAGTCATGCTACCATGGCTCCTCAATCTCTTTTCCAAAGTCAGGCCCAAGCCTTGCCAAGTTTCACCACTGAGCACTCCTCCTTAATCACCATTCTCACTAAGGCTATTGTATTACTAGTTATATGCCAGCATCTTCCATTCAGTCACATGCACAGTCCCAACATGCCCTCTCTGGTGAGTGTCTTTTCAGACAACTTATACATTCAAACTGAATATCATGCAGAGAGGCACATCTTGGATCTGGGAACATCAAAGGCTAGTTTTCAATAAAGCTGTTGGGAATGCTTACACACAGTGGGCTTCACAATTGGAAACTCACATTTACAAGATCAAGCAGGCCATCAGGGTGTCACGACCATCTACAAGTACACCACAATCACTAATTTGTTTCTTATTAGGGAGATAAGATTGTATGTCTTTCATAGACATGGCTACTGTTGAACTCATCTTCTTATGACCTTACCACTCTTCTTATGGACTTCAATGCAGATCAATTAGACTGACCAAAAATTGCAAGGATGATTGGATGTAGTCTTGCTTGAGTAGCTGAAGAAAAAGAGCATCAGCACATAAGGTGACTTTTCAATCTCACATTGACATAAGTCTTTTGTTCCTCACAGATCTTGTTCAATTCTTACCCAAGATCATAATAACTCAGAGCTAAGGTGGTCTATGATGGTTCTGAGCATGTTATTGACACAGCAGAAGATGTAAGTGAAAAAATCATTCATTAGACTGTCACAACTCAAGATGAGCTAGTTCTGCACTCATCTCAAAATTTACCTCACCTCAGAAGACCCTAGTAACAAAGAAATTACTGTCTCAGTCCCTGAGTGGACTTTGACCATGACATAAGTGTCTGGCTCATAGTTTATGTCACAATACATGCACATGGCTTTTCTCTCCAGTCTTGGGGCTATTGGTAGACTTGTTTGTGTCCCTTGGCCAATATTATTACCATCAATTGCTCACAACAATCTTTTATTTCAGGGATTTGGTCACAACTTTGAGAGCACTGATGCAAAAGGGATCTTCTCTGCATGGAGGAACATGACCTCAATAGTTACCAACATGAAGAACTTTGAAGTTGGCCCCACATCATATTTTATCTACATATCTGACCATATCTTGTCAGCTTATTGTGCTATTCCACAATCTTCCTTTCATTGACTCCATCTCCATCAAAGCATTGAGATTATACAGAAATCTTAGGCTGACTATCCATATAGGTATTCCAGACACTATGTACAAGGTGTTCTTTTCATGCTATTAATACAAAGGAAATACACCCAGAATACTGCTATATATTTGCTTCCAGACAACACTCAGAAAATTCTATTAGTTTCAAGTTGTCATCACATATTGAAAACAGCAAGCATACTCTGGATTTTAATTTCCAGAAGAGTCTGTGTTTTTTTATTATTTTATGATAATGAAATTATAGAATTATCCTTTAATTTTCTAATTACAAATATACTAAATTTTCTGCCTTATAAAATAGTGAGAAAACATTTAGAAAATAAATATAAGATTTTGAATTTTATATCAAAGGAAACATGTTAAATACAAAAGGAAAACTATATGAAAACTATCTAAAAACTGCTTTAAAATATAGTGTTTTCACATGATTTTCCTACTATTTTCCTAGTGTTTTCCTAGTGTTTTCTCTGACTTTCCCACAATAGAAAATGTGGAATTTTTATCTTATCTTATCAGCATTTTCTGAGCATTTTCAACCAGAGAAAATTTAATGTTTTCTCAGTATGGAAATTATTCTAATATATTGTATTATCTATTAATTCTCAGAATTTGAAAATTCCATATCTTTTGCTGCTGAAAATTTAGTATTCTCCAGGCATATTCTTGTTGAGAGGACACAATTGAAATTTAGAATTTATATATGGTTTTATAAAAATTCTCTTTGCAAGAAGATTAAGTGTTTTCTCAATCAGAATACCATGTTAAAAGAACACCTCATACATAGTGAGAGTCTGGACTCTTTTGTGTCACCTAAACAATAATGTTCTTTTAGGCCATAGTTAGAAAAGAATTGGAGCATTAAGGTAAAGACTTGAGTGGACTAGTATATAATGATCAGCTATACAGAAACAACATGCTCTTCTGGCTCCATAAGCTACTGTATTACTCCTGCATAAACCTCAACTCACATCCATTACAGTTTTCATCAATTGAGTCAACTGTCTCCCTTTGATAGAGCTGCTGGATCATGTCACAACCTTCATGTAAGTTATTTTTATAGTATAATGCTCAACTTAACTTATACATTACCTATAGCATGGCTGGCTCTGAAACAACTTCAGTCTCATTCACAATTTGGGAACTTGCCAGACATCCTGATGATATGCATAACTTTTACCTTTTATTTCACATGCAAATAGAGAATATTTTGCACTTTTATGGTTGAAAATGAAATATACAAGGGAATTGAGGATTAGTGTGAGCCCTGAGCAGCTAGTCAAAGCAAGTAGTAGAGAAGAATACAAAATATTACCAGAGTAATGGTTGATGGTAGGCTATACAAGGGTATCTGACTGCTGCTAGTATGAAAATAAACAGTGAATCTGAACACAGAGGAGCATCCCAAAACCTGTAGGGAACCATACCACATCATACCTCTCTATTGAAAGCATACTAAAGGGAATATTTCACTTTTTAACAATATTTTCAATCCATACCTGACTTGAAGGAAGAATAAAAGCCTTTGATGATACATCAATGAGAATATTACTGAGAAACAGATATGAAACAGAGAATGACAAATTATTGGCAGGGGATACTCAAGATACCAATATCAAATTAGATGAATGAAATAGACGATCAGTTACCAGAAAGGTGCCTGTATTACAGAAAAACAGAAGACAAAGCTATATGACCAGAAACCAGCATGGCTGAGCTTACATGTACACTTTAGATGAGAAAGTGGAGGCATATTACATGTCCACAGAGCAGATGACAGTAGATGGAGAAGGAAGGAACTGTGCAGAGTGGCATGGAAGCATAATATTTTCAAACAGAATCAGAAGGAGAGCTGTTTGACAGAGAAAATTGCAAATGATTAGTGTCAGAAGACTGCACAATCATCATAGAAAAAGAATAAAAAGAGTTTATGGCTACAAAGCCTGACTACAATCAGACACTGTGACAGAAAAGTTACCAAACACAGCTCAGGTTATATAATATTTAGCACCTGACTCAGTTTTATGTTTATGTGTGACAGATATATTAGATTATTTATGTTGTAGGGTATATAAGGGGACATGTTTTGTAGGTAGGAAGCAGGTGAGATACTGCCCACCAATTACTAGAGTGTATGACATTGTTGTTCAGGTAGAAGAGCTACCAGCAATCAGTATTTTTCAACCACTTCAGGCTCTAGCTTATTTAGTTGTGCAAGAGGCACAGGCTAGTTGAGACCTGAGATTGTATCCCAAACTAGAGATCTAAATAAAAGCTAGGAAGAGCTTAGTTTTTAATGCAAGAGGTGTGTTTTCTGATAAGAAGAACATTGTATCAGTCTACTAAGAGAGTAGCTGACATACATCAGTATAGTCTGGTGTTTCAATGTGAATCAGAGAGGGTTTTAGGCTAGCAGTGTCTAGAAGATTTGTCCTCTTGAGAATTGTTGCAGAACATAGCTAAGAGGGCTATATTCAGGTACAAAAGGTACCTTTGTTCTCACTTAGAAGAAGTTTGTTTCTTTGGGCAGTTTCTGGTTGAACCTTATACCAGTTTTTGCTTTTGAAGTAATTAATAAACCACATACCAAGAAAATATTTATAAAAATGAACACCAATTCCCAATCTGAGAAGTTGTTTTGAAGGCATTCATCTCTGAACTACTGAGCAAGACATTGAGAATTATTCTTAACATTGTGGTAACAGTGAACCATACTGATGAAGATGCTCAAAAACCTATGCCTCTACTGTGAAAACACAAGGCCTGTGGTGCCAAAATACCCCTGAAAAAGGTATATATAAGTTCTTGATTCTTAGTTTTTGTTTGTGAGTTGGTTTGGTGTGGTTCACTGTTACTGCAATGTCAAGAATAATTCAGAGATGAATGCCTTCAAAACAACTTCTCAGATCAAGATTGGTGTTTGTTTGGTATAATATTTATTGGTTTGTAGTTTTATTAATCACTTTGAAAGCAAATACTGGTATAGATTTTCAACCAGAAACTGCCCAAAGAATAAACTTCTTCTAAGTGAGAACAAAGATACCTCTTGTACCTGAATATAGCCCTCTTAGCTATATTCTGCAATGATTCTCAAGAGGACAAATCTTCTAGACACTGCTAGCCTGAAACTCTATCTGATTCACATTGAAACACCAGACTATACTGATGCACATCAGCTACCCTCTTAGTAGACTGATACAATGTTTCTCTTATCAGAAAACATGCCTCTTGTGTTAAAAACTAAGCTCTTCCTAGCTTTTATTTATATCTCTGGTTTGGGTTACAATCTCAGGTCTCAACTAGCCTGCACCTCTTGCACAACTAAATAAGCTAGGGCCCAAAGTGGTCGAAAAATACTGATTGCTGGTAGCTCTTCTACCTGAACAACAACATCATACACTCTGGTAATCAGTGGGCAGTATCTTTTCTGCTTTCCACCTACAAAACACATCCTCTTATATACTCTACAACATAAATAATCTAATATATCTGTCACAAATACAAATAAAACTGAGTCGGATGATGCATATTATATAAACTAAGCTGTGTTTGGTAATTTCTCTGTCACAGTGTCCAATTGTGGTCAGGCTTTGTAGCTATAAACTCTTTTTATTCTTTTTCATGATGATTGCACAGTCTCCTGATGCTAATCATTTGCAATTCTCTCTCTCAAACAGCTCTCCTTCCAATGCCGTTTGAAAATATTTTACTTCCATGCCACTCTGCATGGTTCCTTCCTTCTCTGTCTACTACCATCTGCTCTCTGGATGCATAATATGCTTCCTCTTTCATATTTTAAAGCATATGTGTAGGCTTAGCCATGCTGGCTCCTTGTTATATAGCTTTGTCTTCCATTTTTCTGCAATACAGGCATACTTCCGGTAACTGATCGTCTGTTTCATCTAATTTGATAATCAGTATCTCAAGTATCCCCTGCTGATAATTTGTCTTTCTCTGCTCTCTAATTTGTCATCATCTGTTTCATATCCATTTCTCAATAATATTCTGTTTGGTATATTATCAAAGGCTTTTATTCTTTCTTCCAATTGGGTGTTGATTGAAAATATTATCAAAAGTATAAATATTCCCTTTGGTATGCTTTCAATAGAGAGGTATAGTGTGGTGTTAATCTCTACAGTTTTCGGGATGCTCCTCTGTGTTCAGATTTGCTGTTTATTTTCATACTAGCAGTGGTCTGGTACCCTTGTGTGGCCTACTGTCAACCATTACTCTGCTAATATTTTGTATCCTTCTCTACTACTTGCTTTGACTAGCTGCTCAGGGCTCACACTAGTCCTCAATTCCCTTGTATCTTTCATTTCAACTATAAAAGTGCAAAATATTCTCTATTTGTGTGCGAAATTCAAAAGTAAAAGTTATGCATATCACTGAACCAACTTGCAAAACAAAACTGAGAATCAAGAACTTATATATACCTTTTTTGGGGTATTTTGGCACCACAGGCCTTGTGTTTTCATAGTAGAGGCATAGGCTTTTGAGCATCTTCACTGGAACTACAAAAAGAGAGATGTTTCAAAAAAGGCTTGACAAGCAAGGTTGGAGTGAGGTATCAACTCAAACCAGATACAGCAGTTGGTAACTTGGGCATAAGGAGCAGGTGGTGCATGAATGTAAGAACAACATGTAAGTGATTTATTTCATGGCATTGTTGAGTTGAGCTGTAATATACCATTCAACACATGAGAAAAACCTCAAGGGACTCACCAATAGTTATGCAGAGCATTGTTGGACCATTTAAAGAGCCATAGGAGAGAGGGAGAGCTAGCAACAAAGAATGCATACAGAAGAGAAAGGCAAAGATGGTGGTGGAAGAAAAGAAAGGAGCATTGGGCTGAGTTTAGCATATAGACCACTTTAGGGCTGGCACAGGCTAGCATGGGCTGGTTATTCAGGAATGTTGGTGAGATGGTGGGCAACAGCATTGAAGACAATGCTGTTATGATAGTAGGTTAGGGTTCAGACTTCCCTGTAGCATGTGCATGTTTTCTTTTACCTTCGCTGTTATTTCTTTTTCTCCTCAGCCATTTACCATTCTCTGGTCCCATCTGAGGAGGTATGATATCTTTTATTTATCATCTATATACCTATACTAATTACCACACTAGCTTTAGCTCATGGTGTATCTGTCTAGGTGTTCCTGTTATAACAGGTTATGGGCATATTTCCTTAACTCAACACTTATGTGTTTCATTTGGACTTCTTTGACGCTCCAGCTCACATTATCTCAAATTATCTTCCAGCTCGATTGCAATCGGTCTTAAATCATTCCATCTTTTATCCCATGGAATCCTTTTCATCATTCGTTTTATCATGATTGTTAACACCTTGTTGTCATCATGCCACACTTTCCCTTTCTGGATGCATTCAGATGGCCTCAGATCTGGCTCGTCGTTACCCAATGTCTTCCTCGATCCCTTGACTGAATGCTCCTCCACCTTCCCCTGCAGAAATACCTTTTTCCTTGCCTTCACATACTTCTTCTTATATGTTACCTCAGGTATTCCTGCTTCAAGGGCATGGAGTGTCTAGACCTTTTGTCTGGCCCTCGTTACATTGGGGTGTCCACTTTAATAATGACCTTAATGTTTCTCAAATAAATCATTTGTTTCTTCAGCATAATTCTCTTTCTAGATTATCTTTTCCTCGTCAATTTTCTTGGAATCAGTCTTATTCTGCTTCTCAGCCACGTATTTTTCCCTTTTTGTCTGCTCCACATGCTGTGATGCCCCAGCCTAATGGGCTCCTGGTTCCAAATAGGGAATATTTCCAGAGTTTTCCAGCAATGGTTGAGGAAGTAACTGATGAAGAGGATGGTCAGTCTGCTACTGGTGATATTCTAAGTCTATAACGAGAATGACAGTGATTCTTTATTCTCAGCTGGGGAAGAGGTTGTTGCTAGTACTGTGGTTCAGCATGGGGGTGTGAATCCTCATAATGTGCCACCATCTGATCCTTGACCTTCTGGGGGTGCAAGTCTAGATATGTGCATATCACAGAATCAACCACCACCACTTCCACCCTTGGGGTCTCGACCTCTACCTCCATGACCATCACAGCCACAGTCACTTCCACATCCACCACCACATAGTACTCATAATTCTTTGTCTTCTACTTTTGATTCTAGTTTATTTTCTGCTGCTGAAGCCATTATTAATAGGGTCCAGCAGATAGTTCTCATGCCTATGTCTATGGAGGCTCTGTCACCGGAGCAACTGGGTGTACAAACTGTCATTCATAATACACTCTAGCAGCCTTGGCATTGGGCTACCACATCTAATTTAGATTCTGTTCAATTGGGTTTCTTGCCTACCTCTCGTTTTATGCTTCTCTTTACTCTCTCTAGTTCTTTACATGCTAGTGTTGACCATGACCATTCTCTGGAACATCACCAAAACCAGAATTTGACTGGCCAACAGCCTTTGCTTCTTTCTATTTCTTGTTTACCCCTGCCAATGCTACCTGCTACAACCATGATACCAATTCTTCAGGGGAGGTCAAACTTCAGTACTTGGCTGACAGCCTGCATAGGGATGATTGGAAATCTGGGTCTTATGCCTTGGATTTGTGGTCCACCACCATTAACGCAGTCTGTTGTTAATCCACACATCATACCAGTCTACCCTCCTGTGCTATTGACAGACTTCATGCTGGAGGAGTATAATCTCTGGTTGGCATTTTGGGAATGAGATGGTCTAGCTTCTCAAATCCTTACCTTAAGGCTTTCTCCATCAGTTGTTGGCAGTGTCCCTCCACCTCATCATCATGTTACTGGTAAACAGTGTTCTGCCAGAGACATCCTTGCAGCCCTTACATGTCGTTTCGGTGTTTCAGATTTTGCTCAAGCAGTGCTGTTGAAGGAAGAGCTGTGGTCAAAGCATCTGAAGTCTGGAAGGATTATAGATTTTATTACCAAGTGGCATGATGTACTAAACATGCTAGCATCAGTCCACTTTCAGCTGTTGTGGGCCGAGGCAATTAACTGCATTGTCAACTGATTACCAAATAATGCTGAATGGCACTATGTTTGTACTGAAGCATATACAGCCACTTCCAATGATTCTTACAATCTCAACCATGAATCATGGGACTACTTTGTGGAAAAGGTTGTTCACATCAACACCAACTGGCAGATTCGGAGCAAAATGCCTGGGTACCCCTCTTCATCATCCAACTAGTCTTCATACTGCAATTGTACCTTATTTGTGCATGGGGGTGATCCTACCACTACTCTGAGCCCTGGCAAAACTGCATCTAATACCACCCACCAGTAATCTTTGGACCATCCATCTTCATCCACTTCTGCAAACCATTTGTTGTCATCAGCTCAGAACCCACATTCTCAAGCTCATCTTGCTGCCTCACTCAAAACAGAAATTGAGCTTGAGGAACCAGATCAATTGGATCACATTGATAATACGACTGTGAACCACAATGTAACTGTTGATAGTTCTGCCAATGAAGAGACTTTCAGCAGTTACTCCATGGAACCACCGGTAACTCCACCAGGATGGCTGATGGCACTACTTGTGGAATCTCCCTTCATATTGACTGCTTTTGTCTATGAATTCCAGGGTATTTTAGACTCTGGCAGCTCGAAGCATCTTTTCAATGATTCACACTACTTTTGGGATCTGGATTTATCTCAAATGCTCTCTATCAGAACTGCAAATTGTGGTTCTATGGAGACATGTGGAAGAGGTCTGGTGAAGATTCAGGTGAAAGATATTTGTTACCCAGACAAGTCATTTATCATCAACCTTGATGATGCTCATTATACACCTGAGTGTCTGATCAACCTCTTCTCCTTTGGTTCTTTCCTTGAATCTGGGATGCAAATGTATTATGAGGGTGTTGAGGGACGTATCTATATGAAGAAGCCATCACCATGCATGTTTGGTGTACATCTTCTCCATCGTCTCCTTTTCATCAAGTGTGAGTTTTTACTACTGCCATGAATTGACATCGAGTCCCTGATTACAGAAGCCTCCTTTGCTGCTTTACCCATTCCTTCAGAGGATATCCTTTTTGCAGCGCTAGCATTTCCTGTTCGACTAAAGGACTGGTTGCTTGCTCATGACATCTTGGGTCATCCAGATGATGGCATTCTTGACCAGGTATTGTCTGGGAGGTGTGGGAAAGGTTTTGAAGCTTATATTAAGGCAAGGGCTTCTCAGCCTTGTAAATGTAATATATGTGTAGAGGGGAAGTCTCCCCAACTTCCATATGCTGCACCTGCAAATTGCACCTCAAAACCTCTTGAATTGGTTTATATGGATACCTGTGGGCCTTTTCCTGTCACATCGCCACATAGGAATCTCTACTTCCAGTTCTTTCTTGATGACTTTACCAATGCCAATGCCATGGTCTTTCTCAAGGATCACTCTCAGGTTCCCTGAGCAGTGAAGACTGTTCTCCTCTGTTGGAAGACAGTAATGGAGGCAAAGACCATAACAGTGTGGTGCAATGGGTCAGCAGAACAGGCAGAAGGCGAGCTCATGGGCTGGTATCGTGACTGGGGGATTACTATTCAAGTGACTGCCCCATATGCCCATGGTCAGAATGGAAAGAGCAAGAAGGGTATCTGGACACTTAAGGATGACATGCATATACTCCTGGCATAGTCCAATCTTCCTCTTTTCTTTTGGGAAGATGCTATTCATACTGCCTCATATACTCACTTCCGTCTTCCAACTACCACGCTTCCAAGATTCATAACCCCCTATGAGATGGTGCATAAACAGCAGCCTGACTACTACTACTAGCATCCTTTTGGTTGCCATTGTTGGGTTGCTATTCCACCAGAGCTATTGCTCAAAGGTAGTGCCTGCCACTTTAAAGCTATTTTTGTTGGGTATGAAGAGGAATGTATTGGATAGCATGTGTGTGATCTTCATAGATGCTATCGCTTCTCCAGAGATGTGGTTTTTGATGACAATGTTCCTGGATACCTGGGTTGGGTGCCTGATGACTATTATATGCCTGTGGAGCCTAACCTTCCCGAGCTACCACCAGTGGAGAATATTGCTCAAGAAGTCCTCCTGACTGACTTGCTGAATCCATCTGTTTCTCCAGAAATAGATGATGTTGTCCCTCATACTAGGCCTACACATAAGACTGATTTGTCAGAAT
This sequence comes from Moniliophthora roreri, assembly GCA_001466705.2. Taxonomy (NCBI): domain Eukaryota; kingdom Fungi; phylum Basidiomycota; class Agaricomycetes; order Agaricales; family Marasmiaceae; genus Moniliophthora; species Moniliophthora roreri. The sequence goes on from LATX02000180.1 coordinate 428,487, forward strand.
TATGAGCACATCCCCAGAAGACTTGGGAGTTGACAGAGAGAGGTCGTATCTGGCAGAACAGTATTAAAGCCAGGGACCTACATCGTAAAGAGCTTCAACGTCAATGTGCAGCTCGGAAAGGGAAGCAGGAATCATCTACTGTGGGGGTACTTGATCTAGCTGCTCTGAGCTTGGCTGATAGTCTCCTCACAGATCAGGAAGTTGAGATGCCATCTGCTTCCAGTGAGCACCTTATCATACAAGAAGAGATTGCTTGCATTGACCACCCAGATGTTCACTTTGGTAGCTTTGCATTTGCATTGATTTCATTCATAAAAGTCTTCAACCTTCAGAAACTACCCAGCACCTACCATGAGGCACATTCCTGACCAGATGCTACTCAATGGAAAGAGGTGGAATTAGAAGAACTTGCTAGCCTTAACCACTTAGATGTATTCAAGGAATGTGAATTACCAAAGAGTGCACATCCAGTTGGTCTGCATTGGGTCTACAACTACAAGATGGATGACAGAGGGAATATTATCAAGCATAAGGCATGTCTAGTTGCTCAGAGTTTCAGTCAACAACCTGGTGACTTTGGGAACACATATGTGCCAGTGGCTTGAATGGTTAGCATACATATTATCATAGCATTCACTGTCCAGCATGATTGGGAGCTCTTTGTTTATGACTTTAAGACAGCATCCCTGAACTCTCCACTATCTGAAGTCATCTATGTGAAACAGATTCCTGGCTATCCTCTTTCAAAGACTACATTGATCTATCTACTCCTTTGTGCCTTATATGGCCTCAAGCAAGCTTCAGCTGAGTGGTATAAAACTCTTTGGGCATTCCTCTGCTGCTTGAGTTTCTGTCACTGCACAGTTGACAATGCTGTCTTCATTGCTGTTTGGGCCTCACCACCTGATGCATCAATTCCAATGCCATCCTCCAGACAACCTCTTTGGATGATCATGGGTGTTCACATTGACAATGGTCTGGTTGCCACCAATTCAGAGCTGCTCTACAATTGGCTGTTGCGAGAGATCAATAAGGAATTTGTTGTCAATAATCTCAGCCCTGCAAAGCTTTACCTTGGAATTACCATCACTCAGGATTGGTCACAATGTCAAGTGCTGCTCTCTCAGAAACTGTATATTGTTGATTTGCTTGACATATACAATATGAAAGATGCTACAAAGTCAATGGTGCCTCTTTGTGTGTGTCCTTCTGAGTTGCATGTGCCTCTGTCCATATCTATTCCTAATGCTCTGACTGATCCAGATCAATTGCATACCCTGTACATGAAGATCATTGGGTTGCTCTTGTATATTGCCATCAGCACATGCCCTGATATCTCATATGCAGTGATGGCTCTGAGTCAATTCAACTCAAAGCCCACAAAGGCACATCTGTTGGCTGCAAAAGGTGTTTTTTAGTACTTGGCTGGTACTGTTGATCTCGCATTGGAGTATGGAGGTGATCGCTCAATGGATACAGTTGGGTTCTCGAAGTACCCAGTAGATGATGTCACATTCACCAATGCTGACTGGGCTTCTGATACTGTTGACTGCCACAGTATTTTGGGTTTTGCCTTCTTTTTATATGGTGGCTTGGTCACATGGTCAGCATCTAAGCAGAAGGCAGTTGCACTTTCATCTACCAAGGCAGAACATATGGCTCTTACCCACTGCATGTGAGAAGCACTCTGGATCAAGATGTTCACAAGTCTGGTGGACTTACCACTTCCTTCACCTTTTATCATTTTATCTGATAAGCAGGGTTTAGTACTCATGTCAACCTCACCATCTACATCAGGAAATTCCAAGCATATTGACATTAAATATCACTTTATTCAGGATCATACTGCTAATAACTTGATCTCGACCAAGTGGATACCTACTGCAGAGATGGTGGCAGATATTTTTACAAAACCTTTGCCTCCTCTTCACAAGAAGCACTGTCATTCCTTGGGCCTTATTTGTGTGCTGGAGTTGTTAGCAGAATAGTTTCTGGTGTTTTTGGTTCTTCTGGCCTGTCCTTGTGTCATCTGTAGGGGTGTGTTATAATAGTAGGTTAGGGTTCAGACTTCCCCATAGCACATGCATGTTTTCTTTTACCTTCACTGTCATTCCTTTTTCTCCTCAGCCATTTACTATTCTCTGGTCCCATCTGAGAAGGTAATATCTTTTATTTATCATCTATATACCTATACTAATCACCACACTAGCTTTAGCTCATGGTGTATTCATCTAGATATATATATTTAGCTGTTTATCATTCTCTGGTCCTGTCTGAGGAGCTTTAGCTCATAGTGTATTCGTCTAGGTGTTCCTGTTATAAAAAATGCTAGACTAGTGAAATTGATAATGATGTGGCTTCAGCTCCAGCTCTAGTTCTGGACTTCCTTGGTTGCACAACTCCAACTCTGAACATCATCCAAATTACCTAAGCTGCATCCAGCTCATTTTGTGGTCATTTCACTTAAATTTTCCTCTGTGCAATACAATTTCCATCCAAGCTTACAACTTACATGAATTGGAGCCTAAAGTCACCACAATTCTCTTCAATAGTGTCCAATGCATCACTGAGCTTGAGTTGTGCCCTATGTGTGATGTCACCAAAGTCCCACACCTCAACCAGCACTTGGTTGATGCTTGGCAACTACTTGTTTGATTTCCTACACATATTTGCACTTGTAATTGAGTAACAACTAGTAGTATTAATTTTACATGGGTTTTAACATAGCTGTAGCTTGTTGTAATGATTCTGCATAGGTTGTAATATGGTTGTAATGTGGCTACAATGTTGAATAATCATTCCAGATAGTTGTAATATAGTTGTAAGAAGGTTGTAAGCCAGTTAAAATATTTCAATGTATTGCAACTAGATTATAATACAGTTGAAACTTGGCTAAAATTATTATAGTGCATTGTAACCCCCATAATTCTGTTGTAAGGCTATTACAATGCTACATACTTTTTGCAGGTGTACAGTGATATATATATATCCTAATGTATCAATAAAGGCTTGATGCCCTTGAGCCCAGTTATTGTCACATCCATCACCATGTCCATATCCAATCCTGCCACTTTCTCCAGCCTCCATTGTCCCTCAGTCACCACAGCTGGTTACTTGAATCTTACTCTTGTTCACTGTAATTACCTAGTTTGTATGTGGTGACTTTTAAGGCAATAAACCCTTTTCAATTTGCTACTTGTGTGATTTTGAACTCTGGCAGTGTGAAAAGGTCCAATTAGTCAGTACCCATTCATGCTCATGAAAAGGCTCCCTTGCAACTCAATTCAAAGTTGATGAGAGCTCATGAAGTGCTCCTTATCCCACACCTACCCTGAATGTTAACAAAGAGCAGTCAAGTTCACTGCAAATAATGAGCACTGGCTTCAGGACCCTGCTGTGTTTCCAACTGGTCTTTAGCTATTTTCACAGTGACAACAGTGCTTATTTTCACTCTCATACCTGTATCACTTGACTAAATTTGTATTGCATCTTGTAACCCTTTCAATATGAGTTATTTGCACTCTATTGCTAGGATAAAAGGGCTTAGCAACATACTGCATTCCATTGCCTTGTCATAGCATATAAAAGGTGGCATTCATCACACAAAATGACAAATTGGTGCATCTGGTTATGTGAGAATTAATGATCAAAACTCACCTGTGCCTGGTATTAGATAGAACTCTAGTCAAACTGGTAATAATTAGTTTTGCAAGATGTAACCTTTGTGAGATTAGTACTTACTAGTTTTGGGGGGATATGAGTAGTTTAGTAGTGGTTATAACCACCCAATTACCCACCATAACTACCCATTACTGGTTCACTATTATGTGAGTGTAGACCCCTGCAATTAGTTGTATATATTTGGCTCACTTTTCAAACTCCACCTTTTCTCTCTTTCTTTTGTACCACCACCATCTCCTCTTGCCATAGTCCTTTGCCTCTTATTTCGGCTCCCTTCTTTGCGAAGCAAGAAGTGAATTTAATCCAATTTTCTAAAATAGATCATCAAATCTTAAAATATAATTAAAGAAAAGAATTCATTGTATTGATGAAAAACGCTAGGCTAATAAATAAGAATATAAAAATGAAGAATTTTAATAAAATATATATCTTTTTAAAATATTTAATAAATGATCAATAAATGATCAATAAATGATCAATAAATGATCAATATTTAAAATTTTCATCTGTCCTGTACATTCTAACAGATTAGAAGCTGCTATCTTTTGCCCCTGCCATTGTCACTGTCCTCTTGCCATCATCATCTCCATCATTGTCTCCCTCTCACCACCATCACCCTCTAGCTGTCACCATCACCTCTTGCTGTTTCTGTTGTCTTTCTCTTCCCTTCACTGTATTCCTGCTCATCATCATCATTTCCCTCTTGTCATTGTCATTGCAGTAGCAGGTGAGTCCTGGGTGGATGACAGACTATTGTGGCATGTTCTCTTTTTCTTTTTCACCACAATTCATGCTGACTGTCCACCATTCCAGAATTGATCAACTCCAATTCAACAGTGTCTTTAAGATGTACTGGTTGTACTGGTAAGCCATGTCTGTATCAGTGTCTATAAATGCTGAACCACTCCAATACAGAGACAGCATATATCTTGATTATATCAACACTCAGTTGCTAGTGAGTCTTGGGATTCCTTTGAGTATACATAAACTGACCTTGCTTGAAACAGCACTTGATATGCATATAGGGCAGGTTTGTAAGGAATATGTGATTGTTTTGAGTGTATTGTAGTTGTGCTGTATATTACATTTATTTTTCAATACTTGAAATGTACATCTGTAGATTGCAATATACACAGTTTTGCTTGTATTGTTTAGATGTGCTACATATTTGAGGCTGAGCTAATTACTAGCATTATCTTTTGGTGAAACCAATGCTAACCCAGGCATTACCACCTTTACCTAGCATTACTGGTAATAGGTGATTATGATCCCACTAACCAGTCAAGCATACAGGTAACTCACTGCAATTTTCATTACTGGAGATAACATAACTAACTGGTTGTATATACAGTAACTCATTAGACCCTACTATTACTTATTACAATATTCCTCTACTTGGCATGAACTTGATTTACTGGTCACTCCAGATCTTGGAGGTTGCATCAAATCAGCAAGGGGTTGTGGCCAATAATGAGAGGCTAAAACCACCTCCCACCTACATTGTATCCCATTACCCAGCATTGTCCTGTTATGGAGTGTCTCTGTGAGTGTTGGGGGTTATACCAACTTGACATTTTGTGCAATGTTAAAGTGAGAAAGATGCTGTTATACATCAAAGAAGACACACAATGAAAGTGCTCACAGGCACTACTATCTTTTTCATCTCTGCCTGATTCTCCTTAGCAGACTTTTCCACCCTCACACAGAATAAACTCTCCAGCTGCAGAGATTCGGTCACAGTAAATGCTTTCTATCCAGGAGCTGCATTGGCAGCTTGGGGACTATGCCAGCTCTATTAGCATCCTACCCATGGTAGCTTTCATTCAAGTAGCCTCCTGCATGAAGAACACCATGCTATTGACACAAGACTCAATTCAACCATTGGTGAACTACTGCTTGTTCTTAATGATCACCTGTACTATTTTCTTGGGAAAATGTCAGGTATAGAGAAACTGAAGAATGTCATTATTTGCTAGAATACATTTAAACACATCATATGAAATAGAGATACATGCTTGGGAAGAGTACACAATGATGAGGCACTACAAGAAACCTTCTCATCTATTGGTATATCAACATTCTATGTGTGCACATCTCTCTATACAATGGTTTTGGCTGACAAAGATTGTATTTTCTAGCTTCACCAATCAGTATTTGGCCACCAACACTTGTCTGCTTGAACCCAGATTGCAAATATGTGCAAAAGGAAAAGAAGTAAGGGCTTCAGACTGCTGAAGAATTGAAAGGGTTGCTCTACACAATAGGATCTGGCCCAATTCCTGTTCATTACATATATCCATCTGCAAAAATGACAAGAGGACATCACTGGATGCAAAGGGTCATACACCCATGAAACCAATCTTCACAAGTCTCTGTAGGTTCAATCTGGTTTCTGTAGGTTAGAGTGAAGGTATAACTCACCAAACCCAGCATAACCAGTTATCAGAGTGTGTAACCAGGACATAACCCTCCATAACTTGATGTGTCCAGCTTTAGTAATTCATGTCCCACCGTAATCTGCTATACCAAGTGCTAGTAGATAGACAAGTCAGCTTGAGGTGACTTTAGAAATTGTGTGCCTTACTGACCAGTAACAACATGGGCAGGCAGCAAGCTGAAGCCAGAACATGACATTCACCATTGAGCCAGTGTCATGTGGGAGAACAGTCCAGGTGCTCAGAGTTTAAACTCCAATGTCTGTGTGACTTTCAAACTCCACTCCTTTCCTTCTAACCACTACCATTGTCAGGTCATCCCAGCTCTCCCCAGTCACAGCTCCCCTCGCATCAGCCTTTAGCTTACTCTATAGACCTTCTCATCCCTTGATTATGCATTCTGTGGGTCAGTGTATCAATGTACTCTGTGTGACTCCTTGTAACTCACCAACAATACCTTTGTCTCAGATGCTCCAGTGAGGATAGGTGACATGGCAACTGCTTACCACTGGTCTCAAGGAGTTGATCAGTGTATGTTAGCAGAATTATTGCATGGGATGTATAGGTAGCAGGTGGTTTCAAGATATGTTTCCTATCTTATGTATTCCAATGTTTACTTATTCAAATGTCAACAGCTTTCAGGCAAATAGAATTGCACCTGAATATGGGTTTCAACCTCAACTGCCTACACATGTCAGTAGCCTTGATGTCTTTACACAAATCACATAACACCCTTCATAACATGTCTAACTCATCTTGTAGGATGCTGATGCTATTGATCAGATGCACCAACATATGTCTCGACTCTCACTTACTGGGTGTGTGTGTCTCTACTTCATTATGTGATTATATACTCAAATATAGTGCATTCAGGACTACCAAAACATGTTTGAAGTTGTATTTCCATACTGTGGGTCTGGTATACACTTGCCTCATTCTTGCTTGCTAATGAACCTTCTTAGTGCTAATTTGGGTCTTGTATGGATGGATGACAGGGTCCTGCAGCTCAGAGCAGCGCACTTAGTATCTTTCTTGTATGTCGTTAGAATGCCAATACTTAGACATTTTTATATCAGATATTTTGGCTAAGCTCATGTTCTGCTTGAACACTGTCAAACTAGATATGCTAGTCCTGTGGCCTGTAGTTTAGTATACCCTTGGGGACTAGACACACCAAAACCCAACATGAGCCCTGCTAACTAGTCACAAACCCCTGAAACTGGTTATAGACTCTGATAACCCAGCATATCCAGGTTATATCACCAACATATCTAGGTTATGCTGGGTTACAGTAGTTTATGACAAGTTATGAGGAGGTTATGCATCCCCCACATCAACAATATAACCCTGATACAACCCCTGGGACTGGTTACAATGATTCTCAGTGTATCATAGCCAGTTACTAGGGGTGATATCAGGTGGCATGGGTGGATAACTATTGGTCATTTTTTCAGATGGCCTGTGACTGCATGTTTTCCACTCTATAGACTCCTTCAGATTGAGCACTAAACACACATCCAGTCCACAGCATGCCAAACTATCTACTATCATGATTGTCATCCTTTTGAGCCAACTTCCTTCAAGCCTCATTTCTGCTGGTGTTTGCTGCTGGTGTCATCCCCCATCTGCCATATCAATTGTTGTTCACATGGCCTTCACCACTGTTCTGCATCCTTCATTGGTGTTGCAGTTGTCACTTCAGGTTGGAGAAATATTCTTGAGATGTGTTCTAATATCTCTGAAAAAAATTTATGATACTCAGTCAGCTTACATTCAGCTTGTCTATTCTTGTCACATTGTGTGTACACACACCCATCCCACTGAATTTTTTTTTCATCACTGCTGCTTGACTACTGCCTGAGCCTGAGTTGCATGTGGAAATGATAATTGAGCTCAGGATATCAAGTTAGTGGGGGCTTTTGGGACTTCTAAGCAAGCAATAGCATGTGCCTCTAGGACTTCAGTATGTTGTCATCTTATCTCGTTGTCTCTCATGCTCCCACAAACTTTATTGTTGAACCTTATACTTTGAAGTAGACTTGCTACCAGTCACATTTGCTGTGTGCAAGTTTGTTTGTACCTGATGTGTTATTGTTTGGCAGGTAAATAGGAGCACACAGCAAAGCGACTGGTCCAGATGGGAACTCAAATGGTGGAATCCCCACTTGTGACATTGCACTTAGAAAATTTGGCCACAGCTGCTACTTGTGCAACCTTCATCAACTATATTCCTCTTCCTCCCACCATCTTATGACTTTGATTCAACAATATTCCTATATTTCTACATACTCTAATACAAGATAAGCTTCAAAACCAACTATTCAATTATGCTGTGACTTAGAACCTCCACCACTTGAATCTACCCCCTTGCCACACCCACTATAACTCCCCACCTGATTCAGACCAGCATTAGGTGTTCTTAACTAACCAGCATATGGGTTACTTGACCTAGAGACAGAGTAGCTTGTTTGGGTTGGAGTATATGGGGTCTGAGTATCCATACACAAACCAATTGTCCCAAGACCAGTAGCTTGGGTAGGTTGGTGCAGAGTTCTGGGTGGTCAAAGAATAGTATGAAGAAGCTACATTGGGTGTGGGGTAGCCAAGTTGCTATTGGTGTCAAAGTAGAGGGCTGAAGATGTTTCTTTTGATATGAACAATGATTGGGAGGGTGAAGAAGATGAGGGAGGGACAAAGGGCTGGACTTGTAATGTAGCTGGTAAAGTGCACTGGGCGTCGGGACGAAAAATTCTAAGTTCGTTGTCACAAAGTGTGACTCTCCATTCCGAGTGCCGTCTGGACCAGCCGCTTCGCCAAAAGTGAAAAGCGGCCACATGGCGAACGCGGATGGTCACGAGCCTAACTTTGAAGTTTCGGCATCACACCGCACCTGAGCGATCAAAACGGCCCATTTCGCTGGCCCATCCGCTGCCCCTCCATACACAAGCTACGATCTTCTTGAACCTAGCCTGTCGTCGAAAAGCCAGACAACCACACAAATCAATATATCGGATACGAGCCATCTATTACTACATTCTCTCGCCCAAATTCAATTTACTCCTGGGGGTTAAAGGCCTGCTTAAACCGCATTCCGCGTCTTCAAGTCAGCAAATATCGCATCTATAATTCTATATCTAAGGGTTGATAAATGACAAAGTTAAATTACTCTACACTCCACTTGTCTTTACAAAACTCCCGTTTAATCAATCTGCCTCCCACTCTGGATCAACACTGTGGACAAGACACATGGGAGTAAAAGTCCCGCCTGGACAGCATTCTGGGTTACCTCCAAGATGATAGATCTCCCATGACTGTCTCGTGTGATACGAGCGATGCATTCTGAAGACCGGGCGGGGTACAGCTGCAGCAGAAAATCAATGAATATGATTGATCTAAATTGTTCCTGAGTGATACTTACGCAAATCCCTTCAGAGGGCGCTTGTTGAGGTACCCAAAAATATTCTCCTTCATTGAACCCCATTGCTCGACTTCTGCATTTTCCGAATCCCGGATCAGCTTTTCTCATTCCTTCCGCAGGGAAGAAAGAAGCGAAAAGAGCGCGTACCTTCCGTCACTCGCCAACCTCAAAAATCCACTCGCAAACTGCTTCCTCACTAGATCCTTAATCTCCACAACCGGATGATTCTGCCATTCGATGACTCCAAACGCTTTCCCATCTGCCCTCTTCAAGATGGTGAATCGTGAATCCGTGACGACGTAGTAATGCGGCTGAGTGTTTGGACCGATAACCGTGCAGTTGAGGATATCGGGATTGAACGAAGTGAAAACGAATCGATGGACGCCCGGAAGGCCGGGTGGTGAACCAGCAGATGGCAAGGCTCCGTAAATGGATGGCGTGGTTCCGCTAGAAGAATGCCAGGACGAGAATGGGTTGACGGACATGTTTGCTGAAGTACGGTCGAGAGGTAATCGAGGAGATCTTTGAGGAATACAGAGAGAGACTACGTCCCAAGTGCAAGCTTATATATCTCTTGCTCCGTTCATCCTCGCATCGCAAACCAAACTTGAAGCGTTCTGTGCCCTTCTTACTATTACACGATTTTGGATATCCTTGTTCTCGTCCTTCAATTGCAAAAGCGTCACCGGAGGTAAGCAAGAGTAAGAAAGACTCTGAGTGGCAAGCTGCAGAGCTGGACATCTCGGAGACCATAACTGGCGAATGCCGACGATAATGAGTATGATCCCCGAGCATTTCGGCGGTGTGAACGGCTCTGAAACCTTCTGCTAGTTCGGAATTGGGAAGGCAGTGACCAGCAACCCTGGTTGGTTGACGCAAGTGAGCATCAGGCTGTAGCATTTGCTCGTTTCAAACGATTTCCGCGGGAGGACTACCGTACAGTAGTCCTCGCTTGTCGCTCGAAGGTAAAGAGCTCGGCCTCAACGACACTGTTTATTTGCAGTCGCGAAGCGCAAGTTGAGTTGCCGGCGCAGAGCGAAGAGTTTCACCGTGGATCGGGGCAACGAGAGGGTCCTAATTCCAGAAGAGCCCAAAGAAAGAAAGGAGATAGCATTGATTTTGGTTTTCTCCAGGCGGACTAGATGTATGGAGGCAGATAGTCAACGTTATGGAAAGTAAGGTCGAGGAGCAAAGCAGGGGATTAACAATTGTCCGCAGAGCTGACACAACGCACAGCTTTCTCTTGATTGTGGCCATGTGCAGCCCACGTGATGACTGTGACACTTCTTCTCTGGTAGTGATTTCGACTAATAATTACAGTGTTACCGTGATATTACAGTGATATATACATATCCTAATGTACCTCCATGAAATACGTCGTGGTTAATGTAGCATGTCCGTCTGGCCAAAAGACTGAGTCTGGTCTACAGACTTAATCATCCCGAACTTTCTCGTCAGGCTCAGATGAGCGGTTGATCTCTGACATGTGTTTTCTCCTCATGAACCACTGGAATAAGGGCAGTGTAATGCACGAGATCACCACCCATGCGAGTAGAACACCGAAATTGAGTCCCACTATCGTAAGGAGAAAGAAAGAAAGAGTCAGGATGCGAAAGTCGGCGGAAGTGCGGAACTCACAGTTATCCTTAGTGGAGAACAGAATGGTGCGAATAGCTCGATTCACGTTGTAGAATGGGGTTCCGTATCCGTAATGGTAGATACGGGGTTGAATTTCAATGGGGAAGAAGCACACCGAGACGTTGGCTGTTTCGAATAAGACACCGGCGGTCAGAATCCGGGATCTTAACACTGTAAATAGCAAAGGACCCACTGATGATCCATAATAGTAAAAAGAATGGTATGCCTCTCGCTGTGAGAAGCGTTACCATCGCCTCAAGCGCTAGACCAAGCGCCAGCATCGCAACATAGCTCAACATCCAGAAGATTACAAAACCAGCGCGCCCGAACCTAAAATCACGATCAACGAGTCGTGAGCCGGAGGAGATCTCGGAAATGTGGGCGTCGCTCACCTTCGATCGAAATCAACTTGAAATCCAACACTTAGGCACGAATAGAAAAGAGACAGGAAGAAGTAAGCGATGAATGTAGAGGCTATCCGTACACGGATGAGAGATCCTGTCGTCAAATGTCTTTCGAGTCCTGACATCTCGCGCGCAGACACGCCCATCATCTAAAAACTGGGATCAGGCAAGCCGGCAATCAATTGATTGTTGGTGTATCCGTACCACGATAAAGAAGGACAGGATGGTGAGATAGATCAGGCCCACGAAAGTGATGGCGGTCGCACTGTGGATCAGCAATGATCAGTACTAGCAATCTTAATATTGGAATATAGTCGTACACAGGAATATCAAATGGTCGAATATTCGTTATAGTGTAGCCGATCGGTCTCGTAATAATTTGCGGTGCGTTGCTCAGGATAGCTTGGACAATCAAAGAGGAGGCGAGTTCCTGGGCTTGTTGCTGTGCGAATCGTTCGGAAACAGATTCCAAGACGCTTTGGACAGTCGGTCGAATGATTAAGCGACTGCCGATGAAGTTAAGCGCTAGCGCCACTGACGTTACAAATTATGCACATACAAAGCGTTTTCATTCCTGGCCTCTACCCCGAAGACTGTGACGGCAGTGGAACCATTATATGACGCATCAGCGGAGCGCACTGCAGAATTGAGTGCGTCGGTGACGCCAGAATTGACTATAGGAGCTCGAGCGTCAACGCAACCTTTAACCATGGAAAGAATTAAGATGACGCACTGACAACGGCCACCCAGGCCTTTTCATCAACCAGTTTTGCAGCAATCTCACTGCTCCCACCCGGAAATGCGGACGGAGGCACTACCTCCCACGTAATCCCTTTTGGGGATGAGGACGCCGAGACGCCTTGCGAAACCACGTTTCCTATCGTCGACCCATCAAAGTCCTGCGAACAAGGTAGATGAAACGCCGCCCAGACCAATTTGCAGTAATATGACGACGTACCACTATCCAGCCGTGCAAACTGTGGGCGGGACTCTTCCATAATGCTCCCCAATATATCGAGAATATGCTAAACATCGCGACAGTAATGGCGATAGTACCACCAATTAAAACTCGGAGATAGATCATGCGAGCTACAGCGAGGTTTCTATCCGTGAAAGAAGCAGAGAAAGGAGCAATATGTTCATGTTCGGAGCTTGAAGCTCCCGTGAATAGTCGTTGTGGTTGTAACGAAGTCGTTCTCGTTGATTCTGTGTGGTCTGATCCAAAGTCATCGGCATGTTGATTTGTCGAGTACTCTGAATGCACAGAACGAGTATCCACATCCACCCCTTTCAACTTCTTCGATTCGGCCATGACTGGTGCAAAAGAGAGTGAGCAGGGGTGTAAAAGTAAAGTGGGGTGCACATGCGTTCGATAGCAATCGTTGGCTTATAAAGTCCCGTATGACTAGCATTGTCAACAATCAGGGTGGGGCGTATGGGAGGTTTACGTCGGACTGACAAATATAACTTTACCTCTTTGAGCAAGACTACGTCCATAATAGGAGATATTCTGTCCGTTTACCCGCGAAATGAGTCGGTAAACATGACCTAGAGGCGCATCCATCAGCAATTCATCATCAATTCCGTTTTACCATTCATTAATTGTGACGCCGAGGAGAGACGAATATACAGGGATCCTTACGATAAACAAAGACGCCGCTTTACTTCCAGTCTAGGCCCACCCGTTTTCCGGATTCCACACAGTCACCTACGCTGACACCACGCACACCAGCACCCACAACCTCTAGTCTTCCCTGCCAAGGTCCAGTAGCCAACACATTTTTTAATTCAGCCATTCGATCACGATGACCTGGGGTAGGCATTGGAATACATGACTTCTGATGCGTTGTGCGAACCAGGATAGGCCGCGGAAGTTCTTTCGCCGAATATGAGTCCGTCTCCCCCTCTGCAAGGTGGGTAGAGAGGTGACTCAATACGGCGTCGAGATCTGGTGTTGTTGGATATGGACCACCAGTCATGACTGTCATGTTGGCAAAGTATTTCTGATACGAGTCAAAAACGGTGCCTAAAATTCCCGCGTCAGTTGGTGCGTAATCAGTGATGGGTCGAGGTATCAGGTATCCAAATCCTGGGGGATGTAGCCGGGGCTTCCTTGGATCTAGCGGGAACACGAGGTTGATGACGGTAATGGACGAAGATGGGTTGGCCGTGAGGTGGGGCAACGCTTCTTTGTCAGAGAGAATAGAGTGAAGGACATGGAGTGGAAGCGCGGATACAACATGGGTCGGCTTCATGATGTTATTATTAGAAGTTGTGAGCTACAGAGAATCATTAGCATTCGCTCAATAAAGTAAGAACCAGCGTACCAGAATCTTGCCATCTGCTAGCTCAAGCCTTTCCGCACCAGTATTCGTGAAGAGCTTCACGTTGGGTTTCTGCTTCAAATGGTCGACCAAACCATTCGTTATTGTGCTGATCCCATCTTGAAACGTGAATACAGAGACTCCGTTCATGAGCTGGAGGATGTCACCCAGTTCAAAATCTGAATCAGCCTGGGATGGCTTGTACTTCTTGGGCACCAAAAATCCTCGAACAACACTACCCCAACCGCGTTCCTCGGCGTCCCAGAGAGACGGAAACGCAGCTCGAACACTCAGATTGCGGGAATCAGCAGCGTAAATCCCGTGCACCAGAGCGCTCCCGAATGTTCTGGAAAACATATCGCCAAAACGCCGACTCATGAAGCTGTCGAGCGACTCGTCGGTTAAACCCGCGGGTCGATTGGCACGCTTCATAGGCTCCTGGAGGACATACGGCACAAGGATGGAACGTAAAGGCGAGGAGAGGATGGAAAGAACGGACGTTGGGATCGAAACGAGTCCCTGAGATTCTGGAATCTGCAAATATCGAAATTTTGCTGCCGGCGCAGTGGTCGGAGTCGTTTTTAACAGATCCTTGAGCCCGAGGAGATGAATCTGACCTTCATTTAAGTTCATCAGTAATAGAAAGACAAGAAGTCCGAAAGGTATTAACGCACCAACTCGAGAACCGATTTCGCGTTTGGTCTAAGTGTTCGAGGACCTGATTCCAAGATCACCTCCGCAGTGTGGCCCTCTGGATGGGTGACAGAGACGCGTTCACTGGAAACCCATCCTCCTAGACGTGGGCTCTTCTCAAGCAAAGTAATAGATGCTTCAGGAAATCGACGAGAAAGGTGGAAGGCCGAGGAAAGCCCAGTCAAGCCGCCTCCAAGTACTGCGATTTGACGACCCATATTGAGTCAAGCTACCTCTCGACGAAGACCTACAGTATCGAGGGTGTGGATTCGTTCAGAGTCGGCTAATAAGACTATGGACTTTCAGGAGGTTAAGGAAGCACACGTTAGCGGGACACGTGTCCATCATTTCTGCAGAACACGTCCCGTTCTGCCACCATCGTCACCGTTTCTCTTCCCCTTGGGCCTTTGACATTTCTCCCTCATAACTTCATCATGGCTCCCACCAAAAAGACAGTAAATGGGAATACTGACAGGGCGCAGAGTCCTGGTTCAGCCTCGTCGCCATCGTCTCCTGACCGGCCATTAGGACCCCTCAGCGTACTCACGACACCTGAGGACCGTGAAGTCGTAAAAGTCAACAATGCGAACATCACAGATCTCAAGAATGCTTGCGATGATGTGGTCAAGCGCGTTCGTATTATTCACTTTCATTAGTATCAGGGGCCTTTACTCACTTGCAGCCTGACAGTACCTCTCACGACCAGAGCTGTTCAAGCAAATTTATCTGCACACAGACGTACGATTAGGACTTGGTTGGGCAAGCGTTTTTGTGGCTGCTGGAACAGCATTTTATGGTTACAAGGTCGAGTTTGAGCAGTCCAAGCCTGTCGTGTGGGCAGGGTTGATAATGTGAGTGCTGTGCAAATTCGTCGGTGTTTCAATCCACTAAGGCAAGCTCCCAGATACATCCTTCTCACTTCCATTCAAACACTCTACGCCTACTTCGTAGAGGGTGACATAGTCTATGTTGGAAAGAGGAAAACGTTTTCGAGACGGGTACGTGCAGCCTGTCAACGCACTCGACCACAATTAACATCTCCCCACTAGATTGTCTCTGAACGAATTAACCTTTCCTCACATACACAATCAGTCAATCGTTCAAAGCCCCCTGCTTATGACGTGTCAATAACCTACGTTCGATCTACCAGTGGAGGTAAATCACTCCTGGCCAAGGGAAAAACGCATGGGGTGAAGGAGTATAATGCCTTCTTTGACGAGCAAGGGACTATGGATCAGGAAAAGTTTGAAAGGTGGATAGGCGAGCTCGTGGAACAAGCCATGGAAGGAAAATCGGCTTGAATCCAGTGGAAGCTTTCTATAACTAGGTTCTTAGGTTTGCATCCCGCTTCTCGGTGTCTTCCTATCTGATCACCATTTTTTATTTAGGTAGTGCTTTGTGTCTTGGATTTGTCTTGATACCACCTCTCTTCCCCTATTTCCCCCTTCTGAATAACGTGCTAATGAATATTCAATATTCAATGTTTGTACCACCTCAGTCATCACGACGTACCGTGATACACATACTAGTACTATGTTGCCAATCGACCTGGAATTCTTTAGTTGGCACCAACTGTACCATTACCATTCTCCACCTAGTTAGTTAGTAAATATTTCGCTTGATGAGTTCCGGTGGACCGCCTACCGTTGCCGAGAAGTTCAAGGTCAAAATAACGATTTTCTTACACGATTTTCAAAATTTTGCGCCGTGTCCCCTACTCAAAAGCTGGTTTACATCTTTCTTCTGACTTCAAAACGCGGTCCCTCGAGTATTGTAGCTTGCCATCAGAGGATCTGGGGCCTTTGGTCAAGAAAAATACGAGTTTTGCAGACTTTAGTCTGTGCTTAATGTATCATTGGATATATTCAAACACTACAAAATACATATTCTAGTTGGTTCTACTAAGAAAATATGTGGGTTGTATGAGGGTATTGAATGGTAAAGAGGTGGGACGCAGGGATGAATTAGGGATGCATGATATTTGTCCGGCCAGCACTATACATAAACTGAGTCATGGTTCCAAGACATCGTCACGGCTGCATAGCATGAAAGGGGGAGAAGCTCTTGAGCCCTTGGGAAGATTACCTGACAGAAAAGAAGCAGGGCACGGGCCTTAGGGGCTTGTGACACTCGAACCAAGAGTTGATACAAGCCACAGTGTTCCAGGGACCCAAATCGATTGAAGCTAGAAGAGCAGTTTTAACCTTGAACTTCTCGGCAACGGTAGCCGCTGTCGAGTTGTTCGCTTTTATGTTCGACTCCAAACCGAGGAAGTGCCGTCAACATCGGTTATCAAGGTTCCATCTCTGATTTACGCAGCTTGCACCATGTCTTTGCAAACTTCACCCATTCAAACCTTCACATTCGCGCTAGGTGCAAAGGGCCCGATCGACCGGTTGTAGTTATATCGCATTAAGTACCTTCTATCGCCAGCTAAAGTCCGTTCCGATAGGGTTCAATATCTCTAGACCTTGAAATTCCCAACACCTGCCCAGATTCCAGAAACTGAACCCTTGATCCACGCGATTCAAGGGTCCCCACGCTATCTTATAAGAACAAAGGTTTGAAGTACTTCGTTCTTCCCACAACACCCTTCATCAAAATGCCCACCACTTTCTCTTACGATTTCAACACTGAAGTGTTCAAAGGAAAGACTTCGTTCAGCACCGGTGTGTTCATAAACGGCCAATTCCAGGACGGCGCTGAAGGAACCACGATCGAGTAGGTGTTGAACGCCATTCCTGCACAAATGACACTAACTGATAGTGCTTGATGTATAGCGTGATCAACCCAAGTGAAGTAATACTATCATCGCTGAATATCAAGCTAACCGCCTTCCTATTGTCCAGCCAACGGCCAGCTCATTACCAAGATATCCGAAGCCACGCCTAAAGATGTTGATATCGCAGTCGAAGCCGCCCAAAAAGCGTTCGATACCACCTGGGGTCTCAACGCGCCCGGAGCAGTCCGGACTAAACTGCTCACCAAGCTTGCGTCGGCGATGGAAGCTTGCGCGGATGAGTTGGCTGCTTTAGAGGCCTTGGATAATGGTCAATGACGTTCTTTGTTTTGAATGCATGCTTCTGATGTCGGTGTTTGGACAGGCAAAACTTTTGACTGGGCGAAGACGGTAGACGTACCGTTTTCCATCGAACTCATAAGATACTATGCTGGTTGGGCAGACAAGGTGATTCTTCTTACTACAGCTGTGGAGGATTCATGCTGGAACTCCCGTTTGGTTCCCGTTAGATCCATGGTCAGGTACAAGAAGTAAGTCACCGGACTGTCCTTCCCGAGAGATATGAAATCGCCCCTAACCTGCTCGTCAGACCACGCAAGATAAACTGACGTACACTCGACATGAGCCAATCGGAGTTGTGGTCAGTCTTAAAATCTTGAGCTAGTTGACTTCTCGGCTTATCGCGAGTAACAATGTTAGGGTCAAATCATTCCATGTACGTTCCGAAATACTGTATTCGCAGATGGTGGTACTAATCGTCTTTTAGGGAATTATCCCCGTGCGTTTTGTGTCTCCAGAAGTGCCGAATAGCTTCTTATCTGCATATGGTGAAGTGATGATGATGTGTATGAAAATCGGGCCTGGTGAGTGCTTTCTGTGCCCGCTCGGGAATGTTAGTTAAACAACCTTTTCTTAGCTCTGGCGACCGGGAATACTATCATCCTAAAGGTCCATGACTCTAACGCTGCCTCTTATTTGTGTCTGATCAAAAGGAATAGCCTTCTGAATTCACGCCGCTTTCTGCATTGAGGATGTGCAGTATCTTCAACGAAGTAGGCTTTCCTCCTGGTGTAATTAACATCCTCGTCGGCTATGGGAACACTGTGGGAGCTGGTACGTGTCTCTGTCTATATGTCTATGCCCGCGCTCTTAATGCCACCCACAGCCATAAGTTCCCATATGAAGATCGAGAAGGTTGCTTTTACTGGAAGTACTTTGACAGGCAGGAAGATCATGGAATCGGCGGCGAAGAGTAACTTAAAGAATGTGACACTGGAACTCGGTGGTAAAGTGAGCTAGCGAACCATGATAGATCTCTGATCGTATTCTTACCTTAACTAGTCCCCCAACATCATCTTTAACGACTGCGACTTGGAGCAGGCCTGTAATTGGGCTTTCTGGGGAATCTAGTTTGTTTATCGCCAGTCTCCACGCGTGTCTAGTGCTGACTCCCCAAAGTTGGAACCATGGGCAGGCATGTATCGCTGGATCGAGGATCTATGTGCAGTCAGGCATATACGACCGGTTCCTGGAGATGTTTACGGAGAAAACAAAGACCATCAAACTTGGAGACCCATTTGCGTCGGACACATATCAAGGACCTCAAGTCTCTCAGCTTCAATTTGAGGTGCATACCGATCAAGTCCCTCGATATCACGTTTCTCTAACTACCTTGGTCCCAGAGAATCATGTGTTACATAAAGGCCGGCAAAGAGCAGGGTGCCACTGTCCATTACGGAGGCGAAGAGAACGGAGGCGATGGGTATTTCATAAAGCCGACCATCTTTACCAACACGACGCATGATATGAAGATTATGCAGGAAGAGATATTCGGACCAGTCTGGTGAGAAAGGAAGCCCACCCTGTTAAGGAGTGAGAGTATATCGGTCCTTTTTTTTTTTTTTTAGCTGTGTAATCAAATTCGAAGACAAAGATGGTGAGTTGAACTTTTGTTATTTTACAACTCAGCTTATCAACATAATGAATAGACGTAGTAAGGCAAGCCAATGATACAAGTACGTCCTTCCCAAGAACTTTATTACGCCGATCACGATGCTACTCTATGTCCAGTTTATGGACTAGGCGCGGCGGTCTTCACTCAAGATATCAATTGTGCGTTCGATGTGGCCCACAAATTGAAAGCGGGATCTGTCTGGGTGGGTCTTTTCTTGATAAATTGCAATAAAATGGTTTGACGGCGAGATCGTCAGGTCAATTGCATCAACAACGTCAATCCGAATGTTCCTTTCGGCGGATTCAAAGTGAGCTTCTTCATATCCTCTCTCGGTTGCTTAGTCCTTACCCCTGGTATGTACAGCAATCTGGAATTGGCAGAGAATTTGGCCAGGAAAGTTTGCAAAAGTGAGTCAGTAGCAGAATTCGGGACCTTTCACTAATTCGGGAACTCACCCAGCTACGTGAACGTGAAAGCAGTCCATGTGAATCTAGGGATCAAGATGTGATTTGGGAATATCTCTACAATATTTCATTGTCTCCAAAATATCCTCTAAAT
Organism: Moniliophthora roreri; assembly: GCA_001466705.2. Lineage (NCBI taxonomy): Eukaryota > Fungi > Basidiomycota > Agaricomycetes > Agaricales > Marasmiaceae > Moniliophthora > Moniliophthora roreri. Next base: position 448,332 of record LATX02000180.1, read on the forward strand.
ACGCGCATCGCACATGTAACATTATAGACCGTGTCAGATGTACAGTCGATGAGAAACATGAGCGTGTTTATATGCATGACAGTACTATTGCATACGCATTACGAATAATGATAGTATCGAGGGTCGGCGGCATATGGGTTCAAGCCTGTTGTTGGAGGACCGCCAGAAGAGGGGGGTGTACCACTTGCCGCATATGCAGTTCCAGTCGGATACGGATAGGAATAAGGATAATAGGCCGTCCTCCCATATGTACCGTTCGGAAATGCAGCGCTTGACGATGAAGATGCGTATGAGCTGTATCCCATCACAGGATAACCTGATCCTGAGAGGTCATTAGAATCGCCTACGAAGAATGAGGTGAAGTGCACGCGCCTCCGAGAGAAGCACCGTATGGTGAGGTGTAGGCACTGTAGCCGGAATAAATGCTCATATCAGGGGGATGCATCGTTACCGGTGCTGACGTGACTTCGCCAGGTGCCGGTGCTTTCCGTACTTCTGCGGGTTCATCGTTTAAGGATGCCATAGGAGGGATCGAGTTCGCTCGTGAGTGCCGCGAGTTAGGATTGTCAGGTGATGGCGATCGCTTCAGTGCATTTTCTACTATTTTCGCCAGATTCAGATCAACCGAATGGTTTTTATAGTAGTTGCTAACTTGCACCGTCGTCTAAACTTGACCTTGAGTATTTCATCTTCGACTTGGAAGAAGTATTGCTCACTTTATTTGGCATCGAAGCAGCGATACGCTTGAAGTCATCCCCGTACTGCCCAAGAAGTTTCAGAAAAAGGTCTGACATCGTTACAGACCAAGCATGAGGACGAGGAGACATAGGCATGGGAAGAGCAAAGCAACTCACCTTTGTCTTCGTCGGACCAAGTGCTAGTCGTCTTCTTACGAGCGGAAGGTGTCTCAGTCTCGGTAGTACCATTTTCCGTGGTGGCTGGAGGTGGCGTCGAGGTATCGTCATGGACAATTGCCGCAGACTTGACTTTCCTAGAGCGCTTTGCTCTCTTAGCCGGTCTACTTACTTCATTGTCCTCCTAGGAGTATGTCAGATTACGGAAAAAACTGTCGCTCGAGTCACTCACTGGTGTAGCCTCTTCTTCGACGTCGTTCTGAGCTACTAGTGAAGCCCTCGCCGAGGGGTTAGCAGCGCCGGCGCGTCGACGACGTGGACGCGTTTCTGGCTCAGGCGTAGGTGTCGCTGTTGTAGGGGTGTCTTCCGCATATGCTCCCTTTCTACCAGAGGTTCTCCGCGTCTCAATAGTTGAAGGGGTTGGCGTGGATGCTGCTCCTGCTGCCCTACGACCCTTTCCTCTAGTCGTTGGGCCAGAGGAAACTTCAGCGTCATGTTTCCTGATATCGGCCATAAGGGCGTTTCCCTTTCTCTTCCCAGTCCTCCTCTTCCCTTTACGCCCTGACGCATGCATCGCAACAACGTTCCGGAAGTCGATATTGACTTTCTTGTGTAGATAGTAAAAGTCAACACATTGGGCGGTAGTCTTGTTCGGGAGGTGCTTCGCGATCATGCCGAACTGTTTAGGATACGCGGCAAACTTGTCGAGGAATATCTGTTTCTCTTCCTCGGTCCAATCGAGTATACCGGTGTCTGGCGCGTAATACTCTGCTGGATTGTCCACGCGCAGATTGTTGTCATCAAACACGTAATCAACTTTGCCCGTTGTAGCTGATATCATATCCGGGATAACGGCCAGGTTCCGAACACATAATTGATTGGGGTCTGTCGCTTCGTCATAGCCGATGCTCGCAATGATCTGTTCCATTTCAAAGTCGGAGCGCACTGCGTCGCCGAGAGATGCTGCAGATCGTCGTGTGGTACGACCTGTAGCTGGCGGCAACACTGTTGGCTGGACAGGTGTATCCGTGGTGGATTTTTCGCTGGCTTTCGCTTTTGCCTGCTCGTCCAATCGGGCGCAATGTTCCATCCATTTTTCGTGTAATGAAAGGTATTCATCCTTGAGCTTCTGCACCTTGTCTTTCAAAGCCACCTGTCTCTCTTGGAATCTTTCCACCATACCCTGCCTGATTCGAAGGAATGTGGCACCACAATCCTTTGCTTTTTCTCCTTCGGGATTGAGGAAATCATCCATGAGTATTTCAGGATGGGGTTCAACCTCAGACGAAACCTGTTCGTGTGAGTACCGAGGTATCGACAAGTTCGTGGCCAAGATAGGCACAACGCGATCCTCTCGTGTCTGATGATCTGCAAGGAGACGTGTCATTACGACGACGCGAAGAGCATCCCTGACAGTCGCTGCATCGGCCATACTGGGTATGTCCTCCGGACGAAAATTAGGTACAGGAGCATCCGACGGGGGTGGAGGAGCGCGGGAGGAATCAGAGGGTGCACTGAATGACGCAAGTCCTGAAGCATTCGTGATGTTTGACTTGGGATTCACAATGTTGTCTTTCACCTCGGAAGATGGGATGGTCGTAGCGTTATCTGCTGGAAGAGGTGAAGGAAAGCAAGAGTAACTGTCACGTTCACTAAATGGCACAGGACCTGAACGATTGTTGAACGTGGGATACACGACCTCGTCCTGCGTCTCGGACGGGGGGGATGGGATGGCCGGTGCGTTATTTGCTGGAGGAGGTGAAGGGAAGCAGGTATAGTTGTCGCGTTCATTGAATGGCACGGGACCTGAACGGATGTTAAACGTGGGATACACGGTGTTGTTCTTCATCATCTTGGACGAGGAAGATGCGGTGGTTTCAGCGTTATCTGGCGTGGATGTCACAACACCGTTCGGTAAGCTCGAAGCCTTATTGTCAGTCGTGATGTTCGGACTTTGCGGAGAAGCTTGGGCTTCCGTGCCTATATCTTCTTTGGCAGTGATGGGACCTTCGTCACCTAAACGAGATCCTGTTCAAAACTCCAATTGGGAAAAGGAACTGTAGATTTACCCTTTTTCTTGTCACTTTTTCCTTCGTCACATGCTCCATCAGAATCACTAGCAGAGTGGAGTTCGATTTCCGAAGCCTGTTGCGGACCCTCGGAAGATGATACCGCGCCTGGAACGCCATTGGAGGATTTGTCAGCGCCAGCCCCATCCTTCCCATCTGAAACGGTGGCAGAAGCTGAAGCTGTGTCATTGCGTGCTGTAGGTTTTACAGACGTCTCTCTTGAAGAAGCAATAGACGAATGAGAAGGGGATCGCGATATCATTTTGGAAGGGAGTGTCTGAGGCTGTAATTTCTCCCTATCTACAGAGATTTCCCCGGTAGCATTAGATCTACTCTGCACCACGTCACGGTCATTTGTATTCTGAGCGCGAGACACAGGAGAAGCACGTCGAGCAGGAGTAGATGCTTCAGAGTCGATGTACTTGTTAGTCAAGTAAGATCGTCTTGAATGAGAACGCGAGCGAGATCGGGAACGGGAACGTGATCGTGAGCCAGACCGTGACAGACTCGGAGAACGAGAATATGTACGGGAACGGGAATGTGACCTCGAGCGCCTCAGTATACGGGAACGAGAGTGTGATCGAGACCGCGACATAGAGCGACGACGAAAAGGAGGTGAGCGTGAACGTGAATACGATCTTCCCCGGGAAAGACTACGTCTGGGTGAACGCTCTGGGTTACGCGTAGTGGAATAGGAATATCTGCGAGTAGTGTCAAGCCCTTGATCCCAACTGGGACGAGAAGGGTCGTATCCAGCGCGAAAGAGAGGATCCGGGGTGTCGACCCCATGATTTGCTGGACGATAACGGCGATCATCATAGTTAGAATGACTTCTCGAATGAGACGACCAGGAACGTTCAGGTGACCTAGCAAACTGTGAGACCGGGAAGCTTCGTATAAAATGGGAGAACGTACACGTCTGAACTACCACCTTTATTCGTTCTACTGCCATTTGCTTGTTTCCAAGAATCAGAGGGTTCAAAGACTCTATTCGCAGCGGCATCAGGTTCTCTCCATCCTCCAGCGAATTCCCGGCTTGTCGGGTAAGGTGAAATGGGTGACAATGGGCGTCTTTGGTCGTATGGCCGCCTTTGGTCGTAGCGTTCCCTGGGTGAGTACCAGGATCTGGAAGAGGAGGGTCCCTCGTACCGGTCGTATACCCCTTCACCAGACGGCCGATTATAATCGTGGTAGTTGTCCTGATAGTAGTAGTCACTCGGCCGGTGATTGCTGTTTTGCTGTTTGTACGACTCGTATCCAGAATGCCGACGCGCTGGTGGTGAATTATTTCTGTTGTGATTTGTAGTTGGTCTCTGTAAAGTTTTAAGAACAAGGACCAAGCTTCTAAAGCAGAAAAAAGCATACATCGTATGTTAAAGGATAATTAACCGAGTTGGTACGGTTTCGGGGACCAGTTGGAACTGAATGCGCTGAACCATAGGAAGACATCGAAACGGGAGATTACTTGAGCCGAGATCGGTATTTCAAGGATACAAGACTCGAAAAAAGGCCAATAAAAGGTAGTGAGGAACGGGAGAATAAGGGGATGTAAAAGGTTGTGAATGTGGTGGAATTAGTTTGAGTCCAAGTTTCGGCGGCTGGCACACGCATCAACAAATTTCCAACTCCGACTTTCCCTCTCTCTCACCACTCTTGAATGTGACACTGACAGCGAGTACTCTGATATCTGAAATTCAAAGAACCAAAAAGCACATACTGCAGAACAATGGACGTTAATAACGGTCTACGGGATCCTTCAACCATTTTCTACCAGCATGTCAACGTCCGAAGAGCCGTCATCGCATCATATTGGATTGTTTTATTCCTTGCAATGCCGCTTTGGTGGAAAACGACCAGCATTGAACGACTTTCATTACCAACCAGCGAAGTCAACGCACAAGCGGGCCAAGAACTGAAGATTCCGGTCAAGATAGCATTGGATGACTCGTTCAGCAAACATGAACCCCACTTTCGCTCGGAGTTGCAGACGTTGCTCCAGAGAACCGCAGACGGAACTCTCGACATTCAGGTTACTGAACAGAACTCAGCCGGAGAAGTGTATGAGGTGCTTCCAAGTGGATCCGGTGTTTCAGTTGAGGAAAGGAGATTGATGCATCCAGTGCAGGACGCTACTCGTATGTCCTACGCTCTCAAGTTTTGAGGTCCAGTATTGACACGATTTGCAGCAACGAAGCTTGCGGATACCCTGTCTTCCCTATTCATCCCTTCCAACCATCAAGATCATCGTATGGCCCAATACGCTTCGCGCTATCGCCTGTCTTTTACATTACTGAATGAAGACGCTTCCGGAGGACAAGTCATTACAGGATGGGACGTGTCTCGAGCTATCTCCGGTATGTGTGCTCCCACCTCGACCATTGGCCAGACAATTCAAGCATCAGCAGGTCACATCAAGCCAATACTTTCCGCTCTTTCTGTCCTTCACAATTTTACCATCGAATCCCAGGTTCAGTATTATGCACCGCTAGCATTCGAGCCGAAGCAACTGCCTGAGGAGAACCGTTACGGTTTGACACCTGAAGACCTAACCGTCTTCATTAACTCTGCAGAATGGACACTTTGTAGGTTGTATCTAATAAAAGACGGATACTAGTCTGACAAACTACATCCAGCTTCCAGTTCGTCCAATGACCCAGTTCTCCATTTCGTGCTATTCGTCCCTTCCGCCAACAGAAGACCCCTTACCATTCTCAACGCAGGTGGTGAGTTCTTCCGGCCTGAAATCTGTTATAGAACTCACCTTGCACAGGTAAACCTTCTGGCTCAAACGCCTTCCTCATCCCGCAATGGGGAGGTATAGTCATCGCCGATCTACCGGATTTGCCTTCAGAGATGAAATTGCCAGCATCACAGCTGACGTCGGCTTTCTCAGCATTCTCTCAGCAGTTACTTACCCTTCTTGGCGTACCTCGACTTCCAGCAGGAATTTCTTCCACTAGTGCACTCACACCTTGGCAGATCGATGCCCTTCTTCGACAACGGACATCCGAGAACATTGCACGAACGCGAGATACCCTGCGCAGCACCGTCAGCTTGGTGGAGCAGATCGAAAATATGCCAGTTGGAGAGAAAGTAAGGGATGATGTACAGGATGCTTTGAAGACGCTTGGGTCGCTTTGGAACTTTGACGAAATGTCCTCCTCAAGCCTCCGCAGCACCTTACAACGATCCGGACGGGCACTTACGCTATCGCAACGTGCTTTCTTTCACCCCGGAATGCTGGCGCTACTTTATTTCCCAGCAGAGCACAAGTATGCAGTGTACACGCCACTGTTTGTTAGTGCGACGATTCCGATGCTAGCGGGTGCGCTGAGAGAAATTATTGCGTGGAAAAGGCAACGTAGACAGTAGAATGTAAAACAGGACCAGTATATTGCGGACTCGGATATATCTAGTATAATACATTGGAACTTTAGCGACGACCTTCGACCATGATGATGTGATAACCAAAGTTGGTTTTGACCAGTGGTGAGAGTATCGGTTTGTCGACAGCGGATGGAGTGAGGGCGAAAGCAGCGTCTTGGAAAGGACCCACCTATGCGAGCAATAAGAGATTGAGGTGCAAAAATTTGACGACCGTTTTACCATACTCCCTCTTGTCATCCAACCCAGGCTTCCACCAGCTGCAAGACATTGGTTACCAGTGGTAGATTGACAAGGACGGCACTGACCCTTTGCCTTATCCTCTGAATACTCTTGAGCAACTTTATTGAATGACTGTCCTTCCTGGAGCTTCTGCAATGCTTCCGTAGCCTTCGAATGCTTTTCACAGAGTATATGTCGAACATTGACTGCGGTAGCAGCCTTCAGGCTCTTTCCCTACTCGCGATGGATTATCAGGAATCAGCTTCCGCACAAGACCAGCAGAAAGCGCACCTTTGAGCTCGATTCCCCTTCCTCATTTCCTCCAGATTTCCCTTTTTTATCATTCGCTTTCTTATTCCCAGATTTCTTGTCTGTCGTTGTTGCAGCTTTCTTCGCCATTATGATAGATCTGCCAAAGGTTCTGCCAAAGGTTCGGAGCCTATGGGAGCATCACAGTTAGTCAACCACGTGGAGCTCAGTACGGTTCCGGACTTCAAAATTTCTCCAACTCATTCCCTTCCTCCCCAAACTCACCACCATCCTTCGGCGTCATGGCAGACAAGATCACTCGTATCGCCATCGTAGACTCCAATCGATGCAAGCCGAAGCGATGTGCCCAGGAATGTAAAAAGGTCAGTCGATTTCCAATTTTTCGCTTGCGCGTAAGTGAGAGTTGTGTCTAGTCATGTCCAGTAGTACGAATGGGTTCGTCCGCTCCGTTCGATGAAATCGTGCAAATACTGATAACACATGACCAAAACAGGCAAACTGTGTATAGAAGTCAAGCCTACAGACAAGATCGCTTTCATCTCAGAGATTTTGTGCATCGGTTGTGGTATCTGTGTAAAAAAGTTCGTGCTGGATCCATCCGTTTGTAATCGGATTCTGATACAGCATCCCCTAGATGTCCCTTCGAAGCCATCGCCATCATCAATCTACCTACAAACTTAGAGTCCGAAGTGACCCATCGATATACCGCTAATTCCTTCAAACTACATCGATTGCCGACACCGAGGCCTGGTCAGGTACTGGGTTTGGTCGGAACAAATGGTATAGGAAAGAGCACTGCTCTCAAAATTCTGGCAGGAAAATTGAAGCCAAATCTCGGTCGTTACGACGTGCGTCCATTGCTGCAATTACATGTCCACATATGACCTTACATCACTATAGGACCCACCCGACTGGCAGGAAATCCTCAAATACTTCAGAGGGTCTGAACTCCAAAATTACTTCACCAAGGTTCTGGAAGATAACCTCAAGGCACTCATTAAACCTCAATATGTGGATCACATTCCTAGAGCCATTAAAGGCGACATGACTGTTTCTCAAATGCTTGACTCGAAATTAGAACTCGACAACAAACAGAAAATGTGTGATGACTTGGAGTTGAACAATGTCCTGCAACGAGACGTTTCTCAACTGTCTGGTGGAGAATTGCAGCGGTTCGCTATCGCTATGTCATGCATTCAGAAAGCCGACGTGTACGTTTGTTCCCCTTGCTCTCACGGAAATTCGTTAACGGGGCGAATCTAGATACATGTTCGACGAACCTTCTAGTTATTTGGATATCAAGCAACGCTTAAGGGCGGCAGAAGTTATCCGTGGGCTCCTCAACCCGGATTGTTATGTTGTAGCTGTCGAACACGACTTGTCCGTGTTGGATTACCTTTCCGATTTCATCTGCTGCCTGTACGGCAAGCCGTCTATGTACGGTGTCGTGACCATGCCAGCGTCTGTGCGTGAAGGTCAGTGGCATTCATGGCTATGTCCATTTCATGTTCACTTATTCCTCTTCATATAGGTATCAACATCTTCCTGGACGGTTTCATCCCCACCGAAAATTTGCGATTCCGTGAAGATTCATTATCATTCAAGATGGTGGAAACTGCCGAGGAGGTCATCGTTGACAAGACTCGCCACTACTCCTACCCTGCAATGACCAAGACGCTCGGATCCTTCAAGCTCTCTGTCGAGGCTGGAAGCTTTACCGATTCCGAAATCATTGTCATGTTGGGCGAGAACGGGACTGGCAAAACGACCTTCATCCGATTACTCGCCGGTGACACCCCCGATGTTGAGACAGACAAGCAGACCCTTTCTGTCTCCTTGAAGCCTCAGACCATATCACCCAAATTTCCTGGAACAGTTCGAATGTTGTTGTTGAAGCGAATCAAGCAGGCGTTTATGCATCCCCAATTCCAAGCGGATGTTTTGAAGCCGATGAACCTCGATAATATCATGGATCAAGAAGTCAAGACGTTGTCTGGAGGAGAGTTGCAGAGGGTTGCTATTGTCCTCGCCCTGGGTCAGTAAACGAATGTTCCCGTTCGATGTTGGTATATTTGATTGATTTGATCATTAGGTATGCCTAATGTATCTATCTACCTACTTGATGAGCCCAGCAGGTCTGTTGATTACAATCTTCTCATCTGTGGCATTGATATTGACCCATTCTATCATTATCAGTTTCCTTGACTCCGAACAACGTATCATCGCGAGTAAAGTCATCAAACGGTATGCAGTGCATCGCTCCTTCGTTATATACCAGCTGGTCTCAACGGTTGCTCCTCAACAGATTCATCCTCCACGCTAAGAAGACTGCCTTCGTCATTGAACACGACTTCATAATGGCCACGTATCTCGCCGACCGTGTCATCGTATTTGAGGGACAGCCTGCTGTGGTAGCCACAGCTACTCCGTACGTTTCATCCACGGGTCAAATTGTCAAAAAGCTCTAGGGCTTACTCACTGGATCTCGTTCTTTTAGACCTCAAAGTCTACTCTCTGGCATGAACCGATTCTTGGCATCACTTGAGATAACATTCAGACGCGATCCTACCAACTTCCGGCCACGAGTCAACAAGATGAACAGTGTGAAGGATAAGGAGCAGAAACGTTCGTGCTACTCTTATGATCAATGCTCGTGTCCTCACTCATTCTGTCACAGAGTCTGGTAACTATTTCTTCCTCGAGGATTGAGGTTGTGCCTGCGATTGTACATAGTATTGGTCGTCGTGTGACGGGGAGGGTAAGCAGTTTCTGGCACGCCAAGGATATGTATTGTGTGATGCGGGTTGAGCTGAAGGTATGGGATACGGGGTGGGGTTGAAGAAAGAAGGTCGGGCCGGCTCTTGATTACACTGCATGGAATCATGGTTGCCTGATGTGAGACGGCCTATGGGTTGCCTTCTTTTTGAGTACTTGACTACTACTACTTTATTACCTGCAACTCTGTTCCGATTTGGTTGCGGCGAGTCTAAATGATGTTCCTGCTACCAAAGTCCAGGCCTTCCGGAAGCGTGGAAGTAGAGTGATGTTCGTCACGCGAGGTCTGTGCCTCAGCGAATCAGAGCTGTCGAATTGTCGACGTCTTGCTAAGCTAGCTAACTCCGAACTTGCTCTCGACCTTCCATATGACAGAAATCTCGCCCTCCCCGGCCATGATTCGTGAATTGGCCTTGCCTTGGCTGCCTGTAGAAATCGGATGAACACGGAGTGCTAGCATTTCATGAATGGCGTGCCCAGACCCAAATGTGGAGCCATATAAAGGACATCCGCAATGCAAACGATGTGTACCCGTCACCAAACGAAGAGAACAACAACATCCCCAACCGAACTAGTCGACGCGACATGGGCAACCAGTTCAGCGACCTGTACTCCACGCACACACAAGTTATCGGTGCTACCGTTGCGCTTGTATTTCTATCTGCCAAATGGATGGGGGAAAAAAAGAATTTACCACCCGGTCCTCATGGCCTACCTATCGTCGGGAATTGGTTTGATATGCCGAAAGAGAAACCTTGGGAGGTGTATCGTGAATGGAGTAAGCTCTACGGTAAGCGTACCCCGCTTCATATCACCAGTGTACACATCTAATAATATGTAGCCTCTGATATTATCCACATGAATGTCTTTGGAACCAATATGATTATCGTAAATTCCCAGAAAGCGGCCAAGGAGATGTTTGACAAGAAATCTGCATTGTACGGGGATAGGTGAGTAGCCTTCGTGTACTGCATACTCAATAACTTATACTTCTGTCAGACCTCGTATGACTATGGTTAATGAAGTGTAAGAGGACTGCGATGCCTTTGCCCGTCTGATCCCATACTGATAGGGTCTTCAGGATGGGCCTTGATTGGCATTTCGGTTTCATGCACCAAGGTCCTACATGGACGACGCACAGGAAGATATTCAGCAAGGACTTTAATTCGGCCGTGGTCTCCAAATTCAACGCAATTGAAGTAACGTGGAGAAATATATTCGCCAAGAACCTCTTGAATCGGCCAGAAGACTTCCTGACCCACATCCAACAGTACGAGGTGTCTTTAATCTCAGAGTACCCAGTCCAGCTGAAATTCATGACTCAGTCTAGCTAGTGGCTTAGCCTTGGAATCGACACATGGTCTTCAAGTTCAGGAGTCAGGGAAACCAGATCCTTTCATCCAAGCTGCTACCAAGGCCCTTGAAGGCCTCGCTGCTTCTGGACTTTACGGGTCTTATTTGGTTGACTTCTTTCCGTCTTGTACATCCATCACTTATTTCTTGCCATAATGCTGCTGACTTTTCACCTAAATCAGTGAAATATGTTCCTTCTTGGGTACCTTTCTCTCCCTTCAGACAGGCTAAAGAGTGGCGTGCAGCCGTCGATATCGCAGGCACCGTGCCGTTCAGCATGGCGACCACTGCCAAGGTAGGTTCTTCTTGCACTCCAATAATCAATCCTCTTATTTTTTCATTACTCTATACCGACAAACAGACTGGTCCATCCGTCCTTTCTGGTCTTCTTGATGGCGGTGCTTTCAAGAGGGATGACGTCCGTATGGTTACCGCGGCCATGTATGCCAACGGTTCGGCTGCAGTGAGTATCCTATCTACGCTTTCCTCCTATGTAGTAACTAATTCGGGCTCTACCGAAGACAGTGACAGCTCTGAGCTCTTTCTTTTTGGCAATGGTGCTCTATCCTGAAGTGCAAATCCGAGCTCGAAAAGAGTTGGATAACCTTCTACATGGACGTCTTCCCGAATTCTCAGATGAAAGGTCGCTTCCGTATATCAGCGCAATCGTGAAAGAAGTTTTGCGTTGGCACCCAGCTGTCCCAATGGGTATATACTACTTTCGCTACCATGCTTCCAATGGCTAAACCAGTTAAACAAACAGCGTTCCCTCATAGACTTACTTCAGATGATTCGTATAACGGCTTCGAACTCCCAGCAGGATCAGTCATTATACCAAACTCATGGTTTGCCTCTTTATTCTCATTCAAGCTCAAGCTAATCCTAATACTCACTTTAGGGCATTATTACACGATCCGGACGTCTACGGCTCCGATGTCGATGCGTTCAATCCAGAGCGTTTCTTAACTAAGGACGGAAAGCTCAATCCAGAATTGGCGGATCAAATTGCGTTTGGATATGGCAGGCGGGTATGCCCAGCACGTCATATGGCAAGTTTTGCGTCGTTTAGTCCTTTCATTGCTAATATGTCAGTCTCATACTATCAGGCGCTTCAGACGCTTTATATCAACATCGCAACTATCTTGACAGTCTTCGAGATATCAAACTCTGGAGCTGCGCCTTCCGGAGAATATACAACAGGATTACTCAGGTGAGAGATCGTTGATTTCGACAGCCCATGACAGGACTTATAAGTAATCTACAGTTATCCTGTACCCTTTGAATGTATCATCCGCCCGCGATCAAAGGAACACAAAGGATTGATATCCTCCCTGTAGAGACAGTTGAAGTCATCCACTACCCGCTACGATTATCGACTTTTACCGACTCGCATTTCCTGTAGGGCCGAAGCCTTGTAGGATACTTATCTATGAAATACACGTTCTACTCCCGCTCCAATAAGAATATTCCGAACGCCACCCTCAGTTACCAGATATAGAAGTCCAGGTCACATGGATGAGGGCTTGCTGGACCCCGGTCTTACCCCTCTTCTAACTCTCGGTTGTTCTTGACACTCACCCAATACATTTCTAAGGACATTCATGTTTGCTGTACGATTGATAAACGGCGGTGATGACTGAATGGGCTTTCTGCTACAAACACCAACTCGCCATTGAACGAGCTGGACAGGTAAATCATCCCAAAACTTCCAAACGAGACCTCGACGCTCAACATTTATCACGATCTTTGAATTTATGAAACACCGTTCTTGAGGCAACATGAATGCTGAGGAGCATCAAAACTTGTTCAAAGTTCGGGAAGCAATTTGGTAAGTGAGGTTTTCGATATCAAGGACCTCAACCATTCATATGGGGTCAGCATGGAGACTGAATTGTCCCCTAGGGCTCAAGTCCACTTGGCCTTGGTGCAATGTGATTTAGCTTTAGAATTGGATATCGCTGATCAGAAAAGTTCGGAATTGCGCCAACATGTCATACAGTTGCGTTTACGGACCTTGGCCAGCATTCTACCTGTTCATTCCACTCAAATCGGCTCATGAATCTTCTTATACGGTTCGTCCGGCCGCATTCTGTAGAGATATAATTGTCTTATAGCCCAATATTGTTCCTATTCGGTACAGATTCTCCTTCATTTTTCGTGGTGTTTGACTCTTCTCAAGAACACGTTGTGCAATATGGGTTGCAAATGGCATCAGCGTAACAAGTTCCTTAAGGAACGGAACGTCATCAAAAAAGAGTTCTCTGATCCATATAAAACCATCTTCGGAGCAGGTATAGGGTTCAGGCCTTATCTCTCCCACTTTGTCATGAGTGAATCCAGACAGATAATCGCTTACGACCTTGAAGATAAGAAGGTATTGGGGGAGACCACGACGGAGGACGGGAACTCGACTCATGACGGCTTGATACTTGGTGCCCCCACTGAACAGGTCAGCCCTCTGGGATACCATGTCGACTGGTTAGCAGTCATTTTCTTGGTATGTTTATGGTCCTTGACTCTTGCAATCTTCTCAGACTGCATCGCATAGAACGTCAGTAAAATGATCGGTACAGGAGTTTTCACTACTCGTACGCCAACGGGAACTCTTTGTTTATTTCATAAAATGATGTCTTGTTACAGCGGGCTCCATCCTCAAAGGCGTCGGGTCTGTGGGACTTAGTCTCATTTATTGGGTGATAGGATTCCTCTTCGCAGCGTGTACGTAATTCCAGTGATCTGACGGGTTCATTCTGTTGATTTTCTATCCTTAGCTTTCCTATCGGTATACCTTGAGTACCTGTCGTATTACCCACGTCGTTCCGGAGCTGAAGTGGCGTACTTGGAGAAGGCATTTCATGGCTCTCGTCGTTGCTCGCTCAGTGTCTAAGACAGGTGCTTTCAGGCTTATCCCCGCCCACGTTTTTTCTTGCCTACGACCTTCGCTGTACAAACAGTGTTACTATCGTTTAGCAGTAGTAATGCAATCGGTCAGCATGACAACCAATATCATATTGGGTTACTGATTGACTTGGAATTCCATTCAGTGCTCGCAAAGTATCTGCTGACTGCGGCCGGAGCAGAGCTCACAGACTGGAATGTTCGGGGCGTAGCCATAGGTGCCTATACCGTTGTCATTTTGAGTGAGTCCTACACCAAACCCTTTCATTTTAGAGAATTAAACCCTTTTTCGCAGTTTGTGGTGCGAGTACAAGATGGGCTCTTCGGCTGTCGAATTTTATTGGAATTGTCAAAGTACTCCTACTCGTATTGTGAGTGAACCTTTCGTCCATCTCGGTACGCGCCAATAACCGCGAGTTCAAAGTGTGGCTATCACCGGACTTGTCGTGTTGGGCGGGAATACGCCGGTCGAAAACCCGGGTGCAAATTTCAAGGATGCATTTGCTGGTACCTCGAGTAGTGCAAATGGGTTGGCGAATGCTCTCGTCAAGGTTAACTTCGCCTATGGCGGGTTTGAAGTAAGTCTTCTGATCTTGTCCCTTCACTGTATCGCTGTATCACTTATCATTCTTGACAATGCAGAATGCTTTCAGTGTAGCAAATGAAATCAAGGTAAAACTTATAAGGTCGCAGGGCTACTAGTGGACCTGACAATCTCGAGTGACCAGAGCCCAGTGAAGACGATAAAGAGATTCGCTCCGGTCTCGTTGGGGCTGGTATTCGTGCTATACTTCTTGGCGAATATAGCCTATTTTGCCTCAGGTATGCCGCAGAACCCATCGCACCTTATATCAAGAACTGAATAAACGACATACTCTCGATTCTGTAGTGCCGAAAGCGGAGATTGTCACATCCAAGGAGTTGACCGCGAGTCTGTTCTTTGCCGCCGTATTTAGGACTCCAAAGGCTATTATAGCACTAAACGTCATGATCGCGGTCAGCGCTTTTGGTATGCTCTTAGCCACTGCAATCGGAGCTTCCAGAATAGTTAGGGAGTGTGGTCGGTGAGTTGCGTCGATCTCAATACTCCACCAAGTAACGAATTTGTAACAGACAAGGAGTACTACCGTTCCCCCGCGTGTGGGCGTCCACGCGACCTTTCAATACTCCGCTCGCCCCGCTGCTCCTCAAGTATGTCCTTACCATTATCATCATAATTGGTCCGCCTCAAGGGGACGCTTTCAACTTCAGTAAGCGTGTTTCATGATCTCCTTATACCGTTTCTCACTGTGTGATAGTTGTCGATCTCCAAAGTTACCCAGCCAATGTATTCAATTTCTTGTTGGTCATCGGTTTGTTTCTGGTCCGTCGGAGACGTCTGGCAGCTGGCTGCGGTCGCCCCGAGTTCCGCGCCTGGAACTTGATACTGCTCTTTGCGTTAGCAGTCAGTGTGTACTTGTTGGTTCTTCCCTGGGTACCGCCAGAAGGAGGAATCTATGCCGGTGATGTCAGTTTCTTTTATGCGACTTATTGCATCGTAGGTATTGGCTTGTAAGTCTCCTGCTGCTCAAATTTGTGAGTCCATTATGCTCATATAGTGGGGAATAGTTTGGCGCTTTCCGGACTTGCCTATCTTTTGTGGATTGTCGTGCTACCAAGATTAGGAGGTTACCACGTTCGGCAGGTGGTAGATGTTCTGGATGACGGTGCCCAGACTCTCCGCGTAGTCAAGGTACCTAACTCAGAAATTGCTCACTGGGATGCGACTCACGATGAACACGGAGCGGTGATCGAAGGGAGACATCAGAACAGCTCGCTGGAGAAGTGAAGTGAAGGTCGAGGCTTGTCTGCTCTTTGTATTGTTTATGAAAAGCCCACGAACTCACTACGACGACACATACGGGCGTATCCTGTACGTACAAGATATGCATGTAGACACACCGACGCACCAAAACAACGTGTAAGGTTTTATCTCAGCTCAGTAGATAGACGAACCATTGCTGGTGTACACAGGAGGTCAGATCTTTGCCTTGGGGTCGCGGATCATGATCGCATTTTTGAGGTGAGCAATCATTGTGCGCTGTAAGAACCACTGTTCGAGGATCTTTCCGTAGCCTTCCATTCATGAATGGTACTGCGATGGTGATTCTATTATTGAAGAATACTTGCTAGAATTTCCCGTTAATCGCTTACCTTAGTACCCGGTAGAGCGAGCCACAGAAGTTAGGCAGTCATGAACGCATGATCTCTTATCAGTACGGTAAACGTCCTGAAAAGTCGAAGCCTTTGAAGTGCTGAAACAGACTTTGTGGAACACAAAAGCATGTAAGATGTGTGTGTTGTAAAAAGCTTGCGTCCAGCTTGCATCGCTGCGCATGCGTATGCATCAGGGTCCTGTTCGGTCGTGGGGCTTTCGTTTTGGGGCATTTTTTATGTTCCCACGCTCTTGGCCTGCCTTTTCTCCACGATGATACGACGCAGTGTCAAGTCTTTCAGCGCCAACGGACAGCCGGAATGTAAAGGATCTGCATCGACTAATGCAGAATATGCTTCAAGAACCATCACGTTTGACGAACTTGCGGAATGGCAGAAAGACAACGAGTTCATTCTGTCTGGTTATAGAAGGTGCGCTTGCTATCTCATCTGTTTCCAATTCTGAATGCTCACCGCACACCGTACAGGGTTCAAAACGAGTGGAAAGGTTGCTTACACTCCATCTATGCATGTTTGTCTCTACATTTTGGAAATATTTGGATTTCTGCTGATTGGATTCGTGCTGACTGAATTCGACTCATGTAAAGACTTACACAACGAAACAGGTGCGTGAGTTGAATACCTTGCATTTTATTTCCGCTGAATCTCGCACATCTCTATAGTGAATATTCACAGCCATCTTTGGGGCGCTATTGCATTCTGTTACCTGCTTATGAACGCGCAATCAATTCACTTGAGAAAATATCCTACTGCTTGGATGGATTTTGCCATGTTTTCGGTGTTTCTGATCTCTGCAATCCTGTGTCTTTTGTGTAGTGCAATATTTCACACTTCCACCTGCCACTCCAAGGAGGTTGGTCTTTTCAAACGCGGGTCTCCGGAACATTACTGATGCAAAGGTATCTGTAACAGGTATCTTCTCGTTGCCATGCATTTGATTATTCGGGTATCATAATCCTCACAGTGGGATCTTTCTATCCTTGCCTTTACTATGGATTCTTTTGTGAGCCATTTTTCCAAGTCGGATACATTACGTCTATCACTCTGGTCGGTCTTGGTGTGTGCCCTCCAGTCGAAACATCCTCAGACCTGACCACTTTCTAACAGGTGCAGCCTATATCGTACTCAATCCGGAGTATGCGAAGCCAACACATCGGGGGGCACGGACAAAAGTTTTTATCGCTCTTGGCTTAAGCGCTATTGTCCCCGTCGCGCATTGGGGTTTTATACACGGAGGAACAAAGATGTACACAGAAATGGGCTTCAAGTGGTTGTTAATCTCGGGATGTCTTTACATCAGCGGTGCATTGATCTAGTATGTCTATCTGTCATCTGCAGCCCGGACACTGCCTAATACGTCACTCAGTGCGAACCGCGTTCCGGAGCGTTTTTATCCTGGTCGCTTTGATCTTTTCTTTGCATCGCACCAGATATTCCATGTCTGCGTAATCATGGCCGCTCTCGCACATTACAACTCAATATTAATCGCCCTTGAGCACACCTACACTCGCTCAGAGTGCACCTTGTTTTAATGCCGTGCGTGTAACGCCACCGTTCCGTCTGTCTGCAGGTCTGATAATGATATCTCATCCACAGTATACACGCATCCCCGTCTCGGTGAGTCAGCCCATTGGTCTCTATCTGCATCTTATGTTCCGGTGCTGACTGGGAGATTGCAGAGCTCACTGTTTGTTTTTGTTCACTACGTGAATGCACGTGAACACAGTACAACCTCAATTGTAATAAATTCGGTGCCGTTAGAGCCTCATCAGACAACGTGCCTGCCTTTTGTTCGTTATCGCTTCGAGAAAACTGGGATATTCATGCTCCGTCATTTGTACCGTGTTGCATCGCTTGCATCGCTTGAAGGGCCTGGCGTGCGTTGCTGCTACCCCGAGCATCGATCCCTGGATACATGAAATGATACTGCAGTGCAGGCGAAGCAACGGTGTAAATCCTGTAGCCTTGGAATGGTTGTGGTACGTCAAACATGGTGCCAGCATCATACTTGCCATATATTGATACCGTTCTTCTAAGAAAAGAAACACAATCTGTTCAGGGATGAAGCCAAGCTCAGTTGCGAGCAGTTCGAAGATGGAAGTCGTCGATCATGCGCTTCAAAGTATCCTTGGAATGAATCCGGAGGAGAACCCACTGTTCCCACGTGTTGCCAATGCCGGAATCCCTTACCACCATTCATTTCGGCCCCGACTCAACGTACACCAGATCTAAGACACCGCGTCAAGATTTGTACCCTGATCCTTGCACCTCTGCCTGATTCCCGTCGCAGCAGGCATGTTATGATTGTGCCTACAGGTAATTTGTGCCGCAGATTTCAGGTGCTTCTTATTATCTTATTTATCCCGACCGACAGGTATAAAAATGACGCCCTCCACTCTGTTGAGTGGTGATTCCACATACCCACACACACTCCTTCCTAAGCCCTTCCAGGCCGGGCCACCCCTTGACTTTGCATCACAGTTGCCATGCCCTACTCAGTAGGCTTGCAGGCTGCCGCCGCGGCGCTTCTCGGCGCCGGCGTTCCTGTTATTTTCACCACTGCTATCGTATTATTCCTTCTCATCGTATCTATTGCCTCCTCCTTCCAAAAAGACCCAGTCGATGCTCCAACGTCACTTCCAGCTCACTCACTCCTTGCAATTGTACCGTTCTTTCGTCGAAGATATGATTTCCTCAACTGGGGCTTCCAAGCTACTGGGCATTCGATCTTTCAGTTTAACCTGTTACGGGTAAGTGTGAGCCATGTCTCCCAATATTGAACTTACCATTCTTCTGTGGCAGAACAAAGTAATCGTCGTATCTGGGGAATCTGCGAGACAGACGTTCTTTTCTGCAAAGCATCTCGACCTCACGGAAGGATTCAAAATACTATCAGGCGCCGTATGTCAATTTTAAGGTCCTCGTCATTGATCTATCATCGATGTGCCGCCCTTTTCCCGCAGATTCCCATGGTCCGAGGCGTCACTTCTGATCTACAGACCAAACGGATCGCGCTGATCCACAAACGTCTTGCATCTGTACAAAAGAACGAGCAATTGAGCACCCGTGAGTATCCTTAGTTGCTTCATAACTTTCCTCGACGCTGATAGCCCCGCGTGTCTCAGTCATCCCGATAATTCTGGCGGATTGTCGGCGAATGATGGACTCTTGGGGACCTTCTGGCGCCTTTGATCCGTTTGAGAGCGTGTACGAGGTAAGTATTATGTCTTTTTCCCTTGACATCGAGGGATCTCACGCCCACGAGCAGCTCGTTTTTCAAACCACGGTTCGAACGCTCTCCTGTTCTGAAATTTCAGACGATCCAGTTTTGGTAGCTCGTCTAAAGAGGCTCTACGATAAGCTTGACACCGGGACGACGCCCGCAACCGTTCTACTGCCATGGCTGCCGACACCCGCTATGTTACAAAAGCTGTGGGCAACGAAAGACATTTATGACATTGTCGTCGCTGCCATCAAAGCCAGAGAACAGAGCGGGGTAACAAGGAACGACACCCTACAGATGCTCTTAGATAACCAGGACGAGAAACTAGTCATTGTTGGCGTGAGCGCTCCATTTTGTTAACGTTGACTCCTTGTCTGAATCATTAATGATCATGGCAGTTCATCATGGGCTTACTGATAGCTGGTGCTCGGGCGACCGGGACAACAGGTAAGCAGTATCTCCTAATCTATCCTTTTCTTTGCATTCCTCCGAGTACTGACTGTTGGACGTTGGTGTTTTAGCATGCTGGTTGCTCACATTTTTGGGCGGACACCCCGAATGGCGTGCGAGAGTCAAGGCGGAAGTGGAGGGTCTTGTTGATTCTACGTTCTTACCTGCCTCAAAGGATGCCTCAAGGCTATCCTCTCGCCTTTCCATGCTATCGCTTGAAACATGGGAATCTCAGATGCCTGTCTTAGATTCTTTGATCAGAGAAACGCTCAGGGTTGCCCAACCGCACACTGCTATGCGTCGAAATCTTGGTCCCGAGCTGTACATCGATGGCAAGGTCATCCCACGAGATGCCTATGTCGTCTACCCGTTCAGCGACGTACACCTCGATCCTGATCTCTATCCTGACCCCTGGAAATTCGATCCTGGCAGACCGGCATTTGAAGGCAAGTCTCCTTATAGTTACGTTGGTTGGGGGGGAGGTACGCAATTCTCTTAGGTTCCATTTTTTCCGGTTTCTAACCTCTTTTCCTTGTTGCTAGGTAAAACCATCTGCCTCGGACAACGATTAGCAAAAATTGAGCTTAAGCTCATCACCGCCATGTTTGTGCTAGGCTTCGACCACCACGTTGTGGACGGCTATGGAAAACCCGCGGATCCGCTGCCAACTCCAAATTGGAATGATATTCTCTTGTGCAGACCGCCACAAGCATTTGGCTTGAAATACGAGCGCACGAATATGACCCTTTGAACGCATGTCTGGCTGCGCGCCTACTGTCTTTGACTGCTGCTTCGTTATTTATTTTCAGATCTAGACCAACCTTACGTTTCTATTCGCATGTGTCGCAGCCGCAATCGGCGAGCAGTGTTCGGGTCCTGGACGACCAACTTATGTTATTATGACGGACGAGATGGAGGTTTTTTGGAACATTATTACCCACATGCACGGACAACAAGTATTTATTCTTTTTTATATTTCTTGCTTGCAGCATGTAACGCATACCACTTCCATTCATTTTCTGTACATATCATAGTAATCAACTGTAGCTATCATCTTGTAGTACAAATGCATATGCTTGTCTTGGAATTGTCATGTCTGTGCCAAAACTTCGCAAAAATTAATGCGGCCTGTCGGAGCATAATTTGTTAAGAAATGGAGAGTCGCCACCAGCAGGGACGAGGCAAGGACGCGTCGAAAAAACGCGTCAATGTGGAGTAAACGTGGGTAGCTCTAACGGATTATTGAAGAGAGGATCAACATCGGCCATGGATTCGATGGAGAACGTATACAGTTAGAAAGAAAGGTGACCAGAAACGGTATATATGTATAGGATGCAGTTACTGAAAAGTAAATCTGTCCTTTGAGTTGACTCCGAGCGTCCGTCCTGTCCTTGCCTCTGTCAACTTGTCGGCTTCCATTCTCTCCTTCAACCTCTCCTTCAGACGATTGAGCGTCGTGTACTGTCTGTCCCTCTCAGCCAACTTCTCCCTCTTCTCCTTCGGCTGCTGCCATTTGCTCTTCAGGATTCTCCTGACCGCTTCCGGACTGATCCTGAATTTCTCCGCCAAAACTGGAGTCGAGAACTTCTGTTTGTCCAGGTGGTGCAACTCCCGAAGCCCCTCCATGGCTTCACGACTCAATTTCTTTGGTGGATTCCAGCCATCTGGGAAATCCTTCTGCATTGCGTCCCGATGTATTTTGAATTGGGTAGGAGTAGGAGTTTTCGAGGGTTTTCTGCGATGTAATGGAATGGGATTCGGCAGCGTTCTATTAACGGCATCGTTATCTTCGGACAAGTCGACTGGAGAATCGTCGTCGTCGAGTATAGATTTGGGAGGGGTTGTGATTGGGCTATTGCGCCATTTTTGAAGAAACTCTGCAGACGAAGAGATGGAATAGAAGCGGTGTAGTGCAAGCCTCTGGCAGACAGATTTCATGGTCGTGGGCGTTTCCTTTCTCGAGTACTGGTCTTATGTAAGGATGCCTGCCAACGACCATCAATTAAGCGCGCGGTGTTGGTCGCTGTCTACAACCGCCAACACATCATTTAATCTTCCTGTCTTTTCTGTCGTCCTCCTCTCAAATGGCCGACGTCTCTGATACCGCAATTAATGAAGGTATTATACTACTTTTTCTTTGCTGCTTCGAGTCTTACGAGCTAGCTTTTCGCCCCTGGTAGCTTACCTCGATGTTCGCTCCGATAAATCTGATACCAATTGGCTCCTCCTAGACTATGAGGTATTTCATCTCGCAACAATAGTCCCCGGAATCCAAAGTCAGACCATGGTCTAATCTCGCAGTCTGACCGTTCGGACAAGCTCAAAGTCACACAAACCGGCACAGGAGGTCTTTCCGAACTAAAGGACATGCTTGACGACTCCAAAGCATCTTTTGCTTACGTGCGGGTTCAGTACTCTAACGACAAGGAATCAACACGAGAAAAGTTCATTCTAGTGGTGCGCTTGTCCGATGATCCCGCGTTTTGCATATTCTCTGAAACGTCTATTCCGGCATGCCCTACTAGGTCTGGATAGGTCCATCTTGCAAAGTAATGAGAAAGGCCAAGGTATGGATCGGCCACCTTGCCAACACACTTCTGCATTGCATGTATCGACCCTGAAATGACCGCGTCAACAGATTTCTGTCCATGCCGCTGATGTCAAGAGCGTATTACGGGTATTTTCAATTGAGGTTGCGGCACGAGAGAAGGACGACCTAAACGAGGATCCCATTGTAGTGAGGTTGCGGAAGGTGCGAGTTCCCTTTTACTACCCTAGTACGGTCAACATGTTCTGACTTGGCGTTATTACTATGACGACTATTGAACCACACAGGCGGGTGGTGCCAGTTACGACGGTGTTTAGCACTCGGCAACATTGCCCGTCACATAGATTGTTTAATTTTCCGTGTTTACCGCTTACTTTGGGCCACTGCCGTTTTACTTCTGGAATCTCACTCGGTTTTCCCAATTCGTTGTATGTAATACAAAATTCTGCACTAGCATTCCCTTCGGTATCAGCTTCCCTTTCGGCTGACCTCACCATCAAGCAGCTTTTTTCGGAGGCGCCGCTTCTAGCACGAAACTTGACAGCTTTTCTATACCATCTTCCTCAAGCCTCATGCCCATCCACTCCGACATGGGTGTTGCACCTAGTTTTTTCTCATAAAAATCGATCGAAGGCTGGTTCCACTGGCCCACAGCAAGTATGCAATTCATCGGAAAGCGTGTTCAATGAATGAGTTTCAATTTTCAACAGTGTTAGACTCTTTCGCACTGACGAGAATGATGCAAACGCACCTTGAGGACGGACCAATCCAGTCGAGCGCAATTCTATCAGAGATCCAGATAAGCGGTGAACAATATATCTATAACATCTTAACCAAAAGGGCAGAGATTTTGGGAGTCAAGTCCTCGGATTTCGAGAAAGGAGCTAAGGAAAAAAAAGAGGCTAAAGGATAACGATTATTTACCTTGTCCTTCGCTACTTTCCCTAGCTCACCAAAGAGCGCCTTCCCGATGCCAAGATTCCTACATTCGGGCGAAACGTATAGATCCTCCAGCTGGGTGAAACGAGGTAGGATTGAGCATGCGCGCAAGCCGGAGATAGGATCGGATAAAGCTCAAGCGGACGCGATGAAGTATCTGAATTGACGCACATATAGACCAGGTCTGCCTGTCCAGGTCGAGTAATTGAAAAAATAGAGGGCAAGACCGACGGGATTCCCGGGGCTATCTAGGGTCCCACGAAAGGCTAGTAAAGCATGGGCAAACGGAGTTTCGAAAAGGTTCTTGCGTAGCTACCGCGTCCCCAATAAAATTACCATTAGAGTACGCCACGACTCGTGGTACCGTTACAAAGGCACTCACAAGTTCTGGGGTGGCCTTAACAGAGTCTGTGGCCTTCTCATATGTAGCCTATCACAAAATGATGTGCTCATCCGTCAATACACCAAAATTATCGATAGCAAAAAAGTTAGAAGGCCTACTAGATCGATGATCAGTTGCAGAATAGCGTCCTAGAGGTCAATAGATCTGCTAAGTGTAATGAAGCTAGATTCGATAGATCTGCATACTACATCTTGGGGAGTTGCAGTACGGATGTGGTAGGAGGAAGAAGACATGATTTTTTCTAGTCAAAGTTGCGATTTGCAGAACTTGTTATCAACGAATTTTCAGCGCTGAACCGGTGCTGTCGATGTTGTCGGCAGTCTGGCTGCCGTGTTCGGCTGTTAAATTACTCGAGCTCGGCCGGCAAATTCCGCGTTGTACTGTACAGTGACCGGTCCAATGGTGAAAGGTACCTAAAATGGAAGCTACTCCGAAAAAGCGTACCAAGCCCGCCAGCGATTTGAATGGCTGACTGTCGAGCTTTCTCCCTTGCTCACCGATTTTTCCCGAATTTTGGGGATTTGCATATCTCTTACTCGCCTTCACTTCTGCACAAGAGAATATGGATCCGGAACGGCTCGGAGCACGTTTCTTTTTTTGGCAAGATTATCAATTTTCACCGTCACTGTATGCGCCTGTTTGGCTAAACTGTGGCTAAACTGTACAGCTCATCATCAACAATCAACAGTCTGCTCGTCGGTCTCCTCGTTCCACGCCCCAGTTAAACATGGACCCAGCAAAATTGGCGAAGCTTCAGGCGCAAGCGGCAGCCAACAGGATTGGTGAATCATTCACTTTATCACACGAAAAATCAGTGTCTTGACGAGTGCAATCTATCAATTCTCTCTCTGGTTCGGCACAGGTGGCAAGGGAACCGTACGAAGAAAAGTAGTGCGAAAAACAAAGCCCTCTGGGGCCCAAGATGACAAGAAATTGCAAGGAGCTTTGAAAAAGTTGAATGTTCAACCGATTTCTGGTGTGGAGGAAGTAAACATGTTCAGAGAGGATGGAAACGTGCTGCATTTCACAGCTCCAAAAGGCGCGTAGTGATCCTTTTGACACGTATTCCCATCTGTTCTGAAACTCTTTCTCCTTGCAGTTCACGCCGCAGTAGGCGCAAACACTTTCGCCATCTATGGAGCCGGTCATGTGAAGGAACTCACTGAACTCGTTCCTGGTATCCTCAATCAGCTTGGACCCGATTCCCTTGCATCGCTAAGGAAGCTCGCGGAGTCCTACCAGGCTATTCAGCAGAGCCAACAGCGCCCGCCCAACGCCGGTGCAACTCAGGATGACGATGATGACGATGTCCCCGACCTTGTCGAAAACTTTGACGTTGAGGCTGAGCAGAAGGTTGCTGGTCTCGACTAGGCATTTGTACAAAACGCACCGTATATCTAGTAGGGGCCCGCAGGAATTCGGACGAGTGACTGTTGTTGTGTGGGGAGTGGGTTTCAGTTGTGGCATACCTGTGCCGGTGAACGTTTGTATCGTTGCTTCGATTTCCTGCAGTTTATCGCCTTTCATGACCTATCGCATTCTTTCTCTTCGCATCCGGTTCAATTGTCATGATGTAATATCCTCCAGCAACTTCAATTCATCCGCTTGTAAAGTCGTTCACCATTTCTGGATCCGGGGGTTCAGTCTCTTCACGGTGCAATCGACCAAGAAATCGACGCTACGCGCAGGCACGCTGGTTCTCAGGCTTCATATACTTGCGGAGCTGAATATCTGTATTACCTGTGATCCTTCTAACACCATCAGTTGACAGTATAACGCAAGTACGACAATTCGATAGCCGAATCCATCGTTTTCCTTGAATCCCGCACAATGTATCCGGGCCTCGTCTCCCTACGGACGGGATACCATGAGCCCCAGGATCCCATGTGGAATGTATAGCACCGGCCTTCTGGTTGCGGTACCGCAAGAAGTAGTTCAAAACCCCTAGATCTTTAATTTACGAGTGTGGCTTCGACGTTAGACCACTGATATTAGATGGACACCTTCATACCTTGCTGCCCTATCTTTAGCATTCCTATGCTGGGCCTGATCAGATGCTAGCCCCTTCAACGGCAGGTCAGCTTCGGGTCAGCCAAGGCTTCTCAGTGACGAAACGAAGAGGTCAACGCGATAAGGGAAATGGAAACCGTGTCTCCTGTTATCGAACTCCAACAAAGCCGCCAGGCAGAGCCCGTTAATTGCGTTGCCAGGCCCCTTATCCTACCGTGCATGGAGAGCTACATTCCTTGGAAGGAGCCGGGGTGAGGTGTCACGAAAGGGGTGAAAGGCGATGAGTGAAGAACGTTCATAAAACAATGAATGATGATAGTATCGTATCGCGGGAAGCGTAAAACACAAAGTGATCTCCATTCTGATGAAGGCCATCCCGAGGTACGAGACTGCGGGGGTGCTGTGGGAATGGTGTGGCTCAGGTTTCAGGTGTTCCTGGGGTATCCCTCAGTGCTGTTCCATGGTGCTTCTTGGGGTCTGTAACAGAGAAGAGTTGATGAATCTTTGATAATTGGAACAGCAGCGGCGTAAGGGCAACGCATGGGCCTCACAATGGAAAGGACTCGTGACCGAGAAACAATACACATAGTCGCCTCCGGTGCGGCCGAAGGGCAGGTCAAATGAATCACGGTCATGAGGCTCGACACCATGGAAAGAAGATGGGCGGCGAAGAGGAACAATATGATTGCTGTGTTGGAGTGGCAGTCGACATTCAACATTCAACAACGAAAAGGCATCTTCCGGATACAGGCATTCCTTCATGGAACAGCAGAAATGTTGGAGTCAAGTTCCGAGGCATATCACGACTACATTTCGGTCAAAGAGACAGATCCAACACTAACATACTCGCCTTCAGGCCCGTGGCTTCCCATTACGCAGAGCTGGATCTCCGACACAGTATAGGTACCCATATCCACATCGACTAGCCTCTCGGTCTCTGTGGAAGTGACAGTCTCTTTCTTCTCCAGGACCACCTGTAAGATTTCCTGTCCTGGAACTATTGTCTTTTCCACGGATGTCCGAGCCTCAGCACTGCCCTGCATCGAAGACTTTGATTCCACGCTGATCATAGTTTGAGTCGCCGACCCAATGGATGACTGAGGAGCGACACGAATGTCCGCCAACGCAGTAGAGCGCAACACATCATCGAACGAGAACAGAAGATGTCTTTTGGAAGATGGTTCACGCCAACTCGTGTTGAGGATCGTACAATGAAGCTAATAGAATTAAGAGACATCAAGGTCCAAAACTTTCCGACGACTTGATGTTCACCTTAAGAGGTCGCGTATCCGTGATATATCCTGCCTGCTTGAATGTTTGATGAACTAGATCTATATGGCGTGTCAGTATTCCTCAAACCAACGTAGAAGGCTACGCACTACACACACGAACCAACTTCTCTCTTTCCGCTTTATCCTCTGAGGATTCATCCTGCTGCCCGTCTTCCTTAGGGCTCACCCACAACACCCTGGCACCTTTCTTTGATTCAAAAGCTCCGAGGTGATTCAACGGGATTTGCAAGGGTCCTTCCTGCAATAGTTGAGACCGAAGGCTATTCAAGAGCTCTAATGCTGTTTGAACAGTCTTTTCAGAGCTACCTTTGGGTTCTGAACGCTCTGATTGCAGAGCCATGACACCTAGTGTTAAATGGAGCCGTCTGGGGTTAATAACGATAGTTGGATCAATTCCGCTAATCGCATTCGGGGAGCTGTTGAGTAACGCATCTTCAAATTTTGCAATTTTTGACCTGAGGCTTGGGTATTGGCCCTGTATTGAATGATTGTGAGGTGGTTTTCATGACGGCCGTCGGGTATACTTTACGAGTGGTAAAGACAGAACTGTACCAAATTATTTAGTCTGGCAGAATATTAATCTAAAAGAGTACTCGCAATGTGTAGGCCTCACGGGACGATCTTTCATGTTCTGACTTTGAGCTCGCTCCATATCGCTGCTTAATTGAGCACCTCGACCTCGACCTCCACCCCGACCTCCACGATTTTGGCTGAAAAATTTGCGACCTTCCCTTCTCTCTCGTCCAACAGATGGTTTGGGACCTGAATCAAAGTCACAATCCGAATGAGGAGAATGATAAAGTCCTAGTCACCGGCAGAGGCCATGGAGGTGCGAATGAGAAAGGCTGACGATATCATGAGCGGCAAACTCCAAAAAGCAGCAGCAGCTTATACTGAGGTTAGGCCTGTAACCGTCCGTTATGTGACGATGGCAAGCATCGGTACATCGATCACTGAAGGTCCTGTAACAGGTCTAACACTCTGAGTAACTTAAATGTACATGCATCCAAGTTCTCTTTGCTGACTCTCTGCATTTTGCTATATAACTATTTATAGGAACTCCAGCAGCTTGTTACTCTGAGCTCAGAATGATTTTATTAGTTCATTCCGAACGTTCTGAAGCGTCAAATGTGATATTTCAGTGCGCGAAACATTGCATCAGGATGCTTCATGTTTTCTTCTCCCAGGTCGTACAAGCGGTACTGGGTTGTGATGTTTGTGAGGTCTCTGCCATAGATTGCTAGGCTCGAGGCGAGAATGACAAAGAACCGCTGGAGAGCGCACGAAGATTAGGAATCTTTTTGCCAATACATCGATGATACCGTATATACCGAAACAACTAGGCTCGTTCCCACCGGCTTCACAGAAATTTGAAATTCGGATGATGGGAGGCTGAGTCTACGAAGCAAGCACCCTCGATATTATCGGGAAGGCGTGTGAAACGGGACTTGGAAAAAATTAGTCTTTCCTCTGCTACCTCGGCGTCAGAAATGTCTGTCGATGCCTTGCCAATACCTTCGACTTCTTCACGTCCACGACCCAATACCACTTCGGCATATCCAGTAGCATCCAGAATCCCAGCAGGACTCAAAGGACCAACTCATTTTCTGCAACACCGTGTCAGACTCGAGCAGTATTCAGTCATATAGCTAGCCCTCTGGTTGCGTACCCATCTCCATTCTATACCCCTCACCACAGCTGACATGACTCTCTACTGGAAGCCCGCTCTAGGGTCCAGGAATCTATCCGAGCCGTACCAACAATCGATTCTCCACCATTATCACAATTGCATGCGTCGCTTCAATCCTCCTACTAATCAGTTCTCAACACAAAACTAGAAATTTTCTATTCTACATGCCCACATCCTAATACATCATTGTTATGACCTAAACCCGTATCTTTGACATCGTATGAGGGGGAAGTCTCAAAAGCCAGCTTGACTATCTTCCCGATATATCCAGGTCGACAGTGGGTACCAGTCCGTACAAACCTCATATCCTTTACATCATTCCCGTACGGACTGGCTTGCGAGTTGCTTGCGAGTCTACATCCTGCTCACTATGCCCTCCGATACCCGCCTCAATCAACCGCGGGGAGGCCAGATCTAGGCCTCTGCTGGCCGAACAGGGCCTCAGGCCCCAGGTCTCAGGCCTTCCGCCTAGACGAGGGCTTTGCACGAACCTGGATAGGCTCGTTCCCACCCGCTTCGCAATATTTGAAATGATGCGGGCGGGAGCTGAGTATTGCGAAGCGGCTGGTACAAACCGGGACTGATTTGGCAGGCCGCGCCAAATGTGAGTTTGGACTTAGTGAAATTGGTATCTCCATGTTCAATGCAAAATACAAAATCTCATATTGCCCGATCCCTCAACCAGATGACATGATGCAAAGTACCGTATATGCTACAGTAATGCTACGGGGGTCAGGAAATGCAATCAGGGAAGAGATAGAGCCATAAGTGACTTGCTGAGACGCAGTTTTGTCAGTGCTGAACCAAAAAACGGAGACTCAGCGACGTAAGGCAGATCGGATANTAAGCAGAAATATATAGTCATCCCTATCACGAATGAAACCACAGGAAGAGCCCGGAGTAATGCATAGGCTCACGTTGATGACCTGACGGCAGATAATAAATATGCAAAATCCATGCGTGTCTTGAAAGTCTAGTTCGGATGCCTGAGACAGTGTTTGTCGCAAGTAGAGGGTCCAGGAATCTTAAGCTTCAAAAAGGTACAACCAAAGTTGCCATAAGAGGTATAGAGGCCAATAACAGATGTAAGAGCCCTAGTTTCGCCAAAAAGCCAGATTAGGTGGTCGAGGTCATGGAAAGAAGTCAAGAAACGGCTGATTTCACTAAGTCCGAACTCATCTTTGGCAGGGCCTGCCAAAATGGCCCCGGTTTGTACCAGTCCCTTCGGTCTCGTCATTCCCCTTGCCGCCGCTCCGAACTTTTTTCAAATAGTAAACAGACCCCGAGTAGACGAGACCGAACGGGAATGGGCACGAGTCTAGAACCTGGATATGTTCGACCTAAGATTTTGACCGAGATTTTGGCCGAACCGGAGTCTATCACCCCTCCAATTGCCGGGGGCCCTTTTCTATCCCGAGCCGATGGATATCTGAATTATAACAATTCGACTTATCCGTTTGTGTGTTCATTTGCGTCAATGTCTTTGTCGGACTTATTCCCATGCCCAGGGCAAGAACTCAGAAGCCGAGGCGATTCGGTAATGTGCGCACTAAATTTTACACTGCGACCTGTGTTTGCGGTCGTGTATAGGACAGACGCATATTGAATATACTGCTAATCCGGTACGCAAGACTGTGTAGCTTTCATACAACACTCAAACTTTTGTCTAGAAGCTTATACGTCGAGCATTCCGCGAGTCAGTCACTCGGTATTTCGACGTGTCGCTTGACGCTAACCCATATGCTTTTGAAAGTAAGCGTAATAAAGATACGAAAAGGGAGGACAGTTCTCTTATCAAACCTTGTAGATTGTCTCCCACAGTTGTCCCAAAGGCCGGCAGCTCGTCCAGTCTTCCCTCCACGGACTCCACAATTTAGTGTTTGGGGTACTCCAGGTTTCAGCTCTAGACCGAACGTTTCCCGTGAATCATTATGCGGGCCTGGAGAACTCATAACGAGGACCGTTTCAAGTATAGTTCTGCGTTGCCCGGGGAGCAACTTGGAGATGTAAAAGAAGTCGGCAGGAAGTTGATCAAGTAATGTGGGTAGCCTCCAAGTAGCCTCCGTCTTCGCCGAGGAAAGAACATGTTTTGGTATGATCGATCAAAAGGCTGCCTGGTGTGTTTCCCCACTCTTTGGTAAGTAACTTTAATAATTCTCAAGCCTGGTAGTTCTGACGCCCTTTCAACGTGGTGGTGGAAAGGGAAGCAGTGATACTCCGATCCTTTGTTGCATTTCATGCGTCTATTACCCGTCGTCTCTTCTATTAGACATCCGATCATAACGATTCTGAGCAACAGCCTGGATGGCTCAAGCGGAGCTGGGCCGGGTAGTTGGGCGCGACTACCTGCCGTCATTCGTTCGCAAGGTTGACACACAATCATTCTCGTAGCAGTCATAGCAGTCATGTCGGTAAGTCGTTGGTCTATCAGGTGAGCTAGCATGTTATTGAAATTTCTGTTATGTCCGTAATAATTCTGGACAGATGACTGTGGTCATCCACGCACGTTGGACTAGGGTCCTCGCGGGGCGGAATAGCTTTTCACATGTTGCAAGTATTTCTATTCTAAGTCTTTGAATCACAGCTAAGACTCATGGAGACCTGTCGCAGTCGATCTTCGACCAGAAAGACGCGCCAATCATAAAGTAACGCAGGCCTGACTCCTGAGCTACATGACAGCCTTACGAAGGTCCAACTTTCCGGTCCGGATATAGAAGAAGGTCAAGCAACTTTCTGTATCTCTGATGGCGTACTTTTGGCTCAAGAGATTCGTACTGACTGTAATTCATACGAGAAAGAATGCATCGAATGTACTATGTAATATCCCCTCGAAGTTGATTGAGGTGGCGTGAGAATCACTGTGATCTCGTGACTTGCGACTACTCGTTGATAGCCAACTCTTCGACCGCACTTTCAATCACTTCACTGACAGTCTTAGGAAATCTTATCTCTCGGCTCTTCTGAGTGGCGGTCCTCAGACAGGGCTTGCTTACCTACGCTGTCCGGGGGACCTATGGGTCTTCAACGGACGATATATGATGTGGTACTCCTCTTTGGAATTCGTTTGTTCTGCCAACACCATGTCCAAAAATGGGCTGAGACGTTGCCTCAGATTCCATTAGAGTTCTTGTTCATTCGTTGTTTCCCTTTCTTACCCATACTACCCATTCCGCTTGACACACAACAGTCAGTTCAGGCACGTATTCCTCCCCTCGTTTCAACCTCTATTGACGAATCCAACTTGTAGAGGTCCTTGGTAGGTCCACCCGACCGCCGATATCATTATGCGAGTTGTTTGGGTCTAAGGTCACTCTCATTGCTCTTGTATCCAAATTGGAAGATGAAGGGTCGCATATCATCGTGTCGCTATTCTCCATAAGTCTTGATGCTGATGCTGTATGGCAGAGCCTGTCGTAAGTGGGCTTCTGCCTTCACGCAACTAGCATTGTTTTGATTCATGGATCCACCATGTCATCTAGTTTAACGAGCAGCCGACAACGTAAGGCAGAATGGCTGGGCATGTGTCAAACTCCAAGAAGTCGGAACCACAATTCCGAGAACAACTTGGACCATATACCCTTTTCCGAGTATGCGACTCGAGCTAGTCAAACTAAAAATTGGGAAGGTGTGGGGCTGATTAGAACATTCAAGCAAGAGATCGCGATTTTCCTCGCTGCTCAACATTTGAAGACGTGGATGTGCGGTTATAGTTGAGTGCTCATTTTACACAATACCTCCCCCTATCCTACCGCCATAATGAGTAAGTGAAGCATCAGCTGCATCACATTAACTTCCTCCACCCTTGCTTAACACCAAAGGATTTGCCGAAATGCAACGAGTAAAGAGTGTCGCACTAATGTCGCACGCCCAAAGTGAGTGAAAGGGGCGTTTTTTTCCCTGTTCATAGCACTAACATTTCCCCCGCCGTCAGGTGTCGAGAGAGCCAAAGAAAGCCAACCGTAGCACCTTACGGGGTCATTCGGTAATGCACCCAGGTCCTAGAGTCTAAGAAGTCTAGAGGCACAGTTACCGGGACGGCGGAAGCGGCCTTAAGCGATTCTCCATCGGTTAAGGATGGTATGGTTACGGATTTGACATTTCTGCTCCAGTGTCGGGTTCGTCATCGATAATCAATGATCCTGCACCTGCTTTTCCAGTGATGGTGTAGTGTGCTTCTTGTGATCAAATCGGCATCTATTTTCACGACGATTGCGCTCCCTGTTCTCGGCGTATAACCAAGTATGTTTCATATAATTTGAGCTACCCCAGGACTAATGAACTCTGTAGTGACGCCCTTTCTTTCTCCCCTCTGCGTTATTCTCGTTAATCACGATTCACGCTGGTTCCGGCACCATGTTCAGCCGGCTAGGGAAAGATGCTGATGCTTGGATGCCATTCCAATTCGCCCATAGCATCCCTCAGGAGACGACCACCAGCTTTGTCCGACGGTGCATCAAGCACGGTGTGGGCCTCTTCCGGATAGCTCATGCGTTCAGTAAATCGGACTACAAGACGATAATCATACCAGTAGTGGGTTGCTGCATCATTTACTCGTAACTCGTACACATTCGCTAATCATTTATTTGATCCATCTCACATTTCCTCAGACATGCTACGGCTTTTTGACGTCGTCTCGGATTCCTGGTGTTGAGACCATAATTCATCTACTAGCATGGATTTGGTTGTTTCTTCTACAATTCTGCGCTGCGAACCAGATGTACAGTATGGAAGAAGATTCAACGAACAAACCATACCGTCCTATACCTTCTGGTTTGATCACCGTGGAATCTACCCATACCCTTCGCTGGGCACTTGTCCCGATCTGCCTCTATCTTTCGTGGATCTATGGGGTATTGTATGCGGGCATTTCACTCACGCTTGCATTTGTCTTCTATAACGAGTTTGGACTGGACTCGTACTGGTAAGTTGTGCCGCTACATTCTATATATACTCGAACTAACGGCCTTCATTAGGTATTCCAAGAGTCTGTTAAATGCCATTGGTATTGTGTCGTGGAATATTGGTGCTGCGTGCATTGCAAGCGAAGGTCAGTTTTTGTCGCTCTTTTGCCAGCAATAGGGAGCTTTTGATTGATTTTATCTACATTCACAGGTCAGCAAGACTTGCTTGTGCGATATCGCGCCGCGCCAGTCATTAGTGTGGCTTTGATCTGGACCACTATACATGTTCAGGTCAGTACTACTGCTCATCGCAAGGGCTACACTGAACCTGTTATTTTTAGGACTTTCGCGACGAAGCAGGTGATCGTATGCAAGGTCGAATTACGTTGCCTACATTCCTTCCGGTCGCCAGCCGTTACTTGACACTCTGTCTTTTGACTGCCTGGTCGATTGGGTTGGGGCTGTTTTGGCAACTGGAAAGGACCGCGATGACTTTCTTTGTGATTTTTGGGGTCTATCTTTCCCTCCGAATTTTCTGGCAGCGATCAGAAGCTGAGGATAAGGTGTCTCTTAGGCTATATATGGTGCGTGGAAGGGACCAGTATTTCTGTTGTTGGTTTACTTATTCAGCTCCACAGTTATGGCTCAGCCTTGCCCAAACTCTGCCTTTCATCACCCATTGGATTCAAGCATTTTGAAGATGCAAACTGCATGTACTACATTGTACCATTATTGAGAACGTTTGTTCGTTCAAGTTTGTTGTTGTACAGCTTACGGAGGACCTGTGGAGGACCGACTGGAAGGCGGATGCCTCTGTGCCAGTTATTGGAACATCCGTTGTAATAATAGGAAGTAGCACTAATGATATATACCCATTACGAGATTACGAATATATGGCAAATAATAAAGTACTGTGTAAATGCAATCAGCAACGACGTGTTACAAGTGCGATATCCGAAAGGCTGATCAACGAAAAAAAAAAAATCTCGGAAAAAAAGAAATTCTTGGAAAAAGAAAAAACATTCTTGGCGAGCTCTTGCCGAACTTTGCAATTAATCAAGTTCAAATGGCGACCAACTTCGTCCGAGTCTTCGATACTTGTGCTTATCGACTCGCATGGACCCACTGCGCCATACAAACCCTTTTTTCATTAGCCCTTACGGAGAATTGTCTTGATAAATGCAAGTTTGTAACAGCTCCCGGTGCTGGAGAAGCATCATTGATTGCAGTTGGTACATGGAAGATGGATCTGCACAGACTGTGTCGTACATACGCGGCTTCCCAGGCAAGGAACTCGGAGGATCATCCCGAGTCCTGATAGTCGTTGGCTTCCTCTGGCGTCATTTGTCCCAACGCCACTTGAACGAGAGGTGATTAAAGAACTATGTAACTAGCAAAGTTGAAAGATCTTAGCCGATATCTAGTGGAGGCCCCACTCCGCCATTTTCGAATATCCGTAGAGCTGCATAGGCTTGCATCGTCATGATATGTCTGCTCAAGAGGGACTAGTAGTACGTGGCCGGACGTCGTGTCGAAAGGAGGTGGGCGGCGCTGAGCGCTGAGTCCCCGGAGCTTCGTCCTCCAACATCATATCCTCCACAACATCATATCCGGTATCATCCTGAGCACATGTACCACTTTCTCCTCGCTGCCGCTGAAACAAGGCTTCCGAAAAATTTCCGTCGACCGTACAGCAGTACAAGGCACGTCTTTGCGGGGATGGTGTCGCTTAGCCAACGCTTAGCTGATGTCGCTTGTTTAAAAAGATTTTTTTTTTTTTACAAACTTTTGATGAGTTTTCCTCTTATCATTATTTACCTTTTCATTCTTTAGAGCGAGGACAAGGTTGTTAGTGCTGTAGTCGTAACTCGTACGTAGTGACAGGCAGCCTGGTGCCATCATATTTGCTTCCGAAAGCCGGTTTCTTCTTCACTGCAACAACAGACACTCAGCGCTCACCAGTGCGTCCAACAGACTGCAAGTGGTCAGCGTTCCCAGCGTTAGCTACGAAGCTTTTGTGTATAATTCGACCTATATCCTCTGCACGAGAAAGGCTTTGATGGTGGTGGCTGGACAGAGGACAGACACCAATGTTGAACCAACAATCAAAGGCGACCGGTGACCGGTGACCCTGCAAAGCCAGCAAACAAAGAAATAAGCGACTAGCTCCTCTTGCGTGAATGACAGGGTTAAGTGCTGCTGTCATGGAGGGCAAGCCCGTGGCCCACGGTATATTCGGGTCGGACTCTGGGCGCCAATGGCCCTTTTTTTTTTTTTTTTTTTTTTACACCTGATGTTCTTTTACGAAAATCATTGCTTGTTTGGCAAAGGCGTCACGATAGAATGTTTCTCCTCATCCCATTCAATACGGGCTTATCATGGATTCCTCCGCCCCTGGCTAAAAGAACATGAAGCCGACGACAACACAAGTACTTCAAGAACTGCAAGAAGAGCAGATATACCGCGTATACCGTCTAAATAGACAGGTAATCAGTGGTATTAAGTTGCAACCCAGGGTGTCGCGCTCTTCATTTTGTGCACGAACGCAAAAAAAAAAAAAGTGTACGTTACGGCCATCATAAAAATAATCCCGCTAAAAAGTTCCATGTAGAAATTATACCACGATTAACCGAACGAATACCAGTCAAATATGGATACAAGTCCGTCACACGAAATAATAAGCATCTAACCCTTCCTCGTCCTCCCTAACCATCATTGTACCCTTTCCTCTCACTATGAACGACTCCACTCTCCAGTTGAAATTCGTGATCGTTGGTGCCAGTGTGGCTGGCTTATCACTAGCATATCTCTTGCGGCAAAGTGGGCATAAAATCGTTGTGGTGGAAAAGCATTCCCATGGGCATGAGGCAAGCTTCTTTTCTATTGACTCTGTTGCTACTGATTTTGACAGATCATTTAGAACGGCATTCATGGAGGGTTTCGGGTACCTCCAAACATGGCACGGCTACTGCAAGAGTTCCCGGGACTGGTAGAGCTGATGAAGGAGAGGGCGACGTTGTGCTCTGGGTGAGTGCTATGTCCCGGTTGCCTCGAGGAGAAAAAAAAATCAAACACTTTTGCATTAGCGTGTCATTCTGCTCGGGTTCGTGACACCGCTTCACATCCTTCACGTTTCAAACAGAAGTCTGACCTCTTCCCTGGAAACCGACAGGAGAAACGATGCAATTGCTGGGCCAAATGATATTCAGTGAAGAAATCATGTCAGATTTGGGTAGCGATTTTTACTTGGTGTCGGTATGTGAGCGGTCTTTTTAATACTAAGGCTGACAGTTGACGGGACAAATAATAGTACTCTGATTTGGTTTCACACCTCTACAACCTCTGTCGC
The DNA here is from genome assembly GCA_001466705.2 of Moniliophthora roreri. Lineage (NCBI taxonomy): Eukaryota > Fungi > Basidiomycota > Agaricomycetes > Agaricales > Marasmiaceae > Moniliophthora > Moniliophthora roreri. Next base: position 485,176 of record LATX02000180.1, read on the forward strand.
AACTCGGGCATTGAGATAAAACACAACTTCATGGTCAAGGAAGTGACTACAGGCCTCGACGCTTCCCCGGCCGTTATTTCGGATTCAGGGACTCGATTGACCGCCGACATTGTGAGACAACACCTCGTTCTCCTCTCATGAAGCTGTGTTAATCCAGGTACAGGTCGTCGGAGCTGACGGGAAAAGCAGCGTTGTGCAACGTATCATCTTCGCGGAAGAGCCAGAGTCGGAGGAGGATGATGATTCTTTTGAGATACCGGGTTTGCGAAGTAATACTCCAGCGCCAGAGATGCATGAGATAGTCAGGTCAGTCAGAGAGAATATTTCGTGTCGTTCTGTCCTGACTTGAGTAAAAGTGCATCTCTTACAATACCCATTCCGCTCATGGAAAGAGATCCGGAGCTACGACCTTTCGTTCAGAGCGACAGGGTACGGTAATTAAAACGACATTCCGGAGATGAAACTAATACTAATCTCCAGTTCATGCTATGGACCGGAAATGGTCACGCCTTGTCGGGCAACACAGTGAGTCATGGTCTACTCTCACTCTCTCGTCTCATTCTAAACTATTCCATTCAGTGTGGTCGAGAGAAATACGTCCTCGGTCTCACATACGTGATTCCACCTGGTCCTGATGATGTAGACGTAGACTGGTATGATTCTAAGCCAGTTTCAACTTTGGAAGGGAAACTCGATTCCTACCATCCTACGTGCGTACACCATCCCCAAAACTTCACAAATGTACTCTAATACTTTGCGGGCAGTCTGCAAAAACTGGCGAAGCTTGCACCGGAATGTCACTGGAACATTCAGACTTCGCCAAGTCTCGCAAGATACACCGATCAATACAACAAAGTCGCTGTTATTGGGGATGCTGCCCACTGTGTACCTGTAAGGATCAATTTCGTCAAGTTTCCCGAATGTGTTCTGAAGTAACTTGTGCTCCTTGCAGATAAACAGCTCTCACAATACGTTAGTGATTTCCTTTTTGCTCTTTAGGTAGCCCTTTCCTGATGATGTGTCTGGGTACTTTCTTTAGATCGCTGGCAGTGAGTTCGTATTTCTCAGGTTGCAGGTCGCCCAAGCTGACAATATGGCCATTGCACGCAGTTTGAAGATGCCGTGACCCTGAGTCGCATATTCTCCCGTATAACGTCTAGAGAGGACATACCTCTATTGTTCAATGGTTTCAATGAAATCAAGCGACGGCGTACAAGGGAGACAGAGTCAGCAGAGTATTCGGGGGTTGCAGTTATTGGAATCCCGCCAGGTCCTTACAGAGACGCTCGAGATCTTGCTTTAGGGCAGACTCTTCACCTCGAAGGAGCTGATGACGAGACTCTCGCCCAAGCATGGGCTGGATATCTTAATGCCTTTAATTACGACGCTAACGACGCAGTGGACGAATGGTGGATGAACTGGGCGCGGCCGATGCATTCTGTCAATGGCTTGTACTAGAGTTCAGCACAGCTCGTCTCTCCCGAAATTAATTATCCATTATGCATCGCTATCTGAAACATGCGCACCAAGGGATTCAAGACTGGATTTGGAGTTTTCTCTATGTTGTATTCACTACCGCAAACAACCCCTTCATCAAATTTTGACTCTTGCTTTCGTAGTCACATTCCACTAGATTCATGTACATGCTTGTACGCCTACGCTACTCTTTCTGTCATTAGGACATTAATTCGAGCTTCATCGTGATCAGGCCCTTTGCTATCTATGTATCTATGCGTTTGGTATCATCCGATCACTCTGGTTCCGGTTCTGGTTCCGGTTCGCTCTCGCATCAACGTTTTCCGACTTTCATCTTCCACTCGACTACTTCCCGTAAGGTATTTGTCGATACTTTCTGAGAGAAGTATCAAATCACCATGACGTTCCCGTAAGGCCCTCGGAGGATTCAACGAACGGCTAGGCTAGAGTTCCGAAGAACACCGTAAGCTCCGGGTGCATTGGAGATAAGACGTAAGGCCTTAAGGTAGTATGGCCTTACGTTTATACTTTATACTTTCAGACTTGGTGATCAGTAATATCATGCCTTCTTCATGACATAGAGGAGGTGTAATACGCAACGCCTTGGGCGTATTTGCGTGGATGAAGGCCTGGCAGTCCTCCGGAGTCACATACCAAAGAGGTAAGGAACGGTCGAGGGGAGAAGAATTTGAAATGAGAGGCGAAAACGTAGGCCCGTTCAAATAAGAAACCATGGTTCCCGTTTCCTGTCCCGCGACGGCTTGCGCAACTTTCTCATCCGCATTCATGGGCGCTCCGTCCAGCGCTTGTAAGAGCAGTCGTTTTGATCCCGATCGTGGACTTGACCGCAAAAAGAGTCGACGACCCCGAGACCCGGGAGCAAATTTTCAAAGTTGAAATTGTTTCAACACAGAAGATGTTACTTTTGCAAACAGCAGCTGGGTATTGTTGGCATCATGTACCGAAAAACAAGTCATCCACTAATAAACTAATCCTTGTTGGTTATGGGCTTCTGCAGACTATGATTTTTGGCGAAAAAATCCAGCAAAGCGGAAAATGAAGAGGAGGGTTCCAGACCCCTGAAAGTGAGTCGTTATATTAGCCTTCAAATGCACAGAAAACACTCAGTGGATGACTTCCCGTAAGGTTTTGATTCTCATTTGTCAATTCTGACGACTTTCTGAGAGAAATATCAAATTATTTTAATGAACGGTTAATTCATCATGGCGTTCCCGTAAGGCCCTCAGAGGATTCGACGAACGGCTAGGCTGGAGTTCCAAGGAACACCGTGAGCTCCGGATGCATTGGGGACAGGTCGTGAGGTAGTATGCCCTTATGTTTATATTCTGTTGTGCAGTATACTTACAGAGTTGGTAATCAGAAACGTCATGCCCTCTTCAACGCCTTGGGCGCGTTTGCGTGGATGAAGGCCTGGCAGTCTTCCGGAGTCACGTACCAAAAAGAGGTAAGGAGCGGTCGGGCAAGGGGAGAAATTTGAAATGAGAGGCGAAAACGCACGAAAACGCGTTTAGGGAGGGGGTCCAGGGGCCTCCCTAAATCCCTGATAAAAATAGATTTAGAACGACTTTTTTATTTCAAAGAACGGTGGGTTCATGCGGGAAAACCTCGGATAATCCTTCCGAGACGATTAATTGCCTGATTTTAGGCGAAAAATCCTTACGGGAAGTCATCCACTAATTTATTCTAGGTGAAAAGTTGGGAAAGTGGGGAACAATAGGTTGATTTCCTGACGGGCCCCTCGCCTGAAGTGCGCGTGCCGTGCTAGGTCCTTGCTTGTTGAATGCGGCAATGCTAGCCTTGGACGATGTTTTACGGACTGGAACTTGAAGCTTGCAGACTGATTAAGAACGCGTGGCTGTGTTTGCCATTGTTTGCGACAAAGGTGAAAGAACACCAAAGAGACCTTGCAGCTAATTTTTTTCAAATGACGATCGCTGAACCTACCGATGCCTGGGTTATTTCCGCCGTACGAGCATCTTGTTTTTCTACAGTGCTATAATTCATACGCTAATTGTGCAGCTCATAGCGTCTGTCACAGCGTCAATCGTGATTCCTGGCGGCTTGTTACTACGAAGAAGAGCGAATGTACCTCTACCGGCTCCGCCACGCCGCATGATTAGAAGGAAGGAGGGTCTAGAGTTGAAAATAGGACCAAGAACAGAACAGATATCGGATACGACTCCTTCGTACTCGAACCGTCCCAAGATTCGTATCAGGCAGCCTGCTGGACTTTCACAAGCAATACCTCCACCCTCTGCTTTACGCGATGATCATTTGCACGAAGCAGGACCTGAAGCCACGGAGAGGCCCCAAAATCTCGACTTCAACCCTGCTTTGTACACAGTCAAGGCATTTGGTATAGCGACGTTCGCTGTCACTCTAGGGGCTGTCACATTCGTCTGGGGTGTTAAAAATGCGATGGGTATCGAGGATGTACGTCTGATTCAAACTGGTATTGCTTGACCCTCACTCGCACGTATCAGACCCAGGAATTCGCCCGTCGAATGCGTCAATTGATCCTCACGCGCATGCCAATTCTATCCTCAAGAATACATAGATCCCTGGAAGACGATCCCCGCAACGATGAAACATTGAAATCTGATGTCGATGACTGGAATTGGGACGACGCAGAGAAACGCCTGAAGAATGCATTCGAGCAAAAAGGGCTCGCTGGCTGGGCAGAGGTTGCACTTGATGAGATTAGAGCGGAAGAGCATGTAGAACGGAAAAAACGAATAGCCCTGGAGGAGAACACGAAAAGATGACGAAGGGTCTTTCAAGTCGGTAAGTCCCGTTCTATTTCACCCTTCCGGTGTAAAAGCTTATCCTCTTCTCCCAGTCCGCGCCTGTCCACACATTCATTCTTATGACCCCAGTTTCTAATTCATGATCGGGAATTGCGAATAATAGAGCATATTGTAAACGCCTCTCGAAGAAACGTCACGTTCTATCACGTTCCATGCCCGGAGAATCTCATGATTGTCGGAGAACTCCGAGAACCGCGGTTGCAGTGCTGACCCGCTAGAGGCTTCGTGAGCGGCAAACTAGCGCTAACATGTCATGTTAGCAGTTGCAGGAGTGCTCAACTCCGGCTTCTCAAGGAAACCGGTCTCTTGCATCAGTGGCAAGTTATGACGAAGAAAGTGACGCCTAGTACACGATTATGACGCTATCTTCAAGAAACCAGACTCTACTCAATGAGTAGCTTAAGTTGCAGTATAAAATGGTTACAGGACCTATTATAACTCCTCACAGAACAATACTCAAACGCTTCAGTAACCAACTCACTCAGTCCTAATTCATTATCATGTCTGGCAACTCTGGAGAGCCCAAGTTCGTCTCTGTTGCTCCATCTCCGGTATCTGTAATACTGATGTTGCGTCGATACTTGTAGCAAGACCACTGGTCAATTCCATTCCGTTAAAGGAAACATCGTCGAGTCCATCGGTAACCTTACCGGTGCCACTTCATGGCAAGAGAGCGGCAAGGAGGAGCACGCGCGCGGCGAAGCTGAATATCGCGCTGCCCAAGCCAAGGGCTACGCCGATGGTGCTACCGATCGAGTGACCGGATACAAAGACTCGGTCGTCGGAGCAGTCACTGGTGACAAGTCGCAGCAGGCAGAGGGTAAGTTGACTCTTAGCAATGTACTGAACGACTTTGTGTTGACACTTGGCTTAAAGGTAACTTGCGGCACGACATGGGCAAGGCCCAACAGGAAGCCAACCGCCCCGAATAATTTTGCGTTGGCAGGATCTGGCTATCTTATGAAGTAATGATATCACGTTCATTGTTGTATACCAAAGGCATGTAGAGATAAATGGATTTATAATTGTGGTTTTAGTGCTATTTCCTTGTGCTGAATGGAATAAATGGTAGTCCGTCAGGTTTAACCACGATTGAGAGCCTCCGTGTCTTGTAAGGTGCACAGGCCTGGGTCTGAGACCCGTTCTTCTTCCCCTTCAGAGCGGTCCGCCTCTAGTCTACCCGACGGTGTAAACATTTCAGAGGCACCGATGGTACCGTACCGAAAAGAGCCCCATTGTCCAAGTTCCGAGGTTGCTTCTCGGATACCGGTCCACCAGGCACCCAGGCACCATGGCCTTATAACGATTGCTTTGTCTGGGTCGTATGAGGACCCCAGATTATTAGGTCTAATGATGGATCCGGATTCGGCATAAACAGGGGGTCTAGGACCTGGTATGATGGATCCAGGTTCGGCATAAACACCCGCCGTAGGCGGGAACCCGGAGGATAGGTTCGGCGAAAAGAAGCTTAGACCACCCCACAGACAGGGGTTTCAAAGTATCTCTCGATGTCCACAGAAGGCCTTCAGAAATGAACCACAGATAGTACAGCCCTTTCTGGTGGCAACGTTCGGTTGACTACAGCAGAGGAGCTCTCAATATTCAAGGATTTGCAGTCATCACACACTTTGCTTGGGGATGCAATGAAGGACTTTAGGAAGCGTAATACTAGTACAGATTAGTCTATATGTTATCAGTATCATGTCTAAATACTTCAGAAAGCCTCGAGATACTCGTAGAGTCTGTTTTAAAGTGGTTTCGGCGCTGCAGGCGACGATTTGGGAGTTTGGCAGAGCCGGAACCTGGTTCGGCATAAAAACAGGGGGTCCCGACTGAAATCGGTTCGGCATAAACAGCCCAGATTTTGGGCTGCCTGGATCCATCATTAGATCTAATAATCTGGGGTCCTGTCGTATGGGTGTGCAGACTCCGATGGCAGTCGGACCAGGGTGCGGTTGCCGTAAAGCCAAAAAACCGGCAATCACGCCGACGACAAGGATGAGGTTAATGTTCCGGAATATTGCATTGTCTTCTTAGGCTGGGGGTGAGTGGTACTTGTATCGTGGTACTCCAGATTCGGTAGCATCTGACAAGAGTTCTAGGAAGGCAAGAGACGGAGAGAGGTGCTTTACTGGTTCTGACTCCGCGTCCACGTCCTTACACTGCAGTTGATAGTCAGACGGTGAACCAAGTAGTGGCGGAGTAAAATATTTGTTTTTGTATGATGTTAAAATCACTGGCATCGGTGCTTTGAGCGAGGTAGGAATCAGGAATTTCGGTTTCAACACCATGCGTTATCCTGTTGGAGAGCACTTGGCCAAAGGACAGGACGGGACTCGTCGGGAAACTGATGTCACGTCGAAGCACGCAGTCCTGAAGAACCTTAGCACGGCCGTACTCTGCATTTTCTATGTCCCAGTGATGGCGGTCTGTCGGCAACCGAGGTGACTTGAAGTAAGGCTGTGCTGGGGAGCCAGACGTGAGGTTCGTTGAGGGATTACTGGTAGGAGGGAGAACCTGGACGCTGACCTCACTCTCCATATTCCAACCACGTTGCGCTACGGTGGATGAAAGCTGAGGTGACTCTGGTTCTGCTGAGAAGGTAAGCATAGGCTCTTCCGAGAGATTAATGTACTGAGATATGTAGACTTGAGGGTGTTGGCCGTGTCATCTGTATTCCATTGAGGACAGACCAGAGTAGGAGGCATCTCAAATTGAGTACTCTACATCGGTAAGGTAACCATAGAATTTGTTGTGAGGCTGATTGAGCTACAGAATCCAGAGACGTAATCCCGAGCCCGCCAGTCTGAAATCGCTGAGCTGAGGGAGACTCCGCTGAAGGTATAGCAGCGTCGATAGCTATTAACGACTGTGTTCTGCTGACGGTCGAATCAATCTTCATCGCCTTCGAGTTGATAGCTATCAAGGACGGCTGTCTGGTCGGAAGCACGATATCCATCGAATCAGTTGTGACAGTAGTGCTCCGGGCAACGTCTGGAATGAAATGAGATGCCCGAAGGTGGTGAGGGTAAGGGATAGCTTGTGGTGGGGGCCAACTTTGCAGTGGAGGTGCAGTTGATTCCCATGACATGTGCTTGAATTCCATGAATGGTGCAGCTGGAGCTCCGATCGTGAGACTCGGTACGCAGTTGTAGGGCAGTAATTCGAGGGTTCAATGTTAACTGAACATCGCGTTCCTCATCGGTCTGGACGTATGATTCGAGGCCATCCTGAGGTTGAGCTGGTGCGGCAGTATGTGATGATACAAATCGGAATCATCGACCCGGGAGGGCCCAGGCTGAGAATGTGTAGTGGAAGGTCCAGGAGAACGACGTGAACAAGAAGACTCATTCTGAGTGTCTAGTGAAGGACGTGGAGGCCGACGCTAGCTACGGCAGGTTTGTGTAGGTAGGGTCGACAGAAAATCAAACACTTTGGCGAAGGACACCGCAGGCGGCGCGTCTTTCGTGTCGTGGTGCGTGTCGAAAGCTCTAAGCTTCCTTTCTCTGCCGGCATGTATACCTTGTGGATGTTCTTCATCATCATAGTTGCCCTGCGCACCGCTGCCCTCACCTACATCGTCGTCTTCAGTTTCATCATCACCGTCTTCTTCATGGTCCCTCTCGTCAACCTTGCCGTGGGACGTTCCAACTTCAGGTAGGACCTCGAATATTGAGTTGAGCTCAAATGCCTTCCTGCGCTGCTCTTCAATAAGGGATTCATGAGCATCTCTTCTCGCCAGAACCCGGATTTTGAGTTCAGTCGAAGATGAAGAACTGAAGAATCGATCATAAGTGACTATGAGACACCTTTTGGACAAGCACTCACATATCTCGGGTATTAGAGACCTTTTTGCATGTCTTCATGTCCTAATATTGTTGGCGGTCGGTATCATAATAGGCAGAGTACGTCTTTGATGAGGTAATTCTAGAGGATAGACAACTTTATGGAAAGAGATGTGTGGCGTTGGTTGCGAAGTGGACATCACGGAGATGGAAAATAAAAGGCATCTCTATTGGCGGCTTTTGTTGTTTTTTGATTCACTAGAGGACAAAATGTCACGAAGCAGCAACTAAAAAGAATGAGAGGCGCTCGTCTGTCAGAGTTTCTTGTTTTGGTCGTCAGCATAGCTGTTCGAATGGTACGATAGGCTGATGCGAAGGTACCTTTCCATTGTAGTAGTGCTGCTGGATTAGCCTTTAGGAGACTTGTCAGTTTTCCTGGCGGTTTACGTTCTCCAAGCCTTGACGATTTGAATATGGTTCTTACTCTTCGTAGTACATCCTTATATGCACTGCCGTAGCTTTGTTGAGACGATCGTATTATGACCCTCTAAGTGGGATGAGTATGGTAGCGAGAATGAATGGGGCGAGCCCGAACAACCGATCCTGAGAAAAAAAATGACAGGCCACCCAACAAAATATATCAAATGCAGAGACTTGCCTCGAAGCTCTTGAATCGTATGACTCTGGACCTGCCTTGCCAAGTGTCCCCGCCAACGTTGTTCACAACCAAGGTAGTACTCCTAACGTAACACGTCTTCATTTTGAGGCAAACTGAGCGCGAACATGTGACTGAGGTGCAACCAATGTTCCCACGCAAACACGAGGCCAGCGCGCGACAACTGGCAGTCGAGTGTTGTTCTGCTCTTCTTCCACCACCATCATCTCTTTCCCAGGGCGTTAGGCTCTGTCATCAAGCATGTCCGCACAAATCTACCCCGTTCAATCCTATAAACCTCCCGCTTCAAGGCGCTTCCCTCTCTCCAACGCAGTTAGTCAGAATCAACAAGCCCCTCAGACGACACCCAAGAAACAGCAAGAGAAACAGAAGCAACCAGGATCTCCACCTCTGCCTCGGCAAAATACCAAGACAGCACCACCTTCACCTCCTCAAGTTATCAGAGACAATAACGGTCAACTAAGTTTTCAGCGAGTAGGATTTTTGGGCGAGGTAGGTTTCGCTTCCCCGCTGATGGCTGGTTGCTTAATACTCGTTTAGGGGGGATTTGCTAGGGTCTACGAAGTAAAAGATCCTCAGGGCTATAGAGCTGCATGCAAGGTCGTAACCAAGACCTCGCTAAAGACGAAGAAAGCAAAAACCAAGGTGCGGAACCTTGTTCATTCCATCGCCGTGAAACTCAACCTATATTTCCAGCTTTATGCCGAAATCAAGATTCATAGATCCCTCCAGCACCCCAATATCGTCGAGTTTCAGGAGTGTTTCGAAGATGAGGAAAACGTGTACATGACCTTGGAGCTATGCACCAGCGGGTCTCTTATGGACATGCTGAGGCGTCGGCGAAGATTCACAGAACCTGAGGCCCGTTTCTTCACCGTCCAGCTCATTGGAGCATGCCAGTACATGCACGATCACCAAGTCATTCACCGTGACCTCAAGTTGGGCAACTTGTTCTTGGACGGGAACATGAACATCAAAGTTGGTGACTTTGGCCTTGCTGCCTTGATCGAAAATCCTGGCGAGCGCAAGAAAACTATTTGCGGAACACCCAACTACATTGCACCTGAAGTCCTGTTCGACACTGCCAACGGCCACAGTTTCGAGGTCGACACTTGGTCAATAGGTGTCATCATCTATACACTCGTCATAGGACGACCGCCTTTCCAAACCAAAGATGTTAAAGCGATATATACGTGAGTTGCCATACCATGTACCATATCCATAGTCTGATCTTCACTGCAGCCGGATTCGAGATAACGAGTATGAGTTCCCGGCTGAACGACCCGTTTCCACTTACGCCAAGACCCTCATACAAGCCATACTGACACCACAACCCGAACACCGGCCCAGCCTCCACCAAATCGTAGATGACGACTTCTTCACCCACGGAACTTTCCCGCCTTTTATACCTATTTCCGCTCACGATACCCCTCCAGATTTCCGCCACATCACGCGCTTAGCTAGTGAAGCCAACCTCAAGCGTGTGCGAAGAGCTGCTCTTTTAGATGAAGACCAAGTAACGAGTATTGCGCTCCCAAAATCGTCTAACGATGCTCCGATGTCGTCTATGGCAACTACTGATGGACCTTCGCGAAGTGTCACTTCTAGTATCGCCCAGCAGGAAAAGGAATTCCAGAAAGCAGTTCAGCCAGGATCGCCCATCTCTGCGCTACTCAATTCTGCCAAGAGGCCACTGCTTATGAGCAATGGTCCCAGTGGCAACGCGGCGGGTGGTGTCAAGGAATCCCCGTTGTTCAGGAAGCTTCAGGCTGCTTCCACGACCACTAACGTCCCATCTCCCTTGGGCAAAGGTTCAGTGAGGTCAGCTCGTGGCACCGTAGGTCGCGCAGGTTTGGAACCCCTCGTCGAGGATGATCCGGAGAAGGAGCGTTGGGAGAAGGAGCAGCTCGTCAAGAGGAAGGAGCTCGAGGCACAAAAGGCTAGAATCGTCGCACAGATGGCACCGGTCAAAGAAGAGGAGCAAGACGAAGTTCGCCTCACCGAGGCGGAAGAAGAGGACCTTGGACTTGGAGCTGCTCCCATACCGGTCAGGAAAGAGATTAAGAAGTCGTCGCTCAAGGAGAACCGTATGCCTGGTAAGTCTTGTGCACATGATAATTCTACGTCCCCGCCGCTCACACGGTCCGTCTCTTCCAGCGGTTCAAGCAGTCCCCGGTCCCGTGATGGAGCAACCTAAGCTGAAGCTTAATGGCTTCGATGCTGCTGCCCATATCCTCTCGACGGCATTTGATGCAAAAGCCACTGGTAGACTGTTTAAGGATCCTCGAGGGAACCCTTCGCACCAATCGGCGGATGACAGGGTATTCATCGTCTCCTGGGTTGACTACTGCAATAAGTATGGCATGGGATACGCCTTGACGGATGGGAGCGTGGGTGTTCACTTCAACGACAGCACGAGCTTGGTTCTCAGTGCTGACAAGCAGTAGGTGTTCTTTTCACCCTATCAGAGGTAAACGAACCTAATTTGTTGATGTTTAGGCACTTTGACTATATCTCGTCTCGCAGAAGTGGCTCCGTCTACGTACGAAAATCACACACTGTCGATGAGTATCCCGAAGAGCTCAAGAGCAAAGTTTATCTACTCAAACATTTCGAGCGATACATCATGGATCGACTATACGGCCAGTACGACTATACGTTTGATGACACTGAAAGGAAGAAAGGAATGTGCTGGGTGCAGAAGTACCTGCGAATGAAGCACGTCATTGTTTTCAAGATGAGTCACGACATCTTACAGGTGAGCATCCGCTCCTTGATGCTGCTGTTTCTTATGTTTATCCTCTGAACAGTTCAACTTTTATGACCACTCAAAAATAATTCTATTATCGCATGGGCTATCCATCATCCACATCGACAAGAACTATAACCTCACACGCTGGACCCTTACAGACATTATGAAAACGGCGCTCAGAATAGCCGCCTCTCCTGACGGTGGACACGGCTTCGATACCGATGCAGTCAAATTCAACCAGCGACTTGTAGATAAGCTCAAGTACTGCAGGGAGGTTTTGGTTAGCATCAGGACTGCTAGCAAGGAAGGGGAACAAGGCATGCCGGAGGATGCGACTATCACTGGAAAGGCCTCCACGGGCCCCGGGCCTAGTGATATGCGAGGGGTAGCTGGCTTAAGACTAAGCACGAGGACCTCCAAAGCGTCTTTGCGATAGACAATCATAGCATTCCACGTTTCTTTCACGCGTGCTCTCGTCAGGATAGCGTCATTCAATTAGATATTAGTTTTCCCTATTCACACGACGTTAGGTCGTATACCTTCCATCCCTGCATTTCGGACCTCGACTTGTCACGTTATTCTCGTCGTCGTTTTCCTTCCTCGTTCTCGCCCTCACTTATTCTTCCAATAATCACAGTTTCAATCAGTCATGCCACGTCACTTCATTTATGATAAGTACATAGCACCCGTCCACTTTGTAGCTTCGATACAAGAGCATTTCAATGACCCTGAATTTAACACGAAATGGCTCTCCGCGGTGCATCCATCTACTGCTTTAGAACGGTTCCGTGTCGGACGAAACCGCTCAGGCCGTTCGGAAGAGTTTGGTAGGCCGACCAGGTATAGAGATCAGAAGAGTCAGAATAGATGTATTTACCGCTGTTGAAGCCGTCAGCATACCTGACGAAGGGACATGATCAATTCCGGGACTGGTGAGGAGAGTAAAAGCCATACAAGCGGAACTTTCCGTTCGGCAGTACTGTAATGCAAGGGCCCTCTGCTTGACCCCATCCAGCAAAGTTCCCAGTCTGGACAAAGGTATAAGGTCCAGTGAGAGAAGATGCTACGGCATGCTCGATGGTCTTTTTGCCGTTGGTTTCTGCCTTAGTGAAGATGTGATATTGGTTACTGTGAAACGAAACGTCAGTTGACCGAATCATTGTCAAGTGAAGATACAGACTTGAAATAGACAGGGAAGGTGTCGATGTATCCCAATCCTGCATTTGAGATTCCCGACATGACAACTGGGCCGCTCCAATTCTTCAAGGTATTGTCGGTAGCGGTGAAGACATAAGGTAAGAATGGGCCATAGCTTCCAGTTGAAAGTGACACGATGATGTTGATTTTCCCTGTCTTTGGGTCTTTAAAGAATTCCTGGAGAACTTTGATATGCATATGCAACAGAAGATGGGACAAAATAACACCTACAGGAGCCCAGGTATTGACTGGTGTGATAACGGATGAAGCGGTAGAGACGGTGGCGATCAAAGTCCATGTTACCAGATCGCTGCTGCTCTAAAAGACTGTGAACCCATAGAATGGTTGGTTGTTAGGGTGACTCACTGCAATGGCAAAATTAGTTCCCGTCCAGTTGGTCGTATCTAGAAGCGATGTTCAGAGCTTTAACTGTGAAACAACCTTCGGGAGCATACAAAGTATACAACATACACGCGATGTAGTATTTCCCGCTGAAAATGAGTTGAGTTGAATGATATTAGCAGAAAAGAACACTCACTCTGAATGAAGGATAATACTGGGGTCCCTGATTAGACCAGAGGGAGGAGTGTATGTTGGTCCTTTGAGGAGGGCGAAATTGGTACCATCTTGGGAGGTATAGACGTAGAGATTGGATTCGGAGACAGACGTGAATGCGGTGAAGACGTATGGGGCAGATACTGCACGCTTGAACTCTTCAAGAGTCAGCTCCTGCGCATTCTCCGATGCATCCAATCCGGAAGGAATGATCAGAGCGGCAGAGTAGTGTGCAAAGGAGAGCAGGAAAACGCAGAAGAGGAACAAAGAAGACCGTGCCATGGCAAGTTGGCCACATGCAGAGGCAGCAAGGGGCGAATTTATACGATATGCCTCAAAATTCGGCCCGCAGAATTTGAGAAGGAACATGAGACAGACACCGGTTAACCGTGCCACCGTGGTAGCGACCATAATGCAATTGTGCTCAATCATCTCGCCTTTCCGCAACGTCAGTAAAGAACCGGTATGAGAAGTTGGGAAAATCGAGATTCAAGCAATATAGCTTGGAGTTGATGGTGTTAATTTCCAGCTAGTTTTTGTGGCTTGCGCAGTGTCACTGGACGATCTTCGGTAATGCAAGGTCACCTGTTCCCATTCTTGTATAGCCTCTGCCAGCTGCCCGATGCCCGCATGGTTCAAATTCACTGTGATGATTTGGTTGAGGTCGAAGCATACAATGATGGTAGAACATACTTTCCATGATTCTTCAACTCAGTCGGGTATTCCAAGGATACCAGTCGGATTCAAAACGTTTCAGGCAACCTAGGTCGCATGTCACTGCTGGAACTCGAATACACATGTGCGGGACCTGTAACCGAGGAACACAAGAGGCAGGGTAGATATTGGACAAGCTGGGAGTGCGTGAAACTCCGAAGCGCTCTGCCTGCAATCGGAGCTTCAAGCTGTGCCCATCAGCGGACTTTGAATCAAAGGTCCGGGTCCGGCGAAAAAAACGCTTTTGGTCTTGACTCAACTCTTGTGTCAGACAAAAAACAGAAAACTCACCATGGACGTCGACATGAAGGTCAAGGAAGACATGGAGGATCTCAAGGCACCACCAAGTAGCAGCAGCAGGGACAGAGAACGTGATAGGGACCGCGACCGGGACAGGGAGAGGGAAAGGGATCGTGACAGAGAAAAAGACAGAGACCGGGATTATGACAGGGACCGCGACAGAGAGAGGGACAGAGATAGGGATCGCAGGGACCGCGACAAAGACCGTGACCGTGATAGAAGAGACAATGGTATGGTTTACTGTTCCATTTTGTCCGCAGCCATGAATTTTGAATTTAGGCCGCTCTCGTCGAGGTGGAGGCGATCACTGGGAGCCAGAGGAGAGAAGAAATGGCGAGGTATACCTTTTATTTTCTAACACAAGACGTGGCTGACTGTTGTCCATTCACTAGCGCCGAAAGCGTTCCCGCTCACGGTCGCGTTCTCGGAGACGCTCTGCATCTCCCCGACGTCGATCCAGACGTTCGAGGTCACGATCACGCTCTAGGACTCGCTCGCCGCGCAGTCGCTCTAGAAGTCGTGGTAAAGGTTCAGAGCAATTCTCGCGCTCTCTCGGTGGGCCAGTGAACGCAGACCACGAAGAAGCAGTCGAATTTGCCAAAATTAGCAAGAGAGAAAATCGGGTTTATGTCGGCAACCTGAGCTACGATGTCAGGTATCGGGACCTAATGGAATTTATGAGGGGAGGTGGGTTGGGGATCTTCAAGTTTTTTCGATCTTTGAGTGTGTTTTTGGTGAAGGAGGTTGAGGTTAAAGCTGTCGAACGAGCGTTGTGTTGCCCGGGAAAGATATGCTGCCTTCAACAGTCTTCGAGTCGGACCGCCGATTTTTTTTGGAGTGTCCTTGTAGGACGGGTCGCGGTTTATGCTTCTTTGCGAGGTTGCGGGGATGAGTTGGATGAATTTTTTCAGTTTCTTGGAATGGTTTTGAGATGTCGAGAGGATATTAATTGGGTTCTTTTTTGGGGTTGGCAGCTGGTGAAGTATTGTTCGCCGAAGTTCTCATTACTCCAACTGGAGTTTCCAAAGGCTGCGGGTGAGTTTGTTTGCACCTGGGGATTGGAGGCCTTGCTGAAAATTTGCTTACAGGATCGTCGAATTCGCCTCTCAGGAGGATGCGCAACGTGCCATTCGTGAGCTGTCGGAAATGACGCTTTTGGGTCGTCCCGTTTACATCCGGGAGGTATGTGCGATGGTTTCTACCTAAACAGAACAATCAACCTTTCGTCTGCAGGACCGTGAAAACGAATCACGTTTTGGTGCAACTCCAGTCCCCGGGAAGATGGGAATGGCTATGGCCGGCCAGGGCTTCAATGCTCAGCCACCACCTCGTCCTCCGTCACACAATTTCTTTGGTGGCCACAACAACAATCCTGGCAACCAACTCTATGTGGGCAATGTGAGTTTTTCCTTCACCGACTCTCAGAAAGTCGCTGACCGTCGATTCAAAGCTACCTTACCAGGCAGGATGGCAAGATCTGAAAGATCTCTTCCGTACTGCTGGTAATATTGTACGGGCAGACATTAACATAGGTATTGATGGTAGACCAAAGGGATCGGGAACAGTAGTATTTGAGACTGCCAAAGACGCTCAACAAGCTATCAGTATGGTTGCTGTTCCACTTATCGATCCTGATAATGACTCTTTTCAGGTATGTACCACGGATTCGATTGGTACGGGCGGACTTTAGAAGTGAGAGAGGTATATTATTTCTCATCTTAAACGCAAGAGACCATTCTCTCATCATTTGCGACGTCAGGATCGTTATGCTGGCCTTTCTGGTCCCGGTACTGGCTTGCGTGGTGGCTTCCGGGGTGGCTTCCGAGGCGCACCTCGAGGTGGTTTCCGTGGCGGTTTCCGTGGTGGTTTCCGAGGAGGATTTGGCGGAGGCGGTCCAGGAAGGGACTTCTCAAACAGAGACCTCTATGCAGATTATTCAGGACCTGACCAGGGTGGCGCTGCAGGGTACGGTAGCGGCTATGGCGGCGGGGGAATGGGCGGTTATCAAGGTGGATTCGGTGCAGAGCCTGAACCAAGCCAGCAAATCATGGTTCGCAATGTAAGTCCTGCCATTTGGATTCACCTCGGTTCTGTAATGACGCTGTTGTTAGTTGCCTTGGTCCACCGCCAATGAAGATCTCGTTGAACTGTTCGAAACCACTGGTCAGGTTGAGTTGGCCGAGATCCTCTTTGATGGCACCCGCTCCAAAGGATGTGGTGTCGTTCAGTTTGCTCAAGTTGCTGAAGCCGAAACTGCGATTGCGAAATTCCAACAGTATATGTATGGTGGAAGGCCCTTAGGTATGTCCCATTGCTGCATTTGCGCTGGTCCTTGGTCTGACAATCATTACAGATGTTCGTTTCAATGACCGATGGCATACTTTCACTCCCACGGCAGCAAAGGGCGGCCAAGTCGCGTCCATTCAAGCCGATGGTTAGGCCAGACTACTTTCATTGTTACTTTTTACTTCCTCTTGCTGGCTTTCTTGCCCGATCTATGCAAAACCGTTCAAGTACCTATTTCTTCTATCTTTCGAAGCTCTTTGTCCCCTTTCTTTACCGCTGTTCAGAGTTGCAGCGGTCACAAACATCAGATAAGTATCAACAAGAACTCAGTAAACAAAAAGTAGCGAATGTATACAAGCACTATCGTATGTCTGAGACTGTCGTGTCTGTAGTCCGATCTAAACGAGCTTCCTTATCAGTATGAATTTCTACAGGATCCGATGCCACTGCGGCGCGTGCTTTCTCGTTTAGTACCTCGTCTTCGTTCATCGGCTCTTCCTCTTCAATGTCGAAGCCTTCTTCTCGAAGGGTGAGCCACGAGCGATCCTTCACCTGTGCCAGCACGTGTTAGTACGACAAAGTAAAGATAATGGAAACAGGTAACCTCAAGATTTTGACCAGCAGAGATTGCCTTCAATATTCGTCCTTCGTGGCATTGATGTAATCGCCTTCGGAACGAACGAGCGAGGAATGACGACGTGAGTTGGATCGGCCATTCTGGGGGTACTATTGATAGGACCTGGGGAGTAGAACAAATGGTTAGCTCGAACAGGTATTTTAAGCAGAAGAAATGCCATACATCTAATACGTCAAGGCTCGTTGCTTGGGAATTGAGCAATTGCGCCGCCCTTTCTGGGTGAATGTCTCTGCAGGTAAGTTGAATAAACGGTGGAATGCCAGAATAAGGAACAAGCCTACGCTTCGGCTAAATATACTTCCAGCAATACTTTCAGTAACTGCCTCCGCAACTGATCATCGACTGGCTTGGAAGGAGCAAGTAGAGGCGAAAATTTCCAATTTTGCATTCCGGGAACATTCTCTATTATTGACGACGTGACCTTTGGGGGTATTAATTCACCGCCAAGAGCGCAATACACTTCAGCAGTAGCGGTATCTCGGAGCTCGTTCGCAAGGATTGACAGAGCACCATGATGGTTTTGCAGCTATCCTCCTGAAGTAAGTACCGAGTTTGACGGAAGAAGATGACAAAAAAAAAATACCTTGCCGTGTAGAATGGCCATCTCTAACTTCAATATCTTCTCATGTGGGCTCAGTCGGTCGAGGATCATTCGCGCATCATACAAGTTGGAACCTTGCAGAAACAAAGCAGTTTTCAACCGCACTCTCTTTGCGTCGGAATCTGGCGTTGTAGAAGCGAAGTAGGAGAGGAATGGTACAGAGGATTCCGTCCGACTGGAAGAGTATGACGATCCTGAGAAGGCTGAATTGATTGATATCCCGTGTTGAATGATGGTCACACACCTTTGGCACGCCAGAGTTTGGAAACACTATCTTGGGACAGCAATTCAAGGAGTTGATCTACACAGGTTTCGGCATATTGTATGTGGATATCCGGTGTCTACGAACGAAAAGTCAGGACCCGTTACTTGGTGGATAGATGATCTACTCACAACGCTGCGTCGTTGTAATATGAGATGTTCGAGGAATTGAAGTGCCGCTGTTGGGTTGCTTTCTTTGAGTTGTTCAAGTAACATTTTATCTTCTTCTGGCTTGTTGCGCCGTTTTCCGGTTTCCTTGGGCATTAAAAGCTGCCAATGATAATCAGTTTGCGGCCAACAATGTTCATTGGGTGTGCGTACATTGAGTCCTCGATCAGGATCCCTTTTGGTAAGCCATACTCCCCATTTTTGCGACAAAGCCCGGTCTCTCTTGTCAGTGACCAGTGATATTATACTCGAAAGCGGATCTTTAATGTCCTCGTCTATCCATTCACCCTCAGCAACCCTGAAAAGAAAGTGAGTAACACGGAGACAAATTTGAAGGTGTATCACATACTTTGCCCAAGCGTCCAGCAGTTTGCCATCTTCACCTCCCTGTTTATACAGCATGCAGAGCGCATTATATTGTCCATTCCTCTGAAGGACCTCTTCAACCTCCGAAACGATAACGTCATTCGCCTCGTTTAGAAGGGTATACAGATCGGTCGTCTTCTCGAATTGGGCGAAGAGCTTCACGAGTATAGTGTCGACGACCTGTGAATAATTTAGAATCGTATGAACAGAGAGAGCATGTTACATACCGAGTATATCGATTGCCATTTAGCATCACTCCGAACCTGGTTGTCCACCTTCCTCCGCGTCCGACATTTCCGTAGAAAGCTCTCCAGCATCTCCTGCGCAGCCATTCCCAGTATCTTGCGTAGCTCAGCAGTAGGTGGCGCGGACCGTGTGTTTGGTGATAGGTGAGGCGAATAATTGCTAACTAAGTTTGCCACGACTGATCAGTTCCAACACAGGGAACGTGTAATGCGAGTGGATGAGCGAACGCAAAAATGGGGGTGCATGTCAATGTAAGAGAGTCGATGTCACAAGAGAAAATAGAGGACGAGAAGGGTGGCAACGGATTGTCTCTGGGGTGACGGCGAAGTAAAACTGCAAGAATTGAAGACGTACTAATATCATCAACAGAACGTTCCTTAGGCATATGCTCGGCCACCCCAGCAAAGACATTTACCGTGTCTTCTTGCGTGAACATGCTCCCACGCAGGTCTGGGTAGTAGCTGACAAGAAGTCGTGGATCTAGATCACCATTGAAGAAATGTTTCCCTGCGTCTTCAAAGAGAGTTTCGGTGAAGCATTGAAAGCCAATTCGTTGATACACGTAACGCAGCTCTTCAACCTAAAGCAATACATCTCAGTATTTGTAAAGAGCTCAGACTCAATAGAAAAGGTTCATGCCTCATCCTCATTCACTATGATATTCCCTTGTATCTTCTTCCGCTGCTGGTCTGCCAAGTCTGTTGCATCTTCGATCCGATGACTTTCGAGTAACGATTCGACCTGTGAGATTAGTGTTGCGGGTACAAGGGATTGTATGGAATTAGGCCCAGAGACGAGTATCTGAGAGCGAGGGAAGGTTGAGGTAGAATGCATGCAGACGTAGTGACGTATAAGCGCCGGATGCACTGGAAATTGCCACGGACACTGCAGCTGCACTGACTTCTGACAGTTGACTTGCATGGCAAAGAATCCCAAACTACCCGACTCAATCGATTGGCATGAACTACGCAAACGAAGTCTTTCTCCTGGAGGGTTTGGTGAAGAGAGAAAGTTAATATGGTGCGTAGACTAGAATCGTTACTGAACAAGTTCTCATATTTCTTTGTTAGGCCGAAGCTGCTTCATGTTGGGGACAGTGGCAGCCAACCATCAAACGATCCGGAAAACTCAGAAAGTCATAGAGATGAATACCAAATACGCTTGGATACGGACCGTAGCTTCGTTTTGTATCCAGTAGGTGAACCAGAGCGTCATTCTGCGATGGGTGCGTCTGCTGATTCTGCATTCAGCGGTCCCAGGAAAGAGCAGAGAATTTCTGCAAGAGGACCTTCACCAGCTATTAGTCTCGGTGTTCAGAAGACGTCCACGACTTCACTACTTTCAGGCGAGTGCCATACCTTTAGGACTGGAAAACTTGCTCAACAGCATACCTCATTTAGGGATATCACGACATTATCACCGTTCTATTCCTCACCTTGCCACCGGAGATGCAGCTACTATGTGCAGAAAAGCTTAGCTTGCATCGTGTCCGTGACTCAATGGGCTCCACTCTGGAACCTGTCGTTGGTTTACTCAAGTAGGCAGGCTGATATGGTTTGCTGATATGCGCTGTGCTGATGTTGTCGCAGGTTCATGAAGAGTCTCATCAAAGCAGTCGATCCGGAGTTCTCAGCTATCCTAGAAGAGTACGTCCATGTTAAACTTCCTCGACCTGCCGACATCTAAACGTTTTTCAGGGGCACTCCCCTGCCATACTTCGCTCTCTCCAATCTGTTGACCCTTTTCTCTCACGACATGCCCACACTTCCTCTCATTCAACATGTGTTTGACTACCTACTCTGTCGGCCGCCTATAATGATTGTCTACTTAGCGGTAGCAGTGCGTTCGGACTTTACGACCTTAAGCGTGGCACTCACATCTCCTTTCAGGTTACCTTGTCTCGAAAACAGGAAGTACAACGTCTTCAAGAAGAGGGCGAAGAGGGCATGCTACACTCACTTCTCACTGGGTTACCTCACTTCACGGATGAAGACCAAACTAGTACCTCACTAGCATCTCAACCCGAGCAGCCCGAAGTCAAATCTGAAGAAGTTAGTCCACCTACCAATCATGCAGACGGCGGAGAGAATTCTATCGATGAGGAGGCTGGTGAAGGGACGACGCTCATAGACACAGATGATACAAGTCCTATTGATACATCACAAGCTGAAGACACACTTGTTAAGGAAGAAGACCAAGGCCCAGTCGAACCGAAGGCCGAAGACCAACGCCTCGACGGTGATTCCCAAGCACCTTCACAGGAGGAACCAACTTCGACTACACCTGAAGAAGGGGATTCTACCTCACAAACATCACCCGAACCACTTTCCCAGAGTCACCAGGAAGCCAAAACACAGAAACCGGCTACAGCACTTTCTACATTACTCCAACACTCCGATACCCTCTACGAACAATATCCTCCTAACCATCCCTCTCTCAAACTCAAGCTTTCGGATGTGATGGGGCCTCAGAGTGTTGTTTTCACTTGGTCTGAGAACGAAAAAGAGTTACCTAGTGACGATACTGCTGAGCGTATGGTCGATTATCCCCAGCTTGTCGTCTATCCCGTCGATGATACTATGGACGAGGATGACAAGGAAGGCGAAGAAGAGTCTGATACGGAAGAACATACGGAGAAAGGTAGAAGGAGGAGAAACAAGTTGCGGAAGCGGAGGCGACCTATTGGGTTCGGTAAAGGAATTATTGACTTCAGGGACAGGAAGACTATGGTCGCTGGAGCTGTCTTGGTGTTGAGCGTAGCTATGGCTGTTTATGGTGTCAGGTATGGTGCGATTGGAGACGGAAGAGGTAATGGTAATGGGTTTTCAAAGGAGTGGAAGAAGATTGGGGCCTGGGTAGGTGGGGTCCTTGCGGGAACCGGTGACAAGTTACTACATTTGATTTGAATTATCTTGTCTATACCCATGCTCGTCTACTTAGAATCTAAAAGTATCCAATCATTGCTATGATCTATCCAACCGAGTAGTCTAACGATAGTCCGAAAAACTACGAACAACTAGGGTCCAACACGGTGCGAAACAAAGATAGAAATGAACGTGCACTATGATTCCTTTTGTCCGAGCCAATATCAACAGGCCCATGAGTTCTACATCAACTTGGCAACAGGGTATGTCGGAATTATATTCACCACTCACATCGCGTTGTCCTACCGACCCATTTCAAAGGTATGGCTCAATGTTCAAACAATCGGCGACTGTGACGAGCTTGTAGCCTGCCTTCTGAAGCACTTGAATTGCATGAGGTAGAATTATGGTGCTTAGCAACACAACTAATATCGTTGTTCAACCACTCGCCGAAACGGAGAAAAACTGGAAAAAGACTCACGCGGCTGATTCTGAGTAAATCGCAGAAAATCATTATATCAACGTCAAAGAAAAAAAGCAAATAAACGACCAACAATGGACTTCGTGATTGAGTGCAAGGATGTTATCTAGATACCTGCCTGCTAGCAGCGTTGCAGTTACTCTCCGCTTGTTCATCAGACGCTCCGGTAGAATCTCCAGGACTGAAAAGGTGACGTGAATGAGATTTTCTTGATGACCTCAAGCGGCGAAGGATACACATTCGAAATCGCAGAATATCAAATTCCGGCTTTGCTCCGCGGCTACCTGTTCGACCACACCGTTGTATTCACCAAATGCTAATAGAATAGGTATGCTCAGTCTCCCTGAACGGGATTTCGAAAAATGATCGAAGCATACGGGGTCTAGTACATGAAGGTGCTGAACCAGTGATCTTCTCAATGGCACCTGGCGGATAAACGGCGTTCAGCCATGTTGGGTTCTGTGACGGGTGGTTTTCAACTAAGTAATGGCATCGGATTCCTGAGAAACTGAAAAAGGAGCGAAAGATTCTTAGAGTGGTACTACTACCAGATCTAGAGGCAGGCTTACTTTAATCCTTCGACAATGTGTTTAAATGCGCGTGTTCGACCAAGTATGTGACGCGATTTCATGTCCTTTTTCAAATGTACGTTTGACGCGGTCAACTTCGGGGTGGTTGTAGATACAGTCCCTTGAATTGGCAATTGGGAAAACATGGTGAATTCGTGTCATGACGTTAGAATGAATCGCTGCCCACAATTTCTTCCGTCTGAGTACAGGCAAGCATAAATGTAATGATTTGAAAATAGTTCACGGACAACTCACTCAGGAAAAACGTGCCTTTAGCACCATGGGCATCCAATGTATCGACAATCTGATCCCAATAATTCATATGCCTGAGCGTCGGGTTTCTCGCAGGCGGAAGCAGATCTACATCCAACTGACTGGACCGTCATCCTGGGAGAAAATTTTAATATGCTGCTGCGCATGATGAAACGGGCAAAACTCACGAAGGTCAGAGCAGCAGGATTGGGTTCTGCACAATGATAAAACACCTTCGCAACACCTCGTTTCTCAAGCGGATGAGGATGACTTGATACATATCCAAGTAGAACGACAGCCAAAGAAAGGTTAGCGGCGAACCTGGCAGATGAATTGATGGGTCGAGGAACTAGATGGGTGTCCAGAAGAGTGGGTACTCGAAGAAAGCCTAACGAGCCACACGTTTATTTAATGGATCGACTTGCCGCTATGGAATACGGTGTAGCAAAGCCGTGTTCTGAGTCGAAATGGTCAACAAGTGTCTAAAAGGGTTGTCTTGAACGGATAGGGTAGGTGGCGGTAAGATTCGACATGCGGCGGGATAACAGCACACAACGTGTACGCTGCAGTTCATGTTCGTAAATCTTTGTAAACCTAGAACACAACGAATATGGGCTTTCATGAGTTGATACTGAAAAAAGGTATAGATTAATACAATGAAGAGCGACTATTGATGCAACTGAAACAAGATTCGGTAAGTGAAAAGGTGAAACTTTTGGAGAATTAAACGGCTGGAACCTCGAATACGAGACACACATGATGAGTAATTCACGTCTATCTCCCACTATCGTTGACCCTTTTCTAACAAGTCCTTCGCCTCATTGATTTTGCTCGCAAGATACGGTGAACCTCCTCGGTCAGGGTGATTCGCGAGCATGATTTGACGATGAGCGTCCTTCAGCTTCGTCCGTAACTGAGGACCATCTCTGAAAAAAACAATAATCAAGGAGGTGTATCGGTTGAGATAAATCAGGAAACACACTTGAGACCAAGAATTAAGAGGGCTTCCTTCCTGTCCATCTTTGATTTGAATCCTCCTTTCGCCCACTGATCAACAGCTCGCTGCCCTGCTCGCCTGATAAGGTGTCTGCCGACTAATGCTGCTGCCACTGCACCAACACCGACAACTATTGGCGTCGCCATTATGATGGATGTTGCGGAAGAGAGAGAAGGCGCTAAGTACGTCGTATGACACGCATGACATGTGACCACCCTTGTCTTTCTCGACTTTCTCAACGACAATCCCGAGTCAACGACCATCAGAATTGAGATCTTGTCCTAAATTTCAAGCGGACAGCTTCAAGTGACTGTAGGCAGTCCCGGTTCAGAAAGCGTGCGCTGATTAAGCAAGGATTTCGCGAAATTCGTCGCGCTGAGGACTCGTCTGCCTCGGACGTGTCTTTCGAAGGCTCCGACTGCTTGTACTTGGTAGCTATATTTATTGTATGTCTAGATAGGTACTATAATAAATTTGCCGTGCGTTGTATTGTGTCCAGAGGTCTGACGGTAAGTTGCATGTTTGTACACGACCTTCCAAGTAGAATTTCGGAATGAAGATTATGGCTCTCCGGCGCCGTTCTGACCATCGGGATTTGCTCTTAAAGTCATTTCTGGGGTAACTACAGGAAGAAATTTGAGAAAAATGTCCCAAATTCTCCAAGACTTGGCAAACTATGTCTTTGATGCTATCGGGAACCCTGCCCCCTCACTCCAGATAAAACTTTTTGTAAATTTGATCCAGTAGTTACCCGTAGATAGCTGATACAAACATTTCTCTCAGCCAAAGTTAAGGCTGGGAGAGCTCGTTAGAGCTACAGAAATTGGCAGGGGTCAGCACGAAAACTCGCCCGCGACTTTAGCTGGGATTCCAATTTAGGCAATCTCGCGCGGAGTTTGTATTTGGCTGGAGGATTGCCTAGAGCCTGTTCACGAAATTTTCGATTCCCGCTTTTCGCATCTCGGGAACTGCCGGCCCCTGTTCCCACCACTATATTTCCTTGTCCCTCCTTTGTTATCTAGCGAAGTCCTGATAGTTGAAGCACCTCAACTCATTGCTAAGTCACGAAAGTTGCTGACGGTAGCGAAATATAGTGGTATAGGTAATTTTTACAACATACCACTCATGGTACGATGATTAAATGCATCGACAGGACTCAAGGCCACAAGCGCTCAATCAAGCGCTCAGTCGGATCTCTGGCCGACGTCGTAAGTGGTGGGACTTCAATGCTTTTAACGAGCACCCACCCTTCTAGGCTCTAATAACATGCTGGGGAGCATATTGTTGTGTGTGAGGTGCTGTGAATAACATATAGGATGTGATTGAAAGTATATAGATATGATCTTGGTCACTTCTACACACAGTTTGGGATTGTAGGAGATATTATTTGGGATATCAAGGGTTTAGAGAGTCTAGAGCATATATATGTATTATTATCGTAGTCCTGATAATTCTGAGTACAAAGGAATGTCAAAAATATGGCCAGAGTCTCAAATGTAAGTGGCAGGAACGGGTGCCAGCAGTTCCCGAGATGCGAAAAGCGGGAATCGAAAATTTCGGATTCTTATGTGAACAGGCTCCTACAGTCACTTCAAGCTACTGTTTCGTGCGCAAGATGATATTCATCGCCGCTAACTTCGACTCCAAGACAGATCACTGGCTGAGTTCAGTTTGGTTTCTTGCGATATGTATTCCTTCACTGAATTCAATTACATCGCTAGAGATACAATTATGATTCCAGTTATACAATATTCCGTTCAACGTTAAATATCCCAACAATCGAAATCAGATCTATGCGCGTCGGTTGAAATCCTGTTGGGTCTCGCCCTTGTCATGGCGGATATTGCCTGCAACACACGATATCAGTACCTTGCTAACGCTACCAAGGCACTAAATTATTTACCTTGGGTTTGCTGGGACTTGTCTCCAGTGACAGCACCGACGACGGAGTCCTTGTAACCTCCAACACGGTCCTTGGTGCCTTCGGCATAGCCCTTAGCACGGGCAGCGTCGTATTCGGCCTCGCCTTGTGCGTGCTCCTCCTTGCCACTTTGCTGCCAAGATTGGGCACCAGTGGCGTTACCGACGGTTTCGACGACGTTGCCCTTCACAGAGTGGTATTGACCGCTGGTCTTGCTATAAGACGCGATGTCAGAAATCAGGAGACCACGACGCGTTGGAATACTTACTTGGGTTCAGAAGAATCGTTAGAGAACATGATGATAGTCGTGGAAAGTTTGGTTGGTTAAGATGAGTTGGTTCGTTAGCTAAAAATCATTTCTTGCAGTCTTGCAGCTTTTATAGGCAGACTTGAAGGAGAGAAAGGTGGCTCAGATGTAGAATGAAGTCATAGATTATGGCCTGGTGGAGTCAGTGATGCAAGACCGCGAGGAGAATCGGCGTCAAGTTGGCGCTCGTTGGCGTTCCTGTCATTCGCTGTCATTCGCTGCTCCCGTACTACGCCTACGTCATCTCCTCAACGCACATGCATGTGTTTTTTTAGAACGCAGTTCCAGTCAGGCTGTCCGAGCTCACATCAAGCCTCAAGCTATTGCACCAACTCGGGACATCCGCAGCATTATGATGACATTACCCACTCCGCAGTGCACTCTCAACAGGCTCAGGCTGGTAGCAAGTCCGTCTTATCGAAGCTTTATCGATTATCACTCGACAGATGCACATTGTTATACCGTCGTCATGAATTACAACTTCTGCTTGCAAACCGTATATAAGAACCTGCCTGAAGACGACGACTAGAAAAACTAAGTTTCACGACACTCAGAAAATCACCTTAATAACACTCACGAACCGTAATGTCTACCAACAACATGACTTCTGACGAGCCCAAGTTCGTGCCTTATATCCCTCATCTGGCGCGCCCGTACTGACCTATCTTCCACAGCAAGCGCTCCGGTCAACTGCACTCCACTAAAGGCAACATCAAAGAGACTGTCGGCGGTATGGTCGGTGCCCACGGAATGCAACAACGCGGACAGGAGGAACATGCCCGTGGTCAGGCGGAATACGATGCTGCTCGTGGCAAAGGTTACGCCGAGGGCATCGCTGACCGCATAACTGGCAAGAAGGACGCCATTGTCGGTGCTGCGACGGGTGACAAAACCCAACAAGCTAAAGGTGAGCTCCTTCGCTAATTCGAAAGGATGTACACGACGAACTGAGATGCTTTAAAAGGCAATATGAGGCAGGAGCAGGGATCGGCTCAGCAGGAAGTCAACCGTCGAGCTTAAGTGAGCCATGTACTCTTAGAAGAATAAGCATACCGGAATTGTACTTAATAGTGTATATGCTCTATTGGATGCACTGTATCATCATTTACATACTTGGAAATCGGTGCTACTGTACGGCCCTCGTATAATGCATCTATACAAGACTCATCCATAAACTGGTGAGGATACTAGACAATACGTTGACCTTGAACATCAAAATCAATATCATTGATACTTTTCGCCAAGGAACAAACAGGACGTACTTGGTTATTTGTCAAGATATTCCATCCACTGATGACCTTCAAAGGACCCCTGGCGACACTCTCGTCCTGCAGAATCTTCTTACTGTCTTCGCTGTATCGCGTTTGTTGGACTGTTGCTCCCAGGAACGAGTCCGCCTGTCAAACGTGTTTAGCATGATCACGTCGTGAATCAGCAAGTACTGTGACGCCTACCAAACTACCGAGACCCCCAGCAAGAGATCCCCAGAATACCATGCCCAGAATTACGGGTAACGCGTCCTGTCGGCATTTGGCATTTTCCAAGACCAGGGACAAGGCCATGGAAACACCTATGGCGAGCCCTCCTGCTACAGACGCGAGTGTGCCTCCGACGCTCATTCCTCCATTGGTACCAGGGGGAACAGGTTTGAGTGTTGTAATCAATATAGGTCGAGATTTGGAGAGAATTCCGAGTTCAGAGGCGAGCGTATCACCGAGACAGCAAGCAAAATGGCTAGATGATATTGAGAAGTCTTTCTCTTTTCAAGTCTCAGCAGGCAAAACTCACCCCACTGTCGCGTATATGAGGGCACGGCTCCATCCGTCAGCGATTCGTGCGTCAACAGGACACCACTCGTCTTGATTGTATTCAGGTGATGAGACATTTAAATATTGAGAAATAGAATCCCGAAACCCGAGTTCGCTCGCGATGCGCGCCTGTACACTGGAAGAGGAGAATAGGATGTTCCACAGAATGGAGGCGATGACGGCTGAGAATCCATTGCTCATGACTTGCCAGCCCGTGCGATATCCAGCTTCATGGTAGCCATCTTCAAGTTGAGCCTTGATCTTCTTTCCGTCTATGTCAAAGCGATTAGTACCAAAGAAACCCGTGTAGAACAGGATCGGGACGGTAAAGACGATGAAAAAGTGCTCACATTTGGTCGCTCGACTGCCACCCAAGTAAAAGACAAGAATCCCTACCCCAAACACTCTTAATCCTCCCGCGAACACGCAGACTCCAAAGATGAACGCTGTCGCTGCACCGCTCGGGGACAGTGATTTTTTCCGCAGACCATGAATGCCGAGTAAGGTTGCGAGAGCGATAGGAATGACAGGGACAGTTTGGAATAAGTCGGAAGCCATCGTGATCTTTTTCTATAGATTGCCTGCCCTTTTTGCCTTGCCTTGCCTTGCCTTGCCTTGGGTCGTGGTATGAGATGAAGGACCTCAATTTTGATGTGTCATTCGGCACCTTACGAGCGCAACTAAAGCGTTCGAGCCGGCTGGTTCGGATGATGACCCTGGTCGTTACACTTACTGCCGCGCTATCTATCACATCTCTCTTGCTTACCTCAACTAGGAATTGACCCTTGGACTTCGGAAATGGCCTACGACGAACAAATGAGCCGAAAAGACGAAAATAGGACGAGTTCAAATGTACGTCAAGAATCATCGTGTTCACTGCTAGTCTGCAAAAGCCCGGTACCAGATAACGCAGTGAGGCTGATCAGCAACGTCACCAAATCTCTTCTCAAAACCTTCACCGTAACTCGAATTTACGACCTGATCGACCATCTCGTAGTTCGTCAAGATGTAGAAATGATAAATCAATCCTGAAAAGCCAACAAAGAAACATCAGGTTGTACTAAACGCTGTTCGGATATGCTGTAGATCCTGAGCTAGGGATCAGGCCTTTACCTTGGACAAGGAGCAATAGGACTCGGCGTGTCGTTCTGGACTAGAATTCCAATATTACGTTCGAGTCACTAGAAGCCGACCATTTTTCACTGGCCACTGCTAGTGGCACCCGGGTTTTTGTGAGCCCCTTGTGGTGCAGTAGAACCACAACGGGCCGATTATACCCGAAGGGTCGCCGGATCTCCTTCACCTAAATGCTACTACGTATCATTCACACAATCCTCAAATATCATGGTTGCAAACTTGCTCCCAGGCTTTTTTTTGACCCTTTTCAAAGCGGAGCTCCGTACGCTAAAGGGCTGTGTGAAGTCTGAAAAGGTAGACTTTCGCCGATGGGAGGTACGTCTTTGGCCATATCTTCTGTCTCTTCTACGATTGTTTTTGACCGTGCCTCGCACTGCAGACGACACTGACTCCAGAAAAATATCTGATGCCAATCAAATGACGCCGTTTTCACGACTCACGACGAATACCAACGAGAAGACCCAAAATCATTCACTCACTAACATCACTAACGCCCCCGAGACGTCGTCAGCAAACCGAAGACCCAGTGTTGCACAAAAGGACACTGGCTTGAGCCACGCTCATGGACTGGATCTGAGCGTCGCTGCACCGCCCGAAGGCATTGAAGAACGACAGGCCTCAATTACGGTCTCTGAACAAGTCACTATTGTGGACTGGGACGGACCCGATGATCCCGCTAACCCAAAAAAGTGAGTCTAATACTTAGCTTGCTTCTTGATTCGTCTTCACAGGTTGACATGTTCAATAGTTGGAAAAATAGTCGAAAATGGGCAGCAACTCTTATCGTTGCTTGTTTTACATTCATCTCTCCTGTCGCTTCATCCATGATTGCCCCGGCAACCGATAATGTAGCAAAGGAATTCAATGTAACCAGCAAAGTGATTCTGAACATGATCACAAGTATGTTTATTTTGGGATTTGGTACGTTCACCCAGCGTTTTCGCGCCGTAGGCCTCCCGTTGGGGTTCTGACATTTCGTAAAGCTGTCGGACCTCTGGTTATCGGACCTCTGAGCGAAGTTTTCGGACGATCTCGGACACTTCAGCTTGCCAACCTTTTCTTCCTTTGTTGGAATTTTGTCTGCGGCTTCGCGAGAACACCAACGCAGTTAATCATTTTCCGATTCCTGGCGGGGGTCGGCGGTAGCGCGCCTCTATCTGTGAGTCGGATGAATGATAATATGGACCAAGTAGCTCACAACGCCATTTTTAGATCGGAGGTGCGGTAATTGGAGACACCTTTCACCCTGAAGAAAGAGGTCGTGCTATTGCTTTATATGCTTTAGGGCCGATGATAGGCCCGGCCGTGGGAGGTGTAGGAGGTGCTTGGTATTGTTTTTCCGTTTCCATGTCACGCAGAAAACCTGGACTTACGCTCGCTTTCAGGATCGCCGAGGGTACGAATTGGCGATGGGTAGTGAGTGCATTCCTAGGCCCTAAAAAACATTTTCGAATAAACATGCCTAGTTCTGGTCCACAAGCATTTTCGATGTCATCATACAAATAGCTGGAATACTTTACCTGCAAGAAAGTGAGTTGTTCCACCGTGCGGCCATTTTCAGTTGACTTGACCTCTTCTAGCTTATGCGCCTGTCTTACTGGAGCGTAAAGCTCGTAGAATGGCTAATGCGCAAGTCATTTCTGACAGCGTTGATAACAGCGAAAAGGGCGAAGGCGCGAAAAAATCTACAGCAGTTGAGACTGGTCATAAACATTTTCGTACCATTTACGATGGCTCGGTAGACCGCAGGTGTGCCCGCCACTTTTGCAAAATTGTGTACTATATTGAGTTCGCTTTAACAGCTGGCAGCGCATCGTTAGCAAGGCATTGACTCGTCCTTTCATCCTATTTGCACGAGAGCCCATTTTACAGCTATTGGGGTCATACATGGCCTTCATGTATGGCGTATTTTATAGCGAGTGTTTCGATCCTCTCTCACGTCCATTTGCTCATTCGAAACATGATGAAAGTCTTTGTAACGACGATGCCCACCATATTTCAGGGGATATATTCGCAGTCTATAGGCATTGCCGGACTCAACTACATAGCACTTGGTCTCGGTCTGACTTCTGCCTCATTTCTCAACTCGAGAATAATGGATAAGATATACCTATACTGCAAAAAGAGAAATAATGACATTGGAGAACCTGAATTCCGTGTTCGTGAGTTGATGTTTGTCTATGCAATTATTCACTGTTTGTCGACCGCGATGACTAGCTATCCTGATTCCTGCATCGATCTTACTTCCGACTGGACTCCTCCTTAGCGGATGGGCAGCTCAGAAGGCCTTACATTGGATTGTTGCCGATATTGTACGTATTAAAATATCCCTGGTGAAAGGAATTTCTTGACATTGTATTTCAGGGAATATTTATGATAGGATTCTCTATGATTCTTGCATTTCAATGTATTCAAATCTTTGTGGTTGACGTTTTCACTTTGTATGCAGCTTCTGGTACGTCCATATCGCTCAACGTCCAGGTACTCGAATTACGAGTCCACTATGCACAGGATTCGCTGCGATAGGATGCTTGCGTGCACTGTTTGGATTTGGATTTCCCTTATTCTCATCGGCGATGTACAATAGCTTGGGGCTTGGAGTGGGTAACACCGTGTTGGCTGCAGTGGCTATTGTTGTCGGTTGTCCTGCGTACATCGGGTTGTTATTGAGTTAATAGCGCTTGCTGACTGTGTTTTTCATCTGCAGACCGTTCATCTTCTGGGTATATGGGAAGAGGATTCGTGCAAGGAGCAAATATGCTAGGTAATTAACGAGGAACACGCCAATGTTGTGTCATTCGCAGGTCGATTAGACTTTTTTTTAGAACTCAGACAACCTTAAAGTTGGACTCAGCTTGTCTCGTCGTGCCAGTTACAGGTCTACACAACACCCATCTATCTGTCAGCTTTCTTGCATATTGCATACTGTTAGGTGAAGCTTAAGATAGTAGGTGAGGGAGCACTGCTTCTCCAAGTTTCTCGCCCGAAAGGTAGTCGGCTTCTGCGGCAATGCAACATGTTCACTTGCCGCACTCACAGCATCATTCACACCATCCTCAAACATCATGGTTATATTTCCTCACGAGCTTCCTCAAGGCAGAACTCCACACTCTGACGGGCTGCATGGTCTGAAGAGGCAAAGTCTTGGAAATGCGGGGTACGTCGTTGCTTGCCTCTCCTCAATTCGTCACTTTTTTACCGTTCCACGGATTACAGACGACAATAGTGCTAAGCAAAATTCTGATGCCAATCAAATGACGCCGTTTCCACGACTCACGACGGCAAATACTAACGAGAAAGCCCAGAACCACTCACTCACTAGCGCCCCCAAAACGTCATCAGCAAGCAGAAGACCCAGTGTTAGACAAAAGGACACTGGCTTGAATCAAGCCCATGGACTGGATCTGAGCGTCGCTGCGCCGACCGAAGGCACTGAAGAACGACGGGCTTCAATTACGGTCTCTGAACAAGTCACTATTGTGGACTGGGACGGACACGATGATCCCGCTAACCCAAAGAAGTGAGTCGAATGACTTGCTTCTTGATTCGTCTTCATAAGTTGACATGTTTAATAGTTGGAAAAATAGTCAAAAATGGGCAGCAACCCTTATCGTTTCCTGTTTTGCTTTCATCTCTCCTGTTACTTCATCGATGATTACCCCCACGACCAATAACGTAGCAGAGGAATTCGGTGTGACCAGCAAAGTGATTCTGAACATGATCACAAGTATGTTTGTTTTGGGATTTGGTATGTCCATCGACTATTCTCGCTCTGCAAGTCTTTTGTTGAACATCCATAAAGCTGTCGGGCCTCTGGTTATCGGGCCTCTGAGTGAAGTGTTCGGACGATCTCGGACGCTTCAGCTTGCCAACCTTTTCTTCCTTTGTTGGAATTTTGTCTGCGGCTTCGCGAGAACACCAACGCAGTTAATCATTTTCCGATTCCTGGCGGGGGTCGGCGGTAGCGCGCCTCTATCTGTGAGTCGGATGAATAATAATAGACCATTGCAGCTCACAACGCCATTTTTAGATCGGAGGTGCGGTAATTGGAGACACCTTTCACCCCGAAGAGCGAGGTCGTGCTATTGCTTTGTATTCCTTAGGGCCAATGATAGGGCCTGCATGTGGACCGGTATTTGGTGCCCAGTATCTTTTTTCCCTATCGTCTAGACAATCCGGATTTACACTTATTTTTAGGATTGCCGAGAGGACGAACTGGCGATGGGTAGTGAGTGTGTTCGGAGTCTTTAAAAGGACCCTTTCTCACGAGCATCCCTAGTTCTGGTCCACAAGTATTTTCGATGTCGTCATACAGATAGCTGGAATACTTTACCTGCAAGAGAGTGAGCTGTTTCCGTCTTGCACTCGTTTTCAGCTGATTGACTCCCCATAGCTTACGCGCCCGTCTTATTGGAGCGTAAGGCTCATAGAATGGCTAAAGCACAAGTCACCTCGGATAGTAGCGATGACGGCGAACAAGGGGAAAGCGCAAAAAAGTCTACAGCAGTTGAGACTGGTCATAAACATTTTCGTACCATTTACGATGGCTTGATAGATCGCAGGTTTGTCCACCCTTTTTGCAGAACTGTACCATGCTGAATTCGCTTTAACAGTTGGCAGAGCATCATTAGCAAGGCATTGACTCGTCCTTTCATACTATTTGCACGAGAACCCATTTTACAGCTATTAGGGTCATACATGGCCTTCATGTACGGCGTATTTTATAGTGAGTGTCTCGACCCCCCTTTCATGTGCAACTGCTCATCGGAACGCGATGAAAGTCTTTGTAACGACGATGCCCACCATATTTCAGGGGATATATTCGCAGTCTATAGGCATTGCCGGACTCAACTACATAGCGCTTGGTCTTGGTCTGACTTCTGCCTCATTTCTCAACTCGAGAGTTATGGACAGGATATATCTATACTGCAAAAAGAGAAACAACGATATTGGAGAACCTGAATTCCGTGTTCGTGAGTTGTGTTTCTTTATGCAACTATACACTGTTTGTCGACCGTAATGACCAGCTATCCTGATTCCTGCATCAATATTGCTTCCGACTGGGCTTCTCCTTAGCGGATGGGCAGCTCAGAAGGCCTTACATCGGATTGTAACTGACGTTGTACGTGTTGAAAATCCTGTTGAAAGTAACCTCCCTGACTGACCTTATATTTTAGGGAATATTCTTGATAGGATTCTCCATCATTCTCGCATTCCACAGTATTCAGACTTTTGCAGTTGACGTTTTCGCTTTGTATGCAGCTTCTGGTACGTCCATATCTCTCTCAACATCCAGGGATTCAAATCATGAGCCCACGATGCACAGGACTCGCTGCAATGTGGTGCTTGCGCGCATCGTTTGGATTTGGATTTCCCTTATTCTCATCGGCAATGTACAATAGCTTGGGGCTTGGGGTGGGTAACACCGTGTTGGCTGCAGTAGCTATTGCAGTTGGTTGTCCTGCGTACGATCGGTTTGTTATTGAGTTAATAGCGCTTGCTGACTATGTTTCATCTGCAGGCCGTTCATTTTCTGGGTATATGGGAAGAGGATTCGTGCAAGGAGCAAATATGCTAGGTAATTAACGAGGAACACGCCAACGTTTTTTCATTCGCAGGTCGATTAGACTCTTTATTTAAACTAGGACAACATTTAACTATGGAAGCCCGTCACTAGTCATTCATTGCTTGTAATCAATACATCCAATAAATTGATATTTTAGGGTTGAGGCCACTCTGTAAGTGTTGCCTCATCCCCTGTCAATGTGATCTTTTTCTGTATTTTACCTT
Source organism: Moniliophthora roreri (assembly GCA_001466705.2). Taxonomy (NCBI): domain Eukaryota; kingdom Fungi; phylum Basidiomycota; class Agaricomycetes; order Agaricales; family Marasmiaceae; genus Moniliophthora; species Moniliophthora roreri. The sequence goes on from LATX02000180.1 coordinate 520,150, forward strand.
CCGCCCCTGTGTCCAGAAGTAACACATATTCTCCCGGGTACAGGACTCTATTTCCTTGCTCATCCGTCCTAGCAATAGCTCCCAACGTGACCTTCAATGAAGCAACACTGTTTGCACCAGGCTCAATACCCTTGATTCTGGTATACGATACAAGCTCCTTGTTTGGTGCTGGTGAAGGCCCAGCAGTGGTGCGAGAGAAGAGAAGTGCCACGTAGTCGGAAGCTACTGTGCCGGAGTTTGTCACAGTGACATTAAAGGTGTCTAGGACACCCAGATCGACATGTGCAACGCCGGAATCGTTAGTAGAAGATACTAGGTCTTGGATGCTGAATGAGTCGTCGCCGGAAGCCCATTCGACATCAAATGTCGTGTAATGGAGACCAAAACCAAAATCGAATACGGGGGTACCAGTGTACCACTTGTATGTGCGTCCCGGATTCGAAGAACTAGGGCGCAGAGTCATATCGGTCATGGGGAACCCATCAACATAGGAAGCAGGGTATTGGGTAATGGGCAATCGGCCAGTTGGTGCCTGTTTCCCGGTAATGATATCTACTAGGGCAGTCCCTCCACTCTGTCCGGGATAGCCACCCCATATAAGGGCATTGACCTTAAAGAAGATGAGAAAACATGAGTATGCCAGAGTAAAGTGCACTCACACTGGCATTGTCTCGCAGAGAAGAACTATCAACCTGCCCTCCGCCCATCTGAAGAACAATTAAAGGTTTTCCTAGAGAAGCCAGTTGCTGGACGAGAGCCAGCTGGTTGCCAGGCCAGGTTATGTCAGGCCTATCACGATCTTCCCTTTCAATGGTTGCGTCGATGCCTCCCACATAAAACATGACGTCTGCATCGTCCGCGGCAGCTATAGCAGCACCGAATCCCGAACTATCTGATGAGTTAAGGCCGGTTCCACTCGCAAAAGTAACGTTGAATCCAGCATTACGGAAGGCTTGTTGAGGACTAACGAGGAAAGGAGCAATTCCGTTGTAGTTCGACTGCATTTGCGTTGTTGCGTTAGCCATAGGGCCAACAACGGCAACTTTCGTCACAGAGGAGGCGAGTGGAAGAACGCCATCGTTCTTGAGTAGTACGATGCCTTCAACTGCCGCTTGATACGCGAGCAGCTGAGCGGGTTCCGTGTTAACATCATCCCAAGACAAGCTGCGGTATGGTTGCTGGTCTGCAGGATCGAAATAGCCCAAACTAGTCGGGCAAGGTCAGAAGGAACAATTAGCTGATAAACAAGCGGACGCACCGTACAAGCGAGTTGTATTGCCGAGTTAAAGCGGTACGTAGCTGGTCTTCTGAAACGAGAGAGCGATTCAGTGCCTGACCAAGGTTCTGCGAGTAGGCGGCAGCGCCAAAATCACAGTCAATGTCTGTACCGGCATTCAATGCGACAGCCGTCCCGTTGGCGGGGTCATCGGTGTAATTATGACGTGCAAATATGTTTCCAACAGCCCCGCAGTCACCGACAATCCACTGTTCTTCTCCGAGACCCCAAAAATCTCGCGCCAAGGTTTGCAGAAGATACCGATTGGCGCAAGATGGAATGCCATTGACCGCGTTATAGCTGCACATGATTGATGCAACTTTAGCATCCCGAATGCAGCTCTGGAAAGAGGGTGAATAGAATTCCGCAAGATCTTGTATGGTAACTTTCGCATCAAATTCGAATCGTGATACTCCCAGGTTCTCCAAATCATAAGCTGCCCAATGCTTGCAGTCTGCGGCTATCTTTAGATTTGCGGGACCGACACCACCTTGCAAACCGGTGACCAACTGGTAGACGTATTGGGAAATATGGAAAGGATCCTCGCCCGGAGTTTCTTGGCCACGTCCCCAGCGGGGATCCTTGAAAGGGTTGATGTTGGGTGTGAAGAAATCGAGTCCACCACGATTGACGTTATTGAACGCGCGAGCTTCAGTGCTAATAATGGTAGCAATTGCGTGAATAAGTTCATCATCGAATGCTGCACCCATCGTAATCGGTGCAGGGAAAGATGTCGCAGAACTGAAATTCTGTCCAGGAAGAGCAAATGAAGTACCGGGGCTGCTGGCAAAACCGTGCTTTCCAACATTTCAGTCAAGATGATTTTGATTTGCATAGGAATGCTCACCAGTGCCTCACTCCACCAATTATTACTGGAAGTCCTAGGCGCGGAACACCAGGGGATCTAGTGTCCATGTTCTGGATCAGTTCGGGAACCGTGAACTCTGCGATCAAAGCCCTAGCACGTTCGATGGACGGTGCAGTGACATTGCATACTAGATTGTCTGCCAAAGGCCCACTGGTACAATCAGGGAAGGCACCATTTGAGGCGAGGATGAGAGTGTTGGCGACTAGAAGTAGGAGGTATGTTTTAATTCGCGAACGAAGCATTATGGCAACCTACGCCCTAGACGTGCCCCAAACTTTTCAAACAGTACTCCTTTTATAACTAAGGTGAAAACTAAAGCGAAACCGAGGAGCGCACTGATGATTACCCATGAAAAAGCAAGCACGATTCGTGTTACGTTCATGCTTCCAGGCTTCTTTGATGTTGACCTCGATTCTAAGCATACATCGGGCGATTAATGAGCACCTTTGGGAGATATTGTTAGTTTCAGGGTCACCTGAAATAGTGATCTCCACTTCGTATGTATTGCGGAAGCTCGAGGGCGCATGCAATGTCGGGCCGCCAGTGCTGCAGAATGGTCACGATGCTGAGTGAAGGTGGAGGTGAGTTGGGAGAAGGTCTGCTTTGTCAAAGACGTCAGACCCGAGGTTGAACACTTGACTTCGACCCATTCGACCAACACGTATGTATACAACACCCAAAATATTCCACATGAGCATATGTTCAACGTCGAAGGGGCCAAGGCCAAATTGATACAAAATTAAAATGCTCGACGCGGCCGCCTTCTTTTGCTACGTTCCCGATTCGTTCTAATGAGCTTGTCAATGACCACGAATCCATGACCCTGAGCAAGATGAATGACCAATGGTCGACACCAAGCAAGGGAAGAGTAGAAGTAGAGGAAGTTCAGGCATTAAGATGCATGGTGACCTCCTGTGGATGAAAGAGAAAGGGCCGCGATGCGCCTCATCATGGTCGGACTTTCGGATTCCGGAGACAAAGCGCTCTTCCTAGTGGCCTCTGAAGTCAAAGGGCCCTTTCTTGGCCATTCTTTCTACATGAACGTACGTATATACTGCGAGGTGGTAGTACGTATGCCAACCAAGAGGAAGAATCCAAACGAACCCCGCGAGTTGACGCAACGCTGAATGAGGCTCATCAACGACTAGAGCAGCTATTAGGAATTATATTATATAGTAACTTTTTCCGCATCCTAATGTGATTGCACTGCTACAATGTCAATCTAGGATCTCTCGATGAGCTTGGAAACGGATGCTACAGCGGAACCTTGGCTTCCGACGATCACGGCTGTTCACTAGTGCTCGTGTTCTCCTGCGTACTCGCTTCGGCCTCTACTTCCTTGATGGGCAGTGGAAGTATAGATGGTATGGCCTGTCCATAAATGACCTCGGCGGCGAACGATATCTTGGCTCCAGCATACCGCCTGAAATTGCGGTTATTTTGATAGACGCGGTCAATCACTTTCATGGCATCTGTTATGTGAGTATAAGTGATGAAAGCATTGGCATAGTCCTCTCTGGTTTAAGGATAGGTCGTCAGAACGAGATGTCACAAAGGTCGAGAAATACGAACTGCTGATCAATAAATACGCCAGCAATTTTCCCGAACTTCTTGAAATCGTCAAATATCTTGCTCTGTGAAGCTTGCTGTTTGTCCAAGCCTTTAATGAGCACTCTCCTGGTAGCGCCTAATCTGGTTGCACGGTATAAATTCGGAGGAACGACGGTCAAGTTTCTGCTCTTCATGAATGGTTTCACACCATCTATGGGTCTCGCCTTCACTGCTTCCAAGAATAATGAAGCAAGGGAAGGATTTGCGAAATTGAAGAACTGTAATGGATGCGACCTTAGTTATCTTGCACCTCAAGGTTCGATTTGGGGCTTACAGCGGTAGCGTTCTCCGTCTTCACGTCATGCTTGGCCTTGATCTCGAGAGACAACAACGCTTCTCCATTGTGGGCCGGAAGAAGATCCTTGACCTGGGTCAGTAGCTTCGCATGGGTGATATCCTTGCTGATACCTTGCAGTATCGCAGTTGATGACCGGAGGGCGTCAGCATCTTGCGCAGCTCGCATCTTTCGGATAACAATTTTCAATGGAAGATCGCAGCGGTCGTGCGCAAAGGAGATTCCTTTCTCCCCACCCCAGCCTTTCTCGACACGCAGTGTTTGGACTGCCTTTTGTAAGAAAGCTACGTCAGACATATTCAGGTAGTGTTGGGCGAGTAAACTCACCTTGAAGGCAGAATTCATACTGTTGAAGTGTATGTGGGCAGCTCGTTTTCCATTCTTTTCATCCCCAAAGTGAATCTTCTCAATGGAGCCAAATCGAGACAGCTCTTGTTCAAGGGACTCTTTGGTTGCACTTTCCGGAACCGGGAAGATGCGTATAGCTCTGCTTGCATTACGCAAGCCCATAGCAGCGATATTTTCGACTCGGACAGGCCTATCGTTGGAATAATTCGCTCTCATCTCATTTCGTCCGTCCCACTCGTTGAATTTGGATCGGAATGTAGTAGCCGTTTCTGGTTCAAAGAATGCGAACCACGCGCGACCATTAATGGGGTCATGGCTGATGTGTTCTAGCGGTCCGACCCGAATATTGTCGAGGATTTGTGTTGGAGTAACACCAGTGGGGATTTGGGAGACGAAGACGGTTCGATGATATTTGACTAGTGCTTGCGTGGTGGCTGCAGTAGTCTCTTGTGAGAAACTGCGCTTTGCTATTGTCCGAAAAGCAAAGGATAGATGGCTGCGTGCGAGATTGGGTAGCGTTGAGAGCCTCATTGGTAGGACAGCATTGAGCAAAAAAACAGTTTCTGCAGTTTTTCCCCGTGTCAAATTTTTCACGGTCACGCGGTGTCGCCTATAAATCGCGTCTGTTCAACAGTGTCCAACTTGTGCTCAGAGTTGCCACTGCTCAAGTACCTGGCGGATTTTTGTCTGAGGGTCAATGCTACTTACTTCAAGGTGTTCATAGTTTAGTCTGTCAACAAGAGCTCAATAAGGGCGTATGCCAATCACAATCTTGTAGTGAGTTGGTGCCAATTTGAATTCTCAAGCGGCACGGATTGGCACTCGAAATACGTACCTGTCTGCAGATCCGAGGGTTGACGCAAAATAGCATCTTGAACCTTGAGCACCAAGTATCTTGTTGACTGATTGATTTGAGTGATAGTTCTCGACCTCACAACACTCGACTCCCGCGGAGGGGGGGTCCAAACAATCAGAGATATCCTGAATGACACCCGAGTAGCCCGCCACATGTTTTTTCCGACCCTGTTATCGGGAAGCAGCATGGTGACTAGAATTTACAACGTCCAACCAGCTCTGGCCATGTAGCCCAATAATGTCCTTTCACTGCCGACCTTTTGACGTTTGACAGAGATGCGCCAGTACATACTTACTCAGATATGTATGTATGGCGGCACCAAAAACACCATCACTGTTGGCACCAATAGTGAACCTTCGGGAATCGGGACAGCCCATGATGGCGAACGAAGAAATGATGGATGCGAGAGATCCAAGTTTCAGATTGAACTAGAGAATGAATACATGGAAAGGGTGGGTGAGTGGGAGTCTTGTTTTTGATTGGTTTGCCGTGGCCGGGAAGAGGTACACAAATCACATAGCTGAAAAAATAGTTAGTTGCTTTCTGAGCATGATGAGCACCCATCTTGGTACGATGAACAGCATCAGATAGTCTGAATCTTAGAAAATGCATGGGAGTTGATGGAAAGGTGTACTGTATCGAACTATCCCGGTATCGGTTAAATGATGGCTTGGTGGGTTCCCAAAAATGAGTTGGTATGCGATGTCAAGGATGTCCATGGACCATCTGCCCGAAGGTGGAACTGAACCCTCCACGAGCACATCGGGAAGGAAAGTGTAATGTTGATGTTCAGAGCATGAGAGAATCCGGCTAGAATTGCTGTTGCGAGAGAAAGAGGTCACACGATACTTTGAGAAGGAAAAATCTCTATATTTTTTTTTTTTTTGCCATTTACTTGTACGTATGCGTAATTAGAACTGTTATACCGTCGAAGGAATCATAATAAGTACGATCGAAGAGTAAAAAACTACACCGAAATCGCGAAGGGCGTCAAGAAGGTAGGCGCGAAATTTTAGGAATAGAACATGGATATGCGCGTAGAGATAGGAAGTCTATTGCGTTTCCAGTGGCTACCTCTCGTAAGGTACAAGGCTTGGCCAGTCCCGATATAAGGGGTATCCAATGTCGTTATACAGTGTTTCGTGGACAATATGGAACATGGAACATTGATGGTTGATTGATACTGATAATAATGTTGCTTGCACGAGAAAACGAACGTAATGGTATGCAATGGGGCGAATGGGAGGGTGGGTGCTACCACTAGAGGCAACTGGGAAATGCGGGTGTAGTGAAAGGGCAGGGGGTATTGTGCGGGAATAAGGGAGACGGACACCACTGATAATGGCAAGCCAAGTCTTGTTAAGAGTACAAAGGAAGGGCAATGAATTGAGGATAGGCGAGGACGAATGAACAGATTTAGATTACGGAAATCCACTCTAACCCCACTCTATGCCGCGGTTCTACTCGGATTCCTCGCCAAAACTGCACCAGCACCCTGGGCCTGGTAACTGCTGAAGCGTTGCAATTCCTCGGGCTTGATGGAGACACGTCCACCGAATCCAACTTTGCGAGCCGCCCGTCTGAGGAAACCAACACGGTTGGAGTAGAGGGACTCGTGAATGGAAGCAGCGCGAGACTGGGTACGGGTGATGGGAACACCCTCTGTGTTGCGAGGTGCCTTGGCGGCGGCGGCAAGACGACGCTGGCGAAGGTACTTGATAACGGTGGCCTTCATCGCAAACTTGATCCAATCGAGAGGGATGAACCAGATGATGTTCTGCAAAAAAAAAAAAAAAAAGCAATTAGTATCAAACTCAACTCAAAGCCCGATGTTGGATCAACTTACCCAGACCCAGACAATGCCAATCCAACCTCCAGAGATACTGTGGATATTGGTGAAGCCCCAGTCTCCATATGCAGCAATAATTGAAGAAATTAATTGAGCAATGCAGAAGGCACCCATGAGAGCAAAGGAAGGTCTCTCCATGAAGAAGAAACCGTGCGAACGGGTGACGAAGATGAGAGCTTGCGAGATGATAGCGACTTGGAGGTAGACAACCATGTGGAGCGAACGATCGTTTGCCTCGACTGGGCTGGTCTCGAGACTGACACCAAACTTGTCCTGGAAGAAGGTTGTCTCAATGATGACGACAACGAGTACAATTCTGTAAGGATAAACATTCAGTAAAACGCCTTCAGAGTTGCGGGTAATAATAGACTTACGTGGAAACCGTGAGGTAGATACCATAAGCGACGGCGAAGGCAAAGATCTCAGCCAAGTCCCAACTATCCGGTGTATTGGAAGGAAGAACACGATCGACGGACAAAGTCATGATAGTACCATCGTTGAGAAGAGCGATGATAAGAATCATAAAAGGCGGGAAGTCAAACTGGTAGGCGAAGGCGAGGATGGCGAAGCAGACAACGATACGGATGGTGACAGCGCAAGCGTAGATGGAGTAGTTCCTCATACGTTGGAAGATGATACGAGACCCGCGAATGGCATGGACAATAGTGGAGAGACCAGGCTCAGTGAGCACAATATCAGCGGCACCACGAGCAGCGTCAGTAGCACCCTCGACGGCGATACCGACGTTGGCACGAGAAAGAGCAGGAGCGTCGTTCGCACCGTCACCAGTCATGGCACAAAGGTGACCAAGACCCTGGAGACGCTTGACAATCTCGTACTTGTGCTCGGGGAAGACACCAGCAAAACCATCGGCATCCAAAATCATTTCATCCAAAGAACCGTGCTTGCCGCCAGGAGCAGGTCCATCCTTGAGCACCTTGGCGGGGTACATGTGGTCACCAAGACCGAGACGACGACCGGTTTCCTTTGCGATAGCGAGCTGGTCACCAGTAACCATCTTGACCTTAACACCGAGAGCAATAGCATCGTCGATGGTCTGCTTGGTGTCATCACGAGGGGGATCGAAAATGGCGAGTAAGCCGATGAGCTCAAAGCCATTACCCTCAGCTTCGTGATCGTCACCATCAAGCTCCTCGTAAGCAACAGCCAAGGCACGGAGACCACGTTGAGCGTACTCCTCGACATCGGCCTCGAGCTTATTCTCAAGCTCCTCGGTCTTATTACGAGTGCAAAGCTCGATGATAATACCGGTCATACCCTTGGTGACACGCTTGAGTTTGCCAGTGGCCTCCTCGCGGTAGGTGATCTCGGTACGCTTGTCGACGGGATTGAATGGCTTGAAGTCGAGGAGCTTGATACCAGCACGAGCCTTGGATGGGTCACCGATAGCCTGAACGACAGACATATCGATGGCATCCTGGTTCTCGGTACGGGAAGCGTAGGCGGCGAGAAGGATGACATCATCCGCAGAGAAGGGACCGTAGGTACGAATGGTGTTCCTGTCGATGGTAAGCTTGTTGGTGGTAAGGGTACCGGTCTTGTCGGAGCAAAGGATGGTAACACCGGCCAACTCTTCAATGGCAGTGATACGGGTGACAATGGCTTTGTGCTTCGCGAGCTGCTGAGCACCGACGGCGAGGGTGACGGACAACACGGTAGGCATGGCAATGGGGATACCACCGATCAAGAGGACGAGAATGTTGTCGAGACCACGACGGTAAGTGTAGTGGAATGCAGGATACAAGATGACGATTTCGAGAACGACGAAAAGACCAATGGACACCAAACAGAACGAACCGATTTGGGCCAAGATCTTTTGCAAGTGACCGGTGGTATCGTCATCCTGACCGACAAGGGAAGCAGCGCGACCGAAGAAAGTGTTTGCACCAGTGGAGATGACGACACCCTCGGCTTCACCTTGTTTGCAAGTAGAACCACTGAATGCGGAAATGATTAGCTCGGATCAAACCATGCCAAGACAAAACAACTCACGAGAAACACTGGTCTCCCATCTTCTTGGCCTGAGGAAGCGATTCACCAGTGAGGGCAGCCTGATCAATAGAGACGTTGATAGCCTCAGTGAGACGACAGTCGGCGGGGACAATGTCACCAATCTTGAAGGAGATCATGTCACCGGGAACCAAGTCTGCAGACTCGATCTCTGACCATATACCGCCACGCTTAACCTTGGCCTTGGGTGCGAGAGAGTCCATGAGGGCCTTGACAGCATTTCCAGCATTGCGTTCCTCGTAGAAACCGATGGTAGAGTTGACGAAGAGAAGGAGGACGATACCGACGAAATCCGGCCAGTCAGGGGCTCTTCCTTCACCGTTGGACAAGGCGATAGCTACGAGAGCAGCACCTTCCATGACCCAAGACAGAGGATTCCACATGAAACTCAAGAACTATGATGAAGCGGTTATAAGATTAGGAATCAAAGAGGTGACTATGTACTAACCTGGAGGAAAGGGTTCTGCTCTTCAGCCTCGAGCTTGTTCGGACCGAACAATTCAAGACGACGCTTGGCCTCTTCCTCTGAGAGACCATTCTCGTCACATTGAAGCAGTTTGAAGACATCGTCGATAACAATAGTCTCCAGATCCACTTTTTCCTTATCATAAAGATCCTCTGCACGAAGTTGAATCTGAGGGAGAATGAGAAGGATGAAGAAGAGATAACAAGACGAGGACAACACACAGTAGACATGTCTACATTGGCATCTAGAAACCACACAAGTTGAACAAGCGTAAGGAAATGGAACTTGAAAACTAGGCGAAACACGTACGACTAGGACCCTCAGCATCATGTTCAAAGTCCTTGTATTCCCTCTTCTTTTTTTCCGGGTCAGTAGCTCCTGCAGTGTTTGTAACAGGGTTCTCGCCCTGAGGACCGGGTTCCTTTTCAACGTTGGTCGACATAGTCTAATAAAGGGGGCTTTCGCCTAGGATGATAGGAGGGAAACGAAAGGGAAAAGCCCTTGAAGGACAATTAGAATGCTGGGGACAACGCGGAGGAGATAGTGGTGGTAAGGAGGAAAGGGACTGCAAGCTTGAAGCGAGATAGTTTGCCTTTTTATTTCTTGCAAACTCAAACGATCAGAAGGGGCAACAACACCAAACAAAGCAAGTCCGCGAGACCGTAAGATCAGAGTTCCGCATTCGTCCGCCAAAAACGGCGCATCTTCATCCACGCCGCTCTACACCCGTAGTGCAGATATACAACACTGAGTAATGCCGTGCAACTAGTGTGTGTGTCCAGAAATACCTAGATTACTCGCCACCAGTATGCAATTCCCCCCACCCCACCCCTTTCGTTCCGGCTTCCGGCTGTTACAAAAATAATTTCTGGAAATTCTCTCATATCCAATCTCTTGTTCAAATGCTATTTTGTTGTTTCTACTGGCGCCACCGCTTGCTACGCGCATCATTCATCATGATTCATCTTGCAGTCTTCGCTGTCCATCACTCTTGAAGCCGATCTCAATGTGCGCTCTCACGCAGAGCATTCAGATTCGAGGAATCGCTCCATTTTTTTTTACGCAAATTCTACCGGAAATCTATTCTGCATCTCTTGCTCCTGTCTACATTCCTAACAATCCATATAGCAACGTCCCTCGATGATCTTCATCTCCTTTCCGAGCAGTTGCTGTTTCCTTTCTGCCAACACTTTGTCTTGGCAAACTGTTGCTGTGGCACTTCCGCTCCTATAGCAAACCAATCGCCGGGGAACCTCCAGAAGCATCCGTGAAAAGTCTCGTGCATTCAGTGTTGTTATCCAGTGTCCATTACTGCTCTTTTGTTGCTCAAGTTGTAATTCATCCGGTATCACATCTAGCGGTTCCTCCCGACCGGTGCACACAAGCAGCAACCCGAATTGTCTCCTGCCGTCGACTAGTGCGGTATTTACGCGACAAGGTACCTCAGATCATCGTACACAGCCGTCTGCGACGTGCCCGCACGAATGGCCAATATTGCTTACTAGTTACTTTACATCTCAATACCATTCATCAGGTGTAGCGAATAATCATAAATATCAACATTGAACATAGCACACAGCCCAAATGCCTTGAGAAAACAGGGCAAGTAACATGCAAATCCAACGTTGTCAAAGCTTGCTCGTCGCCTTCGCAACTCTGAGCAATGGTCCATGTACCTCGCGTGGCAAACATTTACTCCGCGTACCCAAGGCCAAGGCTTTTCTCCGCTTATGGTACCGATCTACCGACGGTTGCCTCCATTGGCTCATAGCATTACAGCTTCCGATTGGCTCTGCACCCATCCACCCCATTTCTTGCACTCGATGACGCAAATTCCCCAGCAGCACTCCGAGGGTGAAAATTTCAACATCCCCAAGGACCAGACTCTTGTCCTCTTGCCGGCTAGCCATCGGACTTCTTGTTTGGAGGAATTACGAGGAACGCTTAGTATTACACCGATCGATCAGCAGATAGGAAGATATTTGCTCCTGCTCCCTGCTTCTTCTCAGGTCTGCGCATATAGTCTGCCGTCCTCATTTCACGTTTTCACAATAGTCCGGACGTCGCCCTGTCCAAAGCAATTGCAAGAGTGTCATTACAGCAGGCGGTCAAGTGGGGCCCAAGTATGGCACTAATGCATTGCATATTGGGTCATTGGCGGGATATGCTCCAAAGCTCTTCAGAATCTCCTCGGTATGTGGGCCAATCGCCGCCTGCATTTTTCCGGTGCCTTGGAATTGACGGAGTGGGTGAGAGTGATTACAAAATCATATAATCTATTAATATTGTCTGACAAGACAAGAATATCACTACCTCCCGTCTTCCTCGCATCTGTACATAGAATAAGCTGCGAGTTGAACACGGTGTGAGTCAGCAAAGTCCCAACTCCGGCTCGGCACGCCCGACTGACGTCGCAATATCGCGAAACCGAACGTCGGGACTGCTCTGGGATGCTCTACGAGTCATTTCAATAAATAGCCCCAGGCTACTCTTGGGCTCCTTACTCAACGTGTGAGGTCAGAGGTGCAGTCCGCAGGACCTAATCTAAACTTTTACGGTTGGAGGCGCAGGCATCGCGGCTTTCGGGATCATTCAAGAGTTATATGTAGCTTTCATAAAATAGTTCACGAGTGACGTCCAGGAAGGTATAACACATGATGTCGACGAGTTTTCGAGATATGGCCGGCACGGAAGCTGCAAGGTGATTCAGCTGTAGTTTTAACAACCGCATAGATCTTCCGATAGTGTGATATTCAAGCATAACCCTCGAGAAACGTTCGTTGAAAACATGCATTGAACGCATGAATTCAAGGAATGAGTCAGGTCTCGATCCTTCTTCAAGCTTTCAAGCTTCAAGTTCCAAAACTGTCAACCTCACAGCAAGTCCACAATGTTATCTGAGTTGAAGTTTTTGTCCTTCGGACGCCACACTATCATAGTCAAAATGATCCAGTAGGTCCTCGAGATTCGGGATAAATATATCCTGAAAATAAACGATTTGACTCTATCATATAGCTCTTACCAGTCCTCGGGAGTCGCGCGGCAACTACATATAGTACCTGGAACCATTCTACATGTCCATGTCACCATCCGGAAGAACTACGACATCAGAATTTCGTACACGCGGTAGGGATGTCCCCGCCAGGAGTACAGTCGAGGTATATACAGTATTTCCACAGTCCAAGTGCACGGAGCGCTGGACTTTTTTTTTTTTCACATTAGCGCTTATCACCGCAGTGGCAATATAGAATTCATAGACGGCGGGTAGTACGGAACGATGGTGGGCCTACTATTCGCAAATTCCTCGGGGTTGAATTCATATACTCGGGGACGCCCAGAGTTCGACATAAATTTGAGGGGGCGAGCTGCAAACGAAGAGGTGACAGAACTTTAGGAAGCGAACTACCATGACCGGCTGGACAGGAGCAGGGTGGCTCGTCGACCGCAGACAAATGCTTTACATGAACGTCAATGAAGATCGTCGTGGCCATGTGATATTGTGCAATGTGGGGGGTCCGCTGCCTCATCCTTCAATCGGTCTATGGTACGGTACTTGGAGGCACTAGTCCAGCAAGACCACAGATAAGAACTGAGTTCCGCTGTCTCTCTTCGAGCTTCAGTTTGAGTGACAGCTCTGCGGCCTCCCTTACCGTCACCGTCAGTCAGCGGAAGCAAACGGGTGTGGGGAAGTCCAAGCCAACTTGGCGCGTGCAAGTCTTGTGCCTCTTAGGAGCAAAGAACTTGCCCCTCCTTTTCGTATCTGCAGAGTGAAATGCAATAATCTGCGACGCAGAAGTCGTCTGGTCTTGGGTTGAGTTCAGCCCAGCTTTGTCGCTTGGAAGATTTCACGTTGCTAACGGCAATGCCAAGCTCGGAGCTGGTGAACTCTCGAAACCTTCAGAGCTTTTAGGAGGTCCGACGAGGTTCTGGTCCTCACCCCCTGTCAATAATAACACTGACAGGAAAGGAGGAGACGAGTTTGAACGAGATAATAGATATACATACTCGAAGTCGCCACGTGTTCAAAGTTCCGCACAGGCTAAAGGCGAGCACAATCAAAGAAAAGCCGTCCATCAACCATCCATAATACTCCAATTCAATGTCTAAAACTACAGTTCGTCTCGGGGCTGATCGTCCGCGGCCCCATCATGATGTGTTGGTTCCAATGGCGGACTGGCGTCAGCAGATGTCTCCGGTTTAGATGTAGACCCAGCACTGGCTAGCACGTTTGCATCCGCAGTGGCAATCCGAGATTTGATTTTGCCCTCTTGTGCAAGCTTTCGTGCAAACTTGGCAATTTCCGCATCATATTCTTCCCATTCTGGGATTTGACGAGCTCTTGAAAGCTTGGGCTCTTTCTGCAGAGGAGAATCATTCATTTAGATTTGGATAGAACGCTAAAGCGAGGGTAAGTACTTACAGTTAATGGATTCTGGCATAAATCAATAGTTTTTGCTCTATGAAGGCGGTCTTTGCTGCCTGTTGTGCCAGAAAAGTCAGAGCCGAGTTTATCATTGGTTCAACGGGTACTTACACCAGGTTTCGCACTAAAAGGGAGAAAATCTTATATTAGTATGATTGACAGACGAACAAAGTGTCATACCCAGAGCCAGTCTTCATGGAGCGAATACTGAAAGAGTCAATAATCAGTTCACATGAACCATTCATTAAAATGGGCACTCACAATAGGGACTTCCCGCTGGAGGTTGTTGGGTAAATCTAGGGGCGGAGTTAATGGATTCCTTCCTGTGGTTTGTAACTCAACCTACCTTGGTCAAGATTCGCGAGTGAACCGGGATCTGCGGACAAAGCTTGGTAGTGTCCTCGAAGGATATCACCGGCCGCGATCTGGGAGATGGTGAGAGAGTTACAAGATACGAGGCGGCCATGTACTGACCTGTCGGAAGCGTACAAGATCAACTACGTATAAAGCACTGGACGAAAGTTTCATCAATGCACAGAAGATATACGATTGCATTGAACTTGCCTGATATGATACGGTCTTCCTTGTAAGAACTCCTTCCAGTAGCCAGTTTTCCAAAATCTGAATCCTTCCATGTCGTAGTTGTCGTCTCCCATCGGTGTGTATCCATATGGTGCACCATGCAGATCCAAGTCGACTAGCTCCTTCAAGTCTGCACGAACGATTTGATCTGCGTCCACGAAAATGACTTTCTTGAGGTCCATGGGGAATAAGACATCCAGGAAGAGAATTTTGTACGCCCAAATGATTCGTTGCTTCTCCTTCTGGGCTCGCAACCAGGATGGCCACTTGTATGTGACCAGTTCATACTGAAAGTTGTATGCCTCGGCTAGATGAGGAATGAATTCCTATGCAATGTCAGCTAAGAAATAGCGTGAAGCTTTCAAGTAACATACCAGGAACGAAGGAGACAGGAAGTTTTCTATGAACCAGAATTTGACGGTACTCTTCGTGTTCCGGAGAACACTCAATATCATGATGGAAACAAAACGCTATACTCCGTGGTCAGGTAAGACCTCTTGAGACATGCACAAAAACGTACCTCGTACAAAAGTCCAGATGCCACAGTAAAGATATTGATCTCTGCTTGCCCGTTCTTAGGGACGAGGCTGTCTTCCGTGTCATCAGAGCTGAAGATGGATTTAATGCTATAAAAGCAGGATATGAATTGAAACTCGATACACCCAGAGGCACGGCCTCGTACCTATCCATGATATTTCCAAAGAAACCGCCATCATCATCGTCTTCGTCATCTTCCGACAACACGTCAGCCCGTTCCATACCCTTCTTTCTCCTCAGCCGTGGGTACAACGTCAGTCCCTCAAAGCTTGTGACAGTTATCTCGTCCCCGACTTCTTTAACTGAAGGGCTGTCCCAACCCTCGTTTCCAACACTTTCCATCTCAAAAATATCTCTTCCTCTTCCTTCTCTAATACCCAGTCTGAAAACACCGGGTTTGGCTTTGAACTGGAAGTACCCCAGATTCGCAACAACCTGTGTGTCATCGACTGGAACTAGATTGTCATCTCTACCGCTGACCAGTTCAAGCTGAACGCCACGTGGCGGAGAGTTGGTCAAGGTATCTCTTGCGTGACCTTCCACGACGAGGTAGTCAAGTTCGAACACCGCTTCGACACTGGTGTCTTCAGGGGAAAGATTCCGAAGTTGGATGTTGTCCAAGTCATAGAGAGCCTCTCTTGGTCGAACAAGCCACGAGGAAGGCGTGTCTATTGCTAGAGTATAGATCGGTTCAACAGGGAGACCCTCGAACAGTATTTCGGCACGGTTTTCCTCGCTAAAGAGAAACACTGTTAGCACATCTAGATAGACCAATAATAACTATCAGACGCACCCGTTCTCGTTGAACGTCAGGGCTGGGCGAAGATTGTACCTGAAAAACCTCTTTAGCGGTACCTGAGTGTCGAGTGATTAGTACATGCCACATCAGCATCAACCGGGAAGAAAAACGCGGTACCTCAGTATATTGTGCTGGATTGAGGTGGACTTCGATATAAACATTTGGAACGTTTGATAACCACTACGATGAAGCAAGCGGTGAATGGTACTGAATATTCCCTGCTTTGAAATACTCACGTCCAACAGACTTGACCACTTTTGCGCTGTTTCGCTCAATGGATCAAGTAATACGCCGATCTGGTATAACGCGGTGGTATTATCTCCAAACTCGAAGCAGCTATGCCGACATCAATCAGAACCTTGTAAGACTGTTGATTGAAGAAAAATTCACCTATAAGTGCCTTCCAGCGACCGGTAAGTTCTCTGCCTCGGCCGCTGCGACGTCTCGAACAAGCCGACCTCGCTAGGATCTGGTAGCTGTATTGCAGCAATAAATGAAGAAGTCATCGATATCACATGTGTGCGGGTGGTTCTGCACGAAAATCGGTGAATAATTGTTTGATAGGTTCATGTTCAAGCCACTTACCTATCCATCTTCTTCATATCAGTCGCTACCTCTTCCAATGCATCCACAACAGGCTGCACTCTCTTTCGCATCTCGTATGACTGAAGCGCTTTGAAGTCTTCCGCATGGAAGTCGTCCGTTCCTAGAGGCGCAATGACCTATGTGATGTCACACTCAATATCGGGACGAGAGAACTGATGCAATACTCACCCTTCCGTTGACAATGATACCCTTCTCTCCTGGTTTCATGTCCACTTCGGACAAAAACTTGCGGCCCATGTCGACATACTTGGTGTGGTTCGTGTAATCAAGGCTTGAAGGTTTCATTCCGCCGAGGACAGCACGCAAGTAATCAGGTTGGGTCAGAGGCACTTGTTCTCCTGATCCAGGAGCCTCAGTCTGATGCCCCAGTGCACCAAGGAGCATACGCGATTCTTTGCTCCCCAGTTCTTCATTCAATATCAAGTGAGCGAATAGTGCGGAAACCGGTGGAGATTTGAGAATCTCGGGGATTTCTGCTTTGACCGGGTTGTGGAGGAAGGATACGCGGGCCAATGGATTGCCTTCCTGAACGCAGAGTCAGTAGCGCCCAAGCCGGAGACGCGTTTTGCTTACGATACTCAATAGAGCCTCCTTTACGAGAGCCAGTCCATCACGAGAGTTTAGGTCGCTGACAACGTACATGGTGAGCGGAACATCGTCTTCGGATTCTACAGTATCGATTTTAGAATGATAGCCGGCAGATGGCCCCCGAGTTGACGCACCTGGGTAGAGATAACCACCGTTCGCAATCTGGAACGCAGAATTCTCGAGCACCTCCGCCAAATTTACTAATTTCAGCTTATCATTACTTGGTGGGACGATATACTTGTTCCTTCGCTTGGCCGTCGTAGGTAAGTCATAGAAATGGTAAGTCATTGAGAATGGCTTGTCTGGATGGGCTGCTTCATCTAAAGATGGCGGGGTGATACGGCCTTCGTACAGCTTCGTACAGAATGCTGTCAGCTAAAGACCGTAAGGATAGATGAATACGAAGACTTACAGCCTCCTGGAGGTACTGCAAATGATTTCTCAACTCGAGCTGCATTTGCTGAAGGAAGTTCTGTAGAAGCTTGTAAGTATCCGAAAAGCCGCAGAACAAGAGAAAGAATATACGTCGCTCATATCAAAATATTTGCCGTTCACAAATGCAAAGCCTTGACCCTGACCTTTTCCTTCCAAACCTAAACGCTGAGCGTACGCCCGAGCCTTCTCGATGGATCCTTCCACATGAGATAAAGCATCATCCTCTCCCTGAGCAGTTCCTTTTAGGATTGCATCCAGGTCAACCGCCTTGTCGTCATCTGCGATTAATTCAGCGAAGGCGCTTCTGACGGTGTCCCAAATGATCGAGGGTGTCTGGTGATGGGGTGGAACTTGGATCTGAGAGACCTAAAAGGGTTGCTTAGGCGAGGATAACAAGCGTAAGCAGTCAAGCAAACCTTTTTCAAAAGGTCCATCGTCTTCTTGCGGCCGTAGTTCTGGACCAAATAGTAGAACAACCGCGCCATTTTTGTACCTTAGAGCAAGTATTTCAGTACTTAGATTTCGCACAGAGTACTGAACTTACTATCGTCAGATGATGAACCAACAATTGGAGCGACGCCCCATCGGAAGGGGAAGTTCCTCTGAATGATATTTCCGACGGCACCCGTGATAAAGTTGATTGAGCTCGTCTGGGAGAGGTCGACCACGAGTACAATGTTGAACAGGTTGAGCTTCACGGAAGGGTATTGTCCGGGATATAGAGGTCGCAGGATCTGTCGCGGCACCAAATTCAGTACGGGTTAGTTGTGGGCATAAGTAGACTTACAGCGTGTAGGGAGGGCTGCCAGTTCGCATACCTGATCGTCACAAGTCAGTCGCAAAAAACTTGTATTGCAAAACAGTGAACATACCGCGTATCCGATTCGAGATTATTCCACCAGACAACCACCTTGCCTCCCTTATCATCACCGCTTTCGACACGGTCACTGGCATCCACTAAGTCATCTACGACAGAGTTAACTCCATCGTTCTGCGCAGCTGCGACCTTGGGATGCGTCAGCAGGTCCAGCGCCTGCCCATTGCCTAGCCATCGACTTCCATCACTGGCAAGTGGGCCGAGGGTTGTCAGGGTCTTGAGGATGTCTCTCTCCTTCTTGAGAAGCCTCAAGAGTCCGAAAGGGCTGGTGTCGGATTCACTAACTGTGATGCCATTGAGCCACATGGCGTTCACGCCTCCTTGGACACGGAGTTGGTTGGCATGGAGTTCTGCTTCTAATTCCGGCGAAATAGGTATCCTAGGTGTCTGCGACTGAGGGTTGCCGAGTAGAGGAAGATATTTGGGAAAGTTTTGGGAGAGGCCTGACAAAATCTTGATTGGATTAACATGAGAGGCATCATAGATCAACTGCGCAGCTTGGGCACCCAAGGATGAAAGGTATGCCTTTTGTTGTTCCTCATCCAGCTCCTGAGGAGCTCCATCAGTAGAAATGGCAGGCTCCGGATATTCTTTGATAAGGGAAAGCACAACGTCCTCTTCTTGAGGTGTGTCAAGGTCCTCCGAGTTAGTGCTGTCTTCATCGCGCCCTGGATAGCGTGTTGAGTCGGCGTTCATAAGACGGAATGGAGACTTTTACCGTTATTGGCCACGTGTCTATCGTCCAGAGCCAAATAATCCATTTTCTTCAAATCCAGAGCAACGTTGTACCCCGACAAGTAGGTCTTGGAATTACTTTCCTTCACCGGCACATGTCTAAGAACATATTCCACTAGAGGCACGCCATCTGTGTTCTTGGCCAGCTTGTATAGATATTCATGGAGTTCTCGGAAGTTTGGTGAGCTGAGAGACGCGTATAAAATGGCTGTACGTGGGGGATAGCGGCCAGCACGAGACGGTGGATAAATATGGTCGAAAGGAAGTATTTTGGGCCTGTTATATGTGCTACAGAAAACAGAATACTGTCAACAGCGGCTGCGTATACGAAAATGACGTTCGAGGACGAACCTTGTAGATGCTGGCTTCTCAGTTGGATCTATCGTTTCCACTCTCACCAGTCGCGCCAATGTCTCTACATCACATACAATTGTTCCGTACCAATCTACCCATGACCCGCAATTAATTTGACGACCATGATTCGTCGTATTATAATGATGGTAAAAGGCTTCTATCTTTGGAACAGCCGCATGAAGTGCCAGGTTCATCTCCACTGCCGAAATAGCAGAAACGTCGGCTATGTAGCCATTGACTACTGCGACTTCAAGGGATGCCCGATATATGGCTTCAGGTGGCGAGTTTTGTGGTAGCTCCAAGGTACTGGGATCAGTGACAGCATCGACGAAGGGGAAGAATGAAGATGGTGACTCTAGGGCAACTGTCTCTCTGCCAATAGTTGAGCTATATTTTCGGAAAAAAAAAAATACATATGAAACGTACATGACTTCAACCAGGAAAGGTGGTGCAGACCATGAAGTCCTCAGAGAGACTTCAACGGGTGGATGAGACGCTGCCAATGCCGTCGAGGCGACCAAAAGCAACCAGGGCAGCATTGTGCTGTTCCAACGCTTTTTCGTTTCCTCCCTTTAGATGGAAGATAAGGACGAGATGCGAGAAATGATTCGAATGGATTCCGGTGGAATTGGCAGAACACGTCGATGCAAGCGCGGCGGACACGTCGCCGTCATCAAGGTGATCAATTGTCACGATCTCGTTTCCCTTGTATCCACCATCTTCCCGGAATTTCCCCCCTGGACGTCTTTGAATGAGAGGGCAATGAACTCGGAAGAAATTTTGAAAGGTGCGTAACGTGTTCAAAACCCCCCGAGTATCTATTGAAAATTTCTCCAGGCAGAGTCATTAGATACTACGTAGGGTATAGCATACCGACTACCAATTATGATTTTCCAACTAAGCCCACTCATTCGAGCGCACTCATCGACACAAAGGAGAACGAACCCTTAAGAGACTAGAAATAGGGCAAAGGATACTAAGTAGGAGATCTCGCAAGCCACCAATTGGTGAAGTCATGCAGTGATGAAACATGGTGATGTCAGACGCATTCTGCTTAAACCTCAACTACGACTTCGTCGAAATTCAAACACAATGCCTTCAGCAATAATTCTCATTGCCGATGGAACCGAGGAAATGGAATTGTGTGTATTTTACACCTTCATCGATCGACCATTACTGATGACCTCCCATCAGTACTATCACCTATGATACACTAATTCGCGCAGGGATTAAATGTCAATCAGCCTTCGTCCCAGCGAAAGATGCAGAAAATTTTGGATCCGTTAATCCCCCAGCAGCCAAGGGTTCAAGGGGTATAAACATTATGCCCGACACATACTTTGAGCCAACCAGCTGTAGACCTGTAGCCCGAGTTCTTTGCCTCGCACGGTGTTCATTCTGATAACGTCATCAGGATAAATACGATGCCTTGGTAATTCCTGGAGGCGCTAAAGGTGCTGAGACAATGTCGACCAACAGGGAAGTGCAAGCATTGGTTCGAGAATACATCAAAGAGAAGAAATGGGTCGGAATGGTGTGCGCAGGTAAGTGCTCTTCGATTTTCTTATCCTTTGACTGGCTAAATCCTTTATAACAGGCAGCCTTACCGCTTTGACCTCAGGATTGCCCAATCAGCCGCTTACATCTCATCCCAGCGTCAAATCCCAGCTGGAAGGAAGTTCGTGACCGCCCAAATACTATTTTGCCTTCACATGATCAATAAAAACCATTATAGATTTCACTTATTCTGAAGATCCAGTCGTGGTTTCAGGGAATCTTGTTACAAGGTCAGGTGTGGTTACTTATCGTCGCAGTGCAACGGCTAGTCTCATATTCTTAATGCCTGTATAGTCGTGGACCTGGTTCGCTTCTATCCTTATAAAGTCTATCTTTCATTTGCTAATGCCTGTGAAATGCCAGGAACAACGTTCCCGTTTGCGCTCACTCTAGTTGAGCTTCTTTGCGGAAAAGAGAAGCGTGCGGAGGTACATGGACCCATGGTCTTCCCGCCTGGTACACCCTGGTAGAATGGAGTTATAAAATCTGCTATTTAGTTCCTGTCAAATTACAGTCACTTCTACTATATCGAGTGTATGCCTTGCAGAGTGCGATAATAAAGAGAACCCTTTTCGGGTTAGACGCCGTGTCCACGCTTCCGAGAACGACCATGACCCCGCCTCCGTGCCACCTCCCTTCGGCGTCCATCTTCCCTATGCTCTACTCTACATCTCATTTCAGTAGCGTTCGTCTGAGACGCCTGTGACCTTTCCTCAAGAGAGATAGCATACTTCTCCTCGGGGAACGTCCTAGCTCCACCTCGCGAACGACGACTTCACGCGTCATCCCAGGCCTCCAGAACCTTTTCGAAGCTTCCAAGTGAACGCATCAGAGTGCCTAGAATTGAGCCATAGGATCTCAGCCAAGCCTAGAAGGTGTTGTTGCATTGGTGAGTTATTGATTTATCGAGGTTACACATTCTCTGAAGAATTCTGAGCAGGCCATTTCTTGTGTCGAATCTTGGAACTTGAACACATTTTCGAATAAACCAATAGAAGTTCCTGCACGATGCCTTTTTTGATAGAATCCTTTCCTTCCCTCACATGCAGATCGACTTTTACCAAGCCGTATGGCCTCGTATGGCCCATGATATCCACGGAAGCATGTGAAGGCGGCGCTGGGTCGGGTTAAGTTACGGGACGTCCTGGATCCATGAAGGCACCGATTTACATATACCGTTTTACTTGAACCCCGACCTCCAGACCTCAAGCTTCAAGCTTCAAGCGCAGCGCCTCGGTTCCGCAAATACCGTCTTTACGCCGGTCGACTTGGCACGGCTGAACCATTGTGCCTCGCGGCGTCATTGAACCATTTTGCATGGAACACATCAACGTAAAAGCGTGTCAACCATTTTTGATGATTAGACACTGGTTGGACACCACACTGACCCCAGTGATAGGTATTGAAAATTCGGACGGTCCGAGCGACGGCAACGGAGCTAAACTCGAGTTTGTAGGTGGCTGACCTCGTGTTACACCAACGTATAAGGTTCGACAGTCAACGTTCACCCACAAGCGATAAGATAGGAGGCTAGGTCCTGCTGAATTACCTCAGGCACACCTTGAAGATACCTCCTCCTTGTGGTTACTAGTCAAGACCTTGGTCAACGCTAACTGTATGTGAGTATTGCACTGCTAGTGTTGTAAAGGGACGCGTTGGTAATATCTGATGATGGTGATCCGAGGTACCAAGATGTCAGGAGCACCAAGAAAGCACCGTGTTTCCATATAATACGATGATTCATTTACTGCTAAAGCCGCCTATACTGCATCAGGTGGGCATGGCTATAATTTCGCTTGCAAATAATCTACCTGTCCTTACTATCGGAGATGCGGTGACGATGGTCGCTGCACGAAAAGTATGTAGGATTTTGAATTTCTCATCTCTCAGGGCAGCCAGGTGGGTGACGTCTCATAAAGAAATGAACATCAACGCAATTGATTTCGTGATGTAGCTTGCTTGCGGTTTGCCATGTGATGACTCGATAATGAAATATCGCCCCCTTCGAGAAATTATTCGGCCCATCGATTCCCCTCGGAAATCCTTTCGTCAGAATGTGCCGGAGTTGTGAACAATATTCCTTTGCTCTTAACCACCACCCCAACTCCAGGTAAGCAGCTGGATGTCGGATTTCGCGGTTTTTCGTATCCAAGACCTTCCAGTTGAACTGGAACGCTCGATTTTCGAGCTTGCAGCCAGGACGCATCTCAGCGATGCGCCCCAAATAGCTTTAGTCTCCAGAAGAATCAGGGACTGGTCAGTCCATCACCTGTCTCTACCAATGACTTGACGTTGATGATTACGATATTCACTGGTCTATTCAGGACTCAACCATTGATATATGAGATGGTCACCCTCGGCGCGAACGACGCGCCTCCGTTCTTGCGCACGATGGATATATTCCCCCCAACATTCTTCAGCCAGCATGTGAAACAACTCTGCTTGACGGTCTCCATAAGCCCGAGAGATGCCGCCCGAATTTTGCAGGTCTGCACCGGGGTGACAAGTCTAGCTTGCTGGGTTGATTTCCGACATTCACAACTTCCAGTGTCACTCTCGGAACTTCTCGCACCTTTTTCTCTTCGGAGGCTATCTATTGAAATAGGACATTTCTCGCAGCTCTCGTTGGTCAACTGTGGATGGTCCACACAACTTTCCCATCTCGACCTCCGCCTCTGGGATAGCCAGGATACGCTGGTCATACCAGGATTGCAGCATTTGCCATCGTTGACGCATCTGGCGATATACTTGGGTCACTGGGAACTAGCCATTGATCGTACATCCCTCGCAGCGATCTTGTATAGCAGGCCATCGCTCAGAGTTCTATGCCTCGTCATCGATGAGGATCAGGATATGGACAATGAGCGACCGGCACCAAGTGATCCCCGCGTGGTTTACATGCCTCGCCCAGAGCCTGTGCCAGATTGGGAGGCGCCGTATCGCGGTTTGCCGGACACATTTAGGTTGGCGGAGGAAATAGTCGCGAGACGAATGGGTGTTGTGCAGACATAGGTGAAGTTGGTCGTGGTCGGTCGGTCAGAATTCATATAATGTTATCGATAGATTTCAGTACATCAAAATAGTAATTACAGCACTTCTCCTTGGTAATGGATGATATAATTACACGAAATTGCAAAATCACTAGAGTGGAAACGTTGAAAACTTTATCAGTCCTGAACCTAGTGACACAAAATTACGCACGAAAGCGCATTATTTACGCCTTGCCTTCTCCAAGAACCTGCTGATGTGTTTCACGACCTCACTGCTTCGCTCCTGCTGTACCCAGTGACCGGCCCCCTCGATCAGAACGAAGTCTTCGGCATCCATACGCTCGCATATGTGGTCGCGCATTGATTCTGCCGCCCCCGGAGACTGATATGTACCCCAGTCCTGCTTGCCTGAAATAAACATGCCAGGCACAACTATCCGTTTACCTGAGAATACCTGGAGCTCGAGCGACCACTTCGCATCGGTCATGCAGCGATACCAATTCAATCCACCCTGGAATCCAGTCCTCTCATACTCCTTGGTGTAAACGGCGAGCTGGTCGTCAGGCAGCCACGCTAAAGTAGCATCAGGCTCATCAGAAGTGTTTTCACCTCGCGATTTAAGGCAGCCTTTTACGGCTTCAGGCATAGTTTCATCGCGGAGCATGATGTAGTAGCGTGGCAGCGTTGCTAAATGAACTACAGACGGGGAAGATAAGCGATGTGGTATGTTTCGTACGTTTCCCTCCCAATTCGCGCTCTTGGCATGGAAGTAGTGTCGTAAAAATGAGTGTAGACCACCCGGGGGTTTGAGCATCTGCTCGTTCGCCTCCGCCGTAGAAAAGTAGAGGGTATAGTGTTTCCGTGAAGGGGCGAGACTGGCTAGCTGCTCGCGAAGTGAGACAGCCATGGAACCTAGTGAGGGTGCACTATTTGATTGAGAGGGAACAGGTAGTGATGGCGCTCCAGGAAACGGAGCACTCATCATCACGACTGAACGGAACAGGTCCGGTCGTATAAGGGCACAATACCCTGCTACTAACGACCCAAAATCATGGCCGATGACTGCCGCAGCAGAGTCGTAGCCGAGGGCATAAACAAGGGCGACGATATCCTTCACTAGGTTCAGCATGCGGAAGGGAGCGAGGTCGTCTTCGAAGCGGATGCGTCCGCCATCTCCCATCGATGTACGACCAAATCCACGCTGATCTGGTGCAACTACATGATATCCGGCTTCGCACAAGGGCACTATCACCTTCCGCCAAGAATAACACAGTTCTGGAAACCCATGGAGAAGAAGTAGGAGTGGGCATTTAGATTCGGATGGATGAGAGGGTAAGTTTTTTGGTATGGCCTCTAGGACATGGCACTCCAAGTCGTCGAGGTGTACAAATCTTGTACTAATGTCGGTTGTCGGTGTCGACTGAGGCCACCCAGGTTCGTCCGGCGGACTTTGACACATTGCGATTAACGGTGGTGGGATGGTCGGAGAAAGATCCGGAGCCGTGTGAAATTAAATGGATAATCGGCGGACGAGAATGACGTGTTCCCTCTTGCGCAAGTTCTGGCGGGCGTCGACTCTCGAGCTGGCCTGAGCTTGCCAAAATAGCCGTCTTCCTCTTCTCTCTACATGTTGGATATAACGTCCTCATGGCAAAATCCACCAAACATGTCCTCACAGAGGCCCAGAAGACCATGTACGCCTCGGAAAAGCTTATGAACTTCCGTTGGATTTCGAAAGTCTTGGCTTCTTATTCTCCTCGTGCCTTGACTTCTGCGGATATCGCGCCAGCAAATCTTCAAGTAGAACTTGCAGAAATAGGTGCGGAATATGATGTTGATATCCAAAAAAAAAACGCTGTTTTTTTTGATATTATCGTCTTGACTAGGGCAATTCACGGAGCTTGCTTACAGTACCGTGCCCATCACATTTATTTTGGAGAATCTACCTTCATTGATACAGGCCGACTTTCCTGTCGAAGGATACGATGCTTTACAAGGATCCATTCTCGTTTCCGACTTCCATGGGAAGGCCGCTAACCTTCATGGGTTCACAGTGTATCGACGGCAAACCAAGCAGCTCGTCGTCTCCATTTCGGGTACATCTACCGTGATACAAAGTCTATACGACGTGTGGACTTCTAAGCATGTTCATCCCTCCAGGAAAGGCAGGGTCCATGCGGGGTTTTGGGCCCTTTACAAGGGAATACGGCCGTTTCTTCTCGATTCCATTCGGGAGGGGCTGGACAAACATGAGGAAGTCAACGAACTTGTAGTGACCGGCCACAGTATGGGTGGTGCTATGTCGTACCTTCTTATGTTTGAATTGCTACAACCAAACGATATAGTATCTTCGGAGATGTCGCTCAAGTTGGTTGTTTTTGGGGCGCCAAGGGTCGGTGATACTCGTCTCGCGCAGCACTGGTCACAGTTGGTTCAAAGTCGCAAACAGAGAGGGTCTTTTCATGAGTACTCGGTGAAAGCCTATAATGATGGTCTGTCCACAATCATGTTCGTGGTGACTGGGCACTAAAGTCTATGCAGGCGTTCCTTCTCTTCCTCCTCTAGCCCTTGGCTACCGTCACTTCACTCATGAACCATTGTACTTCGTTCACGGACGCCTTTATTGTGTGCCATCTTCGGAATCCGAGTATGCTTTGTTCCGAGTCGACCCTAAACTTGCAAGCAACGGGCGTCCACCTGAACATCCGCGCGGTGGTCATAATTACTATAATGGGCGAGACCAAGAGCGATTCATTCGACGCATGAACTGGTTAAATGATGCATTAGGCAGGAAGGAGACCAATTGGCAGGGCAGGTACCGGAAATTTGTCAATAAACATTCGCGCCAATCCGCACCGACTAAATTATTTGCATAGAGTGAGTTGGCTCATCTTTTGTCGTGCAGACTAGCGCTAAACTGAACAAACAGGTTTTATAATAGTTGCAGTAACTTATTCTGTCCATACATAGCCTACACTTAACTAATCTGTCATGTAGAGTATTGGAATGTAGCATATCATTATAGAGTATGATGCCAGACATTTATAATAATTTTGCTACGTGCTACTGCAACGTGCGTTCGTTTCCGTCGCTTCCACCATCACCACAACGATGAGTGTGAACAAGACTCGTCGGAGGCTGCTCTTGCGACCTTCATTCTCATGTCACTACTGGAGTCGTCGATTCTATTCCCACTCTAACACGAACGGGTTCAAAATTCTTTTCTTGGGACGAGACCAGTTTTCTTGTATT
Organism: Moniliophthora roreri; assembly: GCA_001466705.2. NCBI lineage: Eukaryota > Fungi > Basidiomycota > Agaricomycetes > Agaricales > Marasmiaceae > Moniliophthora > Moniliophthora roreri. The sequence continues at coordinate 547,485 of LATX02000180.1, forward strand.
GTTTTTCGGCAACTATTTGAAGCTCCAGGTCCGTCATTTCCAAGCACAGAACGACGTTCTTAAACAATTTTTAATCAACAGCTAGATGTTTGGAACCATATCTCGATTGCCACGAACCCAGATGAGAAAATCCAGCGCGGGACTGTTCTGGCTCCTTGTGCGTTGCTTTCTCCTTGTTACCCCTTTGCATCTGAAGGTTGCCCTTCTAGCACCTTTAAGAGTTCTTGCGGAGTCTCTGGATCTACCAGTTCATCTCATTCCCCAAAAGAAGGTCGATTTCAAGCACTGGAAGGCACGTACCCCCGCAATATTGCAACACCCAAAATTCGCTTCACACCTGTCTTTAGGTTCCAGAACCCTTCTCGGACTTGAGTGGACGTCCACCTCCTCTAGAACACGTTATTGTTACCGCGTCTTTTGGGAGGATAATCCCTCTCAAGATACTTAACCTGTTCAGTCAAGACCGGAGGTTGAATGTTCACCCCTCTTTACTACCGCAATATCGAGGGGCGGCACCCATTCAGCACACGATTCTTAATGATGATCGAGAGACTGGGGTATGTATCATCGACATGCTGAAGCGGTCGGAAGGCATTGATGCAGGGCCAATATGGGCAATTAATCGTGTGGTATGTGTAAGTTTTGTTATGTCTGTTCCTCTACTAAATTACCGCCAGGCAGTCCCTGATGATGCTACATTCCCTTCTCTGCGCGATCGGTTGGCGGTCTCGGGTGGACAACTCCTGGTGACGGTACTGCGAGACATGCTTTCTAGAAAGGTCTTCGGCTACAAGTTTCAATTTTTCACGCTTCATGGAGACTTACTCCCTTCCGTCAGGCTACGCGAACCATTCAAGCTGAGCTTCCGGATGCAAAACCCGCACCCCCAATATCCTTCAACGACTCCTTGCTCAATTTTACCACAATGACTGCAGATTCAATCGTAAGAAGACATCGAGCCATTTCACATCAGGTTGGGGTTGTGACTTTCACGTCTGGAAGCCAACTGAAACATGAGCTGTAGAGACCTCTTGCAACCCAGATTTCTGGTGGGCATACCGTACAAATTCACGACCCGTCGGTGGTTATTCGGCCTCCGAAATTTACTCCTACCACCCCGGGACATGCTTGCCTGTCAAAACCGACGAAATCCTTACTAGTATGTTGTGCTGAAGGAACAGTTTTGTCCGTACCTTTTCTCAAGCAAGAGGGGAAAGCCTTGCTCGGTGCCCAAGCTTGGTGGAACGGCGCACAGAGCCTGGGATTGGTCAAGGATAAACACATCAGCTTATGTGTTGACCGGCAATGACGGACGGTCCACGTAGTGTAGAATGGTAAGTAATCTCGACGTATCAGACTATCTTTGCACCAAGGGTACTATGACTATGTATTACGACCTCTTAATGCACAAGTTGAACATAAATCCGTTTACTGTAAATAACAGCAAGCTTTTTTAAGTTGCTTGTGCTATGCTCCCAACTGCTCCCAACTGCGCAGCTAATACGTCATCGCAAAACCGAGCATTACAACAGGATGACTTACTGATGCGTCACACATCAAGACTAACTCCTCTTCTCTCCTCTTCGTATCCACATCACTCATTTAAAAGCAGATGACTGCAGCTTATCTTCACGATTTTCATAAGCTTCTAATTAACCACCTCACGAATTCTCTTCGAATAACATTACAATGGGACCTTTCAAATCCTCTAAAAACGTACGTTTCAGCTCTTCCGCCGGTTTCAATCCGCAATTCTCACTCGTTTGATTTAGAACTCTAACGCCGCTTACCGCGATGAACCCATCTCAACTCATAACGACTACACGGCGGGTACTGGTACCGGAATGCACCGTGGCACTGGTGCAGGTAATGCCAATGATCCATATACCCACACCTTGCCCGAACATACGGCTGGCGCTACTGGATTCGGCGGCCACCAAACACAGCCCGGAATGAATACCGTACGTGCATGCTTCACCATTGAACTGGTCACTGCTGATCCGTGACGACAGGTTGAAAACCACCATAACAATTACCCCATCGGCGGCGGATCTAGTGTCAACTCAGACCCGTATGCAGCCGCTGGCGTTGGACACCAAACCACCAATATTCCTCCGAGTGCAGGTATGCATGCCGGCTCGACAGGTACCGGTGAGCACCGTGGAGGTTCCATGACTGGCAAGTTCGAAAAGACCTTGGGAACTGTACTCGGGAGCGACTCGCTCAAGAATAAGGGCTTACAGAAAGAGCAGTAAGTGAATCCAGTTATCAGTTTGAGTCTATTCACTCGATATCGGAATAGGGAAGCTCACGCACTGAAAGTCCAAGGTGCTGAACTGGCTGAAGCAGAACGTCTTGAACGTGAAGCTGCGATGCGCCGCGAACGTGCTGTGGCCCATGGTGCCCATCCTGAAAATAAGCATCCAGGAGCAGGAATGTACCAGTAAGGGCCTTCATAATGGTATTCACTGAATTGTATAATATACTGCAGCATGTATTTGTGTATTTGTGATCTATACCATCGGACTGCAATATCTATGCATCGATTTGCGCGAGAAGGTCTTGCGCTGCCTCCGAGCGTGGGCGAACTTGGAAATCGAAAGGAACAGCTTGACTGGAAAAGTAGTGAATATCATGGCTCTCACGTGAAGTATGGGTTTAGACGTGCAGACGCACCTAATTAATCCGTCAGTAAAGACTACTTGCGGAAAAATTGCATTCCCTTCGTCATCTTCTGCCGGGCGAATCTCCAGTGTGGTGAGTACAGATGCCATAGCATGCCAGACGGCGATGTCAGCGAAGTGGCGACCAGGGCCTGTCGACAAACAATAAGTCAAAGGAGAGTAATATAATGATTTCGTAACAGACATATCCTGCCGGTGAATCATAAGTAACAGTAGAGCAGTATTGATAAATTCAAAATACCTTCGTCCGAATCCCCAAACTGCGGTGAAGTACGGCTCTCCCCTCCCCTGCGGTTTCGGCAAGAATCGACTTGGATCGAACGTTTTTGGGTTGGCATATACACGCTCATCCAGACTCATACCCCTGGCAAACAGTCAGTCTACCCCCCTTTTCAACGGAATTGGTTACGTACTCCACATTCGGAATAACGACGGTGCCACTGGGGATAAGCATACCCTGGTAAATGTCGTCTTCTGTGACACGGTGGGGTACCCCTTGAAAAGAGTAATCTCTACTAAGCGTATTCGAAGTGTTTATACCGCAACTTACCAAGAGTCAGCGTTGGGTGCCAGCTATCCGAACTTTTCTGTGAGCCAACATTGCCACAAATAGGAGCTGGAATATTACCGAAGGGTTTCCTGAAGAACGCATTCTAAGTACGGGAGTGCTTCTCGATCCTTGAGTTCCGGGAGGCGATCGTGGCCGATGAGGGATTGGATCTCTTCGTATACTCGCTTTTGACATTCCGGATGCAGTATCATCGCAAGAACAAAGACGGTCAGAGTTGCATAGCTCTATGTAACGTTCGTTCGTTTATTTAGGTATAGAGACTGAGCAGAGGAATGCTTACTGTGTCTTCGCCTGAGAAGTCGACCGTGAGCATCTCTTTGTAGCATAAGAATAATCTTACCTGCTGAAAAGATGGTAGCCGCTGCGCCCTTGACATCGTCAAGGGTGAGCCTCTCTGGATCTTGAGAATCTTCGTTTTCTCTCAATTCTTTCAGCTTGTCCGATGCAAAGCAACGCTCAACAGCGTTTTCTCTCTATATTATCTGTCGCGATTCAGCTCCAAACGAAGAGAATGAACGGCTAACCATTTGATCCTCGACATGCTGGATAGGGATATCATACAATTGGCGAATCGTTTTGTGGCCTTCACGAGCCTTGAAAGCGTAATACGTTCCCGGGAACCAAGATGGAAAGTGTCGCACTACGTACACAGTTTTAAGTCTATTACAGCATTAGAAAAGATATTGCTTACGCCACGGAAAGAAGTCGACAGGCGTGTTTCCAGGTGGACCAGAATGATTCATTACATGTGATGTGTTCATTCCAAGCTTGAGGAAGATATCATCATCAGACTTGATTGGGTGACCGAACGCCGCTCTCATGATATTTGAGGTGGTGAACCTATGCAGATTTAGTGCAACGCAGCTGAAAAAGGCTGTCCGAGATAGCCTACCTATGCACGAATCTGAAATGCTTTCCTTTTCCTGAAAACATGAGATTCTTTGCGAGGAGGCTCGCCTCCTCGGCCAGCACATGCTGGAATGCGAGGCTCTCCCTGCGACCGAAATATTGCTGAAGGATTTTCCGATGTTTAGGGTAACGTTTATCTCCATATTGGAAAAATGTAAGTGAAGGAATCCAGCCCTGTCTGAATGAGAATGCGTAAAGTCTCCGTCAGACACGGTGTGGTGGTCCCGACTTACATTTCGTAAATAACAAATCTCGGGCGACAACTGTATTTCGCTCCCCTCTTTTCAAGCAGTTCTTGTGCAGTTTCAAAGCTATCCAGCACTACCATTTCGCGGCCAAATACTTTGAGATATATCACGTCACCTATGTCATAGTCATGGCTCTGTCGAGCACAGGGAAGTGTCCTCATTACCATAGATTTTGGCCCATTGATGGAAGGTTTCGGCCTGGCCTTGAGATGGTATCAGTCGCAGATGCCCCAGAAGAGGCTCAGCTGTAGGCCCAGGAGGAAGATTTGGGTTTCGTTTCAATTTGTTTGTGAGGAACCACCCCAGGAATGCTGTCACGACGAGAGGAATGAGGATTGAGGATGGCATTTAGAGTTGAACAGTGCTGGTTCAGGTGAAATGCTTCCCGCTTGACAAATATCATTTGTATTTGCACTTGGGGTCGAAACAAGTCTAAAGAAGCAAGGACGATGCTTCCAAGTAGAACTGTCTGATGGAAACCTTTTCTTTCCACAGAGTCACGTTTTCAGATGCGCGTCGCGTTGAAACTTGATGCGTGTGACACGGTCAGGCTGTGACTGTTTCTCCTTTCCCCAACATGCCGGGACGCGTTCGACAAGGTCCCTCTCCGCTCGAGGAATTACCCTCGAAGGTCGCCAATATTTTTGAGCAAGTTCAAGGGCCAGCTCATAATCACAAGAAGAACTTTGTTGCTTTATACAAACTCCACGAAGATGCTACGCAGATCACTCAGCCTTGCAGAACTCCTCAAGGAGAAGAAGCCGTCAAGCCAATTGGAGAGAAGACATTTCTGGATACATTCTTTGTCCAACTGGGGAAGGTTCTGTCCTTGAAGAAAGGGACCTATCCTGCGGATCAGGTCGTGAAATTCATCAGTGGTTATGTCAAATACCTGAATGATAAAGGTGAGTTAGCTCCATGACTATTTATGATTTTGGATGCTAATATTGCAGTAGCTGCCGAAAACAGAGAAGATGACGAAGAGGAAGACGTTCTGGATATGGACTCTGCTATCTCTCGGTTTACTGAAAGACTTGTGGGGTTCCTCCTGAAGGGATTTGGGGCGAAGGACAAATCAGTGAGATACCGTGTGGTTCAGATTTGTGCTGAGATTGTAATCAATCTGGGGGAACTCGAGTACGTGGCATTAATTCGTGCATAGAGAAAGAGCGGCTCACCATACTGCAGTGAAGATCTTTATATGAAGATGCGGAGAGGCCTTTTGGAACGGTTGAATGACAAGGAAATTTCTGTTCGCGTTCAAGCTGCTACTGCACTCTGCAAATTTGCTCGTACCGATGACTCCGGTGAGGAGTCGAATGAAGATGCTGAAAGTGGACCGCCTTTACTGGATTGTTTAGTGGAGTCGATGACCTACGATGATGCAGTGTGAGTGACTCAAATACCTTCCGTGTCTCACGTATCTCACACGACTCCTCACAGCGATGTACGTCGTACTATTGTGAGGAACATTCCCTTGACCAAGGCTACTCTTTCTACTACTATACTCGAACGAACGCGAGACACAGACGCTGTCATTCGCAAGCTCGTCTACTCTCATGTCCTAGACAAGAATGTGGGTAACGCAGTCGAAAATGGAGTAACACATCCGAGCACATTCACCATCGCTCAACGAGAGTTAATCGTTCGAAATGGCATACAAGATCGAGACCCTGGGGTGAAGGCTGCAGCTTCAAACTTGATGGTCCATTGGATGGACATCTTGGGCTGCTCCCTCTCAGGGGACAAAGACGAGGAGGGGGCGCAGACACAGAATCAAACCCGCAAGGAGGAACACTTGTTGAAGTTCTTGACGAAGTTTGATCTTAGCCAAGAAGAGGTTGCGACGATAGCCTTGCAGAGCATCTTCGAAACCAAACCAGAAATATTCCAGGAAATGCATTTTCCGCGTAAGTGTCTTTCTGCCCTTTTGTGTTACCATGAAATGACCTCCTACGTAGCGCAATACTGGGCCACTCTGTCACCTGAGAAGGCCTTCCTTGCTCGTGTATTTGTGGACCATTGTATCAAAGAAAAGGCGGAAGTTCTCAAGGAAACTGCCCTTCCCGAAGTCACCGCCCTTGCTTTCCGCATTCAAGACACGTACAATCAACTCGTTGGTATTGAAGAGGAAGAGGAGGATGTCTTTGGCACTCTTGATGACGAGGCACGGGCTCGTCGTGACGATGAACGCGATGCCTGTGAGCTCACGCTCGAAGAGATGCTTAAACTCGCCGTCAATCTCGACTACGGCGACGAAATTGGTCGCCGGAAAATGTACGCCCTGATGCGTAGGTATCTCTTATTTTTGCTATTTTAGGGATTCTAACGTCTGCTAGGGGACATGCTCTCACGAGAAAAGCTCTCAGAGAGGCATGTCGGTAAATGTTTGAACGTGCTCCAAAAGCTCTGGCCAGACGAGAGGGACCTGATTCGTCTTATTGTCGAAATAGTTCAAAATCTTCGTGACCCCGGTGATGAAGAGGAACCCACGGTACGTCCCGCAACACTCTTACGAAGACATTCCTCATCGAAAGATAGAGAAATGATGCAGACCCAGACGCTAGCTTTACTAGTGTTGATGAAACGCCCAAGCCGGCCAAAGCCAAGTCTCGCGCAGACATGACGCCTGAGGAGCAACGTCGTGCAGATCACATTGATTTAATGTGTTTAATCCTGCTTGAGGGGCTTTTGGAACGAGTAAACGGAGTGCGTACCCTATAGTATTCTCTGTCACTCTCATTCTCATCTTGTGTCAAATAATTAGGCGTTGGGCGATAACTCTACCTTATATGGTGTCTATAACGAGGTGATCGTGCCCTGTATCCAGCATGCAGACCCCGCTCTTCGTGAGAAGGCGACGAAGTGCTTTGGACTACTCGCATTGATTTCAAAGGTAGTGTACTTGGAAAGTCAAATATCATCCTAGCTGAAACCATATCTTCCAGCCAAATCCTTCTCGTTTGCAGCAATTCATAAACTTCATAGTAAATCCGGAGCCACCAGAAGAGATGAAACTCCAATATCTTCGTATTCTATTCGATAACCTGATGTTACATCAACTGGCTATCCTGAAATCTGAGGAGGATGTATGTTGTTATTGTGCGTCGCTCGGCCGCATACTTATTTCATTTTTCAGACGAACCGTTTGATCAAGTTTTTCACGGAATGTCTCGAGGGGTTTGATTCTATGGACATACGATTCACCATCTGCGCAGGTTTAACAAAATTGGCGTATGGTGGAATCATGTTGAATAACACGGTTCGTTGGCGGTTCCATGCTACATTGACCAGTTGCCAACATCGATATCTAGGTTATCAGGACTCTTATTCTGGCATTCTTTTCGCCAAGTTCCGTCAACAATCACCGTCTTCTCCAATTTGTGGAAATGTTCTTCAAGGAATTCCGGAAGGTTAAGAAGTATCAGGCAATAATACTAGAAGTAAGTCATTCGATCATTCTAGGGGATGTCTGCTGGACACCGCGTCTCATCATGCAACGTAATGCAGGTGTTCATTGAGACTTTCGGTCATTTGACCAATGTCAAAGCCTCTGACGACGACGACGATCGAATGGTCTCGATGTTACAGATTGGACAGCAATTCGTAGATTGGACGAATCCCTTCTATGTCCAGTGGGTTTATTTGTGGCTTGATTGTCGTTTTCTGATTTCCAACCTCTTGTCCAGAGACGGAAAAGGCGATTTTGCTATCCAAGTGCAAATGGCCATTGAGATAGTCAGAGAGCTATCTAAGCCGGAACATGTCCAAGAGAGTGAGTAAATGGGATATCTTCGTGTCTTGAATATATGCCTATACAATTGCAGAGGATGATAGGCGAGTTTTGTTTCAACTATTCCAATACTTGCATCTCCCCGAAACCGTGGACGACGACAAGATTAAAGAGCTCAAGGTCATGATGGACACCTTGAAAGCCGTAAGTGAGCATAATGTCTACTCTTACCCTCAACTTACAGTTGCACATAGCGTCGGCCCCCTCGAGACAGCACATCTAAGAGAGTCTTCACCAAATTTGAGGCTTCTGTGTCCAAGATGTATGAGGCACAGCTGCACGACTTCAATGACGAGGATTGGAAGAACATGCAAGAACACAAGGAGATCTTGGACTTTGTTGATTCGATTATACCGGAAGATGAGGATGAGGAGGATGAGCAGCCTAAGAAGGGAAGGAAAAGGAGATCACCTAGTATTGCCTCGACGACTACAGATGGGGACGGTCCGTCGAGAAGGAAAAAGCAGACCAAGTGCGTGATGATCATTACCAAGAGTCTTCACTCATGCTCATCGCGGTTCAGGAAACGACGTGTGTCTACCTCAGACGACGATGAATCTGAATGGGACAACCAGACAGAACGAAGTACGCCACCTCGACGAGAATCGGAGGCTCCGGCACCCACGAGACGGATGCCGAGACGAGCGTATGTATTTACTCTGTGTACACGTCAGTTCGGTGTTTGATTTTGTCTTTTCTCAGGGCAACGAGGAAACCTGCTCTCGAGATTCAGGATAGTTGGGTTGACTTTGAGGAAGCTGACGCAGAGGCAACTCCCCGAAGCCATGCTCGGCCTCGAGGCCGTGTATCCGAGGAGAGTAATACGACACAGCCAACAACTATCTCTGCTACGAGTCGCGATTCTATAATGGATAACGATTCGGAAGAAGAGGAGGACGAAGTGAGCGGGTTGCTAGTCGAGGATTAGCTTCAGCCTACGAGCACCATTCTTTACCATCTATCTCTTTATCTTCTTTTCACGACCTATCATGATTTAGTACGGATATGATCTTGTTGTATATGTGTAGGTAGATATTAGTACACTAGTGTATGTGTCCCGATAGCGATAACATGTTTTCACTTTTTTGGTACATTGTCTTCAATTGTATTTATCGTGAAGGCGGTATCCGTGGTGTAAGCCGCAGTAAAGTCGGTAAAGTCCGCCTCAGTCGATGTCACATTCTCCAATGTCCGATTTGACTTGCGCTCGGCTTCCTTGACATGGATGATCATTCTGCAGACGAAGAGGGATAATGCCAGGTTGAAGAATCTAGGGAGTTGGTGATTAGTTTTGAGTAGTGTTGGAAAAGATGAAGAGTTACACGCACATGAACCCAGTTTCCCAAACGATGATGTCTCGGAAACCTAATCTTAGTCCATAGGTGGCTCCTGGAATGAAAGTAGCTATCGCACGTTATCAGAAGGCATTTCAGTTTGATGAAGCCTGGAAGTACCAACCGCTCATATATATTGGGATAAGAACGTTATCCCGAATCATGGTACGAATCAATAGTGGCTGAGATGTCCAACCCGAAGATAGAGCCCTTGCAAGCTTGCGTACGGACAAAGTCAGTGCGACGAGAAGGGTAGTAGCAGTTCCACATCTAAAGAGTGTTTAGTTACCAACTCTGTTAAACAGGGAAGGGTAGATGTCCCACATGAAAATGACAGCAGCACAGACAACGGTCTGGCCTGCACAACCGTGACTGTAGTTGATATAATACATGGAAATGAAAGCGGTGGGTGCTTGGGCAGCGACACATAAGGTTTGTGTACAGATGAGAAAGTACAGCATTCTTCTCGACCTTCCATATAGGATGTAAACTGGGGGAGAAAAGGGTGAATAGGGCTCTTGGATTAAAGAATAAGTAAACGTACTTCGGTAAAACAACACGGACTGGAAGATGAGGAGCGCGATCAACGAATTGATGACACGGTAGACTTGCATATTGTGGCAGGTTCTTATATCGAGAATTCCTGAGCTACGAGGTCGCATGAATACCGCATAGACACTAGGAAGCAACCAAATTAGCACGGTTCTCGAGCATATGGACCGGATACCCACGTTTGCACGATAATAGGGTAATATCGACACCAAAGGTAGAGCCCGGTACTACGAGTCCAAGGACCCCTAGTGAAGACAAATGTTTCAGTGAATTGAAGTCCTATGGAGAGGAGGAAAAATTTGCAACAGACTTCCAGATGAGCCGGTATTCGACCGAGAAACTTGACCCCAAGTCCCAAATGAGAAGAGCGAGAGAACTATAGCTCAAGATATCAAATATCATGAGCTCCAAGGTTGGGGGGCGAGCCATAGATACTACTTGCTTGCTGTGGACGCTGTCGGAGTTGGGGACAGGAGCTGAGCCTGAGAAGCTTCCGTCACAGATTATGATACGCGAAAATATAACATGACATGCTCACCTCGTGCCGACCTCGTTGCATTTCTGAGCTTTGAGAAAGAAAAATGTAAAAGGATTGCTGAGGTGGAATCATTTGTACGATGCAAGGCAAGCTGTCAAGCAAAGTGTAGTCAGAAAGTTTCTCACGATAGATCACTTTTCGATTCTCCTCTCTCGGCGTTGACTAGTAGTACCACTGGTAGTAACTCTCTCTGAATTTGTTACTTATCGGTGTTGAAATATCTGCAGACCTCTTGCACACCTTCAAGACACAGCCCACGGATGCGCCCATAAAGCTAGTCCGAAGTCTCCACTTAACCCATCATGATGGAAAAAGTTCGACCTGCTAAACTCCCATTCCTTTGATTATGAGCCTCATCAGGCAGGTCATTGCCACCGTGAATCAACACATATTGGTCGACTCTACAGCACCCGCGTAGCCACCAGGTTAAACCCCTTCTCTCCCCATGGCACCCAGCCTACGAATCAAGGTCATCTCGTATCTGCTTTTCTTGCCATGCCTGGTGGCTTCTGCGACTTCGAATCGACGTCAAGACCCATCCCTTCCTTCAACTGTCTTCATTCCTCTCAAATTGAACAGCAACCAGCGATATTTAGTGCAGATCCATGTGGTATGTGCTGGTACATTCCGTTCTTTCAGATGTCTGACGATGTACCTCCAAAGTCATCGCAACCTTTCACTTTCGCGCTATCCACGAGCACTGGCTATAGTGTAATTGCAGGAACAGATTGCTTGACATGCAACGTAGGATCGACGTGAGACAATGGCATTCTGCTTCTTTCCTGACAAGTTGACGAATATGGTGTACAGACTGGACATCTCTCCTACTTCGGCGCTTGGCTTCCAGAATCTTTCAATCTTTGCCGGATTCGCCGATGGTACCATCGTACAGGAGGACTGTCAACTAGAAAAGAATGACGGGGCGGCTTGGAATTGGACGAACCAAAGACGTACGCTCCAGTTGTGATCTTGTGTTGTTCAAAGATACTTACGATTATGCAAGGTAGTCATCGCAGCCAATCAATCAAACCTCTTTTCGCCCCAAGTTTCCGGAATCCTTGGCTTAGGTGATAACGGCCGGTATGCTCCCCCGGGCATGGACAATTCGGTCAACTACTAATAACATATTCTCTCTGCAGCGATCGTAACTTTGAGGCGACCGTGCTGGGCAACTGGTTATCTAAAAATCCTACTCAAGCCAATGTCTCGTACGGCCTGGCCCTGAATGCACCGTTAGAGGCATCAGAGGATGGTGGAGAGTTTCACTGGCTTCGTCCGAATAACGCGTCGTTTGAAGAACCTGTCGTCTGGAAGCCCCTCATTCCGGCCAATACAAGTACGACGCAATACGACTCGTTCGTGCAGATGGACACCTACAGTTTCGACGGTGAAGGAGCGAGTATATCAGGACCTTTGGATCTCCTCGCTGTGATCGATCCGTTCACATCCAGCATATTCTTCCCTCAGGATCAGGCCCGGGCAATTTGTGAGGATTTCATCTTCTTTGCGTTGCCTACCGTTGAATACCCTCCAAGATGGCGCCATCCCTGGATCGTCCCCTCATTTGACACTTTCCACATCGACGGCATATAGTGTACCGTGCGACGCGAAAATGAAGCTTACACTTGTGTTCGGAGAGCTGTCTGTTTCCCTGGACGAGCGCAAACTTGTACGTCGGGCGCAAGACACTTGTTATGGGACTATCGAGGAGTGGGCATCTCCGTCAGCCAACGAATACCTACTTGGATCTACTTTCGTATCTAGCATATACCTGTTGGTCCTCTATCTGTTCACAATAACCATTATATCTAATCTCCCAAACAGCATCTACCAAGGATCAAGTTCATCGAGCTCGTACGGCTTCGCTAATCGGAAGGAGCCAGTTAGCGAGCTTACATTGCTCGCCATTATCGGGATAGGCATGGGCGTGATTGGTTTTGTGCTGGCTATCATCATCGCAACCTACCTCATCACACGGTCTTACCTAAAGCGACGTCTTTCGAACAAATCAATAACATATGAACCGTTCGATCTATATCGACACCTCACGAATCCAGACAGCGATCCCTTCATCCCACGACCGTTTCTACCTTCACCTTCACCTTCACCTTCACCTCCACCTCTACCGGATTGGTGGTCCACATCTCATATCTCCATGCCACCTACCCCATCGCCGAATTCTGCTCCTGTTCCTAACGCTACTCGACATTCCAAGACGAGTAGCGCCCAATATGCCGCAAGACCGAGACGGCCGAGCGAAGCTTCAGATATCCCGAATTGGGCTCAGGTTGATGGCCTGAGTTCACCGCTTCCGCAGCAGACAGGTAGCTCGAATGAAGCTAGAGCACTATTCATCCAACTTCACCCCAGCTCTTCCACACATCATGGAACATCAACATTCTATACTTTGACTTTACCCGTATCGCCGATGACGCTCTCACATTCTCACTCGAATTCGAATTCTCACGAAGATGGGACGTCGCCTCCTCCGTACTTGGAGAATGAAATCCCACGACATTGAACATCTTTTATGATATCCATGCTGCTTCACTCTTGGACGATGGACAGTCAATTCTTATACAATGGTGTAAATGAAACGTTAAATAGGGCTTGTTGGGTGCACAGTAATCAAAATCAACCATCTTGCAATCGTCAGAAGGCCTATCCGGCTTGTAGTAAAGTTGGGTTTTGGAGGTCTCAGTATCGACATACGAGCACTGAGACGGTCTCAGACTCAAATCACCGAGTTCACCACAATCGAGTGCCATCCTACCTTTGCTCTGAATCGAATTCTGTTCAATGTATTGAAAGGTCTCAATTCGGGCGTGTGGTGGCAAGCCATCAGAACGGACAATGGGGATTGGCCATGGCCCATGGGCAGTCGAACAGACCAGATTTAGAAACAGTAGCCATACTCCGAGTCGCGTAATTCATTTAAAGATTAAAGAGATGGGTCTCCACAAAATGTCTCCCAACCCATCAACTTGCAACACATCAATGGTGAGTTTCGCTCACCATAGTCCCTTGACACCCCGTCTAATTCATGGACTTTCAGGAGCAGAATCCACTGTTCCTCCCATTCCCCAACGCGAAATCCTTTGCTTCGGCTTCGTTCAAAGCTCAGAGTGGCCGTCACATCGACAGCCTTCCCGTTGAGATCCTCACTATGATATTTCTATACGTTCGCGACAACCCTCCGGAACGCTTCGATTTTTATCGGAACCCGATCGACGATCCTTTGAACCCTATAAACGACGACGCACTTCCATGGACTCTCTGCAAAGTCTCTCAACGTTGGCGTACGATAGCAGAGAACACCCCTGACCTCTGGAGAATCGCCAACGTTGAGATGACTTGGGATAAGGGGCGCCTGATGGACTCCAAAGCCGGGAAGACGATATTGCAGCGTATCATCGAGATGATCACAACGTGGTTGGCGAACGCCAAGTACCTTNTTCCTGTTGAAAGAGATGCGAGGCCCCAAACCAGGGTTCGCATCTTTGGAGACGCTCCGAGTAGTGGCGCATTGTTATCGGGAGAGGCAGTACAATCGGTTTGATTATCGTCTACTGGCCAAATTATTGGAGGAAACGCGGAATCGAAATGAAGGGAACAGCTTTGGGGTGTCTTTGAGAACAGAGATAGAGGTGGTCGGTGAATTGACACCTGAGTATGTCAATCTGACCGAGCAGTTACTGACATCTGGATGCCAGATGAAGGAGAAGCCTATGAGACGCTTCCACGAGACTTTGAGGAATTTTTATGTTTAAAAACGGACGTCAGAAGTATGAAATACATACATAAGCTTGGATGGCTCACCATCAAATGCATTATAATTTATACGCATGGCAATCAGAATCGGAGTCAAGAGGTATCGCAGCGGTATAATTGTCCTAAGAATCTATCAGTTTTATGTATCTGATGCAAATAAAACTCCAAGCTCACAGAAAACTGAACATTGGGCTAAATCTGTCGATGGGACTGGATGGTCTAGTGGTGGTCTAGGACCAGTGGTCGTGGAGGTGTGTGAGCGACGCGACTCGGAACGCGTTTGTTTGGCGTCTGTGAGTAACAAATAATTCTTCCTTTCCTCCCTTCCTCGCCACTCGGCTCGCTGGCCCATGTCATCATCAGCAGCCGTTGCAAAATTTCGTCTACATGAACTAAAAGGCCTGCAAGGACACATAGCGAGGCACGGTCCCCTCCCTCCGCCCAACCCTGACTCCCCACCAACGCAGGGTACATGACTACCAAATCCCTTTTCCCCACCGCAACCCCAAAACCGGTCGATGGGCACCACCCAAATACTCCCTTCGTCGTCAGGCAGAATTGATCAAAAAGGCTAAAGAGACCAATAGTCTTCATCTCTTGCCACCCGGTCCAAAATTGCACAAACCGCAAGTGTTGGCAGAGGTCCTTCTCGCAAAAGATGGAGAAGGGTCGAAGGAGTTGCCGGAAAAGTTGAAGCCTTTGTCATTTGAGGCTGACTGGGTTGGTAAATTCACGCCAAAGGAGAAGCCAGAGGTTCCTTTGTACGCACAAAAGAAGAGGATGTTCAAGGGACACAAGTGGGAGAGGACCAAAGAGCGCCGGGAAGCTCACAAGTCCATGTTATTGCGGGATATGGACAAACGAGTCAGGAGATGGAAAGACGTGAGTCTTATTCTCTTTCTGGTTTTTTGCGGGTTGAACTGACACGCTTTGTAGTATCACAGGAGGAGAAGACCCGATCCCCCCAAGCCGCCGAAGAGGCTTTCTGGAAAACTACCGTTCTAGATTACATTACGCATTACTTCTGCAACAGCAATATCACATATATTCGGTTATTCGTCCGTGCTATTGCGTTTGCCCCGTCCTCTCGCGCGCGTACGTTTCTTCGGGGGTCTTGAGACTGTGAGAAACCAGACCAATGAGGCATACTCCCACCTTTCAATTTCCTCCTCCCTAACCCAAGCAGTTTTGCTTCAAATTCTGCATCTACTCGTTTCCGACGCCCATTGTTGAATTTTACTCTTCTTCACTTTGACTTTTCCTCCCCGCGCCTTGCCAGCGCCCGACAACACAGTGTCAACGTCATTGAAATTTGTATATGGCAGAGCGACTCCAAGGTTTTCTCCGTAACCTCTTCACATCAAAATCAGTAGGGTGAGATCTTTATCTTCGACTGAAAATGTCTGGGCTGACATATGGTTCATAGCGCAGCCGACTTGGCCACTCCACTAAGCTATGCAGAGCTCAATCCTGTTTGCATATAAAGGAACGCCTCAGCGAATCCACTCCAGCTCATCCGATAATCAACGTGTCACTTGTAATTGCGGCGCCACAGATTAGTGACCCTATCTCGAAGGTATTTTATCGAGAAGAATGTGTAAAATTTCCCATAGAGGAGTTGAATGCCGGCCATCGTGAATAGGTAGGCGGATCCGTGCCAGCCCAGATCGTCCAAGAATTCAAAATGGTCAGTGATTTCTGGCTGTGAAAGACAGTCAGAGACTAGTTGTGATGTACAAGCATACTCACGATAGCTGTTGCAATGATTCTTCGAACTGAACAAGTCATACATAACATCTACATGTGTTTGGAGATAAACTTGCGTATTATTCTGGAGAAAAAAGGGTATTTAATGCTCGGATGAGAGGATTTGAAGAATAATTTCGCACCAATGCCATTATGAATACACTAAGGCACAGAGCGAGAGTAATGAGAGCGAGTTCCAATCCTTGAGGATATTTTATCGACTCTTCTTCGGGTATTTGCTCTTTGGAAGGTATCACATCTTCACCGGGATCGTGGCGTCGTATAGAGACAATGGGTGAAGTAGCATTACAACCGTTGAGTTCCCCCTTAGGCTGAGACATGATGCATTGGGGGTGGCGGGACCGAGTGAAGTGAAAAACGACACCATCAGCGGAATTGGTCCCTGGCATAAGCCTGAATACGCCGATACGTCGTACCGGGCCATTTGAAAATCCATGGTGAGAAGTAGGGAAAGGAAAAGTAACGCCATGTGGGAATAGCAGCATATTAACAAGGACAAAGAGCGCGTTGTGTTTACCAATAATACATGTTAGCATTCGGCTTGATTGAGCAACGAGTACGCAAGGTGTATAGAAAGGATGGACTGCAGGGAGCGGGGAGATCATGATGGTAAAGACGTCGTCAACGGGCGCTTTCTCCACTGCGCGACTGTACATCTTCTTTGATATCGGTAATAAACCCAGTTCAAGGATTTGGAAACCTCCGCCCGAGGTCGCGGTGGACCTCCTGCTGAGGCCCGATGGATGACAGTGTGGGTAGTGCTGATGTCCCGCTGAGGTCTGTGGGAGATGTCCCTAGGATGTGTAGGATAAGATCCACATGTCTGCTCATGCAACGGTAGGAGTGGGTGGACACTGCTGTGATTGGTCGCATTCGAGCTATTTCTCGGTCACGGGACAACGAGTATCGGTGTCTTCAAAGCAAGTTGGGCCCGAGCTTTAACGGTTTTGCTCTGAGTCGAATTTCAATGTATTGAAAGGTTCCAATTCGGGCCTGAATGTGTGGTGGCAAGCCATCAGAACGGACAATGAGGATTGGCCATGGCCATGGGCAGTCGAACAGACCAGATTTAGAAACAGTAGCCATACTCCGAGTCGCGTAATTCATTTAAAGATTAAAGAGATGGGTCTCCACAAAATGTCTCCCAACCCATCAACTTGCAACACATCAATGGTGAGTTTCGCTCACCATAGTCCCTTGACACCCCGTCTAATTCATGGACTTTCAGGAGCAGAATCCACTGTTCCTCCCATTCCCCAACGCGAAATCCTTTGCTTCGGCTTCGTTCAAAGCTCAGAGTGGCCGTCACATCGACAGCCTTCCCGTTGAGATCCTCACTATGATATTTCTATACGTTCGCGACAACCCTCCGGAACGCTTCGATTTTTATCGGAACCCGATCGACGATCCTTTGAACCCTATAAACGACGACGCACTTCCATGGACTCTCTGCAAAGTCTCTCAACGTTGGCGTACGATAGCAGAGAACACCCCTGACCTCTGGAGAATCGCCAACGTTGAGATGACTTGGGATAAGGGGCGCCTGATGGACTCCAAAGCCGGGAAGACGATATTGCAGCGTATCATCGAGATGATCACAACGTGGTTGGCGAACGCCAAGTACCTTTCCAGTGACAAAGGTGTTTTGGAGCTGTCGTACCGTTCGACGAAGTGGGACGTGGAAGATTACGATGTGGCGATCCTGAAGACGATCCTCGAGTATGCGGAATGGATGAAGAGCTTTGGTATCTTGGCTGACTTTAAGATGATGCCACACTTGGAGATCCTTGCGGGACGTACCCAGCGTTTGGAAGCTCTAAAGATAGAGACTCTTGGAATGGGGATATACAATCGCCTCGACTTGAAGGCTTTCGCCGATGCTCCGCGCCTTCGTTCTGTAGAAGTCGGTCGGGTGACAGAGTTTTGGAGAACTATCCAACTCCCGTGGTCGCAATTGACAGAGTGTAACGTGGATGAGAGATGGATCACGGATGGTCTTGGAGCTCTCGTAGTCGCAGGGCCGAACATTACGCGAGCAAGAATCACCGCGCACAAGGACACCAACTATAACAATACCGAACTCGCGGCATTTGATAGTTTTGGCATGGTTATTGTCCCGAAGCTGCGCTCTTTAGAGTATGCAGGAGGGGGCGAGCCCAATGGCTTCCATTACAGATGTGCTCTCACAAAGATGATCCTACCCAGCTTGGAAGAGCTGATTCTGCGACAGAGGAAAAAGTTTGTCTACGGCTACGCGGAGGACATGATTGAGAGATCTGGTGCAAGGCTAACACGCTTGGAGTTGTATCATACATACCGCAATAAGCTTGAGGATGTTAAGGCGCTCATCACCTATGCAATGCCCTCACTGAAGACACTTGTGGTGGATATCAACAGTGACGCACTCGGACAGCCAAATGCGGACAATATTCTCCTTTTCCTGTTGAAAGAGATGCGAGGCCCCAAACCAGGGTTCGCATCTTTGGAGACGCTCCGAGTAGTGGCGCATTGTTATCGGGAGAGGCAGTACAATCGGTTTGATTATCGTCTACTGGCCAAATTATTGGAGGAAACGCGGAATCGAAATGAAGGGAACAGCTTTGGGGTGTCTTTGAGAACAGAGATAGAGGTGGTCGGTGAATTGACACCTGAGTATGTCAATCTGACCGAGCAGTTACTGACATCTGGATGCCAGATGAAGGAGAAGCCTATGAGACGCTTCCACGAGACTTTGAGGAATTTTTATGTTTAAAAACGGACGTCAGAAGTATGAAATACATACATAAGCTTGGATGGCTCACCATCAAATGCATTATAATTTATACGCATGGCAATCAGAATCGGAGTCAAGAGGTATCGCAGCGGTATAATTGTCCTAAGAATCTATCAGTTTTATGTATCTGACGCAAATAAAACTCCAAGCTCACAGAAAACTGAACATTGGGCTAAATCTGTCGATGGGACTGGATGGTCTAGTGGTGGTTTAGGACCAGTGGTCGTGGAGATGTGTGAGCGACGCGACTCGGAACACGTTGAGTACAAACAATTCTTCCTTTCATCCGATCATGATGGTAGGAGACACGTGTGCACCCTTGTCAATGGGCGCTTACACTTGATAAGATTGAAAATAAGCGACCCATCTCGTCCATTAATGCTCCTTCTCTTCCACCCTCAGGTCACCTCGAACCATGCATATTGACGTCTGAACTTTCTCTCTTTAGTCTGCTTGGTGTCGGCCATTGGTCAGCCAGCTTGTCAGGTCACAGAACTCGTCACTCGCACCTTGGCCACTAGCTTGCAAGGTGGTGTCGGCCCACAAATTTCACGTGCTGATATTCGTCAAGACTAGATATTCGTAGGGTTGAATACGGGGGTATCAAATATCCGTTTGAAGAAACCTTCCAAGTCCTTTCCCTTCAACTAAGGAACATTACCTCGCGAGTAAGATTGGGGATCAGCAGCCTGATAAATCTTGGACACCCTCGAGTTGCGTAGATCCGGTCTTGAGAGAGCCACAGAGTGAGGGGGTCGTGGTTAACCGTATCATCTCTGGCAGACTGGAGAAAGGGCGGTTGATGGAAAGGGTGTAGAGCATGCGCGTGGAAAGATTGAGGGTTGGGTTAGTTTCATCATGGATGCGATGTAAGAGCTGGTATCATCTCCCACCCTGTTGCTGGCTGCTGACCAAATACCACCTTCTCCACATAACCTGGAATAATATTCTGAGTATCCAGTGCATAGGAAAAGATAGTACACTCACCTTCGGTGGGAAAAAGTATGAAACCTCTTCTAAACTAAAAAAGTGTACCGCCAATGGGTGCACCGAAAGCGACAGCTACACCTGCTGCACGGGCCGTGCTCAAAATTTCACGCGTTTGGCTAGGATTGAGAGGTGAATAACGCGTTTTGAATGACGCCCCTGAGAGTTCTGTCTATAAATTTGGGTTTGCACAACCGGTACGATAGCGGGATACAAATCAAGTATATATACTGCAATGCATTATACAACGGCTGCCCTGTTCGACCGAGAATAGACAACTATCTCCTCATCCGATTCAGACCCCTCGCTGGCGTCTGTCATGGTGTAAGATATGAAAATCAATTTGAACTCGAGGGCAAGTGATAGTGATGCATACCATTGTCATATGATTCGAAGATAGTAGGCTTATTCGTTGAATCCTCCAAATCCTGGAACCGACCTCCACGCCCAACGATTTGCCAGAGAGGATAACCGAGGGAGTGAGCAAGGACTGTCGTCCTGGGGTCAAACGCTTTGAAAAAGTGAATCCTCTCGATGCCTTTGTAGATGTCAAGATCCCAAGAATAATAACAGAGACCCACATCGGTCACATAAGATGGAAGTCCCAAGGATGCTCTCGTGCTATCCAACATCTCTTCTCGCCCAAAAGGATCAAAGGACCAGAAATATTTTGCACTCTTTGCCCAAGACCTCCATATTGCTTCGTTGTCAGAAGGGCAAGGAATAGATCGAATGAAGAGGTATACAGGGGTGTCGGTGATCACTTGTTGGCAGGTGTTCCTTTCGGTACGATGGAAGCCAAGATAGAAGGAGTGAGTGATAGCTATCGGTGTAAGGTCAGGATGCTGAACATGTGCGAGACCATGCGTAAACTTACAGCATTCTTCCCATTCCTCTTCATGAATTTCCAGTTGGCTAAAGACGCTGTGCGCCTGAGCAAGCCATGGTTTCCAGATGTCCAATGGTCTATTGCCATGAAGCAAATCATATCGTAGCCACCAGTAATCCTTGAAATCTGTCCGATTAGTGAACTTAAGCCTATAATCTCTGTGAGTACACATCATCCACCACAATCATTCACAACGCACTGTACTGATCCATCTTCCATGACAACTTTATGCTCATCCATCGCCGATGAGCTACATCGTACACATACATATTGCGTCGTCTCTGCAAGTCCCATCCACCGAGCGATAACATCTCGTCGGTTCTTTTTCCAAAGCGAGCCGGCGAGGCATGGCCATGCTTCAACAGCAGTACACCGTCCCAATTTCCGCAGGTGTCGATCACTGAAATGCTCGAGGATAGTATCTGTTGAGAGTATTCTGACGAGGTAGTCGATGATCGTGCTGGTATCGCTATATGCCTGAATAGATAATGGAACCGGTGGAGTTGAAGGTGTGTTGGATAAACCAAGCAGACCCCAGATGTTGTCACTTTGAACATGAGGTCCCCTCCGTAACTTGCCACTCCTGGGTTCAATCCATAATTCACTTGATCGCTGTAACCTTCCGCCATCAAGACTCAGGGTAAGGTGAGTGTTGGAATTGAATGCGACATACGATGTTCCGACCATCTTTGACTAATTTCGTGACACTAAGCTGTGGTCAACGATGTCAGTCAAATTCACAAGCATGGCATGTAGGACACACTTGAAATTCAATATACAGTAGGAGTACAAAGTTGCCCGAGAAGACACGGTGCAAAGGAATGAGCGCTGTGGTGGAAGGTTAAATTTCAGCAGTCGAGTCACAGATGTAATCAATATGCTTACCATCGTAGAATATCAACGCCGGTATATCACGCCGGTCGTTGTAGCCAAAAAGCTGGGCCGAGTTCGGATGTCTAATGATAAAGATGAGGATAAAGCATCTGAATTGAAGATTGGGAACAAGACGCACCTTATAGCACAAAATTCAGCGAAGTCCCGTTTGAATGCCTGTCGAGCGGCGCAAGGATTTGGGATTTAGTGATATTGAGGGAGGGGTACTTATTACTGACCTTGAAAGCGCCTGGTCCACTGTACCCGACATGTAGAAACTCTTCTTCTTTGTCTTCACCACGGATGCGAGCAATGCTAAATATCCGATCAACATCCCACCGAGTATCATTGGCAACAACCCGGGTAAGGCGGACATCGCAAGTTCGAATTCGTTCGTACTCAACTACACAGTTGGACAAACACCGTGATGCCTGAATAGTAAAACGCACTTCATCCCAAATGGTGTTCTTTTTCCCATTTTTGTGCACAACCACCCGATTATCGTGAATAGTGGCGACATACTGTAATCCTTGAATGTTGATTAATTGGCCGCCGGAAATGGAGAAGTTTGAAGATCCTTGGATGAACGCCATGGTGCGCTGGTAAGGGTTGGAGGAAAGGGGAACTATGGGGGGTCTTGAGAAGGCAACAGCTTTTGAACGCGGATAAAGGGCGCTTCATGTTTGTCATGAGGTGTGCAGGAAGCAGTGTGTTGGATGTATATATTCGGCTTGATTCCTTGATTCAGGCTGTATGAGAGACGGTGGACAGGGAGAAAGAGATGGGCGCTTATACATGTCTCTACTGCATGTGAGCATACATTTTCAACCGATAAGTATGGTTCCGACCCTGGGTTCACTGTAATATACAAGTACAACTGAGCATCTAAACCAATGGCCAGTGTCCCATATCGATATCTCTCTCCCCTCCAATGAGTGGCGTGATCCCTAATCTGACTTCTCCAGTGGCCATAACACTCCCTTAAATTTCACCTCTGCAGGTGGCACTACTACTCTTCGACTCTGAGCCCGTCGGCCTGTTTAAATTTTTCGGTAATGACATGGAGTTGCTGATATCCACCTCCGTACCACAATACTCTCAAACACCAGCCGACGAGGGCCCAGCATCAGGTGAGACGGAACGCACCCAGTCCATGTAGTGGCAGGCCTGCTGAAGCGCTAAAGTCCGAGAGATAATGTCCCTGAGTGTTACAGCAAAAGTATTTGCATTACCATACTTGCCCAAGTCTGCAGAAGATCTATTGTCGAGAGAGAGTATCCGGGAAAGACTGACCACATATCTGCTGGTGCTGGCAGCTGGAATGGATGTCGCAGTGATTGGCTTGTGTTCAGTACCTGTTCAGGCCATCGAGCTAAGTTGAGACATGCAGACACCGAAGTGGTAGGTTCAAGCTGGATGTAATCGCTCCGAATACTAGACTTTTGTTCGATGTATTGCGGAGTGCAGGTGATCACGATACCGCAGTGTACATAATGACGAAGAACGGAGATAATGACCGGGGCACACGACTAAGTAGTTGGGTTGTAACATTCGTTGGAGAGAGAAAGGGCGTCGAAGCTGTCAGCCTTCGATCTGTAAGTCGGTAAAGCAAAGACAGAGCATGACCCGCACGAATAACTCATTATAGATGACTCAGGGATTACCTTGAAACAAGGCTGAGTGACTAGGGTAGGTACGGTGTTGCGCGTCAACGCGTCAACGTGGTGGTGTTAGGAGAAGGGATGATGACGTGACGTTGGCAACATCACAACTTGGCGACTTGAAATTGGGACCCAAATTCCGGGAATAATTCTCTCGTTTTGTCGAGCACTTAGAATTTGGCATAACACAACGAACGGTCTGGAAATTTTCATAGATTTCGCTTGTTTTCCGGAATTTACTAAAATATGGAAAATCAAAATTCTGCGGCTTCGCGCTGTGAGTATTATTATTATACAATAAAAGTCCTATTTGACCGAATGATGAGAGGCCGCGCTTGTCAACGGGCGCTTACGGCGGCGACCATACTCTTTTTCACTTCCGTGACGCTTCTTTCAGCTCAACCCCCCACCATCGATACCTTCTCTCATCGACATTGATAGCGAGAGTGCCCTCCAGCGACAAAGCCGCTCGACGTGCAGCATGGGAATCAATCCGTGAAGAGCTCTTGAAAGGTGAGGGAATGCCCCGGGATGCGTTGGAATGGTAGTCGAGGGTGAGTTATCAATGCCATTAAGATTGATAGTAAGTGACCCATCTCGACCGCCCCTTCTCTTCCATCCTCAGGTCACATCGAACCACGCATATTGACGCCTGAATTTTCTCTTCGGTTTGCTTGGTGTCGGCTATTTTGGTCAGCCAGCTTGTCCAGGTCACGGAACTCGCCACTCGTGGTCTCATCAAGGCTCAGGAATAGCAAAAGAAGGCGGCCGTGGTCGAGCGATTTAATTTGTACCAATTGCATCGGCCTAGTCGTAAAAGAATGTCATGATGGCCTCTTTGATGTTGAATGTATGTTCATGCGGAATATTTTGGGTATTGCTGTACGTGTTGGTTGAAGTCAAGTGTTCAACTTTGGGTCTGACGTCTTTGACAAGCAGACCTTCTCCCAATCCATCACCATCTTCCTCGGCATCGTGATCATTCTGCAGCACTGACGGCCCGACATCGTGCGCGCCCTCAAGCTTCCGCAATACATACGAAGTGAAGCTTATCATCGCAGGTGACCCTTTAACTAACAATATCTCCTAACGTGCTCACTCACTGAGTACTCGATGCACACTTAGAATCGCGTTCAACATCAAAGAAGCCTGGAAGCATGGACGTAATGCGAGTTGGTCTTTTTCGTGGGTGGTCGTTAGTGCGCTCTTAGGTTTCGCCCCTGTTATAAAAAGAAGTACTGCTCTTGAAAGGCCCAAGATACGTCTAGGGCGAAGGTTATCATGATGCTTCGTGCTAGAATCAAAACACACCTCCCACTTTTAATCGTCAACACCCTTATTCTCGCCTCAAACGGGGCCTTTCCTGATTGCACCAGCGGACCATTGGCAGAAAATCTAGTATGCGATATTACTGCACCATCCATCGAGCGTGCTAGGGCTTTGATCGCAGAGTTCACAGTTCCCGAATTAATCCAGAATATGGACACTGGTTCCCCCGGTGTTCCCCGTCTTGGACTTCCCGCATATAATTGGTGGAGTGAGGCACTGGTGAGCATTCCTATATACACCAAGTTCCCATTTCTGAGGTGTTGAAAAGCACGGTGTCGCCATCAGTCCTGGTACTTCATTTGCTCCACCTGGGCAGGATTTCAGTTATGCAACGTCTTTCCCTGCACCAATAACGATGGGTGCGGCTTTCGATGACGAACTCATCCAGAAAGTTGCTATCGTCATTAGCACTGAATCCCGCGCTTTCAATAACGTCAATCGTGCTGGACTCAGTTTCTTCACTCCAAATATCAATCCTTTCAAGGATCCTCGGTGGGGGCGTGGCCAAGAAACTCCGGGTGAGGATCCTTTCCATATCTCCCAATACGTCTACCAGTTGGTCACTGGTTTGCAAGGTGGTGTCGGCCCCACAAAGTTGAAGATAGCTGCAGACTGCAAGCATTGGGCAGCTTACGATTTGGAAAATTTGGGGGCGTCGCGATTTGAGTTTGATGCAAAAGTGACCCTGCAGGATCTCGCCGAATTTTATTCTCCCCCTTTCCAGAGCTGCATTCGGGATGCCAAGGTTGCGTCCATTATGTGCAGCTATAACGCAGTCAATGGCATTCCATCCTGCGCTAATCGGTATATTCTACAGGATCTGGCGCGGGATTTGTGGGAACTTGGAGAAGAACAGTGGATAGTCGGTGACTGTGGCGCTGTCGGAAACATCTCTGCACGTCATCATTACACCGATGACCCCGCCAACGGAACAGCTGTTGCGCTGAATGCTGGCACAGATATTGACTGTGCTCGTGGCCCCGCCGCCTACTCACAGAATCTTGGTCAAGCGTTGAACCGTTCTCTCGTCTCCGAGGACCAACTTCGTACCGCATTAACTCGTCAATATAATTCGCTTGTACGGTGAGTATACCCGTGTATCAGGTGGAAGACTTTTCCTAATCTTCCTCGACTAGCTTGGGCTACTTCGATCCTGCCGACCAGCAGCCATACCGTAGCTTGTCTTGGGATGATGTTAACACGGAACCCGCTCAACAACTGGCGTATCAAGCGGCAGTTGAAGGCGTCGTGCTGCTCAAGAACGATGGCGTTCTTCCGCTCGCGTCCTCTGTAACGAAAGTTGCCGTTGTTGGCCCAATGGCCAATGCAACAAGGCAAATGCAATCCAACTACAATGGTCCGGCTCCCTTCCTCATTAGTCCTCAACAGGCTTTTCATGATGCCGGATTCGACGTTGCTTTCGCGAATGGAACCAGCGTCAACTCCTCGGATAGTTCTGGGTTCAATGCTGCTATAGCGACTGCAGATGATGCAGACGTTATATTTTTTGTGGGAGGAATAGATGTAACTATTGAAGCAGAGGGTCATGATAGGCCTGATATATCCTGGCCTGGTAACCAGCTGGCTCTCGTCCAGCAACTAGCAGCTCTAGGAAAGCCTTTAGTTGTTCTTCAGATGGGTGGAGGGCAGGTTGATAGCTCGTCTCTTCGAGATAATGACAACGTATGTACACCTCGCTTTGTTGTATTCATATCTTTCTTACCTTCCTCTAGGTCAACGCCCTTATATGGGGAGGCTACCCAGGACAGAGTGGAGGTACTGCCCTGATCGACATCATTACCGGGAAACAGGCACCAGCTGGTCGATTACCCATTACCCAATACCCTGCTTCCTATGTTAATGGGTTCCCCATGACCGACATGACTTTGCGCCCTAGTTCTTCGAATCCGGGACGCACATACAAGTGGTACACCGGTACCCCCGTATTCGAGTTTGGCTTTGGCCTCCATTACACGACATTTGACGTCGAATGGGCTTCTGGTGGCGACTCGTTCAGCATCCAAGACCTAGTATCTTCTGCTAACGATTCCGGCGTTGCACATGTCGACCTAGGCGTCCTAGACACCTTTAATGTCACTGTGACGAATTCGGGCACAGTAGCCTCCGACTACGTTGCACTTCTCTTCTCTCGCACCACCGCCGGACCCTCACCAGCACCAAACAAGGAGCTTGTATCGTACACTAGAGTCAAGGGCATTGAGCCTGGTGCAAGCAGTGTTGCTTCACTGAAGGTCACATTGGGAGCTATTGCTAGGACGGACGAGCAAGGGAATAGAGTGCTGTATCCAGGAGAATACGTGTTGCTTCTGGATACGGGGGCGGAAGGTAAAATACAGAAAAATATCACGTTGACAGGAGATGAGGCGACACTAATCGAGTGGCCTCAACCCTAACAGATGAATGTATTGACTACAAGCGTGAACGACAAGTTACATGCTCCATCGTTCAATGTTGTGTGACGTGTATAGCGCCCACCCCACACCTACATTAGTAGGAAGTCGGTGCAATACAAACTTAATTGCACCCAAGAATTGTATCAACTGCTGAGACCAACGAGCTTGATACCTCGGCTCAGATTAAGCGCGTTGATTAGACTTGGGCGCCTAACGGTCGCATGACTCCGGTACAGACAGCTGGTGGACTGCCTGAGGTTGCCGCCTGCCGTCATACAGCAGCGTGCATGCTTGCATCGTCACGGTGGGTATAAGTCTGCCTAGGGGAGACTACCGCCTGCCATAAATGCGACATCCAGGTACCCAAGTCACCCCAAATGCGGGATTCTCGATTGCGAAGAGATTTGTTCTCGGCATTCGTGGCGAGGCACCGTTGTTGATGGCTTGGATGGATACTAGCCGATCCGACTTTTCTTGCCTTGGGTTCTCGGATTTGCATGCTCGTGGCGTGTGACGAGTACGCCTGGTTGATCTGTGTTAGGACCTGGAGCGAAGGATAGTATCAGCAAAGCAATTTTCGTAAGGTTAGAAGGGACTGCCCACCACTTGCTCCGCGGACATGTTGTCAACTTTTGGCAATGCACTGCTTACAGAACGCCTATCAACGGAACGCCTCTGCATGAGGTGTAATCCTGATTGCAATTGAACACTTCCAGTGCAGCCAAGGCTCGCAACCTGCATTGAGTCCCACCAGTCCTCTTGTTCTTCAACCGGCTCAACGCTAAACAGTTCAGGCTCGGTCTCTGCGAAATGCTCATCGACCTCCATATACTTCTCTTCATCTGCTTCCTCATCGTCCTTGTGGGTTGCCTCTAGAGACGACCCAGCGCCGGGTTGTTGTTCGCAAAGTCTAATGATCTGGTCATGAACAACCTCCATTTCCATTCGTTTGCGAGGATCCAGAGTCTGCAATAGTGGTTCAAGGGAAGAGAAATGTGCCTGTACAGTTTGTGCTAACGAGAACGTGGAAGCCGGCGCTAAAGACCCGTTGGGCACGCCAATCCCGTCTTCCTCCTTGTCGGCAACTGGAATCCCCAAAAACGGGTTGAACGGAGCTGATTGCTCGTGAAGTTCCTTCAACGCATATGGTATGAACGTGTCCGACGTGGACGTGTATGAAGGAGTGAAGCCATTGACGGAGAAAGAGTTAAAAGCAGATGGAGTCGGGTGTAAGGGAGTTATGAAGGAATTCGGGCGGTCATTGTATCTGTCAAAAGTTGTAGTGGTATTTATTACGGGCGTTTCGGTGCCATATGATTCTAAGTGAGTGTGTCCAGAGGCTGGGTCAGAGAAGCGATCGTCGATGGACTGCGTGGGCTGCAGCTATGTGAGTTCGCTGGAGTACAACAGAATGATATGTGCTACTCACGATATCTCTCATTTTGCCGTCAATAACAAGCCCTTCAACGACTGCGTTGATATCGGTATTGATCTTTGTCGGATAATCGTTTTGCGGGTAATCCTGAACGGGCGCAAGATGTGGAAGTGAATATCCAGAAGAACCTGTTTCTGTGTTTGTGGGATCGAGCGGATTTGACGGTGCAACATGATGCAGGGTGGTATGCATGTCATTCTGAACTGGTACTAGCGTTTCCAACCACTTCTCAACCTTCCGCTCCTGCTGAACGCCCGTACTGACACGATATGTACATTCTTCGTCTCTGCTGCGTTCGGGCGTCGCCTGCTCTTGAACATTTACACTGGAAGTCTTTTTGAACTTTTGCAGAAGTATGACTTGCTCTTCCCTGTAAAACCAAGAAACGTAAAGAATGCCACGGGTGAGAGGACACAGAATCATTTACCGAAGTCTACGTTCCTCCTCTTCCCGTTCAGCTTTCTCTTCCACCGTGAGCTTCACCTCCTCTGTTTCTCTTTGTTTACGCGCTTCGAGTATCGATTCGGCGAGTGCAGTAGCATCCCGTTCAGCCCGTGTCGGTTGACTCTCATCTCCAGGATCCGTAGCAACTTCTGTCGGTGTCTCTTCTTCGTCCTCACCTTGTACCTCTGCGTCTGCTTCCTTTGGCGTTTGGACAGGTTGTCTGGAACGAATCAAATTAGCTGACAATATCACAAAATGAGTGAGAATGATGTACCGGATGACTGGAGCAGGTTTCGTAGGAGCTCTACACGCCAGGAAAACGGTAGCGAGTTCAGTACTGAAGATGACAGAAATATTGCAGTAACATAGACATACGGTGCCTCAACCTGCATGAGCTCATGCTTTCGAAACCTTTCGGGGTACATCTCCCTCAACGTTTTGGCCCTTGCTTCTTCATGCACGCGGCGGTCTACTGCTGAGCCTTTATAATACGGCATAATCGACAGCAGCAGCAAGTAACGACGCGGTGGGATGTCATCCTCGGATAGATCGATGAAGGCGGATTGGAATTTGTATCGGTGAGAGCGAGTGTGGTAGATTGCGGGCATTGTCACTCGTCTTCAAAATGGGATAGAATTTAGAGCCTTCTTCCATGACCTGTGGCCTTATGTATATTCTGGAGGTTTGCTTTGACTGTCAGAAACCATGTGGCCCGTTATTGTTGTATAGCCTAGATAATAGGTGCCAAGGCCGTTCGGAAATGTCCACACCCATTTTTGGGGCCTCTCGCCAGCTTTTTGTCCAAACCGCTGAGCGGCCTCGTCCCTTTGTCCAAACCAGCGTAATGGCCCCCTAAAAAATCCGAAAAAAAATTTCCAAAAACCGCCAATACCTACCTATTCGAGTGTACAATAACATCTGTTCTTGTCTAAACCTGGATCCGGCCCGGGCTTCCGGCGGGCCAGTTTTTGTCCAAACCCGGAACGGCTGTTGGGCCTAAAGGCCCAGTTCTTGTCCAAACCTTCGAACGGGGTCCTCCTAGCAAGCCATATTCCCAATTTCTTGGGCCACTTGATTGTACGTCTCGACCGAATAGACAACAGCTTGCGCCAGGCACCGCTTGTCATTCCAAGAAGGGTGATGTGTGTGACCGCGTCGCGGCCGGCATTGTCTTTGCCTTGCATTGTGCAACCGGACCACATTACACATTCGGCCACACTTGTCCTATACCAGGCTGGAAGCTAACTGGCATTAGCACACTCAAAATATTCATTCCTCATCATAAATCCTTCCCATTGCCCAGAAGACTTGAAACAAGAAGTATGACTAATCAAGTGCGACGATACTCCCAGTTACTCCGAGGGGCATGAAAACGGAAAACATTAAATAGGTTCTAGCTATAGCCTATAACCAAGTCTAATAGATCATTACTCACGCAGTCCGCCGATCCGAGCCCAGAACATCACTTCTTTAAGCCTCACCACCTCTTTCCATGTACGCTCTTCCCATGTCGCATCACCCAGGTACCGCTCATTGTCCTTTTCACTGTCATCTGTGCCCTTCCCTGCCCCTTCGTTTCCATCTGCAGCCTTGACTTTCTCCGTACCTTCCTCCGCCCCCGCCCTCTCGTCACCAGTAGCTTCCTGTTGTTCGTCGTTCTGTTTCGCCATAGGATCCGCATCGGTCGTTTCCTTGCTCTCAATTTGGTCGTCGCCGGAGCTTGATGGCAAGGTATTGGGAGGTGGTGACTCTACACGAGCTGCCTCGGCGACAACGTTATCAGCTGCTTCCTTCGCTGGGGATTCTACAGTCTGGATCTGCATCGACGACTCGACAGGATCTGTCTTTTCAGGCGTGGTCACCTCTACACTCGCCACGTCCTTCGTATGCTCACCCTCCGGGACCGCAGTTGCCTGTTCTGGTTCGGGGGCTTGTTCTGGCTTTGCTTCCTCGAGAGACAACTCGGTTTTCTCTTCTGGTTCGCTCTCTGAGACTGGCGTGGCCTGCTCTGGTTGTGATAAATCAATCGTAGTTTGTTTTCCTTCTTCAACGCCTATCAGCGCCTTCTTCTCGGCGTCTTCAGCTGTTGTAGGAGTAGTCGAAATCCGAGATTTAGCTGGGCCCATCGGTCTTGGACCTCGTGCTAATGCTCGACGAGGTAGAGGAGGAGGTACAGCCCCAGTAGGTGCAGGCGAGGCAGTACGAGGTGGAGTGGATACTGGGGAGCTACCGACGGCTACCACCGGCATACTGGGCGTAGCAGGTCGGGACTCTGGAAGAGGTATATTAGCGGGATTAGAATCGGCCACTTGAGCGGGAGCGGTAGTCGGTGCTGGGTCAGATGTAGTCGCCCGTGTGGGTGAAGCATCTAATACCACCTCAGTTGTTGAGATCCCTTCAACCGGCTTAGGGGGTGGGTTGATAGGTCTACTCCTTCCTTCATTGCGCTTCGGCAACGGTGGCGGAGTGCTGGTGCTAGTAGGAGCAACAATATGGGATGATACGACAGGTCCCGGTTGAGCGTGAGATTTCGAGGGATGCATAGGAGGGGGAGCATGGACCACAAGTTTCTTTTCCGGAGTTGTAGGTGCCTGAGGTGCCTTGGGTAATTCTTTCTCTTTCTCCTTCTCTTTCTTGAACTTGTCTTTATCACCCTCGCTCCAACTCGCAGCTCGTTCACCCAAAGCGGTAGCCATTCCCCATAAGCCTCTCCTCTTAGGTGTTGTAGGAGGCTTGGCATTGGGAGCTGCCGGTGATGAAGTCGTCGATGGTGGTGCGAAGTTCTGCACTTCCTCTTCCCATACTCTTTCCACGATGCCAGATCGTACGAAAGCCCACATTGAACATGTGGCTCGTAGGCGAGAAAGACACCAGTCAGAAGTGCAGAGTGGGTATATCGTAGCTGATGACGAAGACTGGGATAGTGAGCTCGTGTGATGAGCGGTTGGATGTTGGGGAGGTTGAGGCAATGCTGAGGACGAGGGAACAGAGCTGGAATTCGTCATGGGAAGTGAGGGTATGGAGACTGATGTCAGCGTGTTCGTGGTCGGTAGTGCAGTAATTCTGAATATATGGACTTGTGGTGGTAATTCGTCAGCGCGTGAGCCTGCATGCGGTCGTGATATCGATCGTGGAGGAGGAGATGGTGGTGGGGAGCTATTTCCTGGACCGTTCGATTGTCGCTTGAATAGAGAAGTCGACCAGGAGGTATTTGAGTTCGAGAGTGCCATGGACATGGGGGGCCGAGACTGCGGGTTGCCTACTGGATTCAAGCTGGGAAATACAGGCACTCCACAAAGTGCACAGCAGATGTTTGTTGCGCTGCTGCCGAGACCGGGAATGTTGGATGCGGGCAAGTGCGTTTCTTGAAGGAGGGCGGATGATGATATCGGCTCAATTGTCAGTTGACCACCGTGAATGGCAGCCAGGACTGAGCGACGAGATAACCAATTGAGAGAAGGCGCGAGGTCGAGTCTCAATGTCGGTTCTCTGCATCCAGACAAGTTAGAATGAACATGGAACGGCAAAACGGTAACACTGACGAATCCTCAGTCATCAAGCGGGTAAGGAAAGGTAGTGGCAGCAATGTAGTCATGGCAGGTGGTTGTGGTGACGATGGACGTACTGAACGTAAATGTGCGATGAACAGAAGGAATTCTTGGTACGGCGCATGTGTACTGAGTAGACGTGTCGAACGTGCCAATTCACCAGTGCCTTGTCTTTCCACCCATTTTCCTTTGCCCATTAGTGCTTGCATCTCTTGCATACGCTCCTCTGAGGCATCTTTCTCGGCCTGCAACTCCTGCATCTGCTGCTGCATCATCGCAACCGCTTCTTCCGCACCCTTCAAGGCCTGCTCAGCAGACGCCACCTTCTGCTCGCTAAGAGACCGCGCATAGCGAGCTTCTGCGACCATAGTATTGGCCTGGTCAAACAGACTCGCACTAAGATCATCCAAATCCTTCTCTATTGCCGCCCGAGCACTTTCTGCCTGACCCCGCTGTGCAGCCTCTTCAGTGGCTTTCTCCATAAGCCGTGTGAGCTCTGCTGTAACCTGAGCTTTCTCTACCAAGAGTCCAGTGTTCAAAGCCGACAAATGCTGCGTCCTTTCCATCTCCAACTGCGATATTCGGAGAGACTGTTGCCGGTCTTTGGCGGATGCCATATGCAAGTCATCTTCAAGATCCGAAACGCGGTCGTAGGACTTGACGAGCTTGCTGTTGAGCTGAGTGACCTGCGAGTACAAGTCCTGGACTTGGGACCTGAGTGAAGCAATGACCATTGCTTGGGCATCGGAGTCGGAGGTTCCATTGAGGTGGCGACTTTTTGAACTCTTTATAGATGCCTTGTCGTCATGGTTGTTGACTGTCGAAGCCTCATGCCCTTCGGTATGGTCCTGAGCCATGTAGAAGAGTAGAAATGAAGCAAAGCCTAGCAGAGCTGGGTGAAAAGGAATGAAGGAATGACACGATGCCGTCACGGCCGCACTAGTAGGCGCACGTTCCGAATCTCAATCTGGTTGTGACACGTCCCCAATGAGCATTTCATTTAAATTTCAAATATTCTACGCATCTAGTGGTACATAGAAACTAAAGATACTTTTTATATGTGAAAACGCGAATTTTGAGTAGCCCTGAGGGCCACAAATCCTCCACCACGACCCGGTATCCACGCTTTTCGTACAGAGCCCGGGCGGGAGGTTGATATTCTGTGGTTTGCAACACGATCGAGGATAGCTTTTGTTCACGAGCATGATTTTCACATGCAGTGAATAGTGCACTCGCAATTCCCAGTCGTCGATGATTAGGCGATACCACCATTCTTCGCATCTCGCCAGTACCGAACTCGTATTTCGAGGACATGTCTGAAAGGTCCCATGCATAGACATGTTCAGAACCACTGGAATATGAATCCATAATGTAACTTACCAAGAGCTACGTATCCGACAATCTCCGCGTTTCCGTCTTTATGTGGAGGCACTAACTCTGCAACCCAAAATCCTTTCGGGCCCGTAGTGGTATAGCCACCCTCTTTTGCTGAATACTTGAGCTCGTAGTGATCTACGACTCGAGACAAATCGGCATTTACACCGGAATAGGCAAAATTGACATAGAATGCCATTCTGCCGTGCAGTAACACACCGAGATAAGCTATACTGCCGAAAAGTAAGAGACCTGCTGACAGATTACAGAACGGGAGTTCGGATCTGAGGAGTGGTAAAGAGAAAAGCAGTAGTGCATAAGCACAAAGGGCAGAGGGGCTTTGCAATCCGCGAATTGCTGACAATCTGCATGGTGACTGGGCTGGAATGTACTTGAGTGGACTTCCTGGATTGAAGGTGTGGGTCTGACGTACGACCATACACAATGCACGTCTTGAACAGGTTTTGAACTGCTGCGTAGTCTGATGGGCGGTATAGACGTATAGTGAGTTTCTGCTTCGTTTCGAACTCGGAGAGGGACATCGTTACTGCACCACCGGAGTATTGAAGAGTCGAGTTTTACCGTTCGAGGTTTAAGTATCGGGGAACCCAGAGTTCAGGGGAGAATCGAAGCGACACTGGCTACATTGGGCGCTCTCTGACAGTAGATTCTGGATAGCTTGAGAGCTGTGTAAGAGATCAGGCCGGTTCGGCGGGGATTCTTCCGTCAGTAGAATACATACTTAGAGTACTAGACCGTAGGACACTCAAGGCGCGATCCGCGATGTTCGGTATTGACCTGACCGACGGCCATCAGGAAAATTGCCAAAAGATAAAGCTGAAACTGGAAAGTTTATATGACTGACGAACCTTGCCCTGCCCTTGAAAGTTGGACCAGCCCGGCCATGACATAACTGGCAGGTGATCCTCACTTGACCGTGACGTCTCTTCTTCACCGTACCTCACGACGGCTGGCATTGATGCACTATGCATATTCAAGATGATAACGAAAATCACGGACTGAAGAGAAAGAGGCTGCAGGATGCATGCGATTTATGTAGGAGAAGGAAGTGAGTGCGCTATGTTGGTTGTACTGTTTTTCTGCTAAAGGTCATACTTCAGAATTCGCTGTGGGTTATCACTACACTGAGGAAATCGATTCATTTGACGAGTATACTACCAGGCGACAGTGCTACTTCACCCGGAAACAGCTGCTCAAATTGCGTCTCCGCTGGAACCGAATGCACCCATGACCTGCAGAAGAAGGTATGCCAATCATTTCTATTCTCTAGTCAACCTGGTGACTCGACGTCTATCGCAGAAACGTGGACCAAGACAAGGGTGAAAGTACATGCCTATATTCTTGAATCAACGCTGATAGCTAAGAAGGACATCCAAGAAAGCCGAATCGCAACGCTCTCTAGTCAATGCTATCCTCTCGTCGACCAAACCTTTTGTCGTTCCCGACGACCCACAAGTCATCAGAAGGATGCTGGTAGACCTTGCCAATTTCGCCCGTTCCCTTGACCGACAACTGTCCCTAGCAAATAAATTGGTCGAAGAGAACCTCGATCCTCTCGCTCCCGTCTTAGAACAAGATCCAATGCCTATCCCGGAGCAACAAGACATCGAGGATTCCATCGACTCAATCGCCGACGATTTCCGAAAAATGGTCGTAACACATTCAAATCGGCACTTTGGAAAATCAAGGTGTGTGGCTATTGCCAATGGTACAGTTACTTGTGCTAAAGCTATCAGAGAACAGTTACCTCATGCTTATGCAATCTGCAATACGTGCGCAGCGTGGCATTAGAGAGATTAAACCATTTACTGCTGTATTCGCCAGTTATCAAAGGCCCGAATTCTGGCATCCATTACCTGTAAGCCTGTTTCACGCCGTAAACCATGCACTACCGACTCAAATAATATGATTAGTGGCAACGAATAGCTCAAGTACCCGATTCTCTTGTCTTTCCAGAGGGAGATCTGATGCAAGAACTGATACAATTCTATTTTGCTACTGTCAATCTGGTCGCGCCTTTACTGCACAGACCAACCTTCGAGCGATCGGTGGCTGCTGGTTTGCACTTGCGAAATCGTTCTTTTGGTTTTACGGTTCTTGCAGTATGCGCAATCGCCTCCAGACAATCAAACGACCCCCGCAATCTGTGCGAAGGTACCGCTTCGCTACACAGCCTGGGTTGGAAGTGGTTCTGCCAGATACCCTTCGTTCCGGCAGCTCCCATGGATCATCCAACTCTTCATGACGTGCAACTATGCGTTGTGCGTGAATCATTACATCCTAGCTTTATGTCTCGCTCACTCACCTCCCTGACAGCTAATTGTGCTCTATCTACAAATGACTGCAGTTCCTGACCCTAGCTGGACGGTAACTGGCCTTGGAATACGTTACGCTCAAGAGATGGGGGCACATCGTAGGAAGCCTGAAAACCACAAACATACGGTAGAGGATGAACTGTGGAATCGCGCTTTCTGGATCCTTGTCGTGATTGATTTGACGATGAGTGTAGCCTTGGGGCGACCCCGTGTTACGAACCCTGACGAGTATGGTCCCCGTTTTTCTTGATTAAATGGCAAGGTTTTGAATCCTCTGCGCAGTTACGACTTAGAAACCCCTCGCGAGTGCGACGATGAATTCTGGGAACACCCAGACCCCCATCAAGCGTTTAAACAGCCAGAGGGAAAACCCTCGATTGTCTCGTACTTTGTAACTTATTGCAAACTGTTGGATATTGTTGGATTTTCTCAACGCACATTGGTACGTATCTCGTCTGTATACCCGTTGACTATCTAATGGTGGGGCAGTACGTTACCAGAAAGCCCACGTCATCGGCCTTGGGAAGTTCAGAGCCGCCTTCCAAAGTAAAGGCAGTCATAGAACTTGGTAAAATCCTCTGCACTCAGTCAGCACTGCGTGGCACTCCCTCATATCTTCTCCAGACTCCGCCTTAAACAAGTTTGTCGATGAGATACCCCCACACTGTAAGACATGCCGCTCACGTTTTGTCTGATTGGAGGCTTAATCCTAATCAGTGAAATGGGATAATCCGAGTGAAGATTTCACCTTCTTCTTGCAATCTGTTACTCTGCATGCCATGTATAATTGGGCAAAGATCCAGGTTCATCGACCATTCATTCCCCGACCTGGACAAGCGAATATTGCCCCATTTCCTTCTCTCACAATCTGCTGCAATGCCGCAAGATCCATCGTGCACTCCCTCGAAGCCTTTCACAAGAGACGAGACCAAGAACAGAGGGTGGTTAGCCTCGAAGCGGTTCCTAGTTTGTTGGCAAGCATGATCATAGCTTGTTGATTAACAACTCAACTAATTTTACGCGATTAGGCCCCGGTGGCGATAGCGGTACTCGTATTGCTTTTCAGCCCTTGGCAAGCTCAACAGACCCGGCCATCCATGACTGCTCTAGATTGTCAGAAGGAAATGGAGTACGTTCGGCGTTGCATGCATTTGATTAAACCATACGAAGCACGGTCAGGATTATCGCATTATCACGCCTCGACTTCTTTCACTTACCCTGTTACCTCAAGCTATCAGATAGCTGGTCGCATTGGGTGAGTACGGGCGTCCGCAACTCCTGTATCAGTATGCTCATGCTAGCCTTCTTTCGTAGCGATCTGTTGAACGCAATAATAGCTATAAGTCAACACGCGGAAGAGCATTCATCGGATCGCCCTGATAGCGAAGCAACAGCAGCTACATTGGCACCGGAACAAACAGTTTTGC
Organism: Moniliophthora roreri; assembly: GCA_001466705.2. NCBI lineage: Eukaryota > Fungi > Basidiomycota > Agaricomycetes > Agaricales > Marasmiaceae > Moniliophthora > Moniliophthora roreri. Next base: position 585,142 of record LATX02000180.1, read on the forward strand.
CCACGGAACTTTCTCAAGGAATATATACTTTCCCTAATGGATGCGATAGGCAGTCAGGCAGAGATGCCCCGATGGGTCCTAGGACAGCGAATCCTCATGGTACCATTCCTACCGCACCTGGAGACATTTATGCCCCGGGTGTAACTACTACGCCTGGGCAGTACATCCCAGGCGACGATATCTCTTTACATGGTATCATGGGCGGCGGTACAACGGCCCATGATCATAACATATTTCATTTATCAAGCCCTCTTTACCGTGATTACTTTTCTGCGATGCAGATACCAGATACTTTGTGGTATTCTCTGGACAATACCGACTTGGGGTAGGATGAAGACCTTGAAAGCAAACGTTCGGCTACTAATGGTGATAATTCTTTTTTAGTCAGGAAGGAAGCTCAAGCTGGAATTCTTTCACGACCGGGATTGACCTGGCCCCAGATTCTGGGATCCACTAATAGGTCGAGTGTTTCGTTCATTTGGTCCAGATACTTTAGACATATATCCGACTATGATACATCACTGTCAACATTGAAATAGTATTTCTTCCTACAACAGAAGGTTCATTGTAACAAAATGGACAGGTGTAAGACCGATTGTCAGGATATCAGCGTTGACTGCATTAACCTTTAGTCCGTGCTTCAAGTAGACTCGGATGGCGTCAGATTGAAACCTGGAAGTCGTCAACTGAATCGATACTAATTTCTGGTCCTCTGCAAAGTCTATGAGAGTCCGTATGAGTTTTGAACCAATCCCACGGCGCGTATAGAGGTTTGAGACCGACATTCGGCGAAGTTCTCCAATATTCGGGTCGGTACTGACATCTAAGGTGTGGGGTCTGTCAATGCTGCCTGTATTCTAGCAAGATACCGAGAATGACGCACCTAAAGCGACACAACCGACTACTCTTCTCTCTATCTCGGCGACCCAAAAGCAACTTTTACCCGATGGCATGTGATCTTTCCCATTTTCAGCGACGACCAATCCATAATACTCGACTATGTCGAACAGGTCATCCCCCATACTCTGCTCGCAGTAACCAATCATACATTTCTCTGTTGCTCGAAAAATCCACGTCAAATACACCGCAACACATCCGATAAGCATGACGCCACTGAATGATTGCATGTAGTGTTCTTGGGTTACTAACCAGATAGCTGGCGCGAGAAGCGTGTACGCGAGTATTGAGAGTGGGTGCTTGTAGTTTGAAATGCGAGCGTAGTGGACTACAGAGTGAGCTGTTATACCAAGAATTCATCAGCAAGATAGCACTTCCTTTCAACTGAACAACTCACGTCCGTACGCCATGCCATCGTAAAACATTCGCCTCACATCCTCAAAGTCTTCGGGGCGATAAATTCGTATGCGAACGTCGATTTGATCCATAATAGTGAGGGACTCTCGGGTGCTAGTGCATCTTTAATAACAGAGGTCCAGCGACCTGATTGGATAACCGTTGAGTGGCAGGACGACTCTAGCAATCTAGAATTGAGCCATGAGCTTGATTAGGCTTGATACTGCTGTGCAACCTACTTATATATGTAGAGCTGTAACTCTCCGTGGAAGACAGTGACCAGGCTCGGTTTCGATGAATGGACATGATGGTCAAGAAGAACGGAGTCACATCACGATTTGAGTTGCCTGCTCGACAGAGATGATCTCCGACTTTACGGGACTCCGCCTTGGTGGCGCAGACCTGTGACAACGGCTAGCTAATTCTTAACATCCGGAGCGTTCCAGAGAGTGAGGGGAGTGACGTTGGCCGGCGGAGAGTACCACTTGCAAAGGAATATCTCCAATCCTCCACTCTCGCGCAGCGATTTCAGGACTTCGTCAATCTGATTACACTTCAAGATGAGTTTAGGCGAAAGCGGTGGCGGAGTGGTGGCGGGGTGGTGATGGGAAAGGAGGCGTTGCTCGCTGGTATCTTTAGATATATATCTCGACCCATAGGTGAATATGGATTTAACACTGAGTGCATCATGCATCCGCTGCACAGGTTCATATTACAGCTATTGCTCGAGAAGCTTGCAAACAGCTTGAGATTGATATATAATTATCCCATCGTATTGCTACTTGAGAAAAAGGGAGGATAGTACCGTACTATGGGCCCGAGGTGAAATTATTTACAAGTGCCCCTTGACTAATAGGGTACTTCATACGTCGTGAAGTCCTTGTTATAGACAATATGAAACAATTTGTCCACATCTGCGTAACATCGAGCCCATAGCATTCTAAACAGAGAAAGGAAACATACTTTGTTGTGGCCTGGGCTTCGTTTGATGAAAATCAAGGATAATGAAGTCCGCCATCGTTCCTAGTACTTGGATCCACGGATGATAGGTACCTCCTGCCTTAAGTCGTGCCACATGATGCGGAACTCTGTCACCATCGTGCAGCAATTCGATTCCCCACCCCTTTGCACCAATGAAGAAGTCTATACGGCCTCGATCCTGCATAATAGTCTGGCCGTACTCAGGAGAGACAGCACATGCTCCCCCCGTGGCCTCATAGAGACACCGATAAAATTCGTGCTGATATTTGGCTTCTTCAGGAACAGAGTCTGTCAGATTTGCACGCTGTGTCCTCACAGGGCTACGAAGAGCAGTCGGACTGAATAGCTGAAACCTTTGATGACATCCAGACAGAAGTCTTCAAGGGTCTGATTGGCCACTGTTTCTGGAAGGGTGTTGTTCGGTATTAGCTTATGAGAGTCAGGAGAGATGGATCGGAGAAGCCGGCTTCAGGACAAGGTCATCGGTATAATCAGGTGTTTCGCAGGCATAGAGCCATCCTTTGTTCTTGAGCTGGATAGTTGCCTCTTCACGAGAATCGTTATCTGAGGTTATTCGTACAGACGTCCCGTCACACTCGCATGCAATAACTTCATGAAAGAGTTCGATCTCCGCAGCAGAAAGCGATGATAGTTCTTTGTTGCTCGGAAGACCTCTTGGAAAGGCACCGCCACTGTATTTGATACCTTCCAAGAACATGCGTTCAGAATGGAAGTAAGAGAAGAAGTGGTCATATAAAACGACTTCTGCTCGTTCATTAGCAGGTACGGTTCGCTACATCATTCTTCAGTAGGAGATAGTAGTAATGTTGGTGCGACGTACCCTAGCTGTGTTAGCCATACTTAACAAACTGATGATCGCTCCAATATGTCCGTTCGACGTGTTATAGACGAAATCTTGTAGAGTTTGGTCGATGTCTGCCCAGTATCTATTAGTGCCATGTTTCAACCGATTCCTCACCAGCTCCATGAAGGACGAATACTCCGCAGGAGCGAACTAGAGTGCCTGCGGGTCATGCTCAATAGGGAATAGGCCCACTATTAAATGACCTGCTAATCGCGTTGGCGTTCCGTATGACCTATGGCTGGTAGGACTGCCATATGTGGCGAAAAGTACGAAATATACGTGAGCTGTTGGGTCATCAGTAATGGATTTAAATATTTCGTTCCACAAATCTTCGTCCCAATAACAGGTCTGAGCTTCATCCAAGAAAATCCAGATAGGGGATGATAGAGGTGCAGAATTTACAATGGCATTTCGGATGGTCTCCCAGGACAAGCATGTGTATGGATTTCCTGGTCTCTGGTGGAAAAGGGGTAGCCCTACACAGGACGTCACATCAAAGACTTTGAGCAAACAGGGGCGCACGAACCTTGAGCCTCCTCCTTTGTCGGCCACCTTCCCACCCACCTTCCCATCGTTTCAGTTATATGCCCGGGGCAGTTTGTTTGGACAAAGCGTCGGAGAAGACGCATGAGTGTTGTTTTCCCAGATCCGGGGGTTCCGCACACCTAAGGTTAAGAGCCATTCGTGAGCAATTTGAGAAAGTATGATTCGGAACATACCAAGATGAAATGGGTTCTCTGAACCCGGTGAACCAAATCTTTGACGAGTTCTTGTCTATCGTAAATCTCTATTATGCCGTTTGGCTTGACGGTGTAGTGGGTTGTGCCGACACACCGATAAACGCATACGGATCCTCGGGAATTGACCTCCGTCCAACTGCTGTATATAGGTGGTTAAAAAGAATATAAACAGAGTAGAATCGCTGCAATCACCAGTTACATTGACGACAAAATGAATACTGTCATCCAATTTCCACTATTTATTCAGCTTTGAAGCAGAGGAAATCCTGGTAGGGTTCTTCAGCATATGCTCAATACGCTGAGGCAGAGTTTCAATACTGCCATTGATCTCGACGGGATTTTCCTGGTAGCATGTGTACCTCAGTTCTAGCTGAGAAGCAAATGGACGGATTATACTATTACCAACTCCCAGAAAGTGATATCTGTCTCGTCAAGTCCCTCGCGTTGAAACTTGTGCTTGAATTTCTGATATAAATGTTTTTGTAGGTGATGGAACTCATCGCCGCCTACTTCGTGTTGCTCGATTGTAAGAACATCTCCTGGATCAATAAGCTTGCATAAAGTCAGCTTGCAGAAAGTCCGAATGGGCGGGTGATGGTGTGATGGTGGAACTTTGGAAAGCCGCGTCGCGCGTGACTCTGTTCCCGCCATCCGGCACTTGTCCTCTCGCATGTCAGTCACAGTTATTGCTTCAAAACCTGCAGAACAAGCTGCAAAATTTGTGCACAGATACATAGGCAAGTGCGGCTATTATCTTCAGCAGTTTCTACTGACATGCATACTTAGATATCGGAGGTATGACGGTCTCTATCTAGCCTGCTGGCTCATTCAATGTCTGGCCAGTCAATCTTACCGATCCTGTCTTTCGTGGTTTCTATCACGGGAAGAGAAAACACGATGGTATCAGTGACCCGATCTCGCGTAACCGCATGCTCAGTCGAATAATATGATGGATTACCAGACGATTTCGCGGCGATGTTGGGACGAGCGCAGGCAGCAGGAGTGAAGAGCATGATCATCACTGGTGGGAGTTTGTCGGAATCGAGAGAAGCGTTGAAAATGGCGAAGGAACATGGTACATGGTACTATTTCTCTCATCTTGCGCGGTGCACTCTAACAGAATCCATAGGCTTATTCGCGACTGTGGGATGCCATCCGACTCGTTCAACGGAATTTGACAATTTCAAAGACGGACCAGAAGCATATCTCAAGGCGCTTGACGACCTTATTTCGAGCAACTTGAAAGGCAAAGGCAGAGCGGTTGCTGTCGGAGAATGCGGTCTTGGTAATTCTATTCGAGATACAATCTTGGTGCATCGGCTCAGCTTTGACGTTCAGACTACGACCGCTTACATTTCGCGTCTCAAGAAGTACAAAAGAAGCACTTCAGTGAGGACACCATTCTCTGTTAACCAACCACGTCCCTCATTGCGGTCCAGGGTCCCAGCTAGCACTCGCAAAGAAATATCATCTTCCTCTATTCCTCCACTCTCGTGCAGCGCATTCAGATCTTGTCAGTATACTCCAAGAGGAAGGTTTCGGCGACGACGGTGGCAGGGCTGTGGGTGCGAATGGAGGCGTTGTTCACAGCTTCACCGGAACTGTTGAGGAAGTCACTGAGCTGGTATCTCTATCCGTCCTTCTTACCTGACCACCTCATCTTACGCTCGTTCACTAGATGAATATGGGATTTCACATAGGGTACATGCAACCCCTCCACATCTGCCAAATTCAATCTGATCTGATCTGGGTAGTGTAAACGGCTGTTCCCTAAAAACCGAGGACAATCTACGCGCGGCCAAAGCCATCCTCCCGGACAAGATCATGTTGGAAACTGGTACGTGGTTTATGCATGTTCTAATTCAATGCAATTTGTCTTTATCCGTCGCTTGCAGATGCTCCTTGGTGTTCCATGACTTCGACCCAAGCTTCCAAGTCACATTTAGACTCGCTGCCGAGCTCACTCCAAGAACTCTACTTTCCTCCATCGGTTAAACCTGAACGATTCGTGTACGGGAAACCAGTGAAGGGTCGGAATGAACCGTGTGCCATTGGGGGCGTGGCGTGGGTCCTACATTCGTTGAACCAAGTACCGTTTGAGCAGATGACCGAGAAAGCTTGGAAGAACACGGTGCAAGTGTTTGGTTTAGAAGAACTTGAGGAATGAATGTTACTTTGATAAGTAGATTAGGAGCAATCATCACACCTCATGGTGGTTTTTTTGAACGTTCAACATGAAACAATCCGTTAATTCCAGAGGTATCCACACCAGAGCCCCATTACGGAAAATGGAAACACCGATCCGCCACAAAGAAAGTAAGAGAAAACGCTCTCGATGCAGTCCGTGTCTGTGAAGCCGAAAAAAGGGTGAAAGCGTGAAAAAGCCAACAGAACATTGAAAAAAAAAAAAAGGTGGTATAAAGGTGAAAAGATCCGCGGCAGGATTTCACTATATAGATGTACACTAATTTTTTCGTGTGTCCGTGTCATGAAGGTAAAGGTGATCGTACAAACGTTTCTGATTCTTTTGCTCGTCTCCAAAAAGTTCATTTACTCGGTTGTCACAGACTTGGCCCTGAAAGAAGTCAAGCGGGTCAGTATCACTGCGTGACATGACAACGTAAAGATACTCACAAGTTCCTGGGGAAATCGACATCGTATCCATGCTTCACGGCCAAGTGGTAACTCAACAATTGCAAAGGAATGATGTTCAACATTCCCTGCAAGCAATCGATGGTGGCAGGCACCCGAATAGTTTTTGCTCCCGCAGGAATACCGGTATCTCCCTCATTGCACAAAACGATCGGCTGAGCCTTCCTAGCGGTGATCTGGGCAAACGCCGACTGCACCTTGGGGTACAGCGAGTCCTTGGTCATGATGATGATGACTGGCATGTTCTCATCGATCAAAGCGAGAGGACCGTGCTTGAGTTCACCAGCAAGGATACCCTCCGAGTGCATGTAACTGATTTCCTTGATTTTGAGAGCACCTTCGAGACAGGTCGCGTATTGATATCCACGACCCATGAGAAGAAGGGACTTGTTGCCCGCGACCGTGTCGGCAAGCTGTTGAATCTCCTTATCCATAGCGAGGACCTTCTTGATCTGGCTGGGCATTTCCTTGAGACCAGCGATGATGGAGTTGCGTCGCTCAGTGAAAGAGATACGGTCTTCGGAGAGCTGGATAGCCATCATCAATAGAGCAATATACTGAGATGTGTATGCCTAACAGAGTGCAGTCAACACCAGTTACGAGTATAAAAAAAGAGACCGAAAAGCATACCTTGGTGGAAGCAACACCAATTTCAGGTCCTGCATTGATGTGGACACCACAATGCGTCTCACGAGAAATGGTGGAACCGACAGTGTTGACGATACCGATACAAAGAGCACCCCTCTCCATGCAGTACCTCAACGCCAAGATGGTATCTGCAGTCTCACCACTCTGACTGAGGAACACACAAACGTCATCCCTGAAGATGGGAGTCTTGCGATCCAAAAAGTCGGAGGCAAGCTCGACGCTAACAGGGATTTCCGTCAACTCTTCAAAGATAGCCCTGGTTGCTATGCAAGAGTGATAACTGGTACCACAAGCAATGAACACAATACGTCTTCCACGACGCATGATAGGGAGGTATGCTCTCAGACCACCAAGGGTGACCTTGTTCGTCTCAAAGCTGACACGACCACGCATAGTGTTGACGACAGACTCGGGCTGTTCGTAGATTTCCTTCTGCATAAAGGTGTCGAATTTGCCCTTCATGATAGCAGCAATTTCGATCTCGAGGGTCTCGATGCTTCGGGTAGAAGGAACAGGAGAGCCACTGACTTCGTTGTCCTCCTTGCGGCCGAGACGGTGAATGTGGAGTTGACCATCGGAAATGTGGGCGATATCGTCATCCTCGAGATAGAGGACACGCTTGGTGTGTTCGACGATGGCAGCAGCATCTGACGCGACGAAGAACTCGATAGGTTGAGGAAGGCCGTCTTCCGACATGAAGGCACGGGATCTCCTACGCATTCTAGACGATGACGTCGGCGGAGTGAGGTAGCTGGTAGGAGTACCAGGAGAGACTAGGATAATAATGAGTGTACTGATAGTACTTGAACAGAATGAGAACGCACGGTTGTCGGTAACAGCTTCACCTGGATCACCAGAGAACTCGACATCGACAAAGTCAACCTTGAGTTTGGTCTCGGCCTTTACACCAATCAACAAGGGCGAACCACGACGAGCGGTGATGACCTCGTTAGGGAAGTGAGAAGACTTGAAGACGAATGCAAAGGAACCTTGAAGTTCCTTGAGCACGGCCTTGGCCAATTGGGTGAAGGTGAGGTGCTTGTCCTTGTTGGTGTCGTAAACGTATTTCAAGAGCTTGGCGACAGCTTCGGTGTCGGTGTCGGATTCAAAGGTAAAGCCACGCTTCTGGAGGACGGTCCTCAATTCAGCGCTGTTGGTGACAATGCCGTTGTGGACAACGCAGAATTCGGAAGAGAGATCGGAGCGAAGAGGATGGCAGTTGTGAGTAGAAGGAGGACCGTGAGTAGCCCATCGGGTGTGAGCGATGGAGACTTGGGAAATGAAGGGTTTGTTGACATCAACGGTAGAAGAAGCAATTTGCTTGCGGAGTCCAGCGACTTTACCGACTTCCTTGAAGTAGATGACTTCGCCTGGTTTATCACCATCGATACCGAGACCTGCAGAATCATAACCACGATATTCTTGACGGGCGAGACCACCGCAGAGAATTTCCAAAATCTCTTGGCGACGCTGGACAAGACAAGAATAGATTAGCCATCACAAAGTGAAATTGAGGGCAAACTTGGTCGCGACGGGGGTTGCTGGTTGACATCGTGATTGGGACAACCAGCCCAGCGATAAGGAATGACCCATGCCAATCTCGCACAAACCGCCTATCCCCAAACTGTCCGACCAATTGCAGAGCAAGATAGACTTGCCTTTTCCTTTAAAAAGTTGCAGTAGGCAAAGATTCCACACATGGCAAATCAAGAAATCGGAACTGAAAAGTTTCGAGGCGAGTCAGTAAAAGGGATTTATATGGATGATTGGGAAGGGACGTACAGGTCGTGAAGAAAAGAGGCTTTTTGTTGAAGAAGGTGATGAGGGAGAAGGGAAGGAAGGATATATTCTTTGAGGAGTTTCAAGACCGCACTTTTTATAGGTGACAAGTAAACACGATCAAATTACGCTTGGTAGCACAACTTGGGTAACACAACTTTGGTAGCACCAATTTCGGTTTCGCGTCCCTTTCTGTGACGTTCATCTGCACAGCCCTTGTACGCCCCCTTGTTGTGATATCTACGCGCGAATCACCGCCCTTATTACCTGCTTGTTCACTTGCCCCGTTTACAATTCGTTATCTCTTACAATTCGGCACATTCGGCGATGCTTCATCGCCTGATGCCCCAGGGTCCTCTGAGCGCTATTCCTAGCAATAGAAATTCTCAGATATTCAAGAACTAGAACATGCATACAAGTCGTGTTTCTCTGGTAAAAGTCGGTCCCTTTTTGCTTCCGAATTCGATGCAATTCTAACCGGGCGCAGTACTTTTCTTCACAAATCTTCACCCCCAACTTGCGACCGAGGTGCCGGCAAACCTCGTAAAACGTCACCTTCAAGCCTCCTAAAGAAGACACGTTGCAAGCAGCCTGCATTTTACCTTCACTTCTTCACGGTGCAGATTTACCATGTAACGTCATGGTTTTCGGTGTTTCTTCACCCACCGACGGTCTTCTTTCCCCTGCTGCCTGAAAGCATCATGAAAAACTATCTTGGAGACTGGATTGCCTCGGGCAGTGGCCCCGTTGCAGAGTGCCATCAGATGGCCGTCAACGGGTTGGCCCCGCTGCCACGCCTCGAGTCACAGCCCGAGGTCGATCTATCATCCAGCAAGCTTTCCAAGTGACTTTCAGCGCGATCCTTGTCAAACACACGTACGAAATGGTTTTAGTACCATGGCAATAACGCGAACGTGCAAGTACTATCTTCGGATTCTCGGAATTAGATGTCCTTCGGCACCCAGAAAGTAGAAATGTTCCGCTACCGTGGTCAGGGCGAATGATTCTCACAATTTGTCGCCAGGTTTAGCTCCTCAACTCGAGCCGCACAAGAATCATAGAGGTCCTTGATATTCATAGCTCAGAGCAGAGTATTACAAGCTCTGCACAGGTCGTACCGATACTCCGAGGCATCGTGTCGCTAATTCAGGGTTGAAGGTGACCAGAGGTCCTGGACGCCTGGCAGTACTCGAGCGCATGAGTGGCACTATGGGTAAAATTATCCGGTTCATCCCCAGACTTACAATGCCCTTTACCTATAGGGCTGTGATACGCAGGTCTTTTAGAGCTTGATACTCCTGGGTCAACTCCGAGGCAGGTCGTTATTCAAACAGGTTTTCATGTCAAAACTGGCGAAGCAGCTAAGAATGAAGCTTTTAGCCATCAATTAGCAATGCAGTGGTTGTGGTTCGCACTACCTCGGAGTGGATCTCAGAGCGAATGTACTAAAGGAAAACAGCAGGGATATGTTTTATGTTTTGTTCGACTTGAAGCCAGATCAATCACGAGTCAATCGCGGCTTTTCATCATCTGCGACTCTGTGATCATCACCTTAACAGCCAAGCCAACGTAGACGGTTTTAACTTTTTCCTTCTGATCCAATTGGCAATATGTACAAAACCGTATTAGTACAAATGGCAATACAGACCGTTTTGTTCTGTTCTGTTCACGACGCGCTCCGTAATCAATCAGCGGCGGCCTGACTGAAGGTGCTCTCAAAGTTCCGCAAGCCATAATCCCAACCTTTCTCCTTGACCACTACTACCTTCAAGAGGCATGTCGACTAGTACATCGACCACCTCGTTCTCCGCCGAATCCTATTTCGCTACCCAACCTCCGCCATCGACTCTCGAACACGATGTCAACCAAGTCCGCAATTTCGTCGCTCATCAGGCCGAACAAGGTCGCAATGTCGTTCTGGTTACGGTACGAGAACCGATCTCCGCAGTCATCCAAAATTTAGGCTCACCGGATCGCATTTCAGAGCGGTGGAACGACAGTACCCCTAGAGCTCAATGTGTGAGACCGTTCTACCAACCCTCCATCCTCCCGACCCGAGCTCATATGCATACGATATCCCAGTGTCCGATTCTTGGACAATTTTAGTGCCGGTGCGTGTTACACGCATACTTCTCAAGTATCAGGAAAAAAAAAAGACTTACTTGAACACTTTGGTGGGTAAGGAACCCGAGGAGCGACATCCGCAGAATACTTTCTCCAAGCAGGCTACGCCGTCATCTTCATGCATCGTCAATTCAGCTTGCAGCCTTTCAGCAGACACTATTCCCATTCCACCAATCCTTTCTTGGATTTTCTTGAAATCGATGGTCCTACCAATAACAAAGACGGCACACAAACTCCACCTCAAATCGGCGTTACACCTTCCAAACGCGTCCATTTACTCGAGGTTTTGCAGGCGTATAAATCGGTTCAGGCTCAGGGGACATTACTCACGCTTACGTTTGTTACCGTGAATGATTATTTATGGCTTTTGAGGGCAGTAAGCCAGGAGTTGTCCAAACTAAAGAGGAAGGCAATGTATTACCTTGCCGCGGCTGTTAGTGACTTTTTCCTGCCGAGACAAAAGTTGGTGAGTTGTAAAATTTAGACATTCGAGTTCTTTTTATTTTCATTCATCTTCTTATGCCGCTTCCCAGTCAGAACACAAGATTCAATCCGGAAAAGGCAGTCTTCTCATTGAAATGGATCAAGTGCCCAAGATTCTCAAGCCGATGGTGGATGAATGGTCTAGAGATGGGTATATAGTATCGTTCAAGGTGCGTGTGTGCCCTGTATCATCTTTACTAACTTCACATACTGAACTCCCACTAGCTGGAAACCGACCCGGCACTACTCATACCCAAAGCTCGCGCAGCACTCGAACGATACGGTCATCAAGTCGTCATCGGGAATGACTTGCACAGACGAAAATTCGAAGTCGTGTTTGTCTCTAGATGTCAATTATCGACACCACCGAAAATCGATGACAATTGGCTCAAGATAGACCTTGCAGCGACTGAGCAGGGAAAGGAGATTGAGGAGGATATTGTAGCAGAACTCGTCACGCGGCATAAGAGATGGATTGAAGAGAAATAGGTCGTTCAAGACGAGACGGATGAAGCAGACAAATATAAATATGGTATTTATTCTTACCGTAATGACTAGAAGGGAGTATATAGAACAAAAGGTGAAATCCAATGTATTTCTCAATGAAATGTACAGATCTTTATATGGAACAATCAATTCTGGGACATTCGAACTACCCCGAGAGAATAAATACGTAGGTAAACGTATTCTCAGAGTACAACTGCAACAAGAAGACCGGCGGTAAGAGCAGGGCCAGCGAAGCCACCGGAGAGGGTCACTGCAGAGTTTCCTTCCGTACCTGAACTCGCTCCTTCTGCAGATCCTGCAGGAGCATCACTAGCCGTCTGCGTGATACCTTCTGGGTCTTGCCCATCTACCCATTCATTGAGCACTGCTCGGCGATCGAGACAAGTTCAACTTACCAACAAAAGACGCGCCACATGCATTTGCGATATAAGTCTTATTGAAGCTCCCGTTCTCCTTGAAGATGAGTCCGGGAAAGTCATCTTCGACGGTGTTGATAGCGGCCTTGGCACAGTCGGAGCAACTGATGTTTTTGAGAAGGCCATGACTGCCAAAGGCGCCTCTCTCTGGGTCCAGGATGAAGTCGTTTATCACCGCTGGCATATCTTTCAAGGACAGGCCTCCATCAGAGCCAATTATACCCCCGCTTTGTAATGTGTTGAATCCCTCGGTCAGGCATTTTGTGTCACCGCTGCGAATGAGTCCTGGTGTCCAGTACAGGCGAGAAGCAGTAGTAAACACCCCTTACTTTTGCAGACATAAGACTTTCCTGATCTAAAATCGATTTGAGATTCCAGGGTTTATCATATACGGTTTTACGCGCGCTCACCGTTGGATATGCATCTTGAAGCAGCAAACTGATTATGGACGGGGTTCGATTGGGATCATACTCATGACTGACTTTGCGAAGGTCGGTTTCACAGCCGATAGTAACGTTCCGAACGATTGCAGCAAGGGTTTCGTTTGTGCATGGCTAGCATCAACTTGAGACAGATGTGAATGGGGAGGGACTCGAAAGTAGGTACGTACAGCCGCAGAACACATTCTAGTGAGGGTGTAAGCCAACACGAGAAGCATCTATTGGAAAGAAGAACCAAACTTACGACCCAAGCCAGTCATTGATTGGTTCGATTACAAGGGTACTTTCATTGCCAGAAGCGAGTGGTAAGAGGGGTCCTGGCGTCAAGCACGAGTCCACATCTGGGTTGGCTCCAACCTGATTTATAGCGTTAATGCATTCAGATGACAAGCTGTACAAAATGGTGTCAGAGGAGGCCGGGGGTAGTTGCCTAACAACTCACATCTGAGCAGTAACCGTGGCGGCAAAGTTGAACAGTAGCGTTGGAGCCAAAAGGCGGATCATAGCTGGGTCAAGGATGGGAGCAATTGAGCTTTTATCAAGAAGCCTTTTGAATGAATAAAGGCAGTGGTTGTGTGTGTGTCAAGCAAAGAAGTTCTCGCTCCAGCCAAGCACGAGTTTCTATACAAACATTTACATCAGCCATGTCAACCACTACCGTTGATCTTGATTCTTACCAGAGGAATGCTGTGGAACAAAAGGCAGCTGTGACAGCATGAGCGCAAAAGAAAGATAAAAATCTCACCGCTTTGAAGACATTGCTTTTGATGATGTCCCGAACCAGACAACATAGCCCCACGTGCACACGATTTTCCGAACGCGCCGGCGCAGGAGAATGCATACTTACAGACCAGAGCAAGCCAATTGCTGGAGATGGAAGAAAAAAGGGAAAGCATACGGCGCGATGCGTAAATGAATTCCTTCCCCCCATTCCTAAAAAGGAAGGTAAGGCTGCACAAGAGTTCACTTATTAGGGCAGTAATTGTGTTCTTGTCCATGAATATCTTTATAAGCAGCTCAAACTGCAGCAAGGAGTCCACCAATAGCAAGCGCAACATACACCCCAACACTTGCATAAAGAGCCGATGCAGAGTTTCCTTCACCATCTTGGCCTCCTGTAGTAGCATCACTAGTCATCTGCGTGACGCCCTCCGGATCTTGCCCATCTAATACCACCAACGAATTAACTAATGCACACTCCAAAGACAGAAGGTACTCACCAACAAACTCTGCTCCACAAACTTCTGTGAACATTCCCTTGTAGCCTTCATTCTCCGAGCCCCAAATGCCCGGGAAGTCTTCTTCGAGTGTGTTGTATGCTGCCTTGGAGCAAGTGGAGCAGGTAACATTGGTCGGTATACCCTGTGGGTTTTGATCACCATATCCAGCACTGAATCGGAATAATAGGGCAGGAATGTCAGCGATGGTGAGAGTACCGTCATCTTCCATGGTTTCAAAAATGTTGAGCGTTTCGGTTAGGCAGTTGGTGTTGCCGCTGATATCGTGTATAGGTCAGTGCTTGTGTAAAGAGAAAAAGATATAAATGACTGACTTTTGGAGGCACAACACTTTCCTGACCTGTTATGGAATACATTCAACGAAAGAAGAAAACAGATTGAGGAGTCTACTCACCGACCCATAGTAAGCCTGAACAGCAAACGTAACGGATTCAGGATCGGTGTCTGCGCTATACCCAGGAATTCGTTGTTCGAGTTCGGTTCGACACCCAGTGGTAAAGTTTTGAACGATAGTTGCGAGAGTTTCGTTTGAGCATGGCTTCATAGTATAGTGAGTACAACACTAGTCGAGTAAAGAGAGCACAGTTGCGGCTTACTGTTGCAGAACACATTCTAAACCAGATATCAATAATCAACCCGCTTGCACATGCAGGAAGAGGTACTCACGAAGTCACCCAATTATTTATCGGCGGG